>WACJ01000043.1:0-1200000 GCA_008973525.1 Stenopsyche tienmushanensis
GATATTAACTCCCAAGGTATGTTACAAGCACCATCCAAACTCAATTTGCAATAAGTCTCCATTTATAAAAGGCACGAAATCATTACTCGCATTATTGAAAGTCTCCGAGGCAACGATTCAATGGTCTCTTTTTACGACATATTTTCCGATTCTTCTTTTGCAAAGCGTGTGTACAGATGTAAAATTTCAATATCGAAAGCCGTTATGAATCCAACATGTGTCGGCCTTATTCTGGGGTATCATTTGGTGGCACAATAAAACAGGGTAATACTAGGAAAAGACTTATCTTCCGGGCGCCTGATCGAAGCGTGCTTCGTTTTACGACCTTTTTGCTCTCTTTTAGCGTCATATTTTGCCAAAGTGAAAAAATCAACGTTAAATACTTCAGATACGACGGCGGTCAGTATGATTCAGTAAAATAACGATCATCCTTCAGATATTATTATATGTACGTAAAAGGTCTGCTTTTAATCCATAACAGAGTCAAAACGCGGGGCTATTTCATTAATGCATGACTGATTAAGCTTCCGCCAGGGCAGATCAAAGAGAATAACCAGTTTTAAATTTTGCTCAAAGGAAAATCCAAGACGAAAGTGCATATTTGCATCTGAAAAAGATTTCTGTTATCTTAAACGGCTTGCAAGTTTTACAAAGTTCTTTGAGAGCCAATTATAATAATCCCGGAAATAATGGAATACTTCTCCTTTGATATTTTTTGTTATCGTTGGAGATTTGCATTTTAAATTTTCTTCGGAATAAAATTTCTGTGGTTCTGAATTCATTCAAATATGCGAATTCAATAATTGTGATATAATAAGAATACAAGATTGAAGAGCAAATTTTATAAAATTACCATTCACCGTTCATGGCGCGATACGCTTCCAGAAGATGCTGAAGCCATAAAGTCCAATCAGGAAGTCATGGACATGCAAGGGGAAGCATCTGCCGTCAGCTTCATCGCTTCATACTTTGGCCACTTCATGTAGATCGGGTACCATCACACTGAATCCTTTATAACCCTGATCAGATTCGTAAAAATTCCGCAAAAATTCCGCATGTCTAGGCCTGAATATCCTGGACGTAAATGATTGAATGAGTTTTTGGTGACCAGAACTCTCATATTGCGTCTTCCGTTATTCTATGTTGAATACGTGACCAGTCCGGAGATAATTGATTGCTAAGCTAATAATAGAAAATGTTGCTGCAGTCAGGATTTATTTTGCTCAAAAACAACTTCAAGTATACCAATTTTGAGACCTGTTGAATTTTTCCATAATTTACTTGTGAGGAGTTTCATTTAGGAAGCTTGCTGGTCTTCACCGTGCCAAATGGATGACTAAAGCTGTGTATTGCTTGAAGATTTTCCTATTTAAACATCAGTTTAAACTGACGAAAAAGGAAGAGAAAGCAGTGAAAGATATATAATATGTATCATCAAAGTCATAACATATAAAAAATACTGGTTTCAAGCCCCTATCGGATATTTAGTACCGATAAAAAGACCTTGCATCTTTTGAAAGTATAAACCAAACAATAGCCAAAGTTATCGTGAAAAAAATACTGGACCTTCTTTGGTCCTTGTCGGAAGAGTTGGTGTCTTTTTCATTTTTTGACAACGATTTTTCAGTCCAAGACAAGAAAAATATGGTTGATGCACTAAGAATCGAAGATAGAGGTTTTCCCGAAACACATTCCTTTTTACCCAAATAAGGACCACCCTATTCCATGAACACTTAAGCCTTTTTTTGTGCGGTAGATTCGTTCCGCGAAATATCGCACAAAAAAGCTATGACTTATATATAAAAAGTAAAGATGCGTTCCATGGATTTTAAAAACCGCATAACTTTGAAAAAGCTATATAAAATATATCCAAAATCGCATAAAAAGTTAATAAAAAAACGGAAAAACAATAAGGCAATTAAAAAATAACATTTTTGATAACATTTAAAGGACGTCTTGCATCATTGGTAAAATTTTAAGGATGTCATACATCTAGCATCTCAAATGCCAAACATCCACTAGAAAAATACTAATTATTTTCGATTTGACTCAAAAACACTCTCTTCTTCGTAAGAAATAGTATAACCAGTGTCAATATCATCATTGTTCTGTGTAAATTTTCTTTTTCTAACAATATAATTCATAATTAGTAAAGATGTCTTTATAGTCCCTAACAAAAAAAATCACAAAATGGAGACTCTTTAAAAAAAAATCAGTCAAGTAATTTTTTTACTTTATTTTGTCACAGTTTTAATTTTTTTTAAATAGTTAAAAAATCAATTTTGACATAAGTCTAGTATGAATAATAGACGGTTATATAGAAAAGATTCGTAAAATAAAGATTCAGCGATAGCAGATGCAATATACCTGTAGGTAGTCCCATGTTAAGCGGTTGAACTCGTAACCCAATCATCTTGGGTTCGAATTCTACAGGAGATGTGGCTGGCAACCACATTTTTAAAAACATATATATGCCATGAAAAACCACGTTAAAATAATTGGTAATGATACCATAGAAAAGGGATCGCTAAAAGCCACCTCAAAGATGCAATACGATTTATACAGTCCCAAATTATAATTTTTTTCCAAATTTTTGTTAGTGTTGATGATTTATTTCCTATTTTATCCAAAATATTCCGATACGCACTATTTACGTATTTAAAAAACCCGCATAACGTATAAAATTTATACAATAGACTCCAACCTCTTAGGTTCCATTACTAAAAATCAACTCAAAATATGAAAATCTTCAGATAAAAAAAAAGATTTGTTTTCTTTTCATGTCTAGATGAGCATATTTTTATAAGACACATAAAATCCATGTTTAAATTTAAATCTGACTAATATTGCATAGCGTGTTCGGACTGCAATATACCACCCATGACGCAATATAGATAACAGTAAAAAATGTTTATTTTTATAAATGATACATACATACTTCCGTCCTTATTGTTTTTTTACCGTGTTATTTCAAAACCGTGTAAAAAAACGTTCAAAAAAGGCTTTTAAGGTCAAAATTCTCAGATCGTGTTAACAAAAAATCGTATTGTAGTAGTGTCGTGCTATACGAGGGTTGTCTATCAAATAAAATGATTTTTTTGCAAATTAATATATTTAATTTTACAATTTAATTCAGATTTCAATTAAATTTAAATACATCTCGTTTTCCTTAAACGGTCTTATAAATTGGCATACAATTCGATCTCATCACCAATTTTCGTATTTGTGTTCGGCAAATCATATAATTCATCGGATGCATCCTTCATCGTAGCACTTTTCTTGGAATCAGGTTTTAATATGAATTTAGGTTCGACATTTGTTGGATTGATACTTTCGTATACTGGTTCTACTGGTGTATCATATACATTATCCATCACTTGGTTTTTTTTTGCATTCTCTGTGATTATTTTATCCTTTGGTTGATACAGTTTTGTTGTTAAGGATAAATGCTTTCTTTGGACTGGCAGCGATATATTTTCAACGGTAGGTATGTCACCTTCTTGTGCTTTTTCTGATATCAAACATGAACCATTATAATATATTTACAGTCATTTATATATATTAAAAATGTTTTTTAAAATATTTTTTTACTTGCGTTTCTGGAGCTTAAAACACATTTATTTCTCATCACCCAAAAGAAAATAAATAATAAGAGCACAAAAAATGAGATCCACCCGACAACTGCTATTATCACAATCCTATCGCATTTTTCTTGTGGGGGGATTCTGTAAATTAATTTCTAAAATTAGCATGCCAACTTAAATTTAATTAGATAATATAAGTCGAAAACAATTACCTTCAACGAACAATTGAAGAGGTGAAGGGGTGAAAAGAGTGTTATTAAAACAGGAACGGTTACTAACCCTTTAAGTGGATATGACGTATATATTCGTCAAGATCAAAGTCCATGCAAAGTGGGTATGACGTATATGAACGAATGACACTTTTAACAGTGAAACAAAGCGTTGAAGGGGTTTAAAAGAGTGTTATTAAAAACGAATCAATTCCAAATACCATTCTTATAAAACTTACGCGGTGCATACGATCGATCCGGCGGTCCTAGAAAACAATCATAAATATTAGGTGGATTTTTTAATAAATGCAACTTTCTCATCATTTTTGCAAAAATAATCATATTTATAAATCAATGGCTTTAGTGTAATTATCGTAATTTTTAAAAGCAATTATAATTTTGCATCTCAATCATAGATCCTATTTACAAAAAAATGCTCTATTCCAATAATCTAATCTTATTAAATAACATGACATATTTTGAATCAATACATAGAAATACCGTTTTCCTATGAGAATCAGTGAACGCAACGAAATATTTTATGGAAATTTGTATCATACTTACTCAAAATTAGATTGGGGTTCATTTTTTACTGTGGTAACTGTAGATCTTATTGTGGTACTTGTGACACTGAAAATATTTGTGCTGGTTAACAAATACTGAAAAATGGTTTCAAAAAAAGATTTTTAGTAAGGGCTTAAACTCACGTGGTAATCGATTTTGCCACATCTGTCGTGCAGGTTAATGTCAGTCTGTGAAATAATTTGAAAATCATTTTAAAAAAATATTCGTTTGTGATTTCAATAAGATCATTGAAAGATTACCTGGGTATAATTTTATAGAGACAATACTTTAAATACATTATGTTGAATATTGGCATGTATTATATATTACACCAAAAACATTATCATACTAACCGATGTAATTTTATAGACTTAATGATTGGTGTGGACCTTCAAAATTGATTTCAAAGCTTAATCATAATGAAAAATGTATCACCATAATTTATCAATATTTTCTTACTCGTTGGCTGCTTGTCCGATTGAGAATTGAAGTATTAGCACAAAAACGTATTTTGAAAAGTCCAAATATGTAAATAGCATTTCAAAGCGTCTTTAGTTCACTGTTTTTAATATACAAATATTAACTGTCGTGCAAAATATCTTGGAGAAGATAATGTTGGTATTGAAACATAAACTTTCACCCTTTTAGAACTACATGCAAACATATGCTATTGTTTTAGAGGATATCTTTTATACATTGAAATTTAAATTTGACACTAAAAAGCTAACTAGTATAGGGGCAATATTGCCGATAGAACTTAGAGAATTATCTCTGAAAAATATTTTACAATAACGAAAAAAATATCGTAATACGAAATTGACTTGATACTTGAAAAAAGGCACATGAATCTTGTATATGTCCCTGAAGAGAAGTGATTTAATGGCTCCGCTTACAACCAGACTTTAGAAGAGGCGCAAAATATGGCCAGGAAAAGAGATAAGCGATTCTAACCACGAGATATTCCGATAACAATACATCTTTCTCTAAATCATAGATAAGACCAGCTCGAGAACGGCTGAGAGAAGACGTCTTCTCAAAGCCACACATCACGAGTATCATATACATTTTTAAAACCCTCCCCTATAAGGTTACGTTATCTTCCAGGAAGAAACTTGACTCCAATCCTCCAATTTCCACGCACCCGTGATTGTGCGCGCTTCAAGTCTTCAAAGCGCTTTTTGGAGACTAGTTGCACTTGGCTGCTGCATTTTTAAGTAGTGTTTTTTGCTAATTTGGTGACTATACGCAATAAAAATAAAATGTGATTTTTAAAATTCAAATTCAATAATACATTGGATCGATTTTCGCCGAGTGAAGATTTTTTCCAAAATTTAATGCTTTATCATTTTCTCAAATGTCAAAATTTGTTCCAGAAATTTAGATCTGGAAATTTCGATTTAAAAAAATGCCCTGGAAGTGAAAAACGCCACCACACTGACTGCTGAAATCAAAAGTAATCCAACAGCAACTATTAAAAAAATATCGGCCAATCTCGGATACTCATGGTGAAGTATTCAAAGAAATCTGAAAAAAATCAATGGCTATCAAAGGATCAGGTTGCCAAACTGACCCCTAAACCCAGTCTGACAACAACAACAAAATATTTTGTCCACTTGGTGGGACTGAAATTATATCATTCAGTTTGAAACACTCAAACCTGGACAAACAATAAATGCAAATTTTTATTGTGAACAACTAGAACGCTTAGTGGCGGAAATAAAAAACGACCCTCTCTCGTGCATCGAAGACAAGTGTTTTTACAGCAGGATAATACTCGTCTCTATACACAAACAGCCTTGAATGGCTGACAACTCAACATCCTCTTTATTCTCCAGACATCGTTCCGTCGGATTTCCATATTTTTAGATTTATGCCGTATTATTTGTATGTTTTGTTGTAGCATGATTTCTGCAATATTAATTATCTAAAGAAAATTTGATCGTATATTTTCCATAAACTTAAAGAAAATTGGTTCTGTAGCGTGGGCGATTTATCATCCCCACGTAGTAACGACATCTTCCATTTCTCTTCAGGTGCAATATGTTGTTTTAACAGCGCCATCTCTTGTGGCCCTGCGGAGACATTGCACCTGCTTACCGACCGATCGCTTCTTGCGCGTGCATCGTTGCCGGTTGGGGAGTGACACGCAGGAAGCGGGAGTCG
This sequence comes from Stenopsyche tienmushanensis, assembly GCA_008973525.1. Lineage (NCBI taxonomy): Eukaryota > Metazoa > Arthropoda > Insecta > Trichoptera > Stenopsychidae > Stenopsyche > Stenopsyche tienmushanensis. The sequence goes on from WACJ01000043.1 coordinate 6,521, forward strand.
GGAGAGTCGTCGGTTGTCCTTGGCTGCGGGAGGTTGTCCCTCCTGCAGCCAGACCTCTTTCTCTCTATCTGTAGTGCGGAATAAATAGTTATCTTGCGAAGAGAGTTTTTCCATTCGACGCCCTTCGTATTCCAATCCATTTGTCCAGCAGCATCACAGCCCGATAGAAAAACGAACCCGTGCAGTAGCGCGGCCATCCTGATGAGCACGTGGAGGCGGGGAGCCGCCTGGGGACTCTGCCCCCGAGAGCGCCCCCGCCTCAAACGTTACAGTATCATTAATTTTGAAACATTTATTTCGTTTAGTGGTAGAAATACAATCTCTCGTGCGTCGAAGACAAGTGTTTTAAAACATGATAATTCTCGCCCTCGCATGGCGAAAATAACGCGGGAAAAAATAAACAACTTTGAATGGAAGACAATTCAACATCCTCCTTATTTTACAGTTGCAATATACAGTTTTCCAACAACGTACAAATCTACATCAGTATTCAAATTAAATTACTGTAAAATGAAATAGTATTAATTTAAATTTAATATACTCGTATCATTCAAGGAGTTAATATTTATTTTAAATTGACCTTAATCGCATAATATTTTTAGCACAAAATAACATTTTAAGTGATGATGATTTAAACTAAAATTTCCACAACATACAACAAACCACATCCACATTAGAAATGTCAAATTTTTGTTCGATCCAATTTGACACATCGTGTATTATCCAGCATGATCATTTTTATATTATATTTTATTTCAATACCAACGTAATAATGCTAACATTATTTATGTTTAAAAATAATTAAAGCATAAAAATATCTGCATTTTTTAAATTTTATTTATACATTTTCAAGAGAAACTTACAGCTAGTACAGAAATAAAAATAATTAAATAGTTAAACAGAGGCCATTTAAAAGTTTCTTCAATTAGCAAGAAATAAAAATAATTTAAAAAAAAAATAAGAACGGAAAGATTAAGATGGTTAGAAAAAAGATAATGCAAATGAATAATGAAAATAGAAGACAAACTATCATCAAATAGATCCACATCTGAGCCATTGTAGAAACCGCACACTCTGACGATATATTGCATTTTGACGATAGTTAGTGGAAAAAATGGGAATACGCAAAAAGGGTCATCTACGTCTGGAGTGATTAGGAACAGACAATGAAAACTTGTTTAGGATTGCTAGACAATTAATAACGCCTTTTAGAAGTTTTGTGAGAAAGATTATATCAGCTAAGTTGTGTCGAAATTATAAGGGAAGAATATGGAATCTACGACATCTAGACACCTAGTTGACATGAGCTACATTAAAAACGTTTTTGAATCGCTTCAATTCGATTCCTATAAATTAAGTAATGAGGATTCCAGATTTGTCTTGCGTAATCAGGATAATTTATTACGTAAGCACAATATAAAATTTTGATGGTTTTGATTGACCGCAATTCCTTGGAACATCTGATAATAAATCCCAATGATCTAGATGCCTTAGCAATGATCTGATCAATGTGCTTATCAAAAAGCATCTTTCTGTCATGGATACCCAAATCCATAAAAGAGTCTATTCTTGAGATCGTCTGATTATTGAGAAAATATACCGAACTTGGAAACTTTTTTTTTCGAGAAAAGGTAATCAGAGCGCATTTTCATACATTAACATCTAATTTATTTATTCGACAGTATTTCGTAAGTCTGTCTAAATCATCTTGGAAAATTGAGATATCAGAGATAGATTCGACGGTTTTAAGAATGTTCATGTCGTCAACAAACAAGAAATACTTTAAGTTCCTGAAACAATCTCCAATGTCATTGATGAAAAATATAAAGAGTAGTGATCCAAGAAGCGAGCCCTTTAGATTTGAATCCATTGGTTACAACAGCCTGGCATCTTCGATCGATGTAAGAGGATAACCATCTCAGCAGGTTACCATGAATACCTGCTTTGAAAAGTTTTTGAAATCCGTGAACACTACGTCAACAACACCTCCATTATCCATGATCTCAGAGAGAGTCAGGTTGGTTACTGTTGACTTACACTCGAGAAAACCATATTGGAATGGGTTAGAAGGTAGGCTAATTCATTAAAAAGTAGTATCGTTTTGCTATATATATTTTATCATTATTGTAATCCATAATGGAAAGAAGTCAATCGGAAGTATGGAAACATTACAAAAAAGTGTTTTTAGGTAATATCAACAGCTGAGATCGATTGATTAAAAACAATCGGGAGAAAATGAAAGATCAATGCTTGTAAATACAATATCATTTTGTCTTCTAGCTTGTAGTTAATTCGTGCTGTTATTCACCACTGCTAGTATAGGAACGATTTTAAGATCGCGTAGGTCTTCGCCCTAGTCCTTAAAAATCAAGGAAGGATGGGACTCTATGTATTCTAAAAATATCTTTGCAGTAAAACTATAATAGTATAGTGGTCTCGGGAAGTTTTTCATCACTCTTTGAGAAAAAATCCTTTATATAACGATAGCGCTCTTCGATACGTTCATCCAAGTGGCCAGCTGGGTGAGCGTTTATAAATAAAACTTAAAGGTCATATTTTCTTGAACTTCGAGCGCCGAGGGGGTTCATATATATAATATATACGATGTAGACAACATAAATATTAAAGAAGCCCTAACCTGCAATGGACTCCATGTAACAACTCCATGACAACGACTTGTTGGGCCATGAACTGAGAAAGGGTTTTGTGATCATAAAACTATTAAAATGCAATTGTAAAATGCGTATTTTCAATGGTCAAATAATTGTAGCAATTTAGAATTTCTCAATACAAAGACTTAATAGAAACGATTATATCAACGAATGGTCATATTGTAATAGAACTGCTGTTTGGATTTTGTTACAATTCTCTTGTTCACCTTGTTTATCTATTCCATTTCAGCAATCCATTAATTCACAAAGAGTTTCGAGTCCTTGAATAAAGCCAAACAACCATCCCATCTTCATGTCTCTTTCTGGCCGTTTCTTTCCCGATATATATTTGTGAATGTGTATGAGAAAAATCTTAGTGTTTGGATACATTTTCCATTTTACTTCGTGCTAGTAGAGTAGAGACAAAGGCTCGATTGTTCGTGAGTCAAGTTGCCAAGTAGCCGGGACTTACAAAAGAAAAAGCCTCGAAAGCTCCACGCCTCCTGTCCAAATAGATCTTTCTTCATCAAAGTATCGAATAAAAGAAACGCCTACATTTTATTTACTTGGAAATCACCGAATGCTTTGTATAGATGAAGATAAGATATGCTCCCCGATACACAGCATCAACTTTTTACGCATACACATTATTATTGTTACAACCCTCAAATCACTTTCCCAACTTCCTTTATTTCCCAATATAAATACATTTGTTATCCACGAAAATGGCACAATGGCCACTCTATTCAACCATGAAAATAGATCAAATCTTTCCTCATTCTCTTTTTGTTTCCATGCCCTCCTGCAAAAATAAGCAAGACAACGGAGTTTATCGATTTGACAGAGTGTGTGACAATGTTCACCATCCAAATATAGAATTGAACCACGTATCTTTAGAAGATTTATAAAATGTCTCCGGTAGCAATTTAAACAACTTACAACTTTGTCCATTCGTCCAATGGACTAATGCCACAGATGAAACATCCTGTGTATAGACACAGGATGTTTTTTTGCACATGGTCCGATACAATTTTTTTTAGATATTCAGGGGGTATTTTGCTGTGTTTCACACTTAGAACCTATTTCCTAAGGCTGTCAAAATAGAAAATTTTTTTTCAACATTTTGAAAAAAATATTCAAAATTTTACTTTTAAGTCATCATACCTTTTAAATCTGCAGCTATATTAGCACTAGATAACCGTTTTGTATTTCGAAATGTGTTTTTGTCAACTTCTAAATTCTATAAATGAAAAACTAACAACTATTTTGAACTTACCTTTTTGGACACCTTTTCCTTACTTCATCTGTAGTTGTCTGAAGTAAAATTTCTTCTTTCAATTAGAATTTCTTTTTTTGGGCATCTCTATCTAAAAAAAACTTTAGCTGAAATCCAGATATCTGCTAATGACATTTTGGCGAAGATGATTTTTAGCACTATTTTTTAATGTTGTCTGTTATACCGCTACTGCCTGGGCTCACAGACTGGCCTATTCCAGATGGTACAGGTGCCGGGGAATAAATTTGTCACACCATCGAACTCTCTATGCCGGACCAAGAAGTGCGCTGATAATCGTCACTAAAGTCTATAGGACAGTCTCAATTGCGGCACTCCCTGTTTTGACGGGTCTTCTACCCTTGGACTTACAGCTGCAGCGGTATAACCCTGGTGGAGAGGCGTAGGTTCACAGAACATATCAAATCTGCGGTCATGAAGGCCGACCGGCTTTCTGCAGGGTAACCGCTTCCGACTTTGGCCAAAACTATGGATGAATGACGTCAATGGTCCTCACGGGACACGTGCGATTCAAGACATATCTCCTTCGGTTCGGTATAGACAGTCTCTCGGAGTGTCCTTGTAGATATACGAGATCACGTTATATGATCATGGCCGAGCATGGAGGCCGATTGGGAAGTTCTCCTGCGTTGTGTCAGAGGTTTCGCTTCGGAATCTGTTCATTCAAAAAGCTTTGGGTTAGTTTTGGCATCAAATGTGCAAAAGGAAGATTCTACGGAGAATGATTCCGTAGTGTCCTTCTTCAATTGCTGTTAAATGTAGAATCTTATAGACAACTAACTAGCATCTGCAGAGAGCAGATTAAACTAGTTCCGAATTGAACTGGTAGCGAATTATCCAAATGCCCATATTTTCTGCAAATACTACAGCAGCCACAGTGGAGCAGGAAAACGTTCCCAGCAACACCCCCTGATTCATTGACTTTTACGCCTGGTGCATACTTTTTGAATTGCATGCGTGTGTCTGCGATGACCGGTGTAAGCTGGTCACAGTGCGGGCACTGAGGTACGTGGTGGGACCCAAAATTCTGGTCATGTTGAGCCCTTGGTTTTGTAGTGCGTCGGCTCATATTGGGGCACCCATAATATCAACTTAGCGATCCAGGTTATCTTTGCTGCCGTCTTTTCTGTGTACTCCATGAATCGGAGCTTGTCATCAATTTGCACCCTCAGTTATCGATATAGCTGGTCAATTATCAATCGTGGGAGGACGAGTTTCCTGTGTCTTATAAAGAAGATAGCTTCGATTTTATAGCTCCAGGCCAGCTTCTGAGAGCCATTTCCTAGCTCTTCTGATCGTATCTTCGCAGTTCGCACGCGAAGTATCAACATAGATCTCTGCTACTCAATGACTAGAAACGATTCTTCCTCTGAGGTTGGAAAAGTGTTTCACTTTTCGTAACGCTCAGCCCAATATGCCCCACCACGCCTATAAAAAATTCACTTAAAAAAATATATACTAAAAATGATTAAAATAATTGGCACAGCCAAAAATGCGTTTATATTAATTGTTTTTAATTTAGTCTCACGATAAAAATTGGTCCTATGACGTTGAAACGCGTCGTTCTCAATGAAATATGATTAAAATTATTTAACGTTCATCTCAAGTATATCACTTTCACGTGCATTACGTTTTTTATCGGTCTCGTATTTTAAAATAGGCGATCCCAGTCGTAGAATGTCTGTACTGTAACACAGACGAGGCACCAAAATCCCAAATTGAAATTGAATTTAATCACACGGTCTTGCATATAAATTGAATTCGCAGGGAGGTGTAGAGAATTAAAAATTAACAATTATCGACAGGCTTGATCCGATTACGTGAATAATAAATCAGTCTCGTCCTTGTTGGAACAGCGTGTAATTTGATTGGGATATATTCAAATGGGGTATTACCATTGTTATGGGAATTCGCCGACAGATATCGTTCACATGCGGTCGATTGATATATGACGGCCCCTGTGATTATCGATGGCGTATGGTGGTCGGGAAGTTCCGTGCCTGTCAGTCACATAAACAGCGCAGGGTCGGTGTCGGGACTTAACGCTCCCTCTCCAAATTCTACGGGTAACTGCGCTGTTTTACGCGAGCGGAGCGTAGGATTACTGAATAATCGGTTCAGCGATGATGAAGGCTTAAAACACATTTGGTTTTCGTTTTAGAGCCATTCTACTACAACCCTTGTGTCTACTACTCCGATTTCCGAATTGTGTTAAATTTAATTGAAAGGGCGCCAAAAGCAAGAGGCGGGATATGAAGAGAGATACTATTTAAATAATAAAATCTATTTAAAGTTATACATACAACAACGTTTTAATGACAATTCTATCTAAAGATCAATATTTATTAATAGCCATCTCGAAAAAAAAAACAGTATTTTAATAACCACTTACTTCTCCTTATCGAGATGGCGTCAAAAAAATCCTTCAATATGCACTTAAACCTTTTTTGTGCGGTAGATGCGTTCCGCAGAAAGTCACATTAAAAAAATCGCACAAAAAAGCTATGACTTGCATAGAACAAGTGAAGATGTTTTCCATGGATTTAATAAACCGCATAACTTTGAAACAGCTATATAAAATATACCCAAAATCGCACAAAAAAATAAAGAAAACAATGACACTTTTGCAATTACAAATTAAAAAATAACATTTTGGTAGCATTTTAAATATGTCTAGCATCTCTAATACCAGACGTCAATTAGGGAAATAATAATTATATTAATTATAAATTCTCATCACTGTATGATAATTTTCGTTACGATTTTCGAGATGACTCAAAATCGCTCTCTTCTTCGGAAGAAATAGTATGCGCAGTACCATTTTCATCATTGTTCTATGTAGTTTTTCTCTTTCCAATAATATAAATCTTAATTAGATAAGATGTCTATTTAAGTCCCTATCTCGAAAAAAAAATTTTTTCACAAAATGGTATCTGAATAAAAAACAAATTCATGATTTTTTTTTTTAATTTGTTAAAAACTAAATTTTGACATTGAGAAATTTTCTGATTTTCCGATCAATTTTAAAAATATTTTTTTATTATATAAAATAACATTTGTATGATTATTTTTTTATATAAATAACCGCATCTGTTTTTAAAGCGATGCACTATACGCTCAAACCTCTTTTTGTGCGACTTATTTTTGTGCTATTTCGAAGTTATGCGTTTTTTTTAAAGCGATTTTTTTTTCTTTTTTATTTCATAAAGAGTGCGTACCAATATATTTGGGATAAAATAGGAAATAGATCATCAACGCTAATCGAAATTTGGAAAAAAAATATAATCTGGGACTATGTAAATCAAATTGCATCTGCTATCGCTGAATTGCGATCATGTCCTTTATTCTAGTTTTTTAAATTGATTTCGTAGTTTTCTAATGTTTCGGCTATTAAAAATATATTCTCCAAAAGAATTTTCAAAATTCCAACTACTTACGGAGTTATAGCTATTTTAGTGACGCGACAACTTGGCGGGCGTACCATAATGAACGCGTTTTTCTTGAAATTGCATTTTTCAACGCGGCTGTTAATTAATTTGCTTCAAATTGGATATGAATCTTTTCTATATAGCCCTCTATTATTCCTACCAGATTTATATTAAAGTTTATTATTTAACTATTTAAAAAAAATTGAAACTGTCGCAAAATAAGGCCAAAAATTTGACTGAACAGTCACCATTAGGGAATCCAATCCCGAGCCAAAATTTTGATCCCGGGATTTCGGGATTTCATTAGACAATCCCGGTTCCAGTCCCGGGATCCCGGGATTGGGATTTTCAATATTTTAAGAAATTACCTTGATGAATTTGATCAAAAATTACTAATAAGTCCATTTGTTCAATATAAAAAAATCACATGAAGGCCAAAGAATTTTATTTATTTAAGAAAAGATGAAAATACAATTCAAAAATAGATTTATAAAACACTAAAAAATTCAAATATTATTTTGAAAATATGCCCGAAGTAACATTAACATTAAACATTAGTGTTTCGTCATTTAGTCTGGATCGGATTTTGGAAGTCAGACAACTTGCTGCTGAAAATGCACGCTCAGCTTCCACACTCGTTGGAGGTATCGTCATCAGATATTTAAATGCTAGTTCGACTTGATGACCGCGTGAGCCCTCATTTTCGTATAACAACATCAATGTGACTGATAAAATTCCTTTCTGCTAAGACGCGAACTAAAACTCGCAAAATTCCCGATTTCCCGGCAAATTATTTATTCCCGTCGCTGCAGATAAATACTTATATACTATAATACTTTGATGTGATTTGTAATTATATTACGGAGGAATACAAAAATTCTGAACCCCGTATCTATTATATTTCATATCGATATTCCCATTATTCGTCGAGGTGTAGTAAATACATCACCGGTAGGGAATGATTACTATAACAATTTAAAAAACATACATGTACGCTATATATGTATACATAGATTAGACAGTCACTGCTCCTATGCGTCGCCTATGTTCGCCAATTAGTAATTACGCCACTGTTTCCAAGCGTCCAGATTTCGTCGGTAATGTCTCGATTTAGTAGCCTTCATCGTGTTGGTGAGGTGTACGATTTCTGTTAGATAAAAATTTTAATCCCGGGATTTTTGGGATTACGTTTTATAATCCCGGGATTCTTAAGTACCTAAAACTGTCCGGGATCCCGGGATTGGATTCTCTAGTCACCATAGGGACTATAGTGACATCCTTACTAATTATGAATTATATTATTGGAAAGAGAAAATCTACACAGAACAATGATGATATTGGCACTGGGTATACTATTTCTTCCGTAGAAGAGAGCGATTTTGAGTCATATCGAAAATCGCAACGAAAATTATCATACAGCTATGATAGTTAGTAATTAAAATAATTAGTATTTTTCTAGTGGATGTTTGGCATTTGAGATGCTAGATGTACGACATCCTTAAAATTTTACTAATGAGGCAAGACGTCCTTTAAATGTTATCAAAAATATTATTTTTTTAATTGCCTTATTGTTTTCCCGTTTTTTTATTAACTTTTTTTACGCGATTTTAGATATATTTTATATAGCTATATAAAATTTATGCGGTTTTTAAAATCCATGATAGGACTCATACCTATCTAATGATACCTATACTTACCAATACGGACAATCAAGAATAAAACCGAATAATTATAACGGCTTTTTTTCGCCGGCAGCTATTTATGACTCAACCTTATAACTCTAGGGTAACTGTAAGCCGTATAAAAATTTGGTATTTATATATTTAGATGTTTAGATTGATTTGTTTATTCGTAATCTGATTCGACGTTGATTGGAATGGAGGCTCTATTAAACTTCACGTGTTCGATAATCAAGGGTTCCGGTTTCACAATAGCTAACAGCTGAAATTTGAATATACAAGTAAATTGATAGGTCCTTAATTGAAGGAGACTATAAACAATACAATCCTTGCTCTTTACATCAATTTTGATTAAGGCACTTGAACGTTTTTAAAGACCACTTCCTTGTTATCATAGTACTTCAGGTCCCGCCTTTAGAAAAACGTCTCCTCTAAAGTTGCAATCGATTTTCAATTGGTTGATGTTTTTCATTTTTTTTTTAATTTATGCTTTGAGGATCATTTAGTCAATATTGACTAGAACAGTTCTTTAAGCATTCGGTTAAAATGCACGGTTCTTTGTAATTAAGAACTGTACTGTACAAATTTTTGTCTCATTGTGGCCATATTTTACTTCTTATGGATAATATGGATAGTCACAAACCATAAAACGTTGGTTATTATACTACTTATTACTATGGAGAATTAAATAGTAATGCAAGAAGTTAAAAAGAAGATGGCACTATGTTCATTGAGATTAGATATGGGCTTAAAATGAGCTGGAGTACTAAAAAAAATAAACCTAAAAACTGGATATCAAGCGTGCAAGACCAATTGTTGTTCATATTAGGGATTCTTAAGTCTCGGCTTTTTCAAAGTCCCGGGACACGAGACGCGATAATTTAAAAGTTCCGAGACTTCCCGGGACTCGATACTTTTAATTTTTCTTCAATTATGTACCCCTTTTTTTAAAGTAAATATTTAAATGTGTTACATTCGTATGTATGTGTAAGTTAAAAGAACCATCTTTTTCTATCTTTCTGAATTACCATTTTTGGAGTCACTTTCCTTAGTGTTTTGTTCATCTTTATTGAAACAATCTAAATCTTTTTAAGATCTAAGTATTCTGGTCCAATGTTTCAACTACAGCTAGATGCTTTATGCAAAGTTTATAAGAATTATACTAATTTTACGAACGAAGTGTTAATAGTTTGTAATTTTTAATTTTCGTTTTCGCCGATAGTCATTTCTTCCCTAATATTTTTTTTGACAAATTATAGCATCGGTATTCGAGCCCTGATTTTTATTTTGTTATTCATTAATTCCTTCTCCGTGAGGATAGTTCCAAGATAGTTGAACCCTTGGAGTTTGTTTTCATTTTGATGAGTTTCGTCGATGTGAGATAAGATTTGAAGTGTCGGCAAAGACGGTATGCATGGACTTATCTGGTGCACTGATCAGGTATTATCTGTTGACGCATGGCGGTATTTGACGGTGACTGTGCGCCAATGGGTTAAATGAGATTATCTCGAAACCGCATTTTCAAAAACGACCTAAGCTAGAGCTTAAAAAGTTTTTGATCGACCTGACTGAAATTTGGGGAAATTTCTCACTATAATATTGTTAATTGGATATACCTAAAGTTTTAAGGTTTTCACGTTAATAAATCACTTTTTTTATTTTAAATTTTAATTAAAAAGCTTACTTAGTTTTTAATTTCATACTTCCATAGGTATATTCTTCTCCTACACATATTAAAATTAAAATAAATCGTTTTCAGATCAATAGAAAAAATCTGACGACCAAAGCTATCGGATGACTTCCATCTTATTCTAAAATCAAATCAAATTAGAAGAACAACTAAAAATTATTTTTTTTAAATCCCCGGGACTAAACAATACCGAACTTCCATTTAAATAAAACGACGATGAGGAGTTCAATCACGTTACAATATGCAATCATGGAATTTAATTACATATATATTTTTTTATTATAATTTCCCTGTGTGATGTGTATAAAACTTTCAAAATGAATTAATTTTAGGTATGAAACTTTACAATTGCCAGCATACCTCATGTTCATTGTATTGCGAAATGTTTGTGATGAGTTGTCTTTAAATGTTTTTCGCTATAAAATCGATAGCGTTTGATAAAATAGTGATAAGATAAGGATTTTCGAAGTCCATATTCGTCTTTGTGATCGTTGGCATGTGAAGAGTACAGTAAATAGATTTTGCTTTAAAATTGCACCGTAAAAAGTTGCTCTTATTTCCTTTTTATATATCTAAACAATAACGAGGTTTCTTAAAAAATAATAATATTTAATCTGCGTATAGATTTTGGGCGATATTACAAACGGCCACAATTTTTGATATCTGATAGTAATCATTTTTTTGATTGTTTCTGTGCAATCCAATGGGCGAATAAACCATGATTCGCATTAGAACCTCATTCGCATAACCTTATTCATTATTTTATGTTTGAAGTATGGTAGGAATGTCAACCGATTTTATGTTATCTATTATATTATTGTCGTTTTCAGACATCAATTCTTCGAAAGCAGATATAAATACTTGTTAATCATGGTGGATGTTACTGATGCGAGTGTTGGGAAATCAGTTAAGTAAGCTAAAACATATTTTAATGAAATTATGTTGGTATTTTGTGATTTATTACCTTGTATGTTTTAGAGCAAAGGTGATCATTCCGAATTACATTCCCAAACCTTTTGATCCTGTTATAATTACAAAAGATGAAAATAAAACGTATCTTATTAAGAAGGCGCATGCAATAATATTCAATCACAATACATACGGTAAATATATGTAAAAGTTTAGTGTCATTTAAATATGATGCCTAGATTTTTTTTTTAAATAAATATTTTCTCGAGTTGTGTGACATGTAGTGCCATTTTGCTGGAAATAGACATCAGACACATCAATATGATTCAATTGGGCCATATAAAGTCACTTGAAGAAATGTGTTCCAATGATTACATTTGCCCAAAATGCACAATAAACAATAACTTTTTTCGGATATGGACATCTTTTTTGAATAACACGAGGATTTTTATGACCTCAAATACGACAATTTTGCTTCTTTGATTGATCCACCTATTATAAAATGAGCATCATCGCTATACAAAATTTGACTTGAAAACAATGGCTCTCTCGTTCATTTTTCAATAATAAGGTAAACGCATTGTGGCAATGTATTTCTGTCCGTCTAACTGTAAATACACATTATTTATATATACAGGCTTTTTTGCACATGGACTGACAATTTTTTTTTGGGGGGCTAAGGCGATCTTTTGCTACGTTTCACACATGGGTTCTATGTCCGAAGTGTCTGGGTTGTTGAAATATATTATATATAATAATTTTTTTTTGTAGATGATTTGCATTCAAGCAATATACAATTAAAGGAACGTGAAGGAACTAAAAAAGACGAAGAAGCCCTTAAAAGCACATTAGAAACATTTGGGTTTACAGTTAAAGTTTATTCAGACAAAAAGAAAGATGAAATATTCGAAATTCTTGGCAAAGGTATCTGATTAAAGCGTAATTGATTTCATTTTACAATTAATATTTGCATTAAGTAATTATTATATTAAATTGCATGTTATACATTTCAGTTTCTTCAGAGTACGACTGTGTTGCTGTGTGTATATTTTCTCATGGAGTAAACGGTGGTATTTATGCGTATGATGAGGAATATCCAGAAGTAGATATATTAAATGCTTTTAAGGGAAAGTTTGACGGAAAACCAAAAATATTCATTTTCCAGGTAATTATGAACATTTAAGCGTTTACGGCTTAGCTAAAATAAAATATTTGTTTATATAGCCGTTAATCCGCGAAAGCCTTAGTCAATAGCATGCAAACACACCTAAGATAATTATATCGGTTATTATCATTAGTATTTGTTTAAGGTATTTTTTAATGTGAAACTTCTATATACGTGATAAGATGAAATGGCCTTAATGTCACAAAAAATGAAACGCAGTCAAAAGATCAGTATACATCAAGATTGGGTAAAAGGGAAATTTCTCAGCCCCTAGAAAAATCTAATTTTGTGGTTTTTTTTTTCATTATTCAATGGTTCATTGTTTTTATTTAAGAATTTGGAAATAATTAGCTAATATATATTATTATATATATATTTTATTTATTCATCATTCCATGTTTGTGAAATATATATAGATGTTTTGCACACTGACCGATAATTTTTTTGGGCCTTAGTGAGGTTTTTTTTGCATAATACAATCATTTATTTAGATTAAAAATTCACTGCAAAATACAAAAACAGTTATTTTGTGCTATTGCGAACACACACAGTTATGACGACTTAAAAGTATTTTTTTTGATGTTTTCAATATGTTAAAAAAATCTATTTTGAGAACCCTGAACTATGAAACGTTGCACAAGACCCACCTAATCCCTAAAAAATGTTTGTTGGTCCATGTGTAAAACACCCTGTATAATAAAATACACAAACGTCTACTGCAGCGGTTCCTAACCTTTTTAGTCTCGTTACCCCTGTAGCCTATCAGGGAAACTGTAATGTAAATGTGTAGCCTATGAGGAATTTGCGCAAAACTATACGAAATTACAATTTTAACATACTTTCTTGATTAATTAATGATGGTTATTGTGAAAGTTGAAATTGTTTTGCATTTGCAGTTTTTTTTATGTAGGGTATAGTTTCACTCAACGCACATTCTTAGAGCTGTCAGCTATAATAGGATATTCAGCACCTACTTTTCGATAAAATCTACAGAGGTCATAGTATTGAAATTCCATTTCTCTGAAAGTGCTATTCTCGAGGAGTTCGAGAAATTCTACTTTGGCTGATACATCTTTAAAAATTTCATCATCAGTAGAAATTGGTCCTAATATCCAAGAATTGAACTGATGATTGTCCATGTCCGGTAAAAATTACTTTAATGAGTCTATTATTGCAGATAAATGGTGAATCACAGAATTTTCAAATGTGATTTTTTCAGATTTATCATTTACCAATTGCTCACACGATTGTGAAAACATTGATATATCACCAATTTGAACTCTGCTTTGGTAAAGTTCCAATTTATGCAGAAAACTTGTAACTTTATCCTGTGCTGTCAAGATATTCATCATATTTCCTTGTCATTAGACTATTAATTTTACAAAAAAAATCAGCAAGATACGTCAGCATTTTGATGAATGATTTATCTTTTATTTTTGAGTGCAACTTTATTTCTTTTTGTGTTCTCTGATTTTCGCGAAACAATCCTATTTCTTCGCGGAGCTCATAAACCCGGTTTAAAATCCCCCCTCTATATAGTCAGGGTGCCTCTGTGTAGTACTAAAGATCATTAAATTTGTCTCCAACTTCGTCGCACAAAACTTGAGAAACAAATTGTTTCACGACTGTTCGAAATCCAGAACGTATTCTCATCATGGAAGGCACTCCTACTACAAACGCTAACTAGCTTTGACCAATCCAGTCCCCTTTTGACTCAAATAACTGTTTAAGCATTTTTAATACATCTTCAACACGAGCAGTGGTGGGAAAAGTCATCACATATTTAAATGCTAGTTAGAGTTGATGACAGCGTGAGCCTCATTTTCGTAAAACAACATTGACAAAAAATTCTAGATTTCCCGACAAATTATTTATTTCCGTCGCTGCAGATGAATATTTATACACTATAACACTTTTTTTGATTCGTGATTATATTACGGAGGAATACAAAAATTCTGAACCCCGTATCTATTATATTTCATATCGATATTCCCATTATTAGAGTCGAGGTGTAGTAAATACATCACCGGTAGGGAAAGGTTAATATAACAATTTGAAAAACATATATGTACTGTATATATGTATACATAGATTAGACAGTTACTGTCCCTAGGCGCCGCCTAAACTATCCAATTAGTAGTTACGCCACTGTTTCCAAGCGTCCAGATTTCGGCGGAAATGTCTCAATTTTGTGTAGCCTCCATCGTGCTGGTGAGGTGTACGATTTCTGTTTGATAAATTAAGGACTGGAACTGTTAATTTATTTTATTGAATTAATACGATCCAATCCATTTTATGATTATAATTTAAACGAGTTTTCTGAGATTAATGATTATTTTCCCAATTTCCCAACTTTACTTGCAAATTAATTTAGCACAGAACAGATTATATTTGTATATCATAAGGTGACACTTAATACGAAACATTACATTTATTTCATTTTTAGATGTGCAGAACTAAAGTAATGAAAAGCATAGGCCGCTGTTTGATGACTTTGCCAGACAAAGATACTGTAGTTTTACACAGCACTTATCCCGAGGAAACAGCGAATCGTAACACTGAACATGGCACATGGTTCATTCAGATTCTCTGCAAGAGATTAAATATCATGACTGAAGAAAATCTTCTATTAGATGAAATGATACACATACAACGAGATGTCGCTACTTTTTTTGAGGGCAGACAAATGCCAATGGTCTCCCATAATTTGTCCAAGCGTTTGTTTTTAAGGCCCCAAAAGGAACCAAGTATACGATGATGATATAATGTTTATTGACATAACAATAAAATAATTTTAAAAAATATGCGAATCTTCATTTTCTCATTTGACAGATAACCACCTCGATGCGCTTTGCAACGGGTGCTTATCAACCAGATTATCTACATATTGCCAACGACACACAATGTCAAATATCCGATTAAATTAAACATTTGAATTATTGTCTTTGAATCAAGAAAAAAGTGTATAAATTCTTTGTTATTTTTTTCCCTTCAAAAATGACATATATGTTGTATATTTATAATAAAATGATGTAAAAAAACTCTAAATTTTAATTATTTTGTAAGCATATATTTATCCAATAATATTTCAAATTTGAAGAAAGGAAAAAAACACTTTTATTAAATTTCCTATAAGAATCATCTTCAGAAGTCGATCCCGAGAAAATTTAAAATTGAAAAGTAGCTCACAAGACAAAAAAAAGGTTGGGTCCCCCTGTCCTACTTGTTCTAAAATCAAATCAGATTAGAAGAACAACTGAAAAATATTTTGTTAAATCCCCGGGACTAAGCAATACCAAACTTCTATTTAAATAAAACGACGATGAGGAGTTCAATCAATTTACAATATTTTATTATACTTTTTTTTATTACAACTTCATTATCTGATGTGCATAAAACTTTCAAAATGAATTTATTTAAGGTATGAAACTATACAATTGCCAGCATACCTCTTGTTTATTGTGTTGCGAAATGTTAATGATGAGGTGTTTTTATATATTTTTCGCTATAAAATCGATAGCGTTTGATAAAATAGTGATAAGATAAGGATTTTAGAAGTCCATATTCGTCTTTGTGAGTATAATTGTGATTGCTAGCGAGTGAAGTGTACAGTATGTATATAGATTTCGTTTTAAAATTCCACGGAAAAAATTTGTTTTGTTTTTCCTTTTTATACATCCGAACAATAACGAGGTACCTTAAAAAATAATAGTATTTAATCTGCATATACAATATTAGGCCGATACGTTCATACAAACGGCCACAATTTTTGATATGTGATAGTAATTATTTCTTTGGTTGTTTCTGTGCAATCCAATGGGCGAATAAACCATGATTCGCATTAGAACCTCGTTCGCATAAACGTATTCATAATTTTAATCAATATTTTAGGTTCAAAAGTCAGTCTATTTATTGTATTATTATCGTTTTCAGATATCAATTCGTCGAAAGCAGATATAAATATTTATTAATCATGGCGGACGTTACCGACGCGCAGACTGTGGTATCTGTTAAGTAAGCTGAAACATTTTTTTGTGAAATAAGGTTTGTATTGTGGAATCAATAACTTGTATGTTTTAGAGCAAGGGTTCCGAAGGTGATCATTCCGAATTACATTCCCGATTCTTTTGATCCTGTTATAATTACTAAAGATGAAAATAAAACGTATCCTATTAAGACGGCACATGCAATAATATTCAATCACGATACATACGGTAAATATATATATTCATAAAAGTATAGTGTAATCTAAATGGATGGACCTAGATGGTTTTTATTTTTTCAATTAAATATTTTCTCGGGTTGTGTGACATGTAGAGCCATCTTGCTGGAAATAGACATCAGACACATTAATATGATTCAATTGGGCCATGTAAAGTCACTTGAAGAAATGTGTTCCAATGATTACATTTGCCCAAAATGCACAACAAACAATAATTTTTTTCGGATGTGGACATCTTTTTTGAATAACATGAGGATTTTCATCACCTCAAATAGGGCAATTTTTCTTCTTTGATTGATCCACCCATTGTAAAATGAGCGTCATCGCTATACAAAATTTGACTTGAAACAATGGCTCTCTCGTCCGCTATTCAATAATAAGGTAAACGCATTGTTGCAATGAATTCCTGTCCATGACTGAAACAGTACTACCTTCTTTTTAATCCAAATGGATTGTCATTTGGAAAAAAAATAACGTCACATGTAAACATTATAAGGTGCTGACACCTAGGCGTCACACTTTTATGATCCTTCATTAGAAATAGAAAAATGTTTTTTTTAAATTTAGCTTTTAACTCCTCCCTTACCTCTATAGCAATGCTCCGCAACATTTTCTCACCTACGGCACACCAAAGTTCTTTCTTAAATTTTGCGACACATCAAAAGCTAAAATAATAGATATTTATTTATTTTAAAATAGCTTTCACCATAGTACGAGGAATATCCCGAAAGTAAGTGTACTACATTTTTAGAAAAAGTGTATTTAAAAAAATACAGGATATTGTTGATACACTTGTTAACTATTTTTCAACATAATTGCAATCCCGTTCATTGCATCTGGTCAGTTGTGGCACAAGCTTCTTTATGCCCTCCTCGTAGAACTCTCCCGCCAACTTCTTTCCCCACTTCAGAACCTCTTTCTGTACCTGTTCATCGGTTGAAAATTTAATTCTAACCATGTGTTTTTTCAAAAAGAGGAAAAGGTTATAATCTGAAGGCACCAAGTCGAATACGCCAATACAGAGGGTGGTTCAAAACATCCCAACCAAATAAATCCAATAGCGCCTTGATGGCTAAAGCTGTGTGAGAACGAGCGTTGTCGTGCAACAAGCACACTCCTCTCGTTAGCATACTCCTCCTTTTATTTGAATGCGTCTTTTGAGTTTTTTTAGGATCTTACAATATTGTGCATTGATGGTATCTCCCTGGGGTAGAAATTCGACAAAATTATGCCTTTTCGGTCCCAAAACACTGAGGTTATGATTTTTTCAATCAGATATTGTGGTTTTTTAATTTTTTGGCTGATGATGAATTGGTGTGATACCACTTTGACGACTGTTTCTTTTATTCAAGCGTGTAATGAGCCACCTACATTTCATCTCCAGTCACAATAGAACTCAGAAAATCTTCACCTTCCAATTCAAAAATGAATCACAAAACATGGCTCGCACTTGGCGTGATTTCTTGCCGACATCTTTCACGCAACTGGATACTACAACATGAGTTTACGTACTACCATGTTCCTAAGAAGCTCGCTTTATCGGGAAATCTCCCTTTGCAAACCAGTATTGCCAACCCTCAAAAAATACACTTACTTTCGGGATATTTTTCGTACATAAAACACAAACAATTAAAAAAATACGTAATAAGAATACGAATAAGAAGAATAATAAAAGATTTAATAAGTGTTTTGTCGATAATGTGTGGGTTTTTCTGACGTGCAGTTAACATTGAAACATGGTAACTAGCTTCTGATATGCGATCTGATAGCGGTCAAATGGAGCAGAGACGTCGTGATGGTCACGCTGGACATAAAAAATGCGTTTAACACTGCCAGCTGGGAACTAATCGCTGATGCGCTCAGAAGAAACTTCGAAGTTCCTGAGTGCGCCGAGGAGCTCGTCAGCGATTATCTCAGAAACCGACGTGTTCATCACGATGAAACCGACACAGAAAGGAAACTGGAGATGGGTGTTCCACAGGGGTCCGTCCTGGGACCCACCCTGTGGAATGTCCTGTACAATAGCCTACTAGAGGTCAAGATGCCAGTAGGAGCACAACTCATTGCCTTCGCAGACGACGTCGCGCTGCTGGTGACAGCCCAACATCCGTGGGACATGGAAGCGAAGGGCAACGAAGCCCTCGCTAGGATAAACGCGTGGATGCGTGAGAATCGCCTACAGCTAGCGGTGGAGAAAACGGAGGCAATGATATGCAGCAGGAGAAGGAGACCGAGGGTCAAAAAGCTTGTTGTGAACGGTCACGAGGTGGAATACAGCAAATCGCTGAGATACCTCGGGATCCTCTTGGACAACAAGCTGACCTTCAGAAGACACATTGAAGCAATTGCGCAGAAGGCGCAGAAGGTGGCCAGTGAGCTCGGACGGCTCATGCCCAATGTCGGAGGGCCAAAGCCGTGCAGAAGGAAAATCATAAATGAGGTTATCCATTCAATACTTCTGTACGGTGCCCCGATATGGTACGAGTCACTCCGTCACGAGAGCTATAGGAAAAAACTGGCTGGGGTCCAGCGACAGGGAGCGCTCCGAGTCACCACAGCATATAGAACAGTATCAGAAGATGCGGTGCTCGTGATTGCAGGAATCCCGCCGCTGGACCTCCTAGCAAAAAAGAGGGCCTTGGACTATGAAGATCCCAAAAACCGCAACAAACATGAACAGAAACTGAAGGAAGCCTGGCAACAGAGATGGGATCAGTCCACAAAAGGAAGATGGACCCACCGACTTATACCGGTCGTAAGTCGGTGGAGGGCCAGAAAATACGGCGAAACGACCTACCGCTTAACTCAGGCGCTCACCGGACATGGATGTTTCGGAGCGTACCTAAAGCGGATTGGCAAGGAAACATCTGCCAATTGCCACCACTGCCAAGCGGAGGTCGATGATGCAGAGCACACCATCATTAGCTGTGAGGCTTGGGCACCCCAGAGGAAATTGCTGGAACAAGCACTCGGGGTAGCCGAGCTCAACGCCAACAACATGATCCACAGCATGATGGAGAGCAAGAAGAACTGGGACCTTTGGCGCGAATACGTGGAAGAGATTCTGAGCGCCAAAGAGGGCAGTGAAAGAGAGAGACGCAGAGCGCAACAGCCTCTCCAACAATAGAATAGGGCCAATCACCTAAGGCCAGACTACCTGTCCTTCCGAAGCAATGTGGAAAACAATACCAGGAGGACAGAGAAGGACAAGGGCGGGTTTAGTGGGCAGGCACGACCGAACAATCGTGAATCCTACACTGCCCAGCTTCACTGGGCGTCTTGCGAAGATTTTCTCGCCCACAGAAAAAAAAAAAAAGCCTCTGATGCCTTTTCAGAAACCCTAGCGACCGAATTCATAAATTATTTCTGTTTTTGATTTTGTTCTAAACTCCTCTGAAAATATTGTTTAGCCTTTTTGGTGGAACTAGGATGGTTTGAATCTAGATGACGATTTAGTTTACTGGGTGCCATTGTCGTCAACCGAGACGTTACTGGTCAGCGTCAGGTCCAGAGGAAGGTTGTCTGTTGATGGATGGGTAGTGTGAGAAGCACTTCGGAAAGTGAATTTGGATTTTAATACTCAGAGAGAAAGACTATAAGAAGTAGCCCTGTCGGTTTTCTTTGTAGCAGTTCCATTGCTGGTGTTTTGCGTTGAAGTTTCCCGCAACCGACACTTTTCGCCCATACTGAATAATTGAGATAGCTTTTGTTAATTCTATCGGCATGATGACAGATGAATCCCGGAATATGCCCGTTTTAGATGTTGTAGATTTAGAAAATTGACCACGGCACACCCGTATCGACTCACGGCACATCAGTGTGCCGTGGCACACCGATTGCGGAGCACTGCTCTATAGTATACTTTATATTTCATCTATACGAAATTGGTTCTATTACTGAAATATTTTTATTGATGTTGATACGATCATCAAAAGCATGCATTTTTTCTTTGCTTCCCAATAATAAACCATTATACTTTCTACTCCTTCTTTCAAAACTTCTAAAACAAACATTTTTCCATAACTATAAATGCAAATTATACAGAGTGTTTTGTGCATGGATCGATAAAAAATTTTTGGCCGTTAAGGTTGTCTCAGAAACTCAGAAGTAATTTATTTAAATCAATTGAATAAAATATAGATAAGATATAGATAGCAAAAGGCCCACCTAATACAAAAAAAACGTCGGTCCATGTTCGAAAGACTCTGTATATATATATATTACTTTTACACACAATTTTTTGTAAAACAAGATCCGAAGTTAAGGAATATAATACAAAATGGACGTGATGGAACTAAAAAAGACGAAGAAGCCCTTGAGAGCACATTAAAAAAATTTGGGTTTACAGTTGATATTCATTCAGACAAAAAGAAAGATGAAATATTCGAAATTCTTGAAGAAGGTATCTGATTAAAGCGTAATTGATTTCATTTTACAAGTAATATTTGCATTAAGTAATTATTATATTAAATTGCATGTTTTACATTTCAGTTTCTTCAGAATACGACTGTGTTGCTGTGTGTATATTTTCTCATGGAGTAAACGGCGGTATTTATGCGTATGATGAGGAATATCCAGAAGTAGATATATTAAATGCATTTAAGGGAAAGTTTGACGGAAAACCAAAAATATTCATTTTCCAGGTAATTATGAACATTTAAGCGTTTACGGCTTAGTTAAAATAAAATATTTGTTTATATAGCCGTTAATCCGCGAAAGTCTTAGTCAAAAACATTATTTTATACCTATGATCGGTTCATTTCAATAGCATATATTTAATTGTTTGCATTCCTCTGTTGCGATATATTTCCGTTTGCTTTATTAATCCTTTGATTAGTGAGTTAAATTTTGTAGCGCACGCGTTTCATGAGTGAGTCAGTTTATTTTCGATTTAGTCTTCTTTTTTCTAATTATATGTAAAATAATTATTAGCCTGTACTTAGATTGATGAAAGTTGTAATAAAAAATCCGTGGTGTTCAACTACAAAAAAAAATTATTACGCACTCAACATCTGAGTGCATCCTCATCGACGGGTCAACACCATACGACTTGGCATAGGGTCTGTGTCGTCGAATGATTTGTAGAATTATGACACACGTTTTACGCGATGATTTTACAATTTACATTATTATAATTGACTATAGCTTTGTAGTATTTGTTTTTTATTGTATTGGTCAGAAGACACATTGATTATTATAAAATAAAGTTCACACGTTTTCGGCGTCAAATCAGCTTATATTATTTTATGCATACATTGTTTTCATTTTTAGATGTGTAGAAACAATCTATTGAAAGACATAGGCCGTTGTTTGATGAGACTGCCAGACAAAGATACTATAGTTTTACACAGCACTTATCCCGAGGAATCAGCGAATCGAAACACTGAACATGGCACATGGTTCATTCAGATTCTTTGCAAGAGATTAAATATCATGACTGAAGAAAATCTTCTATTAGATGAAATGATACACATACAACGAGATGTCGCTACTTTTTTTGAGGGCAGACAAATGCCAATGGTCTCCCATAATTTGTCCAAGCGTTTGTTTTTAAGGCCCCAAAATGAAGCAAGTACACAATGATGATATAATGTTTATTAACATAACAATAAAATAATTTTAAAAATATTTTTATTTTTTATATTATATTATATTAACTTAAAATATTTTAAAGCATTTAATGCAATTAACCATTTTTTTAACCAAATTCTAAGTAATATTGCTGCCATATAGTTTCATAGCTTTGTATTTATATTGAATATAATAAAGGCACTTAGAGCATAAAATCATGTTTTATTACATTTTCCGATGGTTATATGTAGGCTAAAATATGCTAATAAAATTAAATGAACTACTTTGTGGTCATTCATTCTCAGCTTCTCAAATTACTGATTTAAATTGATACAAATTGACCAAAAATCATATACACGCATCAATTTATACTTTGAAACAAAATGTAAATTTCATCCAATGATATGCGAAATACCTAAAGGTTTCTATAACATCATATCAAAGAAGATGATGACCTACTTAAATATAGAAATAACTTAGAATAAATTTGTGGTAGCTATAGATGCAACCATGATGATTGTTAAAACTTGGCCCATTCCGAACTTTTTTACTACTGTTATGATAATATTTAGCTCGGAAACTAATTATCAGGGAATTTAACATATTTTCTGCACTTCAGCTAAAATATTATTATAAATATTCTTTATAAATTAAAAAATAACGTTAACACTTTGACGCACACAGCCGTCAAATCCCGTCTAACGTCAGCAGATAATACCTACTTATTACGCCCGATAAGTCTTTGCATACTGTCTTCGCGGACACTTCAAATCTTATCTCACATTAACGAAACTCATGAAAACGAAAAAAAACTCTCACTCTTCTCTAAATAAGATAAATTAATTTTGGTGAAAAATTCGATTTTTGCGATACACTAACAACGACTAAAGTGGTAAATGTTTTATGTACATAAGTCAAAAAATCGCATTCTTCTTCTATTATATTATATTCAATTCGCATATGTGTAAAACGATTTCGAGGCTTACAAATTGTCAAACAATATATTCTTATGTAATGTCAGGTAGAAGATTTCAAAAAATATGGAGATGTTTGAATTGTAAAACGACCAATAATAAAAGGATATCAATAATAAGACCACTTGTTGATATCGTTGTTTTGAATTTTCATAATATGTATTCTCCATCGGAAGAAATTTCTTTGGATGAAACTCTTCTTCGCCGAGGGCGATTTTGGCATAGACGAAAGGGAAGAAAGCTAAGTATGGCATCAAATTTTATGAAATGTGTTTCTCAAATAGATACATCCATAATCTAGAGATCTATGTAGGATGGCTATTTGATAACGAACCTAGGGGAACCAAAATCGATGACAGTGTAGTAAGATTGATTCATCCATTTCCCTAATAAAAAGGTCTTCATGTTTTTTTGGACAATTTTAATAATAATATTTCATTATTTACTAAATTATTAAAAAAAAAACGGCACAACAGGGCGTAAATTTAAAAATGTGTATTTTTTTTATAAATTGTGGTTAAATATTTGTGTAATTTTTGGTGATTTCGGTTAAATACGGATTTCCGTCGCATGTTCTGCGAGTTCGTCTCGAGGCTGCGGATCCCCGTCGCTTCTCGTCGAGGCCCGTCGATGTTGCTTTATGCAATATATACGACAACATATACACAAACACATAGCATAACTGTCGTTTATGATGCGACTCTAGAGCGTCTATGATGTATGCGAGGGAGTAGAAACGATTCTCCCTCTTTCCAACCAACTGCCAATTAAAATAAGAGAAAGAAAATTATTTTGCTGCCCATGCACTTAACCTAAGCCTATTATAGATACTAGAAACAATTATATTTATTTTTTCTCTCTTCCGAAGTCAGGGAAGAAGAAGCGTTTCACTTTTCGTGACATTCAAGCCAATTTTCCCTATCGCGTCTATAGAAGTTTCAATAATTATGTGTACATTTTCAGAAAAGTTTTTTGTACAAATTTTCTAACCCTTAGCGGTATTTATTAAATGAAGCGCAAAATTGAAAATTGAAAATGAAAAAGAGGCAGACGCATGTTAAGTTCCCTCGCAATTAATGTGTTAATACGAACAATAATCGTACATTCTACAGAATTTGTTGACCAAATCATTTTTTAAACAAAGGTTTTTTGACTAAAATTGTGAACAAACATCACAAAGCAGTAACTAAAAATCGAAATATTTCCTAAAACAGTTAGACAGGAAAGAGTAGCTTAATTTAAAGAATATTTTGTGAGAAATCTTCAAGAATATTTAGTAAAAGAAGACATTGATTTGAAGAACGTTTGCTAGAAATTGCATCTGAGATAACCAAAAATAAGAAATGGAATTATATTTTTATATGGTCTTTTAACTAAAGAAAATGCAATTTTGGAAAGGTATTTTGGAAAATGATATACTATAATTGATGCTGCAAGTATGACTATGCAAACAAAACGAAAACATCTGCGCAAGCGTGTTGATTTTAATGCTAAATTTTATTCAAATTACAAAAATATTTTATACGACATTCGACTGCATAAATATCAAGAATTATCATATTTTAAATTATTTATAACCCCCATACAGTTGCAATCTACTTTGAACGCTTCATATAACCGGGTTGAAATTACAATTGTCATCTATGCTCAAACTTTCTATATATAATCACTAGCTAATACTGATAATGTTGTATATTTCAAAACATGTTCCATGATACGAATACCTGTATAAATATAAAACTGGGCTGATATTCACATATCCTGTTTAAATTTTATAAAGGTAAGTCGGATTCGTATTTAATAGTACGTTTACAGAAAATTTGAATGTGTTTTGTGTGTTCTTTTAGATCATGAGGCTTTTCGTTGTGTTTGCGCTATTGTTTTGTCAAGTCATTGGAGAAAACGAAAAGTTTGGATACGATGGATATAAAGTTTATAGGATCAGGCCAAAAACCAAAGAGCAGAACGATTTTCTTACGTTGTTACAGAAGAGTGTTACGAATTTAGATTTTTGGGTGGAGACCAATTCGGTTGGTAAGCCAGTCGATGTTATGGTATCCCCGATCGACCAAAAAGCTTTCGTAGATCTCGTCATAACAAATGAAATGGTGCCTGAAATATTTATCAGCGATGTTCGATCGTATGTTATATTTTTTTTTGTATTATTGTCATATATGCAATCGTTTGTGAGTGTATTTAATTTTTCTATAGTGTAATTTCCGAGGAATCTGTGAGAACGAACGTCAGATCTGGGGAGATGTCATGGGACAGTTACTACAGGCTGGAAGACATTCACGCCTGGATGGAATCCCTCGAAGCTGAGCATCCGGACCAAGTTAAAGTAATATCTGGAGGAAGGTCTTACGAGGGACGTGATATCAAAGGCGTAAAAATCTCTTTCAATGCAGGTAAGAGAGGCGTTTTTATAGAGGGTGGCATTCATGCCCGAGAATGGATATCACCGGCCACCGTCACATACATAATCAATGAGCTACTCAATGGTAAAGATCCAGCCTTCAAAAGGATTGCTCAAAACTTCGACTGGTATCTCTTTCCCAGCGCAAATCCAGACGGATATGCTTTCACACACGATTGGGTAAACCAAAATACTAATATAACGACTTAATACATTTTAAGAACATGCAAACATAATACAAATTTGTTTTCAGTACCGACTTTGGCGCAAAACAAGGACACCCTACACATTCTTCTGTTATGGCGCCGATCCGAACAGAAATTGGGATTTCCATTGGGGCGGTAATATCTTTCACATCATACATATCTGCATTAAATCACAAGCTACTATTATCGAATACCCCATGTCTTGTAGAAAAGGGCACCAGTACGAATCCTTGTCATGATACATATGGAGGACCAGATCCTTTCTCTGAATTGGAAACTGTAACATTGTCCCAATTTATTGAATCGATCGCCGACACTTTGGATGTATACTTGTCATTCCATTCTTATTCTCAAATCCTACTGATGCCGTATGGTCACACTCCGGAGCACTTGGACAATTATGATGACGTAGTAAGTATAATAGATGTTTTGTAATCATAAATGTTTTTTTAATGCGAATCACATTACATTTTTTTTATAACTGCTGTCAATTCTGAAAAAAGTTAATTAACCCTTTTGTCAATGAATGTTTCTATTACCTCCCGTCAATGAAAGTGGTCTGGCTGGACCCTCATACTTTTTGTAAGGAAATGGGCGAAAAAAATATTTTATTTTTTATCAAATTCATAACAATACAAAACTTATCACTAAATTTACGCTTTTATGGCATGTTTAAAATGCTTGATTATGCTCTTGATAAATTGGCTCTTCTTACATACAAATCGGGATTATATTTGAAGCTTGTCATTCACTAGGCTAATTTTGCATGACTCCCAGTTTACCAGCATTGGTTTGGCCTACTAGCTTGAAAATCAGCTTTGTGTGCACCGAGCATTAGTTTGCCGCAAGGCCGTAATTAGGGCGTGGCAAAGAAGACGCCTGCCACTTCTTTAACTTGCTTTAATTCTCTTTAACGCTTTGACGTACACAGCCGTCAAATCCCGTCATACGTCAGCAAAAAAATACTTGCTTTTTGCGCCAGATAATTCTATGCATACCGTCTTCGTGGACACTTCAAATCTTATCTCAAACCGACGAAACTCAACAAAACGAAAACAAACTTAAGCTGCGAGATGCGATTGCGTAAGGTAAATAAAAAAATCGACAGAGAGTCTTGACCACGGGAAGAAGTATTTTTCCCGCCGGTTGTCTAGTAGCCTCGCACCTGGGGTCCCTCTCCGCAGTTAATAAAGGTATTGACCAAGAAATCGACTTTACATTAACCGTTTGACCATCTTCTTTCTCTTTTTTTGGATTCTCCACAATCCAATAACGAAGGAACCAGCATGTGGCCATCCATCTTAAAGTGAAATCATTTTACTTAGAAATTCATGTGATTGTCAAGGCGGAAATTACTTTAATTTTTAATCACTAGATTCATGTCAATCAAAAATTATCACACTTGGTGCAATGTGATAAGTGCACAGATTATAGGAAAAATAATCACATTACCAATAAATTAAAGAAATCTATCTGCAACATCCAAATAACATTTCTATCCTAACCAAATTTAAAATGATTGAAATGTGACCGATTGATAATTGATTCTATTTCGATTTTATTTTAGTATGCGATTGGAAACAGAACCATTCATGCTCTGATGGAAAGATATGGAACTGAATACACCCTAGGAAATATTGCCGAAGCCATTTGTAAGTAATTTTTAATCAAAATTATTTGAACATAACGTGAATTAGACATTTAATGTACTATTACATTTCAGATGAAGCAAGCGGGAGTAGTATGGATTGGGTCAAAGGCACTCATAAGGTGCCTATATCGTTTACATATGAACTGAGAGACACCGGTGAATATGGATTTTTACTTCCAGCTGAACAGATCATCCCCAATTGTGAAGAAATCGTCGATTCACTCATTGGAATGTTTGAGGAAGCTGAGAATCTTAAATATTTCAGCCTCGATTAAATATGATTTATTTATTTATTTTAATCAATAATAATGTGTTTGTACTATTATCGAAAACTTCGATGAATTTTAATACTCCTGCGTCTTTGATTTTGTAATTTCCAAGCACAGTTCATATGAATGATGGCAGTATTGTTAATAAATATAGATCTTATACATCGTCTGGTTTTCCTTCAGAACTTCATCACTAGGTTATAGCAATTATAATAAATTTCGGCCAAATACTGTCTTTTCATTTCAGAATTTCAAAGATGCTTAATTTCAACAAGAATATTTATAAACATTTGCTAATCAATGACGATTAACAATTATGAAGAAAATAAACAATATGCAAAAAAATATATATATTACTTAAACTTTTTTTTTGTGCGGTAGATGCGTTCCATGGAAAATCGCACAAAAATAACTATGACTTACATAGAAAAAAAATGCATTCCATGGATTTTAAAGCCCGCATAACTTTAAAACACCTATGTAAAATATATCCAAAATCGCATTGAAAAAGTTAATAAAAAAACAGGAAAACAATATGGCAATTAAAAAATAATATTTTTGATAAAATTTAAAGGACGTCTTGCATTATTGGTAAAATTTTAAAGACGTCTAAAATCTGGCATCTTAAATGCCGGACATTCACTGGAAAAGTACTAATTATTTTAATTACAAACAGTCATCTCTGTATGATAATTTTTGTTGTGATTTATCGATGTGACTCAAAATTGCCCTTTTCTTCGGAAGAAATAGTATACCCATTGTCAATGTCATTATTGTTCTGTGCATATTTTCTCTTTCCAACAATATAATTCATAATTAGTAAAGATGTCACTATATTCCCTAACTCTTTAAAAAAATTCAGTTAAGTCATTTTTTGGCTTTATTTTTTTCACAGTTTTAATTTTTTTTAAATAGTTAAAAAATAAATTTTACAACATAAATCTGGTAGGAATAATAGAGGGTTATGTAGAAAAGAGTCGTACCCAGTTTGAAGTAAATTAATTTATTAAAACTAGAGATATGATATCAACCGTGTTGAAAAAAGTAATTCCGAGAAAAACGCGTTAAAAGATTTCATTATATTATTCTGCATATGCAATTTCGCATGGAGAAGGTGATTTTATGATTTGATATTTTTGCATGGCGAATTTCTTGAAATTCGGAATACTATTTGCAGCCCGGCATTGAACTGGGGAATATTGATCTAAAGAACATAGTCTTTTTAGATTATTATCAATAAACTACCGATTTCAAATCCCCAGTAACGATTTGATGAAGGAATTAACGAATGCCTAGTTTTGATAATAAACTTCTGTGATTATGAGTAATATTTGAGGTTCCTCTCAATCCATTTCAGCTTTCAAAATTAGCATTTACTGTTGTTGGGTGTTAATATTTCTACATAAAGACCATTAATTATATAGGATGCTTCAATCGCCATTATGTAACAATTTTACACCAAAATTTCTTTTATGATCCTATATTATCATAAGCGAGATTTGTTTGGGAGATCAGAAGTAATAATATTTCCAATCGATCATTTCAATCCAGATTTAATTAAGCTTAACAGGATCGTCATTGAATGAATGGCTTGCAACAATAATTAAAATATCGTTCAAAAATAGGAACAATTTCACTACACCCTAATAAATCGTCGGCTACTTAAAATTTCTAATCGTTTACGATCTGCATTTTTCTTGACTTTAAACTTTCCTTGTAACTGCCTTGCCCTTGAAAAATTTGGTGATGCAGCAGATAATAAGGTGTTGGTTAATTAATTTTCGAAGCATCAATCGCAATGTCTCCACAGGGCCACAAGAGATGGCGCTGTTAAAATAACACATTGTACCTGAAGAGAGATATAAGATGTCGCTGTTAATAGCGCTACTATGTGGGTATGATAAATCGTCCACGCTATAATGAACATTGAATTTGTGCTTGATTGAGCCCTTTTATGAAATTCGTAGTTATAATAAACAGAAATTAATTTCACTAAATTCCCGTCAAAATATCTAATGTCCGTGTCCACTTATTCTTTATCTGAGTGTGCGAAACAAATCTGAAATTGTCTATAAAGCCACAAATTGTCCAGTATGAAATTGTGAGTAAATTAACGTATGAGCATATTCCCGCTATTCCAGTACTTGGGTGACGTTGGCATCATCTGGGTGAGCCAATGCAAGAGCCCCGCTGCGACGACACTGCAACATTTAAACGGAGACTTATCAGGGAATCGATCATTCATTGTTTCCTGCGTGCCAAAAATATTGTGACTACGTTCAGTATTTCTACGGTTTCAAAATATACGTTTTATAATGTCGCCGTAAAATGTCTGTTTTTACGCTAATACCGAAGTCATGTACCTATTCTGCGGGAAGTAAATGCAAAGCATCCTTTCCGAAGACCATAAGCGCTTATCTCATCAATGGCATCCTTAAAAAAACTCGAATCTTTTTGAACCTACAAAATAAGATGTTTGTGTACATTCAATGAAAAATAATGAAGACACAAATGTGTGGGTTGTAAGTGGCAAAATATCCAGAGGGACTTTGCGGAAAAGTGCGCCCGAGATAAAATTTCACGGGCGATAGCACATTTCAAAGGAAACGCCGTGTTAATGGCGAACAATGTTGAAGTATGGAATTACGAGAAAAAAAAACAAAATTTCAGAAGGGAGCGAAACTCTAGAATGGAAAAACTTTGATAACAAAGTGGCATACGTACCGCAGTGTCCCGGTTGATATCGGCGCACTCCCTTTGATATGTCCTTTTGACACGGTCCCTTTGTAACATTTCCCAAGGGTATTCATTCTTATTATGTGTATGTGTAGAAAATATAAATAGCTAGAAAAATGCTCGAATCCTTTTGTGGTAGGGGCAGAAGGATGCTGCCACAAGTCAAACTTATCTTTTTCCCCGTGACTTCATCCGACCTGTCAAAAACTAAAAACACCACTAAGGCATCCCCAGCAGCTCAAACCACGTAGTTCAACCAAAAGAAATATATTTTATAATATAGTTTTGATAATCTTTAATCAGGAGCATCATATAATCGAAAACATGGTTTTTATCATGTAGTTTGAACAAAGTTTATATAAAACTACCCTTATCACATTAACTGCCAGAAGTATATTAATATGTTCCAAGTCGGGTAATTTTTTTTATGTCAAATTTTCATTATATACATTATGAATCAAAATAGTTCAAAACGATTTCAGATAATGAAATACTCCATAAAAATATAATTCACATGCGATCTTATTTAAATATCTTCCAGAATGGTATCGGTGAATTAAATATACATTCGTTGTGACCTATAGATTATCTATTATCCATTCACTCATCATCTAATAACTAACAAGATAACTAACAAAAAAAACCTTATTTTTATTTTTTTTTTAATTTAATTTAATCCATTATGTATGCTTTTTATGTCTGAATTTACAATTTCACAATATTTTCCACTGAAAAGCCATCTGACATAACATATCTAGTTTTTCGAGGAAATTATTCTTGATTAATATCAATTGATAGCTTTCTCTGAAATTCCGAGACAGTTAGAAAATTCAAACAACATCAAATCTGAAGCAATCCACGACGGTTGACAACCCTAATTTACACAAATATGTGTTTTAAAATTAATTTTTGCAATACAAACAAGAATGTCGTCATTTGTGTCTGCCTTGAACCTTTTCTCTTTATTGACCCGTATTCGATTAGACATTCGATATGCCTATTTATCTTTAAATTAAACTAGCATCGTCAAGACTTTCCAACGAGTCTACAAACGTTTGGTTCTGCATCTTAGACGGCTCGTTAAGTTATGATATAATATATCACCATATATATGACATTCCCGATGAAATAAGCTATGCCTTACATGTCCATGACTTCCCGATTGTCAATATATGATATTCCCAATTGATAAATATGGTTTTCTTCACCTTCTTAATGATCGAGACATGATTATTTTTTTAAGTTTGTTCCATGATTTTCCATATTATCAATGAATTATCAATTATTGTTCGCGTATCATATCACACAAAATATCATATTCAATTCAAGGCATTCAATATTTTCATTTAAAGCAAATAATTGAAATACGCCCCCCCAAGTGGGCGACGAGTTCAACGAAAAATTTCAACCCCCGCATACAAACGGTCATAATTGAAGTGCAGCTCTCAATAAATGCATTTGTCCCGATCTTGAAAACCTAGCTTTATACAAATAATCCGACCAGATTTCGCCGAAATTATTATTCGCTGCAAATAGCCGTTGGAAAATGGCTGTAAAGATTTAGGGCAGACAAAGCTCCGCCGTGATTTAATACCTGTTATCTTTCGTTTACCTTTTACCCCCAGACTCCTATTTCCATTATCGAATCACAATAAATTCATTACCCTCCAGTCTGGGGTTGGCTGCCTTCAGGTAACTTCCTCCCTCGGATCGACCACCTGGATAATCACATCTCAAACTCTACAAACTTTCAATTCATCAACTGGAACGGCACTTTGACTTTGCCATTATCGACCTTCCACTTTTTTTCTGAACGGCAACATTCCGACCGTGTCTTCCTAAATTCAACTTTATTAAGAAAACTCTCAACTTGCAAAAGTGATTAATTCATCCCCAGTTTATCTGAATAATTTGAGTCGTTACTATTTTTTTTAAATGATAATTGATTGTTCATTTGAATTTTAATATATCAATATGTTTAATATGTTGTTGTCACTATCTTAAAAATATGAGAAGAGGAGAGTTAAGTTCTCTAATCGATCGTCTCGATCCAAGTTTATTCTGATTTCTTATAACTGAAAGTAAGCTCCGTGCATATGAGTAACTGAGCTTGCAACAATAGTTAAAATAGCTTTTAACTTAATGATATTTTTGATAGGCACTCATAAATCCTCAATTTCCATAACATTTTCATATGAAGAAGATAATAAAAATACATCTTATGAAACAAAATCGAGAATAGTTACATTTAAGACAATTTTTAGTCATAGACATTATTTGACTAAAAGATTAAGCTATGTCTGTGTAATATATAAAAAAGTGCTATTAGTTACGCTGTGCTACGTATATACACTGTAAAGGCGGCGCAACGCATGCGCGTAGCATGTCTATAGATGCATGTATGCGAAGTGGAGAGTAGAAACGATTCTCTCTCTTTTTCCGACCAACTACCGCTTAAAGGTTCAATTTTAATCTGGTTCAGCCACAAGCTTTATTACAATACAAGAGTATTTATTTTTCAAAAAATTGAATATTATGTAATTACGTAATTATCGCACCTCAGTCGTTCAAAAACGGTTTTATAGGGTACTTATAGATATTAGATATTACCCGTTGGTTGAGCGTTCGAAATAAAACTCGGTGGTAATGCTACCTTCAATATCGAGCGAATGAGGAGGTGAATGTATGATACAGACGAGATGGATGTAATCCCTTCCTGTGAATGAATATTGAAGAGGCCCATAGTTCTGTAGTGGACTGTCAGTGGCTGCACTATGATGATGATGATAGATATTAGATATAATATATTATATATGCATAAGTACTCATATATATCATTTCCTTTCGCTTGAGCTGCGTAAAATATTTGTAGATAAATTTGCAATAAAGATTTTATGTTTTTTTGAAATGATACTATTTGCATTAGCTTAACATCACTAAATAGTATATAGTCATGTCGTATACAGGGTGTTTTGCATATGGATCGACAATTATTTTTTTTGAAGGTTGGGGTTTTTTTGCTACGTTTCACACATAGCCCTTATGTCAAAAGTGTTAGGGTTGTCGAAATAGAATTTTTTTTCAACATTTTGAAATAATGTCAAAAATTTCACTTTTAAGTCGTCATAATTTTTTATTATGCGACAGTAATAGCCCAAAATAACCGTTTTGTATTTTGCAATGTATTTTTGATCTGAATAAATCATTAATTTATGCAGTTGATTTATCCGGTTGACGCACACGTCTGGAATAACGATTTTCGCAATTTATGAAGGTAAAATTGGAATTAAACCATCGCTAAAACACACAATTATTATTGTTTTGAATCAATGACATTGATTAATGACAGTAGCGTTATCTGCCTCATTTTAATTCTCAGAGAAGTTTGAGAGTTTTTGAGCCGCTTAAGTTTTTTTTCGTTTTGATGAGTTTCGTCGGTGTGAGATAAGATTTGAAGTGTCCACGAAGACGGTATGCATAGACTTATCTGGCGCAAAAATCAAGTATTATCTGCTGACGTATGACGGGATTTGACGGCTGTGTACGTCAAAGCGTTAAGAGGGTATTCCAATGTGAACGCGTAAAAAAGGCATATTTTCAATAATTTTTTCCTCTGAAACTGTTGCATATAATTAAACGAATGTTTTTTATCTTAAAGATATGTTCAAGGAGAAGAGAAAAAAATATTTTTTTGATGATAATAAATATTTATTTATTTATAACAAAAAATCAAGCAAATAAACAAGTTTTCTGCTGGCGCCAAGTACTTTGGGTTCTCCTGGTTATCTGAAATAAAAAATCGAGCGCCTATCGCAGGTACCACAACTTTATTATTTCATCGAAAATTAACAAAAATGCGGCGTTTTTTGTAAAAGAGAGAGAAAAAAACACATTATTTGCACCATAAATGAGGTGAAATTATAAGTTAAGATCAAAATATATGCCATAATAGTGCTAAATATCGTATTAAAATTTTTTCAGACATTTTTTAAAAATCACCAAATCAGAAAATTTACCTTTTCGACTAATCAGCAATGCCCGAACCATACAAGGCACCTTCTTCTTCGTCGTAGACTTCTTCTTTAGCCTCTCTAGCTTTTCTTCTCGCGATTCGAGCGACTTTTGAAGCCAAGGAGCTGCGTTGGCCAAGGGAACAGCCCATGACTTCCAAAATCTTAGGTATTGGTTTCTGACCTTCATCAAATATGCAAGCTGCATTATAGGTGGCATTTTTCAATTTTTTTGCCGCAATAAACATATTTAGGTGCCAAACGCACGCATTGAAACTTTCGCTATCATTTTGTGTGTTGGAACCGAAGCATTTCTCTAAAAGTTCATTTTGGCTCAGCTCTTCATAAAGTGGCTTCAAAATGTCTTGTGTTTTGTTATAATCATCTGTATCTTTTTTGCCAATCCACGCATTGCATTCTTTATAGAAACTCGATTTTATGATGGTATCAAAGATTATATCGGAATATTTTTCAATCGGTAATACAATGCCTAAAAGAGAAGAAGACGATTTAAATTTGATTTTTTTTTTATATTTCTTCAAAATGTTGAAAAAAATCTATTTCGACAACCCTGACACTTTAGACATAGGGCCAATGCGTGAAACGTAGCAAAACACCCTCTCAAAAAAAAAATGTCACTCCATATGCAAAACACCCTGTATATTACATGAAAAATACAAATATGCTATTTATTGATAAATGTTGAGCTAATGCAAACAGTATA
The DNA here is from genome assembly GCA_008973525.1 of Stenopsyche tienmushanensis. NCBI lineage: Eukaryota > Metazoa > Arthropoda > Insecta > Trichoptera > Stenopsychidae > Stenopsyche > Stenopsyche tienmushanensis. The sequence continues at coordinate 42,116 of WACJ01000043.1, forward strand.
ATTTAAAAAAAATATGTAATCGTTATTGCAAATTTATCTACAATGATTATACGCAATTCAAGCGAAAAGAAGTAATCTATAACAGTACTTATGTATGTACGTTATATCTCAAGTGCCTAGTAAATCTGTTTTTGATCTAACAGAGTGCGATAATTACGTAATTGCATAATATTCAATTTTATTTATTACGTAATTACTTAGCATGTCCTCCGGGTTTTATTCGAGAACTTTCACCTAGCGAGCCACCCTAGTGAACCTTATGAAGCTTTTGCAATCATATCAATTGAGAGTTCTAATGATTTTAATGACAGCAACTTTCGTTGAAATATAGTAAATTCACAGAAGCCACCGCTAAGAAATTCTGGGAGGGGTTGAGGAAGGGTTTGGATCTGGCAACATGAGAGCTAGTAGTATAGGAAACAGCGAAATGATTAGTGTAATTATTCCTACATTTGCTGTTGGTGAATAATGCTGTTGGTGACAATTTTAGCCACCTCTACCAAATTCATAGCCACCTTGTATCGAAAGTAGATAACGTTTATTTAACAATAATCTAAGTTAACTTCTTACAGACTAAAAAGCAACTTTGTAGATTTTAATTTAATGCCGGTTAAATGCTTGGTGGACTGTAACTTCATTAATTTATATTGTATAAACACTGGCTGAAAAAAAAATAACTTTACAGAAATGGGTCGTCTTCTCTTCGTTGTTCTCAAGACTCCATTGATCATGATTGAGAAGAAGACTAATCCAGAAGTCTTGCAGTTGGGATCTCACTTTGTTTGAAGTATAAAATAGTCGTACTGAACAGACCATCTCTCTTTTATTCTTTTTAAAGCCATTTCATGGATTTGTTTTTTTAATATTTCCGTAGTAAATAAAGCAGATATTCTTAAATTATCTATTTAAAATGCTTCAATTATGATTAATCAAAATGAACTTCATAATACAAGCAATGATATAACATTTTCGCCAATGTTCATTTACATTTCAAATCAGCTCAATAGACATGTTTTCTTTATAAAAAGGTATCAAAGTAATTTTCATAACCACACGTGTCTATTCAAAAACCAATTCCGCCTTCAGTCAAGTCAACTGTGAAACCTTTTCAAATTAAATTTTGCAGCGAAGCCTGTGCGATATATAAAATTTTCATCCGATAGAAAGAGCCATTTTAAAAATAATTTCCATGGCAATTTTCAGGGTTTCTCAAACTTCGTTTGCATTTTCCACCGTCCAAATACGTATTTGTTCTGCGAGAATTTCATCAATTTAATCCCTGAAAGAGCACCAAAGAAATATTTTTATTGCAAAAGGATATTTTTCAAAATTTTCTCTTGCAGTTTTCCAACCGTTTTTTTGCCTACTTTCACACTATGTAGCAATATCGGGTATATAAAGCTTTGTTCATTGTAACTTTTCAGATCCAAACGCCGACAAATAGAGTTCAAACGAAACACTTCCAATAGAATATTTGCAATCTAAATGCAAATGGCACATAATGTGTTTGCTTTTGATAGGGGCCTCTTTACATATTTTTGTTCGATAATACGGTGTAGAAGAATGGGGCCCCATAATTTAATTCCCAAATAGCGGTCCTGGTGAAGATATTAACGATGTGCTAGACTCGATGAATATTAGAATATTTTTTCTATTATAAACACAGCCTTTATTATAAGTTATCAAGTCCTACATAGGGAATCCAATCCCGAGCCAAAATTTCAATTCCGGGATTTCGGGACTGCATTAAACGATCCCGGGATCGGGATTTTCAATAGTTTAAGAAATTGCATGGATAAATTTGATCAAAAATTACTAATAAGTCCATTTGTTTAATGTAAAAAAATAATTTGAAGGCGAAAAAATTTTATTTATTTAAAAAAAGATAAAAACACAATTCAAAAATATATAAATAAAACACTAAAAAAATCATATATTATTTTGAAAATATGCACGAAGTAACATCAAAGCATCTAGTGTTTCGTCATTTAGTTTGGATCTGATTTTGGTAGCCAGGAAACCTGCTATTATTGAGCTATGGAAACCTGAAATTATTTATTTCCGTCGCTGCAGATGAATACTTATATACTATAATACATTGATGTGATTCGTAATTATATTACGGAGGAATAAAAAAAAGTCTGAGCCCCGTATCTATTATATTTCATATCGATATTTCCATTATTAGAGTTGAGGTGTAGTAAATACATCACCGGTGGGGAAAAAGTTTTTAGTAATCGTAGTAAATATTCATAATATTAAAGGCTTTTAGTTTCTGTGGATTATGCTACTATCTGCATTTTTTAGTCAACTCGGTTAGGCTTGTTCGTTGAGCTAATTATGGCTACCTTTTTTTTCAGTTTGCAATCGATATTCCTGATCTTATTTATTTGATCAGTAAAAATAATAGATAACATACTCTAATTATCATTATAACAACTTTTAAATTATCTGATCAATGGTTTATGTAAGGAAATTGTATCGTAGAATAAAACCGTATGATTTGAATACCTGTCATAAGGTATTGTCTGTATATTGTTATTGAACTGAATTGTTTCCAAACTATACACTAAAACCTTAAATAAATATCTTCTTGCCTGAAAAATAAAACATTTAACATCTGTAATTGAAAAAAAAAGCTTAATTAGATGGTTTATCACTTTCATTTCCAATGTGTCCTACAAACCGGCACAGAAATATCAAACTTGGTGGAATTTAATCTTTGAAGGCTCAATGTAAATTATTATCTTTTCTCGACCAAAGACACCGCTATATTTTAGCAGTAACATACGACTGCCGCGAGAAGAAAAGGTACCGATGGTGACCTGATAGAGGATGTGGATTTTCCGAAAATTTCCTAACAGTGAAGCATCGTCTAATACCACACTATGGATAGATAATTTATATACGAAGTGCCTTTGAATAGGCAGGATTGTTAAAATTACTCAGCGAAAATGTGTCAATGAAAAATTGACAGACTTATAAAGAAATACGCATTTTTATGGTTCCAAAATTTATTAGCAGATCACATCTGAAAGCGGAAATATGTGATGTGTAAATGAAAATAGACATGTTACAGCAACGCCTGAAAGAATAATGGTATATTTGTATCCAAATAAGAATTGTATGCCTATTATATGACGTCGTTCAGTTATTGACGTCGTGTGGAAGATATTATAGAAATTTCATCGAATAAAGACTGTTAAAATTTTGCACCGTACATACACAATTGTGGAGCTGCTTCATTATTGTCCCTATTTTATTTATGCTCTCCATTAAACGAATCTTCCCGTCCTTTCCCAAATTTATGACATTTAATATGAAGAAGTATTAAAAAGGGGCATCGCAACTCAAGGCAAGGGCAAATTCAAAGTAATGCAATAATCCCTGTAATGAATACCTTTCGTGTAAACAATGATAAACATAGAACCGGAAAGAGGGAAGAAAGAGGCAGGTAACAAAGTTCGCTGCAGGTGATCTCGCCTTCTTCCCCATTAAAAAGTAAAACACTAATTAAAATAAGTCACGCCCCCAGGGCTGCGAAAACATTCCCGACAAAACAAGGGGTCGTTTATAAGCGGCTGTGTGGATTTTTTACGGCGGGTTTGTTTTTGTAAAGGATAATTAAGACATTGAAATGGATCCTGATCCTCTTGCGAAATCAAACATGCCAATTATACCCTTTTAAAATTAAACAAACTGTTATTCTCTGATCTTTATTTTTTAACAAAGACATTCAATACAATTTAAAAACAAACAAAAACAGCCATGAAAAAAATATTACTACAATTCAGATGGCCAGATAATCACAAAATACTTGCCAGTTTGTTAATTAATATTAATAATCAACACATTAGCTGCGGATATACTTTACGTACGTCAGACGTGGGACATTTTAAATGATTAGTATTTTAATACATTTTGTTCAAAATAGTACTCACCAAGTATTTTATTAGCTAATCAAAAAGTCTTGAAAATGTCTACATTGGTTTGAAATTTTGTCTATTATTTACGATACCCTTTACACAGAATTATTGTCACATAAAAGATATAAATAAGAAATAAATAAATGTGTTCTTTAACTTTTAGAAACCAGAAAGTCAAGTGTTAGTACAGTAATTTAGATTCTGGACCCTTACTATAAAGATTTAGTTTCCGATCGATCTCAGGTTTACCCTAATTTCCTGGATCTGAAAAAGTAATGGCTGAGGCAATTTATAAAATCGTACCGTGTTAAGTTACATCTCCTCTCCTACCTAAATTATAATTCTTATCCAAATAATTATATCCTTACTTTACCACACGTGGAAGGAAGACGGGAAACTACCACATGATAATCCTTTCCATATTTAGGTCTCCTATGGGGATCACCTAAATCCGATATCGGATATGGCACTTTAAGAAGTCGTAGTAAATTTTTATCAAAAGGGATTTAAATAAGAGTACACGTGAATTATATATTTTTGGAGAATTTTAATGATCTGCATTTTACAGTCATTTACTTCTTCAATTATAGTCCACAAATGTTTGTTCGAATTAAGATCAGGAGTTGTTTCCAGGACACCACTTACGGGATATATTGTAGTTTTTAAATACATGTTGATATTTCGCACTCCACTATGAAGATTTAACATGAAAATCATATTAATACAATAATGGAATACGCTCTGTAGCAGTAAAAAAGATAATACTGAAAGATAAATATGGTTTTGGTCACTCTGTTTATTAGGAATGTAGTCAATTTTATAAAAATAACTTCAATAAACACTCATAAGCCAATTAATGTGAATTAATTGATAAAATAAATATTTGGGGAATTTGCAACAAAAATTGAAATATCATTTAAAAATTTCTAAAATTTTCAATCAAGTAATATTATCCTACTTTAAGCATACGTGAAAAGAAATGGATTTTTTTTATTCCAAGAAAATTCCTCAATAGCTTTTTAACACTTTGTATGCGGAATTGTTTGGCAATCAAGATATAATAAGAAAAAATATTAAAGCCTTAAAAATTGACATTTTAACTAATGCCTCTGTCAATATCATATTGAGGCACGAAATTATCGTATTTTTTGTTTTCCGCTTTTAAAGTATATTTTTAACATTCAGATAGTGGCAGCGCATGATAGTGATTATCTGTTTTCGCAAACAATGTGTTAAAAAGAAAAATCTATTACTGGCGTGACGCAATTATTTCGATTGAGACATCTCTATCGTTTTATAAAAAAATAAATGACATATATAGACGATTATTTTATGTGCGATTTCCAAGTTATGCGGTTTTTTTTAAAGGAATGTTTTATTTTTTTAATTTTATAAAGAGTATGTATCGAGATTTTTGGATAAAATAGGAAATAAATCATCAACACTAACCGAAATTTGGAAAACAATTATAATTTGGGACTATGTAAATCATATTGCACGTGCTATCGCTGAATTACGACCACGTTCTTTATTCTAGTTTAGATTTTTGAAAAAGTTGATTTTGTTTTTTTACATTTTTCCAATGTTTCAAATTTTGAAAATAAATTCTCTAAAGAAATTTCCAAAATTCCAACTACTTAGGAAGTTATAGTTATTCTAGTAATGCGGCAATTTAGCCGGTTACCAAAAATGTTTATTTGCCTTATTGTTTTCTTGTTTTTTTATAAGCTTTTTTTATGCGATTTTGGATATATTTTATATAGCGGTTTCAAAGTTATGCGGTTTTTTAAAATCCATGGAACGCATCTTCACTTTTTCTTTGTAAGTCATAGCTTTTTTTGTGCGATTATCCGCGGAACGTATCTACCGCACAAAAAAGATTTAAGTGTATGTATATGATTTTAATTTTCAAAACCGGGTATTCGATCGCGTTTTTAAGTTTTAAAAAGGCAAAACTATAATACCCGGTTTTTCAAACGTTTTGAAAATTAAAATCATATAAATATGACTCGCGTAAATCTCAAAAACTCCATATTTATACATATATCTTCAGAATTCATCGTATTAAAAAAAGATGATTCCGTCTAAGTGCAAATACGAAGGATGCATTTGGAATGAAGCGAGCTGCAGCGATTTATGCATTCCCGTATCGCCGATGATAATTATAAAACTGTTCGCTAACGAGCAGCACATAAACGGATCCCTAAGAGCCCCTCTTGAACCCCCTAAGGTTAATTATGCCTTTTTTATCGACTACACGCAAATCACTTTCTGTGCGCTAACTACCAATAAATTGTAATGAATGTCAAGCGCTTCACCCAGGATTCCGGGAAATTCTCACTGCCTTTAAGAGCTGATTGGCAATCAATACCTTCAAGGTACAATTTATTACCGGGCTATTAATCATAAAGTTTGCATGAGGAATTTTATGAAATTGTCTCCTAATTGATATTTAATAAGAATCGTTCACTCCTACCCCCCCCCCCTGGGCAAATTATAGATGAAAGCAATCAACGAAGATAGACATTTTTTGATTGATTAATTACACAAATTTAATTATCAATTTCATATACTACTCATCTCGTAATTGAATAAAGACAAATTTAGTACATCAAAAATTCCACGCTAATTATAGAAAAAATCCCATTCATACTGATTCAGTGTCTCTCAAACATTCTCGGCAACGGAACACTTCGTAAATCCTGAAAAATATCTTGCTTATTTTGCAAGTACACATAATCAGTAAAATTTTAATAAACGATAATGAACATTAATTATGTATTTAGTAGGTATTTAAATTTTAAAACATAACACATAAAATGTGGAGAAAATCTTAGACTTTAATGATGTTGTATCCTTGAACTGCAAATCTCCTTGATATTAGGCACAATATTAGAAAGTTAAATTCTTATATTTGATTCGGCATCGAGCCTGTTCCTGAACTTTGGCTTCATTGCAGAATAATAATATAATCCTGTTTTGCATAAATATGCAGTAATATACTGAGTGATTTTGTAAATAAGGACTCGACAGAGTGTAGCAATCGGATTACTTTCCAAAAACAGGAAATATTGTATTATTACTTAGTATTTATCGCATTTTTTGTCTCCTTTATGAACTATTATCGTAACGAAATATTATAATACTATACAACCATAAATTAATAGAAAGACTTAAACAATGAATCAAGGCTTACATGCGCTCACTGTGTGAATACCATAATGTTGATTAAATAATTCTTATCCTTTCTTTCAAAAATATCATATGACCTGTAGACAATCCCGTAATTAAGCGATTGGAATTTGTAACTCAATCGTGCTGGGTTCAAATCTGAAGGAGGTCTGACTGGCGACCACATTTTTAAAACATATATTCGCTTTGGAAAACCATGCGAATATATGATTTATGTCTTGCAAAGTTTTCCATGGAAAATGATTATACCAAAGGGCGAGTTAGTATAAGTATTATTTATATTTTGCACAAAATATGTGCTCTAATTGAAAGTAGGAAATTAAATGTTTATTAAGGAATTATTATTGAGGCTCATTGGAATAACCGAGATGAGTCTCCACTGCGGACATGTAGTAATGATTAGACAAAATGCCACCTTTTATTTATGCTAATCCCCAAGAAAACCATAAAAATTGTCTAATATGTTCAAATAGGAATATTCTGGGTGGAAGGAAGGAAAAAAACTATATATGCATAAAGTGTGAAAGAAACCCCGAACTCCATGTGAGCATATGTTTTGTGAGATCCCTACATTGATATAACATAATCCTTCAGTATAAACATTTTAAAATATAACTTTTTTTTCTTATAATGTTACAAATATTTAGGGACCTGCTGGATCTTTCTTTTAAGAACCGCAAAAGATTGAAGTAGATCTAGGGTGCATGCGGTCCACAGCGAATATTTTTGCAGCCCTACTAACAAAATGTTCCTAATTATAGCTACAAAAACAGTTTATTCGGGAAATATGAAACCTTTTCAAGTAATCCCTTTGTCTGAAAATAAAGTTGCAGAAAGATTAACTATTTGGCCGTCAATTTAAGTGATCAAATCAAAGCAAAATCATCTAGTTTTAAAAGATTTTCTATTACCTGTCACGAAACTATGGACATTAGGGGCGTAATTCAATTTGGTTTTTTTTATTCGTGCTCTTAGCCTGGGTTTCTATTTTTGCTTTTGAGGAGTTAGTAACGATGTTAAGTGTGCTATTACAAGATACAATTTTTTTGTGTTAAAGAAGTTCTGCAAAAATACAATCTATCCCTGTTAAAATTAATTTAGCAGCTATTGATATATGATTGAAAAAACACTTCATTCAATTCACAAGAAAAATTCGTTATCATACATCAAAATGTTATCAATTTTATTGATCTTGAGGCTTATATCTTATATAAATTTAATCATAGTACATATATTATTGCAATCTCGTCTTCAAATTTAATAAGATTACACAGTTTATCTTTTACGGTTGATATAACATAATACATATAGGTAAGGTAGTAATTTTAAGCACTTTCTGTTTTCCACCACAAATTAAGGAGAAATTACATCTTGTTAAAAATAGGGAGAAAAAATAAATCTTAGAACTGAAATCTTTGAAACAAAATTTGCAGTTTTTAATTCTTTGATAGAAAAATTTTCATTGTTTTCTTCGATGTTTTTAATACATATTGAATCATTATATAACCGTATGCAAATGGAGATGATTGAAATTCAATCCGATTCAAATTTCCAGACAAAATTCATTTAGTTGGTGTGCCTGAATTTTACAAATATTTACTAGTCAAAAAACATGAAGATTCGCATGTTAAATCATTTCCATGCTTGGAAGTACTTGTCGTTACGAATGGTTACTTTCACTTATGAAAGAAAATAAATCTTTTGCCAGATCCAGAATTAACGACACTCACCTCGGGTCAGTTTTAAAAATAATGACTGCTAGCAATATTTTCCCCGGAGTATCAAGAAGAAAATATTAAATTGTCCATGTCCTTTTTCTGTACGCATCGGAATAAAATTACGTTTTTTATTAAAATTTCAAGTTTCTATTGCGGCCCACCCAAACTTATTTTTTTATATATGTTAGTTTTACATCGCTGATCTAGATCATATCACGTCAATCACTTCACGTTTTGTTTGCATAAGCGATGGTAATATGTTATTTTAAAATATTTATCCATAAAAACTGATAAGAATGTGTTAATATATAAGGCTTTCCAATAGTCATAATTCAAGGTGTGCTCGATGATAATTGTTGGTAACATCAAAATATAAAAGTCTTTTCAAGTGACAACATTCAACATTGCATTTGCATCCAGAAGGATTGTCTGATGCATTCATACAAACGATTAACGTAATTATGTCTTTTTTTTAAATTATATTTTTTGCTTTATAATTATATATTTACTGAGTAATTATTTTCCACCTTCCACTTTGTTTTTTTATTATTAATTGTGGTTTATTATTCCTCACGTTATAATATGTATGATTTAGAATGTACGACTACGAACCTGAGTATATTAAGCCTGTACTTGTAGAGGATGGGGATAAATATACATATAACGAACCCTTTGCAATCATTTTCAATCACATTAAATATGGTAAGTCATAATTGATTCGTAAATATTTGTTTGTGTAAAAACGATCTAGCAACTGCCTTAACATATACGTAAAGATATCATAAATACATAAAAAATATCGTAGACCAACATGACCGAAATGACGTATTCTATCTCTACATAAATGTTAAAACTATTATTACGCTGTTTCTATTACATACAAACATTAAAATATTTATCGCTGATCTGAAACCTTAAATTTATATTATTCAACTTTGTTACTTATTATTTAACAACAATCAAATTCAGAGAAAAATCGGGATAATAAACGAATTGGTACTGAACTTAATAAGTCACCTCTGGAGATGATGAGAATAAAGAAGACATATTCAAAATCCTTAAAGAAGGTTTTCGACTAAAGTGTACTAAGTATATTCTTATCAGTAATTATTTTAATGAATTGCGTTTAAAACCTTTCAGTCGACGAAAAACATGATTTTTGCCGTATGTGTACTTTCTCATGAAAAAGGCAATGCAATTGCTCGAATTGCGTCGAAATGCTTTTAGAGAAAATGTATTAACGTAAAGACAGCAACTGTTATTCCGTGATCATTGGCGATCAACATGTCCGAAATTATTTAAATATGCATGCGATTGTTAACCACCTACGCACCGGCGGCTCACCAGTGAGCCAGTTATGTTTCTTCACAGAAAAAAACATATTTTTAATACTTGTGATTAATCCAAAAAAAGTCTTCATATTTTAATAGATATTAATGTTTTCATTGTATTTTTAAATAAATTAGGCAATGATCATTACTACGTAATTTAAAATATTTTGGGACGTATAGGTCAGAAAGTCTTGTAAAAAAACTGTTCTTATTAGTATTATTAGTAAACTGAGGCAACCTTAAATAGATAATCAATTTTAATGGCGTGTATACAATGGTAACAAAAAATATAAATATTCATCATGTGTTGTTCACAATCCTAAACAAGAAATGCTCAAAACTCGCGTATATATTAATATAACCCGGAATTTTTCATTGGCGTTATTATATAAAAATATAAATGGAGCATCTTATTTCTCTACAAAGTTCCCTTCATTAGAAATAAATTTATTCGCTCAGGAAGGAAGGTTCTTGATCCCATCACACAAAGAAGGCGAGAAGTATCATCTTTTGTTGCGCAACGCGTTTTCTCGTAGACAAAGGCTAGAAATCAAGTGAAATTTTAAGGTTTTTCGTTTCAGCGAAATCCAAAGGATCAGAATTTTATTTACTTTTCAGCAATACATATTTAAAAAAAAAGTGCATTGAACGTTTTTACTTTTAAGCTTGACCGTAATTTCATTTTTATTGAGCCTGCTGTTGAAAAACCCTCTCAGTTGTCATTGAGTTTGGTTTTATCGACAGTATCTAAAATATCACCCTGTTTTTGGCATGATCGATATTTTTGAATAGTTTTTTAATAAACTTTACACAAATTCAATAAAATAATTTCAATAAACATGGCACTTTTTTGCATTTCTTTGTTGCTATTTCGATTGGCAGAAGAATATCGAGCAATTTTCTTAAAAAATATATTTCTTCATCAGTAATAACTTCCGTTGTTCTTGTCTTTTAATGTCCTTTAATGATTTTTTAATCTTCTTTAATTCTTTAATATTTTTGCCATCATACTTATGGAGTTCCATCTTGTTTCAACTTTCTAAATTACTTAACGAATAATATTCGAATAATTTTATAAATATTCGAATATACGAATATTGGAAAACGGGCAAATATATTCGAATATTCGATTGGGACCCCTAGTCCGCGTCTACTTTCAGCCGCCAACTCCTCCTGTTCTTTCAAAATATCAGGTTCCGCATTCGGTGTCGCTGGGCCGTCCTGGATTACTGGACGTCCCAGTTCCTCACGGGACACGGGCGGTTTAGGGCCTCTCTCCGCAGGCTTAAGATTTCCCCTTCTTCGGAGTGCCAATGCGGATATCCGTTCATGGACGCAGACTATGTTCTGCGGACTTGTCCGGGCATGGCGTCAAATCGCAAGGCGCTATTTCATTGCATCAGCGGTCTAAATTTTGGACCGGTTGGACACGGAAACCTTGTGGCCACTCCCTCTAATTTTAAGATGTTCAGGGCTTTCTGCCATAAATTTAGGGAAAAATGTATTCCTGGGGCCTTCTACCACCTCGATAGAGTCGTAGAGGCCTCCTTCCGGTGGCCAGTAAACTCAGCGAGCTTGCACCCTCTCGGGTTCGCGAGCGAAGCTCAATTACCCTTCTCCCAATTTATATATATGTATAAATTATTTTAATTATTAAAATATTATATATATATATATAAGATTTAATTCAGAAAAAATCGGGTATGCGATCGCGTTTAAGCTATTTTTTATTCCGATATTTCGGACCACCCATCGGGTCCATTTTCAAGGATTTTTTTTTATTTTTCAGGTGTGTCCTTGAAAATGGACCCGATGGGTGGTCCGAAATATCGAAATAAAAAATAGCTTAAACGCGATCGAATACCCGATTTTTTCTGAATTAAATCTTAAATATGACTCGCGTAAATCTAAAAAACTCAATATATATATATATATATATATATTAGAGTTTTTCAGATTTACGCGAGTCATATTTAAATTATTTTAATTATTAAAATATTAATAAATAGCCGGGTGTTCGATCGCGTTAAGGTTTTTGGTAAAAAATTAAAAAACGAATTTTTTACCTTATCCGATATTTCGGACCACTCGTCGGGTCCATCAGTCAATCCTTGAAAATGGATAAGGTAAAAAAATCGTTTTTTAATTTTTTACCAAAAACCTTAACGTGATCGAAAACCCGGCTATTTATTAGTATTTTAATAATTAAAATAATTTATATACACATGTATATATATAAATTATTTTAACCTTTTCGTTAGTGAGAAAATTTAAAATCGATGAAGTCGTTGATGTCATAATCGCTTTACACCGATTACTTTCTGTCAGCTCTTAATCAGCGTAAGACAATCTTCAATTGGAGGCAGAGTCAATTGTAAATGAACACTTGATAGTGCATACAAGACCACTTCATTTCTTTACATAAACAATGCACAAAAAAAACGATTCAAGTGCTCCTCCTTTAGAAGGAAATGATAATTGGACAAAGACTCATTCAACACGCAGCGAAGAACAGCAAGCAGTTAAATAAACAAACACTCTCGATAACACACAATATTCGGTCGTTTCTTTGCGTAAAAAAATAACACACTTGAAATCGAAATCATTATAAGTGGATAAATTTGGGCTTAACGATCTATATAATCATGCGAAGCATATGAAGAAGCTATCCGTCTCAGTCTCCCGAACTGCGCTAAGTTCTCTCTGTCTCTGTCCGCCTCGGAGCTTCAATGCACAAGAGTGCTCTTTCTGAATGGTGAAGGTCAAAACGGATATTTCCGTAAGTACTCACGAAAAGGTTAATTATCAAACATTGACAAATAGCCGGGTGTTCGATCGCGTTATAAAATAAAAATAATATATAAATTGGGAGAAGGGGGGATTGGGAATATATATATATATATATATATATATATTATTGTACGCCATAATGGAAAGAAGTCAATAAGAAATATGGAAAAATTACAAAAATGGAGAAAGCCCAATGCTCCCACTGCCCAAAACAAATCTCATGCCAAGAGTCAAGCACACTGGACAGCGAGACATTATTCATTAAACAATATCAATTTCATTTTCGTTTTTCGAATAATAGATCAAACGAATATTTAGGACCGCTAATGCATATGCTAGGACACACGAGTCGCCTTTAGATAATAATTATATAAGTCAAACAACTTTTTATCCAATTTCTAATTTCTTCAAATTAAAAGGTCAAATTATTAATTTAAATTTGGCGGTTTAGAGATTAAGTTGTTTTTATAAAAAATACACATTCAAATGCTATTTTTAAATCTTGAAAACTCTGTTTAATGTATTTTAACTGTGTTGTTTTTAATTCACCAACAATAAAAAACTGAAGCTAAAACAGGCCAAGCCGTTCGAAATGGTGCCGAACACGACAAGAAACCTCTGATGGATATTTTTAAAAAATTTGACTTTACAGTTCAATATGAAGAAGATAAAACAAAAACTGAAATATTCGATATCCTAGATAAAGGTATTTGACTGAAGGGTGATTTGGGTATTCTTAAATATTATGCTTGCATTATATATTTATTTTAATTAATTGCATTCTAAACCTTTTAGTCGATAAAAAACATGATTTTGTTGCCGTGTGTGTACTTTCTCATGGGTATGAAAATCAAATTTTGGCTAAGGACGAAGAATATCCTGCGTTTGAATTAATAAGGAAGGTGGATGGGCGGTTTAAAAATAAACCAAAACTATTCATTTTCCAGGTATTTAAAAACAGTTAAGCACATGCAGCTGAGCTGAACAACTAACATTAATAAATCCATATTTTACATCAATTCACTTTTATGATTTATTTAAAAATATTTGAGGTTTTTTTTCTGGAGAATTCGATTGTATTAATGAACACGCAATTTATTATACTAAACGAACCAAAATTTAAAAAGTTTAGTTTTCATTTCATCTCCATTTCGTGTGTGTTGTTAAAATATTAAATTTATACAACTAATTTTATTGTAATTTTTTTAACATCTTGTGCAATAATTTTGCACTCTGTTCCAAAGCATGGACATGACCATTCTAACGTATATAATAAAAAATATTGACGGACGTCTCCCTTAATCAAACATCGTCAATTATTCTTCGAACCACCACTTTATGAACATCTTCACATCCAAGGAGTCGTCATTCAAAAGGCACATAATCGCTTGCATTTAGGCTATTTAGTGCTTATATTTTTCAGTAGTCGATAATTTCATTTGATGTTTTTCGGCAGGCTGTTTCGATTTTCGCTCAATTTGTAACTTCTCCATCCGAACATGCTCGTATTCATTTTGAATTGTCATTATTGCATTTCGCAATACATTATTGCTGGTTGGAACATTTGCATTGAACTGCTTTATATGATGCTGCTGAATGCTTTTTTATGATTTGTAAGCTGATGTGCAAATTGTGTTTTTAAAAGTTTTAACTAATTAAATTATTAAAGTGCGAATCAACTACTAATATTATTATTTTTAATCCAAAAAAAGTGTTTCATTGTTTTCTATTTTTCAGATGTGTAGAAATGAAGGTAATCCTCCAATAAAATTGTTTCAATTACCATCGGATAGCAGTGATATTATGGTTTTTCATAGTACTTACGAAAACGAAGAAGCAATTCGTAACACTAAATATGGCTCTTATTTTATTCACACTCTCTGCCAGAGGCTCGATATCATGAAGAAAGAGAATCTAATTCTGGATGAATTCCTTCATATCAAACGAGATGTAGTTGAATACTTTTTGAAAAATAAAATAGAAAATAAAAATGGAAAAAGAGCGTATCAAACACCCGTTACGATACATAATCTAACCAAACATTTATTCATAGGGCCAAAACAAGTACGTTAATCTATCAAATATTTTATTTGTTGTAAGCTTACTTAGCAATTACATGTCAAAACTTTTTTGATATCATAAAGTCAGTTATCTTCGACATATCAAGAGAAAGGAGTGAGTTGTTAAAATATCATTATTTTTAAACAGGACGATATTTTTTTGTAGATTAATTTTAACCTGCTTATCCTAATTTTAATTATTACACATATATATACACAATGTACCGTGCATTAACTTCAAGTATTTTTTCTATTAACGATCAGATTATATTCCAGATAATGGGTTTTTAAAATTTAAATTCTTTATCATTAAACCGTAAATAAACCCAGAGAAACTTGTTGTATAATAAAAATGTTAATTTTTTGAAAACTAATAATAAAATTGTGTGTACATACATATATATTTTTTTCATTTTTGATACCTCTATTGATTATGTCTGGTTAATATATTATAAAAAATTACAGAATCTTGTAAACGTTGCGCTTAATTGTCTTTTGAAGAAAATTTCTGGTTTTAACCTTTAAAAATTCGGTAATAAGCGATTATCTACTTTTAGCATATAAATCTTTATGTACTTCATTATAAAGTTCCAAAATCGGTTGTAATTCTCTTTTGAATTTTAAGATTCTTTCTATTATAGGATCATTCTCTATTAAAAAAATGTTATTAACAAGACTGTAATTAAGGCGTCTTCTCACTTTAGGCGCCTCAAAAATAGGCTATTTTCACGATTTTTTTTCGAGGATTTTCGCTAAAAATTATGAGATAAAATGGATCTTATGTAATAAACACATCTTTCAAGTACATGAAAAAAAATTATTTTTATATTTTTGAACAATTATTATAATAAAACAGTAGCATCGAAAAACCCGTGTAGAAATGTTATGTCCGTGGCTTGTTGATGGTATCTCCGAGATGGGTCATTTGAAACAAAAAAATAAAACAGTTTTAGATTCAGTATAGTCATGTGGCTATAGCGCATATCATCAGATTTAAGATATTTGAAAAAATGGCGCACGTTTTACAAAAAAGTAAAAAAAAACGCGTTTTTTTTGCAGTTTTTTGTAAAAAAAAATTACTTAAAATCAAAATTTCAAAAATTTGATGATATGCGCTATAGCCATAACTATGAAGAATATGTTATTCAAATTTCATGACAATCGGTCGGATAGTTTCCGAAATTTCATCAACATGCCACCGAAAAATCTTGTTTTGAGATAAACGCGTTTAAAGTTTTGGTTGCAGAAAAATTACCCAGACACAGCTGTTGAAACACTCGTTGTTATTTTGGGTATTTCCACCGAATATCTTCATAAATCGGTTTCAAAACCTCGTGAACATCCTCAGCTAGAGCAGAAGGATGTTTAAATGTTTCTATCTGATTGTTTTTCACCACTTTCTTGTACTTGCACCATGAGTCTGAACAATACGTATGCAGCCGGGTGCTCTTAGGTAGTCACCCAACGGTCGCTCAAAAATGTAGTTAGACTCGTCCGATCTTTATGAAATTTCGATATAACATTTTTAAAGATATGTACTTTCAAAATTTAAAATAAAATAAAAATCGATTTTTTTAAATTTGTAAAGTGAGAAGACGCCTTAAACATGAATCAATGAATCAAATGATTTGCTAGGCATGAAATTCCGTCAATGGATTTAACATCTGTGAAACCAAAGTATGAGAATTTTTAATACATATATATATATATATATATATATATATATCTTATTATATTTCATGGAATATTATAAGTCATAAATCAAAATTCGATAGGCAGTATTAGTAAAATATAAGAAATGCGTAAATTTGAAGGTAACGCTCTTGTTTTTATACCCTTGTCCTATTAAACAACAATTTGAGGCTCGCTTTATTCGTGGCCTTGAAATATCTTTTAACCTTGTTTTCCGAGAAAATTATTTTTGCCCGAAAATATATTGAATGAAAATCACTATTTGATCGATGGAAGCGAAAGAAAAGGCCTTTAAAACTATTTATAAGTTAAAATATCGTTTCAACTTCTGAGAGCAATGAAGCTTTTAATGTCGTAGGGAAGCACATACTAATGATGACATTAATTTTAGTTAATTTAGAAAAATCTACTTACCTTAAGGAGTAAGACACTATAGCTCATCATATAGAGCGAACTGTACAGCTCAAAATTAATGTGTGGGATTATAAGTAAGTAGCCAGTACCCAGCATACATTACAATGCCACACGCGCTTAGTAATTATTATATTTGAAAAGAAACATAGTAGTGCAGTTATATAATTTATTGCTTTAGGCCACGTGTAGCGCGAGCTGAAGGGCTAGGATCCAAAAATACGAGCATACTTTTTCTCGTCTCGAAGATCGACTGTCTTCCTCTCTCCCGTGTGCGGAGCTCAACCGTCGCATTGCGCGCGCATCCTTCCTTTCCACATCCGCGCTTCATTTCACTAGACCAATATGAGTTACTTGTTCACAGAGGTACACACAACAAGATGGTGGTGTGTAGAAATCCCAAATATTCGTCCTAATATTCGATTGGGAGCCCTAATGATGTGCTTTTTATCTATTGTAACTCCTCACTCCTATAATCAGCTTTCCACTTCTTCTTCTTCTTCTTCTTCAAGTGCCATCTCCTCTTCGAATGTTGGCTATCATCAGGGCTATCTCCACCTTGGAGACAGCAGCTCTGAAAAGAGAGACTGCGCTCATCCCGAACCACTGTCTTAGGTTTTTTAGCCACGAGGTGCGTCGTCTTCCGGGTCCCCTTCTTCCTATAATTTTCCCCTGGATAATAAGCTGCAGAAGCTCGTATCTGTCTCCTCTCATTACATGACCAAAGTATTCTAGTTTTTTGATTTTCACAGTTTCTAATACTTCAAGAGTTCTATTCATACGCTGCAATATCTCGTCGTTCCGAACTCTGTCCATCCACGAAACCTTGAGCATTCTTCTGTATATCCAGAACTCAAAGAATTCTATTCGTTTGGAAGCTTCTGTAAGAGTCTATGCTTCTGCACCATAGTAGAGAACGGGAAGTATATAGCAGCCTACCAACCGCATTCGAAGCTCAAGGGATAAATCTTTTGTAGTCAGGACTTTTTTCTTTTCTCACAGCTTTCCACATATATTTTTTTTTAGAGAATAGGGAGCAGTCCTAGTAGGATACATCAGAGCGACTCACGTCTACATGGCCACCCAAATGATATATGCTGAGCTAGCCACGGATTTCCCTGATAATGGTCTGCTGTGCAACCGGTCGTTGGATAGACCAGGGATCTTTCGAATGGTATTGTTAAGTGTAAAATTCGTCCAAAAAATATGATTAAGAAAATATACGAGATGGCTAGTCTGTCTAATATATTTATTTACAACTTAACCTTTTCGTGAGTACTTACGGAAATATCCGTTTTGACCTTCACTATTCAGAAAGAGCACTCTTGTGCATTGAAGCTCCGAGGCGGACAGAGACAAAGAGAACTTAGCGCAGTTTGGGAGACTGAGACGGATAGCTTCTTCATATGCATCGCATGATTGTATAGATCGTTAAGCCCAAATTTATCCACTTATAATGATTTCGATTTCAAGTGTGTTATTTGTTTACGCAAAGAAACGACCGAATATTGTGTGTTATCGAGAGTGTTTGTTTATTTAACTGCTTGCTGTTCTTCGCTGCGTGTTGAATGAGTCTTTGTCCAATTATCATTTCCTTCTAAAGGAGGAGCACTTGAATCGATTTTTTGTGCATTGTTTATGTAAAGAAATAACGAGTGTTCATGACAAGTGGCTCTGCCTCGAATTGAAGATTGTCTTACGCTGATTAGGAGCTGACAGAAAGTAATCGGTGTAAAGCGATTATGACATCAACGACTTCATCGATTTTAAATTTGCTCACTAACGAAAAGGTTAAGATAGAGAGAGAACTCAGCTAAAGGACTCGGGTGATATCAAGCCACATAGAGAATAGGCGAATGAAATAACACGTCTTCTCAAGCTCAAAACTGGTTGCAAAAGAAGACCTCTTCAATACAGTATTTTTTTGCATAAGCTACAATCGAAAAGAGCCTGCATCTAAGCGTTAAGAAAAGACAATTGAAAAAAATCGACTAAAAGAAATGTTTCAATTTGATATATCTTCTGATCAATTTGTATTTTTCGCAGATTTTGAATTCGATTTAATGAAGTTTATTGGTAGCATCCCGTGCAAATATGAACCCAATCGGCACACGAGTCGTTAGCGTCACAATTACCCATTTTGGTTTGTCGTCCAGTAACTTTTATCCACGACCATAACAAAGCAAAAAAGTCATCAGATCCTGGTTCTCAAACATATGTAATTATGATTGCCCGGCTTAAAAATGTTCGGTGTGCCGAATTTTCGGGTCGGTGTGAAGTTTATAAACACATTAGGCTGGTGTAATTAACGGATTAAGCTCACAAATACTCGGTCAATTAGGCTTGGCTCTCGTCGTCGCGGAGCATCATCATCATCATCATTCATCGGACGGTCACCAATACACAAATGGTAATTTGTAATTTCAGCCGGTGGCGTTAATTCAGCCGAAATGCCGTTTCTTTGTTTATGGCGAGGGGCCCCAATTAGAGCGGGCAGGTTCCCGAACCGTGGGCGCCTGCCTCGCTGATTAAGCCATCACAACATGTCGGAAATATGAAATATTAAAGCCCTGCTTCTCGAGTGCTCTGCCCCCATAGCGTCGCTCCCAGGGGTTACTTAGCCGCAGTAGTTGACAACCTTTCTGCGAACGATCTGATTGCAGTCTCAAGAAATGATCGCCTTGATAGCTTCAGCTGATGCCTTAAATGCCCTAACGAGAATAACGTCATTCGAAGCATATACATATTACATTCTACTTATGATACTTAATTTTTCAACTCCCCCTGTCCAATATAACTTTGTATAAATTACTCAGAATCACACAATATATGCATACATTCAATAGATAAACACAAATCTAATTCATGCATTACATGAAATATTATCCCTAATCTATATATAATTTTCAAATTTGTATAACGCCCGTAAGTAAATTTGAATAAGATCACTTCGTCGGTGTATTTTATCACAAGAAAAAACACTTCTTAAATTTAATGCATTTTTCAATTTCAATTCACCAATGATTAGAAGCAGCAAGTGACCTTAAGAAGCGAGGATCTTTTAAGGTCATCTATTAGACCAGTGCTCCGCAACCTTTTTTCACCCACGGCACACCAAAGTACTTCCTTAAATTTTGCGGCACATCAAAAGCTAAAATAATAGATATTGATTTATTTATTTATTTTAAAATAGCTTTCGCCATAGTACGAGGCATATTCCGAAAGTAAGTGTACTACATTTTTATATTTTAAAAAAATACAAGATATTTTTGATACACTTGTTAACTATTTTTCAACATAATCGCCATCCCGTCCAATGCATCTGGTGAGCCGAGGCACAAGTTTCTTTATTGCTAACCCTCAAAAAACAAAAAACCACAGCCCGTTATGCTTACAGTACACTTACTTTCGGGATATATTTCATACATAAAGAAAAGGAAAAAAGACACAAGTTTCATCCATAGAATGTGATTTTTTCTGACGTGCAATTAATTTTGCAACATGCACTAGCTTCTAATGCCCTTTCAGAAACCCTCAGGGCCGAATTCATATTTTTTTCTGTTTTTGATTTTATTCTAAACGCCTCTGAAAATATTGTTTACACTTTTTGGCACAACTGGGATGGTTTGAATTTAGATGATGATTTAGTTTACTGGGTGCCATTGCCGTCAACCGAGACGTTTCTGGTCAGCATCAGGTCCAGAGGACGATCGTCTGTTGATGGATGGGTATAGGAAATCCAATCCCGGGATCCCGGACAATTGTAGTCTAATAATTAGACTACAATACCAAGTATTGGTATAGTGGCTTAGATCCTGGACTCATAATTTAAAGGTTCGGGTTCAATTCCAGAGTGTGGAAAAAATTTTCACCGTACCAGCAAATTTGATATTTCCGATCGATCATCTCAATCCAGGTTTACCCCGATTTCCTGGATTTGAAAAAGTAAATGCTGAGGTGATTAATAAAGTCGTGCAGGGACGCCCACGAGTGAGTGATTGAAATTGCAACAATAATTAAATTACCTTTATTACATAATGATAATTTCGCTACTCACTCATAGATTCTCTCCTCTTCTACCTTTCTAAATAATCCTATCCTTACTTTACCACGTAAAGTAAGGATATTGAGATCCCCTATATCCGACATCAGATATGACACATCAAGATTCATAAGAACTTTAAAGAGTTAGACTACAATAAGCTATGCTGCATGAGCGATTTCTACAATAATATTTTACGAACTTAGCACTTATCAATGAAATCTCCATAAATACATCAATCTCCACAAATTAAGTGAATTTCTAATTAATAAGCTCCCACGTGGTAAAATCAAATTTACTAGTTCCTGAGAAAATTTGATTTTATTTAGTTAAAAGATGTAGCTATGTTTGTGTAATATATAATAAAATGACTTTTGGTGGTGATGGTGAAATGAATACTGGTTGCTAACATACAGGCGCATGAGATATGGGACGGAGAAATGTCGTAGACAAGAGAAAACATTTTTTTCCATTCATACACACATGTAACATGGAGGGACTATTTATGTCCCACCTTGTAATCAAATAATCAACTAACTTTTAATTATATTTTTTCTCTACGGTGAGTCCAAAATTTTGTATTGCTGGTTGTTTACCTCTGTCTAGAGAGCCAAAGGATGTCACAAATGTGCCTTATAAATTAGCTTCTAAAGACATCATAATTATTTCCTATGCGTGTGGATAACTATTTCCATGAACATATGTGTCGATGACCCCCTAAATTCAAATCGAGACCGTATTTATTAATGCATAAGGTCCATATTTATCTGGTTTCCGCTTTCGCATCGCAGACCAGGAGGCATAAATCAAAAAACGCATACGTTCCGGCGCACCGCGGAGCTTTGAAGATTGTCATAAAATGTAAGAAGACAGGAAGCGTTTTCTTCTTTTTATGTTTATTTAAACACGGCCCCGTGCTTCTCTTCCATCGCCAAGACATGGTGAAAACAAACATTCTTAGTCAGGATATCAGGTTACGGGTGTCGAACAAAGGTTTTGGTGATGTCCAAAAACATATAACAAAGCGGGCCACATAATAGACACCTGTCGAAAAGGGTATATAGAAAAACAATCTACTTTTCACTATGCAACATTACAAAGTGCATTTTTTAAAAAGGGATGTTTGAAGAGTATCGGATTTCTTGGTTCTCCTTCATCCACGTCAACGATCCCGGGAAAGGAGCATCTTGAAATATTCTGCGAAATATTGATTATTTAAGATTCAAACCAGTCCTATCAATTCGATTTGGTTCCATCAGATGAAACACGTGAACGGTTATTTAGAAATAAGAAATTTGATACACATTGCACCAGATGCTTTGCTACTGTACATCCATACTAGGCAATAAACTTGCTTAATTTATAACTGACTTTAAAAGAAGAAGTAAGCTAAAATTGAAACGACATCTAAAAAGCGGCCCATCGCCGCGAGTAGATCAACAGTAAAAGTTATGAGCATAATTAAATTTCAGTAGTAAAAATGCGTTTGAAAGTAAACTTTTCTTCCCATGATGTTTATCAAACGCAAGAAGAATTCTTCAATAGATGCCAGGTTCTTTAAAAAATAATATAATGTACATTCATTACGAACTGTCTTGTTTCTGGATTGATTTACACTTTTGGTTAAATTAACACACTTTATCCGGGACACATAACAGTACATTTTTTGCGATTGGTACTATACAGGTAACTCTTTTTTTTATTTTGTTTTACTTTCTAAAACAATGCGGGCTTATTAGAAACAATTTATTGATATGAACGGTAACAAAAGCATCGATGAAGCGTGGAATAAAGTTATTAATTTTTTTATGACGGGTGAAGAAGACGAGCACATCAATTATGAAAATAATCAAAATATCGAGGTAATTAGTTTTGTAGCTATTTCGGTAGGTATTAAAAATGTTGATGTATTTTAAATGATGTTCAAACTATGCTTAAATAATACGATAACTAGCAAAGAACTGCAAGAATTGGACTGCCATATCACTAGAGTTCCCAAATATTCGGTAAGGGACGTTTCTACCTTGTTGGTTAAAAACCTTGTTGGTTTTTTCTTCGTGTATCGGAAATAATCAATGTTTAAAAATACGTTCAGTTAATTTCAAGTCGATATAAATTAAATTCGCAAAGTTATAGGCCGATGAGGAGAAGCTGCGCTTCGCGAAGCCGAGGAGAGGAGTATCTTTAAACGCGTTTTTCTCGAAACTACTTATTCCGAGCTCATAGAAGTGCTCCCATACGCCCTAGATCAGTGGTTATAATATATATATATAGTGGTAACCTAACCTAACCTGGGGGGAATTACCCCCCGAGGGGTAAAACGGCTTTTCGGCGGGACAATATTAATTTTTAGTAAGTAGATATAATAATAAAATGACATGAGCGTCGTATGGCTTGCACTCTCTTCCAAGAAGTCTTTTTCCTGTTCTAATGCCTTTCTAGTAATCCTTCTCGCAAGGAGAGGGATGAAGAGACGAGAGATGGAGATTATACAGTTTCAATTTACTCGAGCACTAATTTGCACGTTTCGCATTTGTACAGTATTTTAAGTGAAATGACTTCTGCTTCTGGAAAAAAGCGCTTGTATAAAGAAGCATTTCAACAATGGGGTTTTACGAATATTGTTGATAAGAGTATGGAAAAGCCTCAGTGTGTTATATGTAATAAAGTTCTTGGTACAGAGAGCATGAAACCAAGCAAACTTAAAGAACATTTCGAGAATGTTCACAAGGAGTTGGCTGATGAAATTTTTAAAGACGAAGATGTGTCAGCCAAAGTAGAATTTCTCAGACTACTCCAGAATAGTATTTTCAAAGAAGTGGAATTTCAAAACTATGACTTCTATATATTTTGGTGAAAAGTAGGTGCTGAATATCCTATTATAGCTGATAGTTCTAAGAATGTGCGTTGGGTGAAACTAAACCTAACTAAGTAAGGTAAAAAGTAATTTCCTATAGGTTTGTGCAATTTCATGATAAATAAAGGCTATTTGTATGCATTATATATGTTGTTTTCTTCAACAAAATTTTAAAGGGGGGGGGGGGAAATCAGTTTCCCTGATAGGTTATAAGGGTAACGAGACTAAAAAGGTTAGGAAACACTGCCCTAGATGAACATTCTTTATAAAATTTGGCACTCACGTGTATAATAAATGTCTTCATCGTATAGACTACAATTATCTAAAAATATTTAACGATTTTTTTAATGAACAAAAAACTACAAAAAACTTGGTAAAAACACATATTTTTCTTCAATCGCTCATTATTTATTTATTTTTTTATATTTTTTCCTAATTATAATCCATACTATAAACGATATTATACAATGTACAAATATGTTTAATTTTATTGCTGCAAATCACCTGTTCAGGACTTAGGACTTCCATAGTGAAAAATGTCATCGCTCATCCATTGACATAAGTAGCTCCCCCCACTCTCACTACTATACTTTGTCAAACTTTAAAAAATATTTTTATATTCAATAAAGATCGCCTAGTCAACATACTAAATATCAACATTCAATATTTAATACTTTTCGCATAAAAAAATGCAAAAAAGACAATCTTTTTAGGCCCAACAAGGTAGAAACGTCCCTTAAATTAATTATTCGAATAAGGAAAATGAAATTGGCAAAATACAAAAATATTCGTGTATATATATACAAGAATATATATATATATATATTAGAGTTTTTTTAGATTTACGCGAGTCATATTTAAATTATTTTAACTATTAAAACATTGAAAAATAACCGGGTGTTTTTTTTAAAACGTTTTTTTTACCATTTCATTATTTTAAAGTTAGAATATATACCGTATAATAAATAATTTACGTTTATAAAAACGCCAGACTAAATAGATGCTGTTAACACGTTACCAGATTGGTATATTGTTTCACTTTTAAATTAATAAAAAAAATCAACGAATTTGCGAATATGTATTAAAAAAAAGGGAACATAAATTCGAATATTGAATATTCGATTGGGACCCTACATATCACCTCTCAAGAAAACTACGCGTTAGAACATCAGCGCCCGACTAAAGTGTGTTAAAGGTCATAAGTCAAAAATATCAAATGTTTATGTGAATGCTACGTATATTTGCATACAAATTTATAGCAATATTATTTCACAAAAATAAGACTGTATGGTGAACAGGCTGACACAAATTCAATTATGAATATGAATCGAACGCGATCTCAGATTATTGTTGTCGTCTTTTGAGTTTTGTTTCTATATATTTTAAGAAAGTTTTTAAGAAAATCAGCATGGTGATTTGATCCGACTTTCGAGAAAGGGTCAATAATTGCATAACTGTAAACTGTACATCTATTCATCCATACGTCGATATTTATAAAAATAATAGAGCTCAATAAAATAAATTTGAAATTTTATGCGTTATGGTTTTCTTGCGGTAAAATTATTATTGAATTTATTTGTATATTTATATAATTCTTTCGAAATAATATGTAGAAGCATTATATATTGACTCAAAAAAATTCATTCAATTCTGGGATGTCATGAGATATGCAGACACACAGGGGTAGCTTTGAAAGGGGGTCGAATGGCCCTGCGCAAACTTTTAAAGGGCGCCTATCAAATTACCCAGAACGTGACTTTACGTCTGATGGATAAACCAAATACTGGATTGTATGCTCTTGGTTTCATCGATAATGGTGGATAAAATTGAGCGTACATCGTTATAACGTTTTTTTACAACATGTTTCATCTAAGACTAGTAAAATGGTTGATATGGCTAAAATAATGGTTAATATTGTAAAAGTAATATTAAACTGGGAAGTTTTAGACATATTCGTCATCTTATGCTCTTCCACTTTAAAATGGGTTATAACGCAACACAGATATCTAAGAAAATTTGTGGTGTTTACGGCAAAATTCTTAAAGTCAACCTAGTGTCAACGATGGTTTCGAAGATTCTCAAGTGACAATTTCATCCTAGTTGATGACCACCAAAGTGGGAGACCTACTGAATTCGATACAGAGCTGCTGAAATCGCTAGTAGATTCAGATCGAAAATTAAGTGTGACAGAAATAACGTCAAGACTCGGGGCTATTTGGTCAACAGTACAAAGACACTTGCACGCGATTGGCAAAAGTTACAGAGAGGGCCTTTGGATTCCTCACCAACTGTTCGACACAAACAGGGATCAACGACGAAGTTGCTGCATATCGCTTATAACTAGACACCTTAACGAGCAATTTCTACACCGGATTATAACTTGTAATGAAAAATGGATATTATACGACAATGTTAAAAGAACTAAGTAGTGGCTTTCAACTAATCAACTGGTTGTATCAACTCCTAAACCTTTTTTACTATAAAAAGGGTCCTTTTGAGCATATGGTGGGATTGTGGTGGGATAATACACTTTGAGTTTCTAAAACTGGGAAAAACTATCAATGCACAAATTTATTGCTCACAATTAGACAGAGTAAATGCAAAGTTATTAGAAAAACATACAAATTTGGTCAACTGAAAAGGCGTGATATTGCATCATGATAATTCCAGACCCCATGCAGCTAAAGTGACCCAGGAAAAAAATAGGGAACTCAATTGGGAAATGCTATCTTATCCGCCATATTCGCCAGATATTGCGCCGTCTGATCAAAGTTCTAGGCACCGCATTGAAAATAAGACGTTTTGAAATGTAAATGAAGTTGAAATTCACCTAAATAACTATTTTTCGTCAGTCAGCCTCTTTCTATAAAAGAGACATTGAAACTTTGCCTGAAAGATAGCAAAGAGTTGTAAATAATAATGGAAATTATGTAATTGATTGAATAATTATAATATAATCGTAATAATTTCATTCGTTTTAATTGATTCGAAATAATTGATTACTTATGGGTCTCCCTAATATTTTAATATGACTGAATTTTTACATACAATACAAGTATCATTGATGTTATTAATAAAGTCAGATTATTATGTATGTATATTTGACTAATACTTTTTGCGGCCTAACCACATTTGACTACTCCTAACTATTATACTTATACGATTTTATGTATTTTAACTATTGGCCACTTGACTAGTACCTTTTTACAGACTAGATACTTAAATACTCTTCTGACAGCAAGCTGATACCCAGTTTATTTACTATTCATTGCTTTTTATACGAATCATGACTTGCATGTCGCTCGTTGTCTCTTGCATGGTCTTCCCTACTTAGCAGTATGGAACACGAGGAACCTCACCGGTTCGGATCCGAGAGGCTCTAGGAACGGAGCAGGAACAAGAAGAACACCAAGGGGACGGCCTCGAGGAGATGCA
Source organism: Stenopsyche tienmushanensis (assembly GCA_008973525.1). Lineage (NCBI taxonomy): Eukaryota > Metazoa > Arthropoda > Insecta > Trichoptera > Stenopsychidae > Stenopsyche > Stenopsyche tienmushanensis. The sequence continues at coordinate 69,570 of WACJ01000043.1, forward strand.
TATGATGATCTTTACTTTGCAACGAAAAACAACATTGTCTTCCGTTGACTTCTATATCGTTTTGTAGTCGCCGAACTGAGAGGGGCAACCTGAAAAAATGGCGAAACCACTCAGTCTCGAATTCGCTCGGGTAAGTTGTACGGTGACGGGGAGACACCCTCAGTTGGTGTAGGAGCGAATCCGAGATGCACTTAAGCGTCACGTATGTCTTCACCCTACCCCGGCAACGCCCCAGCGAGGAAAGGGGGGACTGGACTCCTTGTACTCCAGAAAGCCCTTTCCAGTAGAGTCAAAAAGGTCGTCTAGAGTAGTTTTTCCACCATCTCCCTATGGAAACTACTCAGTCTTTACAAACCCCCCAAACTCCTTATCGAGACGTTCGCGAAAGTGTCCGCCAATACGTTCACTCAGGATACCCGTTGGGTGAGCGTTCAAAATAAAACTCGGTGGTAATGCTACCTTCAATATCGAGCGAATGAGGAGGTGAATGTATGATACAGACGAAATGGATGTAACCCCTTCCTATGAATGGATATTGAAGAGGCCCATAGTTCTGTAGTGGACTGTCAGTGGCTGCACTATGATGATGATGATTATGTATGTATAATAGTTTACTCATACATGTTCACTTGGTTAAATATAAATTGAGCTTTCCCTTATATTTAATTATTTTTAGGGTGGATTTATTTTACAAGTTTCTTTTCTAACACTCTTTGGTTTTTACATAATTATAAAGCCTTAAAGCCTACAAAAGCGCATTGAAAGACTAGTGCTTGTTTAATTTTAATAATTAAACAATTTTGAATATATCATATTTTTCCATGATGCTTGAACTACTTTGAATAACCTTTATCCTGAATTTCTTTAAATAAAAATACTGTTTGATAGTCATTTAGATCCAATCGATTCATATTTCAACGTCGACGCTTTTATAATGGCCTTTTATTAATATTTGATTGACATTTTAAGCGTTTGTAAGATACGGACTCCAAAATATCTAACAGGCTTTTATCTTAAACAAAATTATATAGTTATTGATGTTAGTCTTGAACTGTTGAGTCTTTAAATATTGCGATTCATTATTTGAATATTGAAGATGCCAAAGATCAAATTCTTCATTTCATGTGGTCAATCATTTATATTTTTAAACAATGCGACGATGTCCAAATGAAATACTCACCTAATGACTGGATCCGGAGTTCTTAGGTCGCATGTCAAATTCGGTAATGATTTAAATTACAATCAAGCCGATTGTCGAAATTCGAGTGTCTCTTGGACGAGTGTCCAACGCGTTGAAGATTCCAAGAAAGGCCAAGACACCAAGTGTGGTAGTGACCAGCAAGAAAAGCACAAGACTCGGATAGATCCACTCTTCATTTTATATATGCCATAAATATTCATTCAGCTTAACAACGACAGAGCCATCGTGTGGGACTCACATCCGAGTGTATCTTTCATCTCAAATGTGTACGAACAATGTACTGTCCATTCAAGTTTGAAACTTCGTTGTTAAGAGTCTCGAGTAGACATTCTTGCATTGTTGGCCCGATGACAACATGAAGAATTTACCAACTAATATTTGTGGATATTCTCGAGATGTTGTAGGAGGAGATGGGCCCAATGTTAAATATTTATTTTTGTGTTTTCATAATATCGTATCTCATCTGATGTTGTGTAATATTGATAGAAGTCTCCGTGTCGGAGCTCGGACATGGTAACATATTTGGAAACTATACTTACGAACCCTGATAAAATATACAGCCTTCGAGTACGAAGCCTTACATGAGAGTTTAAATACAATTGATCATACGATTTTAGACACAATACTAAATTGAGTGTTGTTATATTGAATAATGTCATCATCAGCTCCGCGCAGCCACCCACTGATTTAAGAAAGTCTCTTTGATTTGTATGCCTTCAAAAAATGTGTGCTTTCTGAACCGTGCCTCAATACAAGCTGATGAAATACAAAATATTCATTATTTTCCTGCTTTTTGGTTTTTTTCGAATCTTGCAAAATTATTTATTGGCTTGAAAAACTAATTTCAAATAGACTGAAAGATTTCAATTCAGATATTGACAATATCCGAATTAACCTTTTCAACTTTTCGTTTCACACATCAGGCTCTATGCTTAGAAGGCTATCGAAATAGAGTTTTGAAAAACTACCTAAAATTTCGCCTTTAATCCTTCTGTCAATAAAATGATTTAATGTACTCCCCTTAATTAAATAGGTAAACAAACCATCGTACAAAATATACTAATTATAATTCTTCCTAAATTCACATACGTTAATTATGTTTTTGTGTCAACTATGTACACCAATTTACTAGTAAAATGCTTTTTCGCAATAAAGAATAACTAGTCATATTAAAAATGAAGCATTAATTGATCAATAATGATTTTGAAACAACCGTTATTGTTCCATCGAGCAACAATCTTGTCATTATGCATTTGAACATTACTGTTATACGACAAGCTTACATTCTTTACATCCACAAAATGTTAATTTTAATGTGGGTCCTTCAGCTTCAAGTGATGTTGACACGATCGCAAGCGTTATTCGAAGAAAGTCTCTTTTGGGAAAGAATTTCAAATATAGCTTTAATATATATATCTTGTAGCTTCTCCACCGACATGTTCAGCAAATATCACATTAAATTAGCGCTCTCTACAAAATAATAACTCTTGGCGGAATCGCTTTGCCGGCGGCCATTTTGGCATGTAAATAAAATAAATAATACGGGGAATACTCTGGAAACAGATGTGCGGTTTGGGTCATGGTCATAAAGCACTCGGGATCACCTTGTGAGACAAGAAAAAGAAAATTTGTACCATGCGAAGACGATATATCGTATCAAGATAAAAAAGAAATTATTATATTGTAGTTGGCGTAGCGACACGCTTCACAAATCAATTCCAATAAACTGAGATCAGTTTCCGACAATTGCCAGTGAGTTATACGACATGGTTGGCATTAAACATTTCTAGCATAAAATAATGTTATTCGACATTTTGATACAGCAATTTAATGATTATGCTTATATTATTTATACCAGCAAGAATGCGACTGATCTAATGTTGATAAAGTGCAGTTTATATAGTAATCTATCTATAGATTAAGTACCCAAACTTGGTTCACGCATTTAAAACGTACTGACAAGGTAAACGAATCAAATGTTTAGACATTAATAATACATGCCTAATCAATACACCAACTGTGAACAGCGAATGTACAAATTAAATGTATAGGGTCAGACACATCAATATGATTCCATTGAGGCCATAAAAAGTCACCCAATATTGATTGGGATCATTCAGCATTCACAGCATCATCATCGAATAAAGGTGACCCAATAATTCCATTTTACCCAAAGTGCACACTAAAACAATCACTTTTGTTGGGTTTAGATACATTTCCTGGATAACAAAGATTTGACGAATCCATCCATTGTAAAATAAGCTTCGTCACTATACAAAATTTTGCTTGAAAATTTATTCAATAATATGTAAACGCATTGTAGCAATCTATATCTATCAATGATTGAAATTGATAATAAAATAATCGCATCATTTTAAATTTTTGACATTATTTTACTACAATCTAACCTATAAAAAATTTAAAAAGTATAAAATTAAAATTTAATTGGCTTTTTAGTTAAACTTTCACATTTTTTTATCATTTTATTGATAATATTTACCGCAAAACATAATTTATTTACGCGAAAACCTTAGAACTTTAGCTTAGTTAACTAGATAATATTATAGTGAGAAACATCTCAAAATTTCAGTCAGATCGATCAACAACTTTTTAAGCTACAACTGGCGAACATTTTATAAATGCAGTTTCGATATAATCTCGTTTAAAATTTCAATGCGATAAAACTATAAATTTTAGTGACTTGTCGATCAACCAATGATTCTAGGTGCATATAATAGATCTTCAGCTTTCTCAGAAAGTTGATTATATTCGACTAACTATTGTTTTCGGGCTATACGAGCTGCTTTTGTCTCAGAAAGACTCTTACGGTTCTACCTCGCTACCCGCGCTTCATCGGTATTTTCAGCAAAGACTTTACAGTAGTTGCCCATAATTATATTTAGTGTGTTCATCATCTTTAAAATGAAGCTGTAGTCATTATTAAATATCTCAGCAGCAATGTATGTTAATATTTCAATGATTTTTACACCAGAATGCAGGTGCTTTGGAGCCAGTCGCCAAACCGTCGAGTTAAAACATTCATTAGCATTTTGGGTATGGCTACCCAAGCATCTTTGAAGTAATTAATCCCTGGACAAATCTTTATAAATTGGTAAAAGATGCTGTTTTATCTCTTGGCTAAGAAATGGAGTCAGGTCTTCAAGCTTTGGATATTTTTTAAAGCAATGGTTTTCTGCCATTTGCACCAGATTGTGACTCTAGTTGGGTTCCCATGATAATGTATTTTTTTTAATTCCTCGAATTTCTCTACCTTTCGTTCCTATATTAAGATATTTTGACATTTCAATGACGACAATTTCAATAGTAAATTTCCAACAGCAAGTGGTTATTAGCCAATAAGGATCGAATCGGATCATAATTAAGTCTGACATATTTTCGTTTTGTAATTTGGTATCCTCACTTTAAATATCAGTAAATCATATGTTCATTTAAAAATTAAAACATCAGGGAAATTGAGTTGATGTAATTGAAAATCACCTCCCTGTTATTTTTAATTCAAATGTACAACCAATTTATAAAAAAGCGAAATATGTAAATTGCTTATTTCTCAAAATCTCTAATTGTATTCAATTACTATTGCCTATTACGTTCTTATTTATCTTCTATTTGAGATAATACAGAAGCCATATTATATTGAGTTGAATTGTTTTTGCATCCTGGAAGAAAATTATGAAAATCATTATTTTTCCCGGCATAATGTCATCGGAAGTTTTAAAATAATCCAAACAAATTATCCGACAATGCTAATTCAATCAACGCTTACGAAGCGACACAGACGTCTGTTAATAAAACCTAATTTCACTAAAAACTCATTTTCCCTCGACCAATTTTCAACTAGACATTATTTGTGCGAATGAATAATTGGATGATGGATGATTTATCGTCGGCGTGAGCTCTTTGTACGAAAGCATTAAATTATTTCATCATAAATCATCAGTACATGAAAAAAGAGCAATAACTCACGGCGAAAATCTCAATTGATATTATCACACATGATGGGACACGAAATCAGACAGTATGCCGAAATTAATACGCTACCAGAATCCGTTTAGAATTATTTTGGGACTTTTATTGAAATTCCCAAATTAGCCTAATGAAGAGAGAGGATTGTTTTGTTGGGCTTTTTAGCACGAAGCTCAGTCTCGTAAGCTTTTGCTTATTTTGCTGTCAGCAATGATGAAGATGTCAACCGAAATGACTACAGAGGTGTATTCTGGTATCATATTTGAGTATAAATTCAATAAAATCGTATTCTAATAATGAATACTGGATCAATATTAGGATTGGGGATTATTCAGTCTTTATTCCTGGCAGACGAAAAAACCCTTGCAAGGCGGGGGAAGTGATACGGAATAAGAAAAAAATATTAGACAATTAAATAGTCAACAGAAACATGTGGATAGTAAGAAATCATTGAAAAGTGAAAATCATCAAGTGAAAAGTGCACAAATATCGGAGAAGTTTGAATACAAATCTTCTCTGTTCACTATGCCACTATGCATAGAGCCATCGTCTGAATCCAATATGGAAGAATAAACTCACTATTATTTGAAAATTTACAACCAAGAAGAATAGCTGTGCACGTATATTTGTATAGAGCTCAGTGTTGGACATCTAAAATTGTAGACACCAATGCCCATATCATTGCTGGCAGGTAATAACATCTCTCAAAAGGTATGAAAACCTGCTTGAAAACGAGTGACATTTAATTTGGAAAGTGCATCTCTCTAATGCAACCCGCATGCAAACGTCATTCGCCCGTTGCATTGTTACGGTAGATCTCCTCTACAAAGACAAGCTACACAGCTCGGAACTAATTGCAACCACAAGCGGTAACAAATGAGATTGCAACAACCAAACGTTGGAATTGTGAATAAAACCTTTCTTAGTACTACTCTCATTGATCAGCAAGAAATGCGCCTTGGATAAAGAGAATCATCTTAATTGGAAGACCGACTGGAACAAGTTAATGAACCTAATGGGCGACGTGCCTTGGTTTTGTTAGTGCATTTGAAGAAATCCATCAGCTTGATGCAAAAGTATTAGCGTATTTCCATAACGCCACAGCATATTATTTCACTCACTCTAAAGATTCTCTCGAGGATTATCTTGCGATATTCAAAGCATTTCAATTAGCAGTATTACATTTTGTTGATATTTCTATCTATGATATGATGCAAGAAAAACTTAAAATGCATATAAAGAATTAGCCATAAATATTATAAAATCAGCTGATGAAGTCTCTGATAACATTTGTTGTTAATCAGAGAAAATCTGCTAAATAATGAATTTAATCGCAAAAAGTCGTAATTAACCTCGTGTTACTCTCGTAGTTGAATCTATTACTCTGTGCAATATTCGTTAATTTCTTCGCCTAAATAAACAATACATTTGAAATCGATTAATTTGAGTTATCATTATTAGTCGATAAATTTGAGCTGTCGATCTATATCCCATTCACAATCTCCGACCTGTAAGATATTTTTTCCGTCTCTGTCTCTCTCCGAGCTCAACGTGTAAGAAATTGTTTTTGAGTCAATGGAATTTGAACGCAAATACGCGTCTTAACTCCACAAAAGGTTAAACATGCGATAAGAACGTGTCGCAGCTGTATCCAATCTCTTTTAAAATGTTTGAAAATTTTGTGAAATTTGGCGTAGCACTCAAACAGTTAAAATATATGCGAACACTCAACACACAACCCATCAGAACAACATCGGAAAAATTGATGTCTCAAAGGGGTGAGATAGCGGATTTATGGAAACAAAATAGCCATCAGGCAAGATAACGGACAACAAAAGTTAATTGAAACTGAGAAGAAGACGGAAATATTCCCTAAATAAATGAGCAAGGTAGTATTTGTGCTGAAGTTATCATAAAACTTAGGAGCATATGATGTTGTACCAATGACTGAGCAAATAAAACAAGATAAAGTTGATTTATGTAAACATGACATCACTAGATGGCGCTCCCACATTCACGCTCGTTGTTTATTTGATAATTGCTGAGCATGAAGTGTTTTTATAATACATACTTTCGCACAAATTAATTCAACACAATTTCATCTCTCTTGCCGAGCACGAGAATCAGAGACAAGCCATGGAGTTAATTCTTAATTTCAAGAAGAACTTTTTGGGGTCGATTCGGGTACTTTCGTTCAGACCTGTGCATGCATACAAAGTTTGGCATATGCTGCTCAACATTGTGGAAGGCATCTAATATTTTTCTTTGCATTATTTCAATTTATGATCCCTCCGACAAGAAAGTTGTTCTATTTACACTCGCTCCGGTGAATTTGGTGCCGGGATGAAGAGAAGAAAAAAAATAAATGAGAATCTCCGGTGAAAATAAATAATAAAAGTACCGAAAAGGAAACTTCTCGCAAATATCATCATCAAAGTTTAACTTGAGCGAAAACTTGTAGGGACTCCATTACAATTTTTTGAGGCCGGAAGATCCGTTGCCTTCGGCGAGCTTACTCCGTCAATTTTTTCTGTACGACTTATTTCCTTTTTTCCGCATATACAAAGCTGCGGATGTCGGGATATCATCGAAGTATTCTGATGAAACTTTTAATTTGAGGCTATTTTCAACATTGCCATTCATCAATATTACCATTTTTTAGTTTTCCAATGCACATTAAAGCGAAATTATTTACACTTATCACGGCTGACTAGTCGTTATACTGGCGACCTGAAAAAAACAGTAGCTTCTCTAGCTAAAGCTAGCTCTTAGAAATGCAGAAGGCAAAATGAAGTGAAGAAGAAACAACCATTTACATTTACAGCATGCTCAAAAATACTACAAGTCTTGCACAATTATACCAAATACACTTGATTTCTAGCCTTTGTCTACGAGAAAACGCGTTGCGCAATCGAAGATGATACTTCTCGCCCTCTTTGTGTGATGGGATCAAGAACCTTCCTTCCTGAAGGAATACATTTATTTCTAATGAAGGGAACTTTATAGAAAAAAAAGATGCTCCATTTATATTTTTATATAATAACACTAATGTAAAATTCCGGGTTATATTTGAACCACCCTCGCCTACATATATAAAATATTCGAATGCTCGAATATTCGAATATTTTACCAATTTTATATTCGAATAATTGATTTTACGAATATTTGGGACCCCTAATCCAAGCATATATTTGTTTCAAATATTATATACATTTTTAATTTTTTTTTTTGATATTCAGATGATTGTATGAATCCTAATCTATGAATGACTTCTCAGAAATCTAGTGACAATAAATGCTTTATTTATTTTATTTTTAGTCCTTAGTTGTGTAATATGCGATGTATTTTAAAAGCATTTTGTACAAACTTGTCCACAGTTTGAGAGTCGCTCGATATGATAAACACGTGGAATTTTATAAAATAATTTCTTAAGACTTCGAATATATTATATTTGTGTGATTAAATAAAAAAATATCCATTTGTGTTGCCTTTTCAGACAAAAATATAAATAAATCATCGTTTTTTCAACGTTATAGATTTATTTATGAATCAAATATTTTAAATACTTATGTATTATACTATAATTTTTACAACAGTTCTTATTTTATTAAATTAGCAATGATACAAAACAAGTTATGAGCATTTTTATTTAAAGCCGCGCGGAATAAAAAATTGTCAGAAATGTACTAGATTACGCTGTATCATTCGTCCGAATTCAGCCGAACCTGGAGTGTTAATAACCACTTATAAAAGATAATGGAAAACCAACACATGAAAAAAGTCTTCTATGAAGACCATTTGAATATTACATAATAGGTTATTTTGAAAAAAATTATTTTAAATTTGCTACATTTTTGCACAATCAAATCAGCACCATTCAATTTAGTGCCAAAATAACAATAATATAATGATATTATCAATATATATGTGCAAATAAAATCAACAAATATTAATTAGAAACCACTGTAATATACAAACAAGACTTGATAATATTTAAAATGTAAAATTTTATGCATTATGTATTTAACTCAAAGTATGAGTATATTTGAAAACCTCGGTATTTCGGATTGATATTGCGCTATTCGAAAGACTTACCTAAAACAAAGAATTTAAACATCCATTAGACCAAATATTTTGTGTGTATATTTTAGATGACAAATTAAATGATAGCTCAAATTTATCTTGTAAATCTTATTATCCTTACCTGAGAGCTCTTACTGCATGAATTTTGAAGTCCTGGACACCTTTGGAATTTGGCTCACCAGCACTTCTTTTGAACCACACTGTACAATTTTTCACAACGTCCATCTAAACTTAAGACTATTGATTGATCAAGGCTGGTCGATTTCGTAATCAAACAATTGCAGATTGCTTTTATATTAAACACGATTTCATACCTGAAATTAAATATTTGACACATTTTAGTCCAATTATTTAGCTGATGATATATTTTTAAAATGATATATGATGCATTTTCTTTAATCTAAGGAAAAATTGATGCTTAATGAAGCTTTTAGCTATGAAATGCTAAATGAATCACTTCCGAATATCGTATTTTACATATACATTTGAATGTTAGTCGTGACTTTAAAAAAATGATACAAAAATCGGACCTAAATCCTACATCTTAAAATAGACATCTTGATTTTCCAATCCACTATGAGTATTATTTCCGATCTGTGTTCTTGAAATCTCAATGCAATTGTTCAACATTAAACATTTCGATAATAAGCCTAATAATCGTATTACAATATACTTAAAAACTATGACTACTTGCCTCAATATTTTAGCTGCATGACGATCAGGATACAGTCTGGAACACGGATCACATTCGGGAATGGCACAACACTCTGTGTGTTAAAAAATATCACTTAACATACGCACATGCACATCCTAACCTGTGAAAATAAAATATAGCCCTGCACCGAATATTGTTGCATAGCATAAACTCGACGCCTAAACTGGACGGACAAATTGAAACGCATTTATGATAAATTATTAATATATATAAAAAAAACTATTTTTTAAAAATCATGGGATTAAATAAGCTGCTGCAATATATTCTCAAAAACATTATTTTTCAAAAAAAATCACCATCCTTTTCGTTGCATAAATATATTATTTTTTAATGAATTTCAAATTTGATAAAAATATTTTTGGGAATATATCAAAAGAGCTCATCTCAGAGAGAATCTCATGCATTCTTTCAATAGTTTTTCATAATAATTTACATTTAGTATTAATACATTTATATTCGTACGCTCAGTTGAGCCGTCGAATTAAGCTAGGCGACAATCAGTGCGTGTTCGGTTCTTAGGTTATACGGTTATACGGTTTGGCTTAATCGTCAGAGGGATATATCTTAATAAATAAAGTGCAGTGTTGTTCCAGAATGCGTCCCGTACTCCAGGATCTATCCTGAACGTCATGCAGCGTCGATACTCAGGCAAGTGTTCTTAGTTTTTTAAGTGTTTTGTACTGCGACTTATAGTAAATTGGAGATCCTTGATGTCTATTTTAAGATGTAGGATTTAAAGCCGATAAATTATGTTTTTTTAAAGCCACGATAAACTTTTGATTTTATTATCACAATAGACTCTTACATAGAGTGCGGAATAAGATGTCGATGGTTGAATACAGTAGGATGGTTTCAATGGGTATCTGATGAGCTGTGCGCCTGGTCGTGGCGGAATCTTCAAATCGTCATGTAGTCTGACCGCTGAGGAAAAATTCATAATCATCATCATCATCATCAGTCTGTGTTCGTCCACCGTTGAACGCATGAGTCTTCATCCCTCTCGATCCTCCGCTTTCCGCATCCAGCTTCATCCTGCTATTCTTTCGATGTCGTCAGTCTTACAGGGGTCTCCACTCCAACACTTTTCTTCCCCATCGACCGTCGTTTCTTCGACACATTTGTCTCCCTCATTGCCACTTAAGTGTGTCAATTCTTTCAGTAGCGTCTTCTACTCGAGTTCTTCTTCGGATATCCTCGTTTCTGATTCTATATTATAAAGACACTCCGAGCATAGATCTCTCTATGGCACGCTGGGAAAACTTTATTCTGTGTAAAATGCCTGATATTAGATTCCACGTCTTCGTGGGTTAACACTGGGATGATGCGTTGGTTAAATGCTGCCATCCCAGTGGTATTCGTCTGTCAATTTCTGTTGAGAAATTCTGTCGTCCTAGTTGTATTACTTGTCCCAGATAAGTGTATTCATTTTCAACCTCAATTTGTGTTCCCCCAATGGATATCGCCCCGAAGGTCTGAGAATTGTGACTATTTATCATGGCTTCGATTTTATTCATGTTCATTTTCAGACACATTTTACTTGACACTTCGTTTAGGTCTTGGAGCATGTCTTGAAGCTTTTCAGACGATTCGGCTATTAATACTATGTCACAATTTCTCCACTTGTGTGTTGTCAATACTGTGTGGGCACTTTTTCCAAGATAGCAGTTTAAACACATCTTCCAAAGCGTTTATGATAAGCTTGGGAGATAGTTTATATTGGGTTGGTGCAAATGTTAGGGCCGTTTTTTACATATACAATTAAACATTTTTTTTTTAGACTTGTAGTATTTATTTAATCAATTATATAATTTCTATCTGTTCTAACAACCTTCTCCTATCTTTCTATCAACTTTTTAATACCATTAGTGTAAAATTCCGTGGATTTTGATGCGAAAAATGTAGTAAGGGATGTTTTTACCTGCTCTATTGTATCAACTTTTTTATCATTTAAAACATTTTGCAGTGATCGGAATAAATAAATGTCGGAAGGAGCAAGATATGGAGAGCACGGTGGATGCTTGATAACGTCCCAATTCAACTCATTTAGCTTGTGTTGGGTCATCAAAGTCTTACGTGGTCGCGCGTTGTCGTGATGAAACACTACCCCTTTTCTGTTTACCAATTCTGGTCTATTATTTTGAAGGGCGATGTTCAATTTGGATAATTTCTGACAATATCGTTCAGCTGTAATTGTCTGATTGGGTTCCAAGAGTTCAAAATACACAATACCCTTACAATCCCACCAAACACAAAGCATAACTTTTTTTTATGGATTTCGGCCTACAAAGTTGATAATGGGACTTATCCAGGTATAGCCCAATGTCTTTTTCTTGTCACGTTGTTGTACACGACCCATTTCTCATCTTCCGTTACTAAACGATGCAAAAAAGGTTCACATTTTTGTCTCGCACTCAAAATAACGCACGTTGAAACACTATCCAATAAATTGGTAGCCGACAATTGGTGAGGAATCCAAACGTCGTACCGCGAAACCATCCCCATACCCTTCAAATGTCTTAATACGATTCTTTGGTTGACTCCCATCATCGACGCGATCTCCCTGGTGGTTAGACGTGGATTGGTGTCAATTATGACTTTAAACTTGTCGTCATCAGACTTCAATGGCCGCCCGATATGTGGTTTATCAATTAGTGAAAAATCCCCAGATCGGAATTTTGTAAACCATTTTCATACCTGTCGAATTTTGATGACATCTATTCCATACACTTCGCAAATGTTTTTGGTTTTCACACTCGCGGTATTGTCTTTTCGGAATTCATAAAGTAAACAATGACGTAAATGCACTTTTCGACCGACATTTTGAAAAAATACAAGGGCTTTTCACTGTACTCTGGCCAGGCCAAAACTGAATAGAAAGTAGAGGAAAAGCATCCTTTATACAATGGAATCATTTAAAAGAAGATGCTATTCATCATTTTTGAAGAATTTTTTTTTTACCTAGGATCATAAAATACGGCCTTAACTTTTGCACCAACCCAATATTACAGCGTTGTAGTGAGTCTAAAACTGCCCAAGAAAGACAGTGGCTGATTATATTTTTCGGTTTTCTGGATGATTTGTCTTAGTATGTGGATATGCTCGATGATACTAAAGCCTTTTCTAAATCCATGCTGCATCTTTCAAAAACCACCAGTAATCAGAAAGAGCAATATATGGAGAACAAAGTATCCCTTGAGCGTTTCCAAATATTTTTTTTACGAATTTCGCGACATAAGATCGAGCGTTATCATGCAGAAGAATAACTTTGTAATGTCATTGTTCGTATTTCAGCCATATTTATTGTAAAGGACAGCTTAAACGAATCAATTCCGGCCGATTGCCCGTAATGGAATTGCCAGGTTGCAGTAGCTCATAGAGCACAGCCCTTTTGGTTCCACCAGATACACTGTATGATCTTCGAATCGTGAATATTTAGCTTCGGTGTTGATTCACAGAAAAAGAAAAGGAAATTATGAAAATTCCTCTTTCAAACGATACAATAATAAGAAGAATTTTAAATATGTGGGATGATATTGAGAAAACAGTTACCAATAAACTTTCCAAACGACATTTTGCTATACAAGTCGACGAATCTACTGACATTAGTGGTAAGGCACAAATACTAGATTCCGTTCGTTTCATAAATGAAAACAAAATAGTGAATGCTACAAAGAACTTACCGAGCATACGACAGGACAAGATGTTTTTGATACTATTTCTTCATATTTAGAACAATTTAAAATATCACGGGAGTTGTGTGTAGGAATTTGTAGAGATGGTGCTCCTTCAATGATAGGCTCAATCAACGGATTTGTTACCCTTGCAGTCATGAAACCCTAATATTATAATTATGCACTATTTTTTGCATAGAGAATCTTTAGTTTCGAAAACATTACCAGCAGCACTAAAACATGTAGTAGATCAAGTTGTAAATATAGTGAATTTCATAAAATCAAGACCTTTAAAAACACGCATGTTTAAAAATCTTTATGTTTCTCTGTGTGTTTGCTTTTTCACACTAAAGTCAGGTAGTTATTTAGGAGTAAAGTTTTATGTCTATTCATAGAACTTAAGAATAAATTGTTAATCTTTATTCGAAATGAAGGTATGGATGATTTTTATAAAACGTCTTCGGAATAATGATTGGTGTGCTAAAGTGGCATATTTAGCAGATATTTTCAATTGCTTAAATAAAGTTAACACAAGCGTTCTAGGGAAAAACGATTTTTTTAACATCCATTGACAAAATTACAGGATTTTTGAAAAAAATAACTCGAAAATAGAAAAAAATTAGATATGTTAACTTCACTTAACGAAAACATTATAAAATTTGGCAGGTACGTGAATAATAAATTTATTCATCGTATAGACTACAATTATACAAAAATAGTTTAAAGTATTTATTTGATGAACAAAAAACTACAAAAAATGAGGGTAAAAACACAAACTTTTCTTCAATCGCTCACTTTTTTTTAATTTTCCAATTTATATCCTTTATTGTAGTCTAAGCTATACAAAATATTATATAAATTAAAAATATGTTTAATTTTTTTTCTATAAATCACTTGTTCAGGACTTAGGACTTCCATAGTGAAAAATGTCATCGCTCATCCATTGACATAAGTAGCTCCCCCCACTCTCACTACTATACTTTGTCAAACTTTAAAAAATATTTTTAAATTCAATAAAGATCGCTTAGTCAACACACTAAATATCAATATTCTATATTTAATTCTTTTCAGATTTAAAAAAAATGTTAAAAAAGCGATCGCTTAATAGAATTTTTGTTTTGTCCCTGTGTTTGATACAACACATATGCGCATAGCAAGGTATCTTCAAAAAACCTAATGACCGTGTTATATAAGGGTCATCAATAGTATTGGGAATTGATAATCAAATATAAATTTGCAGAATCGCCATTTTAAAAACGAAATGTTGCATAGTAACTCTTTGCGATCCTACGCAAAATGTGAATATAGTCTTTTTTCCGGTCACGTCAAACGCTTCCCATATATCTGATATTGGATTACGGCTAATAAAAATGGATTCAAAATGAAAAGATCATTATAAAATCGAATCAACGAATCCGTCGAATAGACAAACTTGGCTCACGTGTCGGATTTAATCTCTCAGTGAGAACGATCCTAGTGCGTTATCCTTAGTAGGAAATAATGAGAGTGCTAACAATCTTTAGCTCGGAAGCGTGTGTAATTATCGCAGACCATAAAACGGGATTTATAGCTCCCCGGTCTTCCGCGTTATCCCCGTTCCAGGGTGCAGGTCCCAGGTGCCGCCAATGGCAAAGACAGGTGTTCAATCCGGAGTATTGTAATGATCGGCATAACCCATTTGGTTATGACCGATTCGCTGTGAAAACGGAAAATATAAATCGGTTTACCAATAAAAAATATATTACCGCGTTTTCTTTCCCAATATGCAATAAAATTGAATGATTGATGGTAATGGCGCCAATAGACGCATAAAAATGGCGGTGTTCTGTAGCCCGAACAGAACAACAATAATATGATATTCTGTGCTCGAAACCGGTCCGAAAAACGACATAAAACCGATTTTTTTTTTAATCGTACTTGGACGACTATAAATATTTGATGGTAATAATTCTCAATTTTGTATATATTTATTTTTTTATAATTTAACATTAATATTTCCTTACGCGTCCGAGCAAGCACACAAAATAACATTTATATACTGAACTAATTTTTCCCTTGAAAATTATCATAATACATTTCTCAATTTATAATATTAGGGTGTCCAATAAGTTTCTTTCGTTTTCATTTTAAGAAAAAAATAAATAATAATTTGTATTACATCAAAATTCATTGAATAATGTATGATCGATTCTGTACTATTACCTTAATGCCATGCCATCACACGGGATGACCCCCTTAAGGGGGGCAATCCCTTTAGACGCTCGAAAATGAGTCGTTTTACATGATTTTTTAATGATGATAAAATAATCGTATCATTTTAATTTTTTGACATTATTTTACTACAATCTAAGCTATAAAAATTTTAAAAAGTATAAAATTAAAATTTTGTAGGCTTTTTAGTTAAACTTTCACATTTTTTTATCATTTTCTTAAAATATTTTTACCCCAAAATATAATTTATTTACGCGAAAATCTTAAAACTTTAGCTTAGTTGACTAGATAATATTATAGTGAGAAACATTCCAAAATTTCAGTCAGATCGATCAACAACTTTTTAAGCTACAACTGGCGAACATTTTAAAAATGCAGTTTCGATATAATCTCGATTAAAGTTTCAATGCGATAAAACTATCAACTTTAGTGACTTGTCGATCAACCAATGATTTCAGGTGCATATAATAGATCTTCAGCTTTCTCAGAAAGTTGATTATATTCGACTAACTGTTATTTTCGGGCTATACGAGCTGCTTTTGTTTCAGAAAGACTCTTACGGTTCTATCTCGTTACCCGCGCTTCATCGGTATTTTCAGCAAAGACTTTACAATAGTTGCCAATAAGTATATTTAATGTATTCATAATCTTCAAAATGAAGGTGCAGTCATTATTAAATATCCCAGAAGCAATGTATATTAATATTTCAATAATTTTTACACCAGAATGCAGGTGCTTTGGAGCCAGTCGCCAAACCGTCGAGTTAAAACATTCATTAGCATTTGGGTATGGCCACCCAAGCATCTTTGAAGTAATTCATCCCTATACAAATATGTATAAACTGGTAAGAGATGCTGTTTTATCTCTTGGCCAAGAAATGGAGTCAGATCTTCAAGCTTTGGATATTTTTTAAAGCAATTGTTTTCTGTCATTTGCACCAGGTTTTGACTCCAGTCGGGTTCCCATGATAATGTCTTTTTTTTATTCCTTGAACTTTTCTACCTTTCATTCCTTTATTAAGATATTTTGACTTTTTTTTCGTAAATTCAACCATACAAGACACACTATCGAGCTAAATTTGACATCGAGCAATTTTAATTTCGCATACCTACAGTTTGAAATATAAGAGTACAATATAACGATAATTTTGCTTAAAATATTTTTAGGATCATCTCCTATAATAAAACTAAAAATACAAAAGATTTAGACAAATTTATTATGAAAGAAAGACTGCTCAACTTTAAGCGCTCCTACCTGACCTGATTCTATCAGTTCACAGCGGTTCTGGTGTGCTCCTGATTACGCGCTATAACTTTGTAAATATTTCATATTCCGATTTTTCTCTTTTATAGTATACTCTCAATATGCTATACTTTCGAAATACGTAATTAAAAAAAAAATTGACGTTGTAAAGGGTTTGCCCCAAACCCCCCCACCCAAGAACTGGTTATTTTAATGCGTGGGGTCGGCGCTCCCACACTATTTTCTAAATGATTTGGAAATTTTGCGTAATATAAATTGTACAAAATTTTTATTTTTTTAAGACCCAAAAATGTGTTCTCTTAAGAATATTGTTTATTCAAAACGTGTAAAAAAAGTTTTTGTTTCCACGTGGTTACCAAAAATTAAATAAAAGACACGATGGGATAAATTATTATCTTTTTCTTTCCGGTGTTCTAAGAACTAGAAAAGAAAGTAGCATAAATTAGTAAGTTAGGTAAATATATAGTTTTTATGAGTGGATGGAAGTCTAGACTCGTTCGGGATCCCATTTGGCGCGGGCTAATTATGCAAGTTAGCCTTTGAGGGGGCTTTCGTAATCGTACAGATCATAGAAGATCCCAAGTATGCGTTTATCTCTGAAAATTTCGCAAAAAACCCTAGAAAAGTACGGACCGCAAGGTCTGTGTGCCCAACCGGTCTGCTTTTCCGACCGCTGACATGACGAATGAACGACTCGTGATCGGATGCCACACTCGAACATGTCTAGAGAACGATTACGAGTTCTCATTATAAAACGAAATTGACCGAAGAATACTGATCAGGTGGGTTGTTTAAATTTTACAATCGATGAAAAAAATAGTTGTCTTTATTTTATTGCGGACTTATGCCAGCTGAGTCGACCCAGTGTTTAAATGATATCGAAAAAAGAAGGATTAGATAACTTAGTATATATTATAAAAACTGAGAGTCAATCAGTGTTGATTAAATATAAAGATCCATGTGCAACTCTCAACCTGGTCGGTGTTTTGCGCCCCAAGCTCAGTTGCGTCCAAAGCGGGTAGGGGAGGAGGTAATCAAATATTATAATTAATCAGCGCTCCCAGACTTTTTTATTTAGCACTACACCACTGGCCATAGGAGAGGTGTCAATAAATTTAGTATTAATAGTGTATTTGTTTGTCAATAAAAGTACATTTATATCCCACTCTGAACTAAAAGGCTTTAGACACTATGGATATACGATATTTTTGTCTCTGGACTTCAGTCTGGTGATGCATCATTGGCTTTTTGCCCGAAGAAATCCCTCAGATTGAGGTGGGTCATTTTGGCTGACTTTCGAACCGTTCGACACCCGTTGATGGGCTAATCCTATCGAAAGGATGACCGATAAATGAGCGCGTTATAATGGACGAGTCCTAGCGACGTCGAAGCTCTGGAGTGTGCTTCAGCTGTCAGTGGGGTTAAGAGGCGACGTGGGCTAATTGTGATTAACGACGGCCTCACCGAGAGTCCGTTAATCTTCCCCGCTTCGCTGACATATTGTCTTTTTGCTTATGGCGCCTCGCAATGAACCGTCTCCTGGTGCGACATCTGTTTTCTTGCGTCTCCAGAGTCGCAACAAACACCACGTGCTGGGGAAGAGAAATGGCCCTCGTGCTCTGCCGTGCGAGACTTACATAAGCGTTAACCAGCACTTGTGGCCTCTTTATGCAGCGAAGCTAAAGCTACTTTTGAAAACTTCCACAATCGCAAGTCGTATTCTGGGTCTAGCCAGACCCATTTGTACTCCTTGCATGCATCCATTTATCCTCCCTAAATGGGATTATTGGAGTTTCCATATGAGACTTCTGCGGCCCATTCTTCACAGGGCATACATTTACCAAAGGAGATGGTGCTTACAGCCAGCCATCCAAATTTTTCATTTTTTTCACAAAAATATAATAAAGAGTGATTGATGAAGCCCGAATTAATATCGTCGCAACCCAATTTACTTTTCATTCTCCGTCAAAACCTATTTCTTTCATCCCATTGAAATATTGTTTATGGAATCCAATTAAATTTTCAATCCCCATACTTTTGAAGCAAAAGGATTTACCGTTCAGTCAAGTACCTTCACACCGTTCGTCACCTTTTCAAATCGAATTATTCTTTTTGCATCTATTGAGTGAAATACTCTTTTTAAATATTCAGTCTGTACTTGTGTATTTAAATATTGTTTTTTTTTTTATTAAAAAAAGAGTGTTTTCAGCAAAAAAAAGTACCAAAACATAAACGACTACACAGCCAAATATAACTGTGTACGTAATTTATCTATTAAAAAAACAAATAGATCGTTCTATCGTTCGATCTATTACTCAAACTTTAAATTGAAAGAAGCAAATATTTAAGATGATACAAAAAAATGACAAAAGTAGATTAATTAACTTTTTATGATCTAGAAAGAAAACTACAATCACAAAAAAGATAAAAATATTAACATTTAGCGGATGACCTATTTTTTTTGAATCTCCCGTATATCGATGTTTTTTATGAGAATTAAAATTTTGTTCATTTTAGTTCAATTTTGTTCATTTTGATCAAAATTTTCAAGACTATAAAATATCTTACAAAAATATGGTGGGGGTTGAAATAAGAAGTATAAATATTTTATTTGTACACTTCTGTTTATTTTTTATTATTTACTTAGTGATGACCCGATATGCGTTGTAATGCCACACCAAAAAAAAGTTTTTTTTATGTTTTGACTCTATTTATTTAAGTGCTTTCATATATTTATAATTACGCTAAAAAAGTATACGATCGAGCTTAGTAATTATTTGAGAGGTAAATTAAGAATTCAAATATACCTCTTTTGGATATTTCGAGTCTCCTGTCGGGCTCATGGACGCGGAATAACTCCTTGTGAGCATCCTTCATTCAGAACTACCGATGTACGATGTTGGGCCATGCATTGCCGTTGCTTCATTACAGATTTTTGTGCTTTCGGTTTTTTTCTTGGTTATTGGTATTTTAATTTTCAATGAAATTGGTAGCTATACTCTGGGTATGCTAATCTGTTGATTGCATTTTTTATATCTTCGTTTTTGATGTCTATCGTTTTTCTCGCAATTCAGATGCCGAAGATTTCGACGGTTGCTGTGGTTTTATAGGGTGATGATCGTTCTTCTTAACATATTCGGTATTTTCTCACCTTGTGGACGATCTATCCACAGGTTTGTTCAATGTACGACATGATGCAGACTGTGCATCGATTTCATAAATCTCCTGATTTTCGTTTTTCACTTTGTTCTTTTTGTTGAGGAGGAGACTTCCTATATTTTTTTCCCATTCTAAAGATTATGCTTATGCAGGGCTAATGAAGTGCTTTTGAGAATAAATATATATTTTTCCGTGTAGTGCGTATCATCTAACAATAAATGATTTGGGTGTGAGCAGCCATTATACAGCTATCCATGTGAGAAGCACGCACGCATATCCTGTGTGTTGTTGGTGATGTAGGCCAAACATAGAATTTAAAAGTGACTCAAATGCGTTTTCGATGTGTTGCTGTTGTCGCCAAACTAATCAATCCAGGTATGAATTAAAATGATGGCGTTTATAGAAAAAAATTCTGTTAACTGTTAAACATTAGATAAACTAGATTCCTCACTAATGACCATTGATCCGGTTAGAACAATTTCGTTGAGAGAAAGATATGTACCAGCAGAAAAAATTGAGTTAAAAAAAAACAAAATTTAGAGCGTCTATCGTCTATAGACAGAAGGGATCAGCTCAGGTCATAATATATGCTTCCTTGAGATTATATCACTCTTGCAAATTGCAGACCTTAGACATTTCAATCGGATTCGGAAAATGATTCCAAAAGTATTCAAAAGTGGTAGCATTTTTCTCGGTGACTATTTAGTTTATTTTGAATCGATCCAATGTAAATGATATATGAAAGACAATTTAAACCCATAACAAAATATTCACCATATCAAAATAATCTCCTGTGGTTGATTGGTATTAAACTGTTTGTTGGAATGAAATAGGAAATGTTTGATATTTGATTGTTTCTATTTCGGCAATATTTTTTTATATACATTAATTATTCTTAATCAAGGTTTACATAATCAAAATTGGCTGCTTCTTCGTACATTCCAATTAATGAGTCTATGACTTCTTCGCAGTTGGGCAAAATCTGACTGGGGGGAAGAAGGAAGCCAAATGTTCCAGTGTCCCTCAATTCATAAGCCACAACAACTGGAGTTTTGAATTCCTGTTTGACCCAATCAATACTTCCTCCTGAAGCCAAGTCTGAAAATTAAACGACAAATATTAAAGGTGAAGTTTAAAAAAAAAATACATTGAATTAATCAAGCAGATTCTCCTGATTAAAGTTGATCTTAGCGAATTATGTACATATATTGATATGATAAATATAAGACTTACAGATGATTTCAGCAATGTTTCCTACTCTGTATGCTGTTCCATATTTTTGGGCTAAGGCTTCAGCTGTCTTGGCACCGATTTGCATCTTAAATTTGAAAATATTTATCAATAATCTAGATGGCAACAACGTGTTGAACGGAGTATAATCCCCAAAGACATTCTTATCATACAAAATGCTTCATAAACCTGGCTTAATGATATGAGTAAGAATGTAATCGTGTGGAATAATATGATACATTTGTGTTAACACCATCAATGAAACCAAAATAAGATTAGGATGGATTAATTAATTTTTACATTGTGTTTTGATGATCGATAATGAATTATGTGAATTTTAATTAAAATGATTTTTTATGCTAAATACTTGCCATTTCATTGTAGTTGTCAAGAGGCTGTGTTGTGTGTCCATATGGCAAAAGAAGAAGCTGAGAGAAAGAATGGAATGATATGTAGACATCCATTTCGGATGCAACAGATCTGATGAAATCTGAAAGTGCTGAGACTTCAATTTCGGAGAATGCTTGTGGTCCAGCATAAAGATCTGAGCATGGATTGCTACTAGATCCTTGTTCCATCCAACTGGCATCCCAATTCCTGTTAGGATCGGCTCCAACACATGTTCCATAAGGCCGCCTTGTCTTACGCCACATACGGTTCTAATAAAATAAATCAAATCAGAATTCATACTAAAAAGACACTTATCTAAAATATAATGTAATACATACATTTGTGTGAGTGAAGACGTATCCATCGGGATTAGTGACGGGGAATATGTACCAATCTTGACTTTCAGCTATCCTCCTAAATCTTGGATCGGTACTTGTCAAAATTTCATTGATCAAATATGTCACAGTTGGTGGTGAAACCCATTCTCTGGCATGAATACCTCCTTCAATGAAGCTGACACGCTTTCCAGCACCGAAGGAAATCTTAACACCTCTGATTGGCCTTCCTTCAAAGCTGTTCCCGATATTCAATCCTGTTACCGTATCGGGATTGGATGCAATCACATCGTCCAACCAAGAATAGATACCTTCAAGGGTGTGATATTGAGTCCACGTCATTCGACCGCCAGGTACAAATTTTGCAACGGTTTGTGTCTCAATCAAGCTGTAAAAATAAATACATTAGCAAACTATTTTTATTTTTAAATAAATTAACGATGATTTTCAAGATTACCTTTGGACGTCATTGATTAGGATTTCTGGCTCCATACCAGCTTGCCTCATATCATTGAGGAAAAATCTTTGATCTGCAGGCTTTACCATGACATCTACTGGTAGACCAACATTGTTGACTTCCGCCCAGAAATCTAAGTCCAAGTTATTTTCCAATTTTAAAAGAAAGTCTTTTTGTTCTTCGTTGGTCGGAAATACGCGATACACGCTATATCCATCAAATCTCTCGACTTCAGCATGGATGCTGCACGCAGCCAATAAAAATATTAGCAGAATCCTCATCTAAAAGAGCAAGACATTAATATTTTTTTTAATGAAATATAAAAACGATTGTGATGTTCATTTGACTCACCTTGTCGATGTACGATTACAATGTTATAAAGCAAAATTCATTGCGATTGATCATTTTATAAGAAACGTGTGAGGGGTACATCAGAAGTTTGTATATAAATCTGTATTTTTGGTGTCAATATTAAATACAAGCCATATTAAAAAAACAAAATATTGTACAAAACTCAGAATTTGTACGAATAACTGGATTCAGTCCCAATGGCAAAAAAAATCACAATATTTCCTTTTTATTTATTTAAAAACATGTTTCTTGCAAAAATTATGATCAATGAGCATATTGCATTCTTATAAGCGAAATATTCCCATTTTCAGAAAAGCTTTCATCGGCAGCATCTTGAGCCCTACACAATTCTGTTTCGATATTGGATATTTTTATATTTGTATAGAGCTAATCGCTCGTTAAGCTTTTCCTCGAATTTATGTTTCTTTGTTCAAAAATGTTCAACTAAGTCTAAGTCTTTATGTAGTAAAATATTCATCAAAATCATTTTCTATTTCAAATTCAATGATGTGCTATTTGGACTAATGATCGAATCCTCTAATCACTGTTGCAAGATTAAGCTTTATTTGTAATCTTAGATAACAATATTATAAAGACACAAACGTTTGTCATTATAGAGGATTATGAAATATTTGTCTTTTCATCACAAATTTGAAAATCATTGTTCATCTCCATTTTTTCAAGATCCAGCTGATAGCTGTCGTAAGTAACGGATTAATATTTTTTGATAAAACTTCATATTATATTTACACGTAATCAATATATTGAGGTTTAAAATGAAAATTTTAAATCAATAAAGTATTGATTTGAATTTATAAGATCATCTTCAGTGATTGGATTAGACTTTTGAAATTGCTTAATTTAACAATTCATAAAAATGTATATTAAATTTCCAAGCCTTTCTATTGTAGAAATTCACCACAACACATACACACAGTTTGGTTCTTTATTGTTTTAAGAGACGATAGGACAAAATAAAATCATTACGAGCTTTTCAAAAGGACTTTCTTCTACAAGAGGATTACTTTTTCATTTCCTTCTTCGTAAAAGGTATTAGATAAATATTTCGCTTCAAAACAAATACACACGGCCCAAGAAGTACGACATTGCAGAATTGATTAAATTTTTAACATTGATAAAAAGTTTTAATGGCTTTTTGGAGTTCGATTAAATTGAAAGATTTGATATTTTTGTATGATTTATTTGCTTCAATTTTCAAGGTCAACCAAGTCAAAATATCCCAAGTTTTCAGCTTCTGTAAACATGCCAATAATGGAGTCCAAGAATTCTTCGCTGTTCGGTATAATTTCTTCGGGCGGAAGGATGAATCCGTTCTGTCCTTTATCGCGAAATTCGTAAGTGTATACCAATGGAATTTCCATTTTATCCTTAGCCCAATCCCTCGCCGTTCCTGATGTCACATCTAAAAAATAAATATAAAATTGATTAAAAAAATTGATTTCAGGTTTGAATATAGTATTCAAGAGAATACGTACAAAGAACTTCGGCTCCACTTCCTACGATGTATTCAGTTCCATATTTGACAGCCAATGCTTCAATTGCTTTTTCGCCGATCGCAACCTGCAAAATATATATTAAATAAATTTGTTTCTTCAAATACTATATTCATCAGATGTCATTGAAATATTCTCACAGCATCATGATAGTTGGCAAGTGGTTCAGTGGTATTACCGAATGGAACCAAAAGCAGTTGAGAATACGAATGTAGGCATAAAAATACGTCAATCTTTTGATTTTCAGCAATCGATATAACCAAATCGGATATGGCTTTCGTTTCCTTTTCAGAGAATACATGGGATCCTGAATAAGTTTGAGTGCATGGATTACTAGACGATCCTGGTCCTATAAATGAAAGATTTGGTATTAATTTCTACAAAATAACTTACGTAAGATGATGATTGCTATCGATATTAAAATATATATTACATACCACCCCATAAGAAATCCCAATTTCTGTTTGGATCGGCTCCTGTACATGCTCCATATGGAGTCCTTGTTTTACGCCACAGACGATCCTATGATAATTGATGGTTTTTAGAGAGCATTTAAAATATTATATTAATTAAGAAATAATCAATGATCTTACTGTTGTAAATGAATATTCAAAGCCATCTGGATTTGTAACTGGGAAGATATACCAGTCGAAACTTTCAGCAATTTTTCTCAGTTGTGGATCAGTACTGGTGATCAATTCGTTGATGAAATATGTGGCAGTAGCTGGTGTAATCCATTCTCTGGCATGAGTACCACTTTCAATGAATACAGCAGAACGTCCCTCATTAAATGATATTTTAACACCGATAATATCTCTGTCTTCGTACGATTTTCCAGCATTTAAAATGGTTATAATATCGGGATGCTGTTCCGCCATGGAACTCATCCATTCGTATGTAGACTCTAATGTTTGATAACTGAGCCAATCGAATTGCTTTTTGGAATACGTCTGAAACTTAGCTACATCGCGATCGATGAGACTATAATATTAAAAATACCATATGATTAATAATGAAATTTACTATAAATTGCTTGCAAAAATATGTTAAAGCATACCTTTGTACATCATCAATGTAAACTTCATATTCCAACATGTTTATCTTCATCAGTTCATGGAATTCTTTATTGTTTTTATCAACGACCATTATATCCACAGGAATGTTCGGTTTTAAAGGTGGCTTCCAGAAGTCATATTCCATGTGGTTACCCTCGAGTCCTTTTAGTATTTGAATTTCTCTCTCATTTTTCGGGATTATTCGAAACACTTTGCTTTCATTGAATGTCACTTTGGTGCTGTGTGAAGACACCAAGCATATACCCAAGAAAAACAGCGCTAAGAGCTTCATTTTCTAATAAAGACATTGCATAAGCTTAATACATTTATACAATCAGATTTATTTTGTATAACGTCTATTTAATTAAAATGACTTACGTTTGAATAACTACAACTGTTAATGTCACTAAATATCACAAATAATCACGGAAATAAACACAAAATCGTTGGCTTCATAGATAAATCAAATATCTACCGCTTAAATGGTGTATTTCAAGATAATAAACTCCTTTAATTCGTATTTGTTTTGAAAAATGTGTTCTGTAATGTTTGCTTGATAACAGGCCTTATCATAAAAAATCACGTGTCATGTATCAAAAAATTCATGTAATTCTAAATCTAAAAATGTTTGAATCCAAATATGTTTGCCGGTACAGTGGAATACAGGGGCGCGCCTGCCAAATAGACAAAATGTACTCCGCACGAGGGCGACCGATTTCAATTTGATTATGGAGGCGGCTGTTTGATCGCTTCCTAAAAATATTATATCATGCAAAAAAAAATTTTTTTTTTTGATAAAAGGTAAAAATATAATTTAAAAACAGAAAAATAAGACGCTAAAAAATTCAAATATTATTTTGAAAATATGCCCGAAGTAACACTAAAGCATCGAGTATTTCGTCATTTAGTCTGGATCTGATTTTGGTAGCCGGGATCTGATCTGATCAGGTATCGTCATCAGATATTTAAATGCAAGTTCGAGTTGATGACAGCGTGAGCCCCCATTTTCGTATAACACCATCAATGTGACTGATAAAATTCCTTTCTGCTGAGACACGGACTTAAACTCACAAAATTCCCGATTTCCCGACAAATTATTTATTTCTGTCGCTGCAAATGAATACTTATATACTATAACACTTTGATGTGATTCTTAATTATATTATGGAAGAGTACAAAAATTCTGAATCCCGTATCTATTATATTTCATATCGATATTCCCATTATTAGAGTCGAGGTGTAGTAAATACATCACCGGTAGGGAAAAGTTAATATAACAATTTGAAAAACATATATGTAGTGTATATATGCATACATAGATTAGATAGTTACTGCCTCTAGGCATCGTCTAAGCTCGTCAATTAGTAGTCACGCCACTGTTTCCTAGCGTCCAGATTTCGGCGGGAATGTCTCGATTTAGTAGCCTTCATCGTGCTGGTGAGATGTACGATTTCTGTTAAAAAAAAATATATATATATAATAAAAATTTCAATCCCGAAATTTTCAAGACTACGTTTACTAATCTCGGAATTAATGGGACCTAAAACTGTTCGGGATCCCGGGATCCGGGATCCCGGATTGGATTCCCTAACTGTGACTATGATGCTATAACACTTTGGTCCATGGGCTGGATCAAAGATATCACATTAGGGGACAAAATTTTTGCAATATGGTGAAAATTGACACTCTTCTCCCACATTTTTGTGTGAATAATCTTATGTTACAATGTTAGTCCACGTGGACCTGCTCGGTCTGATGCTGCATCGGTACTCCCCGAAATGTTGCTCCACTACGAGAGACAGGGCTTCTTGTAGTCGTTCTTGACGGGAGACTCGAGCCGCCTCGTATAACACGGTTATATGGTTCCGCAGAAACATCATGTAATACAAATCGGTGTTATACAAGGTTTGAAGTTCATAAAAAAAATTGTTGAACTTTTATGAGCTTGTATTTGCAGTCCAAAGCGTAATTGCAGAACACATTAAAAGTTTATTGTACCTAGTTTACCTTAACTACCACCGAGCTAATATGCGCTAACATGGTGCGTCCGTTAAACATCTCGAAAAACAAATTCTGCACACAAACAATGGTTGAGCTAATTTAAAAACCTTCTTGGATAACGACGCTTAATTCATTCATTTTTACATATATAGATATTAATTCTATATAAATACCCAAATTATTTCAGTTTTAATAATTTTAAAGGGATTACCAGTATAAACATAAAAATTGACTGTTTGGATGCTTGAAAATCGAATTAATCATTTATGGTGAGCTTAACCTTTTCGTTAGTGAGCAAATTTAAAATCGATGAAGTCGTTGATGTCATAATCGCTTTACGCCGATTACTTTCTGTCAGCTCCTAATCAGCGTAAGACAATCTTCAATTCGAGGCAGAGCCACTTGTCATGAACACTCGTCATTTCTTTGCATAAACAATGCACAAAAAATCGATTCAAGTGCTCCTCCTTTAGAAGGAAATGATAATTGGACAAAGACTCATTCTCACACGCAGCGAAGAACAGCAAGCAGTTAAATAAACAAACACTCTCGATAACACACAATATTCGGTCGTTTCTTTGCGTAAACAAATAACACACTTGAAATCGAAATCATTATAAGTGGATAAATTTGGGCTTAACGATCTATACAATCATGCGATGCATGTGAAGAAGCTATCCGTCTCAGTCTCCCGAACTGCGCTAAGTTCTCTGTGTCTCTGTCCGCCTCGGAGCTTCAATGCACAAGAGTGCTCTTTCTGAATAGTGAAGGTCAAAACGGATATTTCCGTAAGTACTCACGAAAAGGTTAAAATCACTCTTACGCTCTTAATTGTGTGGTGTTTTTTTTATTCCATTTTTAAGTGAGCTAGGATCAATGAGCTAGTAGCAAATTTACCCTGCTCTTTATAAAACGCCTCAGTTTATAAATGTTTAAAAGGATGAAGTCAAGGTTTATAAACGGTTAACACAAACGACGGACAACAGATAGAAAAAATATTGACAATGCAAATATAATGCTAAATATTGATTGACATTCCAAGATAAAAATAATGTAATTAAAAACAATTTTGTACATACAAATCCAAAAATATTATATCTTTATTTTTCTAAAAATATGAGTTTATCTTAAATTTCATAAGTCAATAATCGCAAGATATTTTGATTTATCTTCGAGTATTGTACTAATGTTTTATCGATAAGGTGATATTAAGCATTTCAGATTTGAAACAGTAAGGCGTATATATTACGTTAATTAAAACCTATAAACACGACATATTGTATCAGTATTTTAAACATTTTAGAAAATGAAGTTAATTCACCTACTCTTCTTGGGATTGTGCTATGCGGCCAGCAATGATGCCAAAGAACCATATGAAGGAAGCAAAGTGTTTCGAATAATTCCAACACACGAAAGACACGTACAATTGCTGAGAGTATTTGAGAATATTTACATGGAATATGATTTTTGGAGGAGTCCTGTTGAACCACGTAGACCAGTTGATGTTTTGGTCCACGAGGAGAATTTCGAGGAGTTCCACACACTAATGCACAACGCCATGATGAAATATGAAGTCTTCATCGATGATGTACAAAAGTAAGTCGCGAGAATACTTAATACTTAATATATTTATATTGTTCAATGACTTATTTATTCAATTTCAGACTCATTGATCGCGACGTCCAAAACAAATATGTCAAACAAGAGTTCGATTGGCTTAATTATCACACATTGGAATCAACGTATGAATGGATGAATTCCATGGCTGAACAGCATCCCGATATTATAACCGTCTTAAATGCTGGTAAATCGTACGAAGACAGAGATATTATCGGTGTTAAAATATCATTTAATGAAGGACGATCTGCTGTTTTCATTGAAAGTGGTACTCATGCCAGAGAATGGATTACACCAGCTACTGCCACATATTTCATCAACGAATTGATCACCAGTACTGATCCACAACTGAGAAAAATTGCTGAAAGTTTCGACTGGTATATCTTCCCAGTTACAAATCCAGATGGCTTTGAATATTCATTTACAACCGTAAGATCATTGATTATTTCTTAATTAATATAATATTTTAAATGCTCTCTAAAAACCATCAATTATCATAGGATCGTCTGTGGCGTAAAACAAGGACTCCATATGGAGCATGTACAGGAGCCTGATCCAAACAGAAATTGGGATTTCTTATGGGGTGGTATGTAATATATATATTTTAATATCGATAGCAATCATCATCTTACGTAAGTTATTTTGTAGAAATTAATACCAAATCTATCATTTATAGGACCAGGATCTTCTAATAATCCATGCACTCAAACTTATTCAGGATCTCATGTATTCTCTGAAAAGGAAACGAAAGCCATATCCGATTTGGTTATATCGATTGCTGAAAATCAAAAGATTGACGTATTTTTATGCCTACATTCGTATTCTCAACTGCTTTTGGTTCCATTCGGTAATACCACTGAACCACTTGCCAACTATCATGATGCTGTGAGAATATTTCAATGACATCTGATGAATATAGTATTTGAAGAAACAAATTTATTTAATATATACTTTGCAGGTTGCGATCGGCGAAAAAGCAATTGAAGCATTGGCTGTCAAATATGGAACTGAATACATCGTAGGAAGTGGAGCCGAAGTTCTTTGTACGTATTCTCTTGAATACTATATTCGAACCTGAAATCGAAGTTTTTATCAATTTTGTATTAATTTTTTAGATGTGACATCAGGAACGGCGAGGGATTGGGCTAAGGATAAAATGGAAATTCCATTGGTATACACTTACGAATTTCGCGATAAAGGACAGAACGGATTCATCCTTCCGCCCGAAGAAATTATACCGAACAGCGAAGAATTCTTGGACTCCATTATTGGCATGTTTACAGAAGCTGAAAACTTGGGATATTTCGACTTGGTTGACCTTGAAAAATAAAAGCAAATAAATCATACAAAAATATCAAATCTTTCAATTTAATCGAACTCCAAAAAGCCATTAAAACTTTTTACCAATTTTGAAGATTGAATCAATTCTACAATGTCGTACTTCTTGAGTCGTGTATATTTGTTTTTGAAGTAAAATACTTATCTGCTGTTTTTTGAGAATAAATACATGCAAAAATAATCCTTTTGATAGGCTAGTAATACATTTATTCGTTTTATAACAATAAAAAAGCGACTTGACGAAACAAGGACTATCTTATATCACACAAATATAAGATGTGTGTTAAAAACACTATAACTTTTTTTTTAACATCAGAATTAACATCAGGAATGGTTAGAGATAGCTCCATGGATTAAAGTTGAGTATTACTGATATAAACTCATGAATGTCGTGATAACAGTAACAATTACACTTTTTTGAGTTCAATTTAAATCTATTATCTAATATAATTAAAGACAGTCATAATAATAATGATGATTATATTTATTGATCAATATTTAATTAATTTATACATATGTTGAACAAATTTACTCCTTCTTCACCAAGGTGAAATATCCCAAATTTTCACCCTCTTCGAACATTGCCTTAACAGAATCCATGAATTCCAAATTATTGGGCAAGATCTGATCTGGCGGTAAAACAAATCCATGTTGTCCCCTGTCGCGCAATTCGTAAGTATACACAATGGGAACATTCAGGGTATCCTTAGACCAATCCTGACTTGTACCAGTGGTAGCATCTATCGACAATGTATGGTATATTTTTAAAAGTACGCATTTTAAAATCGAACAAGTTCAATAATAGTGTCACACTTACATAATATAGCAGCACTTCCGCCAACTCTATACAATGTTCCATATCGGACTGCTAAGGCATCGATTGCTTTTTGTCCAATTTGCATCTGAAATTGCGTTGTTTATAGTTTATTTGTACTTAATTTTTTGATGTGAATGTGTTTTTATTTCGCTGAAATACTTACCACATCTTCATAATTGCCAAGTGGGGCAGATGTATTACCGAATGGCAATAAGAGAAGCTGAGAGAATGAATGAATGGATAAAAAGACGTCCATTCCTTGTGTGTTTTTGATGTCTGTCATTAAATTGGCCATGGCAGCTACTTCCACCTCAGAAAAGGCATGTTCTCCTCCGAATGTGTTGCTGCATGGTAAATTGCTTGTTCCAACACCTAATAATTAATGCAATGATCATTGATAAAAAGTTTCAAGTTAATGCATTGACTAACACAAATTTACAATGATTTAAATAATACCTCCCCATTGGAAGTCGAAATTCCTGTTTGGATCAGCACCAACGCATGATCCATAGGGTCTTCTTGTCTTACGCCAGAGACGATCCTAATCAAAATACGTCAAAATGAGATGCTATATTCATATTATAATAAAAATGAAATACGATTTGAACTTACTGTTGTGTGTGAGTATTCATATCCATCAGGATTTATAACCGGGAACAGATACCAATCGAAACTTTCAGCAATGCTCCTAATGGTTGGATCGTCACTGGTGAGGAGTTCGTTCGTCAAGAATGTAACAGTTGCTGGCGAAATCCATTCGCGAGCATGCAATCCTCCTTCGATGAAGACACCAGTATTTCCAGTCCTGTATGAAACTTTTACACCAATGATGTCCCTGTTTTCGAAAGATTTTCCAGCATTTATGAGCGTTATAACGTCTGGATATTGCTCTGCAAGAGAGTTCAGCCATGCATAAATATCGTCCAAGCGTTGATAGTTGGTCCAATCCATATTTCTTCCAATATTTGCGGCCTTCTCATTGTTAATTCGTCTGAAATATAATTAAATATTGAATTTAAAGAACGATTTATTGATCAATTAAACATTGTACGAAGACTTACTCTTGAACATCGTCAATGAAAACTTCGACGTCCATTCCGTTGTTCTTCATGACAAAGAAGAAAGGTCCCTGTTCTGCTGGTGCAACCATTACATCAACTGGTATATTTGGGCCGAAAGTTAAGCTCCAAAAATCAAGTTCAATGCGGGTCTCTTGAAATTTCTTCAATAGGTTGACTTGTCTTTCATTTTTTGGTGTTACGCGCAACACTTGATATCCATCATATCTTACTTCGGCATTGACTGCCACACACCACACAGCCAAAAACACCAGTAAAAACCTCATCTTCTGCAATCGTTAAAATGTATTAAATGGAAAAATGCTAAAAAAAAGTCTATGATACCTTCAAAAAATGCGACTTACCACTTCGGATTAAGATCCGTGAATATTCGTTATAATCACAAATGGTCGATGAAGAGATATTTGACAATAATTGTTATCGTCAATTCGATTGAGATTTAAAATATTTTTTTCCTTCTTCTACCATTTAATGATATCTGTTATCAAGTCTAACAATTGGTGCTCATATGGGTGCAATACAATCAAAAGCGATGATCGCTGTTGATTTAGTTTCATAAAATAAAATTAATTATAAAGTGATTGATTGTCATCCATTCTATTTTTTTATAACATGAGCGATGATCTTTTGGAACCAAAGGTCGTCGTCAGCAAACGAGAAAAACTGCAGATAAACTCATTTTATTCCAAATCGAAGTCGACCAAGAATTAACACTAGATTATCTCGAATATATAATAATACTAGTTTCATCATGTAATTTACTGAATAGACTCATAATTCAAGCAACTTGGGTTCAAATGCGACCACATTCTTACAAATATTGGGTTTATGCAAAAGTTTTCACGTATTTTTATTTCAAACCGTTTAATGTGGGCAAGATCTGGAGAATATGCTGAATGCTTCAGTATCTCCCAATTTAACTTTTCTAAATTTATGTTGCGTTCTTATTGCCTCATGTGGTCGCGAATTATCATGATGAAACACTACGCTTTCCTGTTCACTAATTCTGGTCCTTTCTTATAAAGAGCAGTATTATTTGCTGTTAGTTGATCACAAAACTATTTGGTTGTGTTCCAAGAGCTCATAATAAACTACTCACTTTATATTCTATCAAACACCAAGAATTACCTTTTTTTGATGGCCCAATATTGTTTTCGTACCACATTGTTGTACACTGCCCATTTTTCATCGCCTGTCACTAATTTATGCAAAATGGTTCATGTTCTTGTCTTGCATTTAAAAGACGTTTCTACCTTGTTGGGCCTAAAAGAGATGAATTTTTTAAACATTTTTTTATGCAAAAGTTATTAAATATAGAATGTTGATATTTAGTATGTTGCCTAGGCGATCTTTATTGAATTTAAAAATATTTTTTAAAGTTTGACAAAGTATAGAAGTGAGAGTGGGGGGAGCTACTTATGTCAATGGATGAGCGATGACATTTTTCACTATGGAAGTCCTAAGTCCTGAACAAGTGATTTGCAGCAAAAAAATTAAACATATTTTTACTTTGCATAATATTGTGCATAGCTTTGACTATAATTAAAAAGAAATATTGGAAAATAAAAAAATGGTGAACAATAAAAGAAAAGTTTGCGTATTTACCCTCATTTTTTGTAGTTTTTTGTTCATCAAATAAATACTTTAAAGTATTTTTGTATAATTGTAGTCTATACGATGAAAACGTTTATTATATACGTGTCAGTTTAATTTTATAAAAAAAATCTAAAAATAAAATTTAGGGCGTGTGGGAATACTTCCGTGAGCTTGGAAAAAGTAGTTTCGAGAAAAACGCATTTAAAGTTCCTTCTCTCTTCAACTTCGCGAACTCTTTGATGTTTTGACATGGATCAACATCAAATATGGCCTTTTATTTGTCATTTTCGCCTTTTAAAGACCGCCCAGGCCTTTATTTGCATCCCTACCGTGTACTTCACAAATAATTTTGGTTGCCACAATCGCGGTATTGATTTATGAAATTCATAAAGAAAGCAATGACGTAAGTGTACTTTATCCACAAAAATTTCCAAAAAAAAAAAATTGGAACTCTTCACAACTCGCTGATTAAACTAAAAATGAATAGAAGACAGATACGTGAATTCTTTTACATAGAAGAATAGTTGAAAATAGGTGCCATTCATCAATTTGGTGATTTTTTCCATCTCATTAAACGAAAAATACGTAAAAGCTTTATTAAAAGCTAAATTGAAATTATCGGCAGTGGTCACATTGAAGGAAATGCTAGACGCAAAAAAGGCAAAAAAATCATAATGATATTTATGAAAATATATAAAGTAACCATGTTTACTATCATTATCAATAGTTCAGAGCGTTGGGTGGCTTTAAGAAAGCTAGGACTTAACCAGGTCACGATTAAGACTTCATTATTCCCTGAGGAAAGCTCTTTGTTCATTTTTAAAAGCCAGAGCACAATATATTGCGAAATATTTGCGATCTAAAACCTGTCGTATATGTTGACTATATCGGATGTTTAAAAAATTATGAAAAGTCATGGTATGATTCAAATTATTTATTTTCAATAAAATACATCCCCGTCAATTAGTTTGAAATAACCATATCGTTCAGCTTCTTCAAACATAGCAATCAAAGAATCCATGACTTCCTCGTTGTTGGGCAATATCTCTTCGGCTGGTAAAAGGATTCCAAAGCGACCTTTGTCACGAAGCTCATAAACATAAACAATAGGAATATTCAATTTATCCATTGCCCAATCCATGCTTGTACCAGTAGTTGAATCTGAAATACATTATTATTCATAAAATATATTTCAAATTAGTATATATAAAACAACTTATTACAATGCATACACAATATGTCGGCACTGTTTCCAACCGAATATTCGGTCCCATATTTAACAGCCAGTGCTTCAATTGCTCTTTGTCCAATGGCCATCTACAAATTTAACACAAATTTAATGATTCAAACCGATGTGATGCGTTAGAAGAATGGTTCAACATACAAGATCGTCGTAGTTTGTGGGTCGCGTCGAATTTCCATAAGGGATGAGGAGCTTTTGAGAGAAGGAATGCATCGATAGGAAGACGTCAATACGCTGAGATTCGTGGATTTTGGTCATTATTTCGGCCTGTAGAGTTGTTTCTACTTCCGACCAGACACGTGGTCCACCGTAGGTATCATCGCATACAAAATCACTCGTCCCTGGTCCACCCCAATAAAAATCGAAGTTTCTGTTTGGATCGGCTCCGGTGCATCTTTCATACGTGGTTCTTGTTTTGCGCCAATTGCGCGACTGAAAATCGACGCTGATGTTAATAAGATGATAGATTACTACATGTTGATGATTGAATGTGGAAAATTACCGTGTGGCTGTAGACGAAACCATCAGGATTTGTAACTGGGAATATATACCAATCAAAGCTTTCAGCGATCTTTCGCAATTCAGGATTAGTGCTAGTGACGAGTTCATTGATGATGTACGTCGTGGTTGCCGGTGATATCCATTCTCTTGAATGTGCTCCTCCTTCTATAAAAACGGCCGTTCTCCCAGTGTTAAATGATAATTTTACGCCTTTAATATCTCTGTCTTGGAATGATCTTCCAGCACTGATGATGCTAGTCGTTTCTGGATACCTTTCGGCTAAATCATCCATCCAGTCGTAGATCGTTTCCAACGTGTGATAGCTGGTCCAATTCATATTGGATGTATATTCAGACACAATTTCATCCTCGATCCCTCTGGCAGGTCATAAAATAAATTTGAATTTCATGCAATATTTAATACAAAAAACAATATGTCAGTGTTTACTTTTGAAAATCTTCAATAAGAACTTCTTGCTCCAATCCATTGTTCCGCATGACGTAATAAAATGGTCCTTGATACATAGGTGGTATCATTACAACCACTTGCTTGTTGGGATCGGACGGCGGTATCCAAAAATCAAAATGAGTATTAATTTTTGAAAAATATTTCAGCATTTCGACTTGTCGCTCATTTTTAGGTATCACGCGATAGACTTTGTATCCATCAAATCTTTCTTTGGCTTCGATATTTGAAACACACCACAGCCCCAACATAAGCAACAGGAAGAACTTCATCATTTTTGCAGCATAAACAGAACTAAAACAACATATATCGTTAAATGCAATAACACATGCGTAATTTTATATTTACAAAGAGAGCAACTCACCTTGCGACAGAAATGACGTTATGAAGTGTCTCTTATCTTTATACATAGCTCGTATAATACATTTCATTATCTTTACACTTGCTTGTAGAAATCCATGATAACAATAGAATTTAAGCATAAATTTATTTGTCAACTTGTGTTGTTTCACTGTCAAAACTATTACTCGTTGTCAAAACGTATAAAAGATTCACAACTACACACTGTGTGCTCGAGCTCGGTCTTGTGAATACTGAATTTTATACCATAAGAAGAAAGTGGTTTGTTGACATACAAATATATTTAAATTACGCTAATAAATCATTATCATACGATACACAGTGTATTAAATAAAACTTGTTTTAAACATGGCCAATGTGAAATTCGCATTTTTCGCATTCGATTGCGCCGATTTCTAATTTGATGATAAAATTCCACAGATACTTACGCGCATGCCATACACACGTTCATATCAATCTACACATTGTAATATTTTTCCTATCTGTTGTATGAAATTTAAAACGCTTACAATGAAATAATGTCTAATAGATCGTGTCTCAGAATGAACTGCGTTTTTAAATGAGTTGCTATGGCAAGAAGCGGATTAAATTGACTTTGACTGGTTTATTTTAAATACATCTCCTGTTGGATTCCTTAACAATGAGTTATATTATGGTTACAAATCCTAGGGTAGTGTGAGATTCATACTGACTAAACCTCCCCCCCCCCCCCCCCCTTGGCCTTCTCAGCCCTCTGGTATTGTTTTTCACATTGCTTCAAGAGGACAGGTAGTCTGGTCTTGGGTAATTGGACCTATTCTAGTGTTGGAGAGGCGCTCAGCGCTTCTCTCTTTCATTGCCCTCTTTGGCGCTCAGAATTTCTTCGACATAATCGCGCCAAAGGTCCCTTCTTGCTTGCTATCATGCTGCAGACCATGTTGTCGACGTTGAGCTCAGCTACCCCGAGTGCTTGTTCAAGCAGTTTTCTCTGGGATGCCCAAGCCTCACAGCCAGTGATGGTGTGCTCTGCGTCATCGACCTCCGCTTGGCAACGTTGCGGATAGTTCCTTGCTAATCCGCTTCAAGTACGAACCGAAGCATTCATGCCTAGTAAGCACCTGAGTCAGGCGGTATGCGGTTTTACCGTGTTTCCGGGCCCTCCACCAACTTACGACCGGGATAAGTTGGATCCGTCTTCCCTTGCTGAACTGATCCCATCTCCGTTGCCAGGCTTCCCTCAGTTTCTGGTCATGTTCGCTTCGTCAATTTTTGGGATCTTCATAGTCAAGACTTGGAGGGCTTTTTGCTTGGAGGTCTTCAGATACTGTTTTGTACGCTGCGATGACTCGGAGCGCTCCCTGCCCTTGAACCCTTGCCAGGTTTTTTGTGTAGCTCTTATGTCTGAGCGACTCGTGCCATAACGGATCTCCATACAGAAGGATTAAATGTATGACCTCATTTATGGTTTTTCTTCTGCACGGCTTTGGCCCTCCGACATTGAGCATGAGCCATCTTACTGGCAACCTTCTGCGCAGCTGCTTCAATGTATTTGCTGAAGGTCAGCTTGCTATCCAAGAGGATTCCGAAATATCTCAGCGATTTGCTGTATTCAATCTCGTAACCGTTTACAACAAGCTTTTTGATCCTCGGTCTTCTTCTTCTGCTGCAGATCATTGCCTGCGTTTTCTCTACCGCCAGCTGCAGGCGATTTTCCCGCATTCACGTGTTGATTCTGGCGAGGGCTTCGTTGTCCATCGCTTCCATTTCCCATGGATGCTGGGCTGTCACTAGCAGTGCGATATCGTTCGCGAAGACAATGAGTTCTGCTTCTTTAGGCATCTTGACCTCGAGCAGGCTATTGTAAAGGACATTCTACAGGGTAGGTCCCAGAACGGATCCCTGTGGAATGCCCATCCAGCTTCTTCCCTTCTCCATCCAGCTTCTTCGCCGTGTTGGTTTCATTGTGGTGGACACACCGATGTCTGAGGTAATCGCTGACGAGCTCCTCGGCATACTCAGGAACTTGGAAGTTTTTCCTGAGCGCATCAACGATCAACTCCCAACTGGCTGTATTAAACGCATTCTTGATGTCCAGCGTGAAATCTTTTAATTCTAGAGCGTAGTAAAACACCCACGTCTCATCCGGCATCCAGAAAAGCTTCTCCTTCCACTATAATAAATCACGTGATTTTGGCGGTACTCCGTTATGAGCATTCTGGACACCCATCTCGCATACAACTTCTTGTAATCAAGTTTTACCGACACAATATTACCGAGAACACTTCGAAAAATGTCAGGAAATTCTTCATGAAAGTCGTCAAGCGTCTCACGGAGGTCATTCATCAAAAAATCACTGATGGTATCTCACTCCTTTCACTCGGCCCTTTCTGAACAACCTAATCCACTTCGTAACATACTGTCAACTAATTACATCACTACAAAACAACTACACTACAAAAAAAATGACCACGCGGATCTCGTGCGGATGAGAGGTGGTAGGAAGGCGCGGCGACCTCTCCATTGGAAGAATTTACTATGACTGAACAGAATATTTACAACAATTATTAAAAGAGCATTTAAAAGCAGTGATTATATCTCTTTTTACTCATATATCTAAAATGTCTATTCAAATAAACATATCTTAACATAACTATATATTAAAGACAATGAGAAACCATTTCTGCCTCATCTGCATATGAAGTCACAATAGATTATGAAAGAAAAATCAATTATAACCAGACTAACGATCATCTCAACCCAGATTTGCTTTGATTTTATAAAATACAGTGATGTTAAATATAGTTAGGCAGGGATGCGTTTAATTGCAACAATAATTAATATATAATTTGGAAATAATGATAAATAGTTCTCTACTCAAAAATGTCTATTAAAATAATCGTATATATGTTAGAAGAGTGGAAAACAATGGGTAACGACTTCTTTGGTCTTATAAAGTCTAAATAAAGTCATCCATGGAAAAGTCAAAATTAACAACTTACAAAAAGTATTTTTTCGACATAATCTCTATTCCTATTAGAACCACGATTACACTATTATCTTCTTCGTCAAAGGTAAATCTTTGTTCCTGAATAGTTGCTTTGGGAGGATCAAGCAGCTTTAAAACCCGATGGAGCCGGAATAGGACTATAGAAAAAACGATTTGACACATTCCAGTCCGCTTTATTTCGCATAAAGCAACGTGTAAAAATCGGTATAATTCTAAAAACTAACATAAACTTAAACCAAAAAATATAATAGTGATAGCATGATAGAATTTGGTTATAGAAACAGAAATAATTTGAATAACCATATTGATATCCTTACAGCCAGTCCGCAAGGCTCCCCAGAAAGAATAGACAGTCTGTTCATCCTGCAACCCTTAGGATCAGGTGCAAGATCCGAACAGCATAAAAAACGACCTGCTTAAATAACAAAAAATTGATAATCAACGGCAAAAATTATAATTTTAATTAATTTATTTACTTATCTCATGTAAAAATGAATGTTTGTTTGTCCGTATTTAATGCGCTTCCATACCGTTCATCCGATTGCAATAAAACTTTGTCAACTTACTGTTTACACTTGCGGTAATAACATACGCATAGTAAACATATTGTATGGATGCACCATGTTGGCGCATATTGGTCTGGTAAAATGAAGTTTGGACTGCGGAGACGGGAAGAAAAAGGATGCGAGCGCAATACGGTGGTTAAGTCGGTCTTCAAGACGAGAGCGAGTGTGCATATGCTTTTGGATCTCAGCTCTTCGGCTCGCGCTACACGTGACCTGAAGCAATAAACCACGTAATGCATTTCTTTTCAAATAATTATTAAGCGCTTATGGTATTGCAACGCATACCGGGTATTCGCTAGTATTATAATAATTATTAAAAAATAATCGCAAATTATTCTCACGTTACAAGTTTTTATCAAAGTTAACATATTATTACCAGTAAAATAAACAAGATATTCATCATATCATCATATTCATATCATATATTTGATTGATAATATTTTCGTAAGACTTTCAGCAAATATTTGATATAAAAATTGATATCGGTTAATGAAAAATGTTTTTTTTGGTGATATATTAGAATTTAAAATGTACCAAAGTTCAGAAAATATAAATTTTAATTAAAAACTGGCCTTGTTCATAGGGGACTACTGTCCGAAATCGACTATTGATGAATTCTAGGAAAGTCCAGAAAAATTAGATATTTCTCATTCAAAGATATCATAAAAAATCATGAAAATCCGAACAAAATAGCTCGGATGAATCCAAAGCTGAGAAATTTGAATGCAACCCCTATTTTCACTAGATATTGTTTCTTATGATTACCTTTTGTTAGATTATATGAAATCAGAAAAGCGGACCAATTTTGTCATAAAACAGGGTATGTCGAAAAATGATGTTAAATTAGATTTTCAAAAATGTACGACAATTCATCTAAATCCTCCTTATACGAGTAAAATTAGATGTATTTAAGAATTCCTGCGCACGTTTGTATTACAAATTCTGAAATATTATACGCTGATTATAAATGTTTTTTTTAAATTTAAACCCGACCATACCGTATAACAAGCAATTTGATAGACAATTCTGCACAGGTTTCAGATATTAAATAAGATAGTCGCGTCATTATTTTTGCAAATCGCATATTTTTTCCATAGCATACAATTTTAGCAAAAATTACAGCCTGCTAAACAGTTTCATATCAAATGCTTCCATCATTCAATATTATACTGTAAATTATTTCTATTAAAAAATATATATAGTGTTATATTTGAATAACATTGCATTAAACTAGAATAATTCCTTCGGCTTATATCAGTATTTTGACACAATGAAATTGGTAACATTTGGTCTGGTTATTTGAACGCAATTTTGTCGAATACCTTTTTTCAACATTTTTCAAATTCATCTTATACTATCTTTAGACAAACAAAGTTTTCCGTGAAAATTTTGTCTAAAAGTGATTATATGCAGTGTGTGTATCCTTCACTGTTCGGAACAACTTTAGGAATTTTGCTAAAAACTAAAATGTCTCAGAACATCATGTTTGGTTAAACTATAAACTGTTGATCAATATTTTTAATATTTTTAAAATACTATCGTTAAATCTTCTTTTCTTTTTACTCATTCAGAATGTTTAATGCCCATTATCAATATATTTACGGATCTAGGGTGTGGCATTTGAAGTAGTTTCACTATTTGTGTATTACTTTAATCAAGTAATACACTTTTACATCATTTCAGATAATTTAATGTTTGCTCAAATTTTACTTGGTATCGATTGATAATTTTTGGAATGCTTCAATAATCTTATTTGAACAAACTTGGTCGCGTACAAATTCTTGCTTATCTTGACAAAATTATAAAATTCATGATGAAAATATTAATACTGAGTTGTTGCATAATAAATATTGCATTCATTTTTCCGGTTTAATATCATTAAGCTTATGATGAATATTATTCAAATTTAAAGTAAGTAAGTATAAAGTTCGGTTCTAATTCAGATTATTGAAAAAAATCTTTGCTTACTCAGATTTACCCTAATTTACTAAATCTGGTAAATAAAGTCGGGCAGGGCTATCTATGAGTAGGTGGAATTGGATAAATATTTTACCTCAATTATGAAAGTCTTTCATCTTTGACATTTGGATTTGGACAAAAAATACGTAAAAGTATTTCGATTGACTATTATGAAAATGATATCATCTATACTTTATTAATAAATACTATCAAGATTTGCTGTTATTGTTACAATGCTATTGTCATAATAATCAATTCAGGTTGTTTGCAAATATTTTTATTCAAAATTAAAATAATACATTTTTATTGTAAGTTTAATCCAATGGAAAATATCCCATTTTTGAGCCTTCTTCGAAGACTGCAATGAGTGAATCAATAACTTCTTCAGAATTCGGGATGATCTGATCTGCCGGTAGGATGAATCCATGTCTTCCCGTGTCTCTTAGCTCATACAAATATACAATCGGTACTTGAAAATTTCGCTTGACCCAATCTATACTGTTACCACTGGCTTCGTCTGTGTTAAATTACGTTTAAGTGTTAATTTACGAATAATCTTATATAATTTACACTATCGACAATGAGTTTGGAAACACCTTGTATAATAATTAATAGTAACATTTTTTAAACTTCTTATTTTGAGTATCAAAAATATACTTAATTGAGTAAGAAAATATAACATCATCTTTGAGAGAGGATTATTCAAAGAGTTATTCTCGCTAATTTTTATACAATTGGTATATGATATTTAATATTCTTGATTCCAAGTGAAGTTTGAAAGACGAATTTTTTTTACTTTAATAATGGCAAAATTAGGTAACATGATGATCTTTGCTCTACCATTTAATTAGGAAATAAGGGCATTTTAATCAGATAAATTTCCGAAAAATCGATTAAGATCAGGGGGGTGCTTTATACTATTAGAAGACACCAATAGACTAGGACTTTGAAAGACAGGAAGACAAGGACTTTATGGACGTAATTAAAATTTGTACAATTGATTATTGAAAAATGTCTTATGGACGAACGAATATTGTAAATAATAAATAATGATCGCCAAAAATATGCTTTGTTATAAACGTGCCAAAGGTGAAAATTTTGATGAAAGTGTCATATAATTGTGATTATGTAAAGAGGACATGTTTCACAATATGCAAATTTTTATTTTTTATAATATCAATAAATTATGAGGTATACTTAGTTTTTTCGCGTTTCCAAATTAATTGTCGATTGTGTATTA
Organism: Stenopsyche tienmushanensis; assembly: GCA_008973525.1. Classification (NCBI taxonomy): domain Eukaryota; kingdom Metazoa; phylum Arthropoda; class Insecta; order Trichoptera; family Stenopsychidae; genus Stenopsyche; species Stenopsyche tienmushanensis. The sequence goes on from WACJ01000043.1 coordinate 112,957, forward strand.
TTATCAAATATAAGTAATCGATTTGAAAAATTGCTTACACAAGACTTCAGCATGATTCCCAGCTACATATTTTGTTCCATATCGGACGGCCAATGCTTTAACAGCCTCTTGGCCAATGGCATACTAAAACATGAACAATATTAATGTCGTGTCTCGATATGTTGCTTGATGCATTTATCTTGGAATTACATACCACTTCCTCGAAGTTGTCTAATGGCTCGGTAGTGTGACCATAAGGTATGAGCATCAGCTGGGAGTACGAATGGAATGATATGTACACATCCAAGGATGATCCTACGGATGCTATAAATTCGGATAACAGAGCCGTCTCCGGTTCTGAGAATGGCGCCGGTCCACCGAAAACCTCCGAACAAGGATTCGTGCTAGTTCCTGTCTCTGAAACATTAAATTATTACCTTTTGAATGTAATTCTTCCAACATTTTTATGCAAACAGGAAGATCATATAGTGTATACCTCCCCATGTTATATTCCAGTTTCTATTTGGGTCGACGCCGTTGCAGAGTCCTTGTGGAGATCGAGTTTTGCGCCAAAGTCGATTCTAAAATGATTACACGTATCTTAGTATTTTTGCATTTGTTAAATATATTTAAATATATTTTTGAGCTTACTGTAGTATGGCTGTATACATAACCATCAGGATTGGTACTTGGGAAAATATACCAATCAAAGCTTTCAGCAATTCTTCTAAATGCAGGATCTGTGCTTGTCAAAAGCTCATTGATCAAATACGTTACAGTGGCTGGCGAAATCCATTCACGTGCATGTATACCACCTTCAATAAATACAGATCTTCTTCCAGTTCTGAAAGATATCTTCACTCCTTTCACGTTTCTTCCTTCGAATGAATTTCCAGTGCTTATAACTGTAACTCTATCTGGATCACTTTCACCCAAAAAATCTAACCAGGCGTGGATGCCATCAAGGGTATAATACTCAGTCCATGTCATTTCACCATTAGCCCTAGTATTTATCTTTTCTTTTGAAATTCGTCTGAAATTATTTAAGCCATTCAAAAAATTGTATCACATTGAACAAAATACATCATAAAATCACTCACTTTTGAATATCATCAATGAATATTTCAAAATTCATGCCATTCGATGCTATCAAATTTATAAAATGCTTTTGATCCATAGGTGCTACCATGATATCAACAGGCAATCCAGAGCGATTTATATCAGACCAAAAATCAAATTTATTACTCGATTCGAGCTTTTCTAAGATTTCATTATGATCTTCAGTTGTTGGAAACACTCTATACACGATATGACCATCGAAATTCAATCTGGGTTCTGCGACTGCGCAGTAAGCCCCGATTGCAAGAAGTAGTAACAACCGCATCTTCAGCACAAAAGCGACATCAATTAAAACATTTAATACATCATAAAATGACTGCATTAGAAAATCGTCTTACCTTTGTTAAACAACGATCCGTAATAACATCCGTATCAATGTCCTATTTTGAAATTCTAGTATGCAATCAATCAATTCAGATAACACGCCGATATGATCATTTAATACGAATGTAAATAGAAGCAGATTATAATAGATATTTTTAATTAACAATCTCTAAGAACAATTTTTGACCTTATAAAAATAAAATTACAAGATTTGTTTGTTATTGATTTTATTTAGTATCTTTATTTAAGTTCATTCAGTGGAAAATATCCTAATAATGATCCTTCTTCAATGATCGATATAATGGAGTCGATGACTTCTTCGCAGTTGGGAAGAATCTGACTTGGTGGTAAAACAAAACCATGAGTTCCGGTGTCTCTCAACTCATATAAGATCGCAATTGGTACTTCATGAGTTTTCTTGACCCAATCTAATGTAGTTCCACTTGCTGGATCTAAAAATTAAGCACAATCATATATATTTTTGATTCATTAGCATTGTGTATATTTTGGATTCAAACGAGTCTAATTTAAAGCAAATCTTACATAAAACTTGAGCAAAGTTTCCGGATGTGTATCGAGTGTTGTGCTTCTTGGCGATTGCTATAACTGCTTTTTGGCCAATAAAATCCTTGAAAAAAAACATTTTTAATAACGCTTTTATAACCATGCAATAAATATTTTGAAAAAGCATGCAAATAGATACGTACAACGTCTTCGAAGTTGTCCAAAGGTGCAGTTGTGTGTCCATATGGAATCAAAAACATCTGAGAGAAAGAATGCATCGACAGGAAAACATCAATTGTTGATCCGATTGTGTTAATAAAGTCTGCGAATGTCCTTGTTTCGATTTCAGAAAATGGTTCTGGCCCACCATATGTATTTGAGCATGTCAAATTGCTCGTTCCAGCCACTATTACATGGAAAAATACATGGATTTTAGGAACAAATTGATTAAACGATCAAATTTTATTTTAGCAAAATCACATACGTCCCCAGTTGATATCCCAATTCCTGTTTGGATCTGCTCCATCGCAAGGTCCATAAATTGTCCTTGTTTTGCGCCAAAGTCGATCCTAAATTATCATTGTGTTAATAAAACTCTTTTAAGCATATGGTAAATATATGAAATTATGACTTACGGTGGTGAAAGAATAGACATATCCATCGGGATTTGTCACCGGGAATAGATACCAGTCGAAACTTTCAGCAATCCTTCTTAATTCTGGATCGGTGCTTGTTAGAAGATCATTGATGATGTAAGTGACTGTAGCTGTAGTGATCCATTCACGAGCATGATGTGTACCTTCTATCAAAACACTCCTTTTACCACTGCTGAATGATATCTTCACTCCTTTAATTTCGCGTCCTTCAAATGAAGATCCTCCATTGACGATTGTGACAGTCTCGGGATTTTCTTCGGCAATAACATCCAACCAGTCATAGATGCTTTCCAAAGTATGATAATCAGTCCAATCCATACTTCCTCTGGAATCGCTTACCCTCTCCAATGAAATGCGCCTATATAAGAATTAAATATCAATATTTCACTGTATTTATCAATTATAAATTAATGTGAATCATATTTACTCTTGCACATCTTGAATAAAGACTTCCAAGCCCATTCCGTTTGAGTTTACTATATTAAGGAAGGCCTTTTGATCTGCAGGTGCCACCATCACATGGACTGGCATTGATGCTGGATTTGCTCTTGTCCAGAAATCAAGCTTGTTGCTCTCATTTTCGAGCTTCAACAAGATCTCATTATGTTCTTGCGATTTTGGTGTCACACGATATACAGTGTAGCCTTCATAAGTCACCCTTGGCTCTCCAGCAACGCAAAATACCCCCAAAAGGAGGACAAATAAAAATTTCATTGTCTGTAAATTTTATTAAAATAATCAAATCATTCAATTAATTAAATCTAAATAATTGACGATGAATCTCTCTCTTTTAGCTCAAATTCATATGGTGAATTGGCATATTGAGAATGCAGATTAAATGAAATAATTGTAGCAAAAATTAACAATTTCGTATCCTTACCTTAAATTGGAAAACTTGATCGATCTCTATAAAACAGTGACCAAATACCCAAATGACTTGATTCGAATTGCTATTTAATAGGATGATAAAGATACGCTCGGTCGAGATAAGGACACAATTGAACGATTGTATAATCTCAACAACCAATATCAAAACCAGCTTTCTTGGGCGAATCAATTTTTAATCAGGAAATTATTATCAAGCATCTGTGATTTATTTTCAACCACCTTAAACATCTGGACACATGATGATAGATATCAACATATTATAGATCGGGCTTAAGCATTGCAATCATACCAAACACATCACGATCGCATTGATCTATTGTTTAATAAACAAAGGTACATATAGGTCATAATCGATTGAGATTAAATCTCATCTTATATTTGTATTTATCTCAACGAAAATATTTTTGAAGGGATAGAGTTTTTCTAAGGCATTATGAGCTCTGATTGTGAATCTCTCAAAATAAAATAAATCGTCAATTTTAAATCAATATTTAATACGATCAATCAATTCACTACAAGCAAATATCTGCATTGATTTAAGCCTATTGGAATTATGTATTTTAACAAGCATGAAATTGTTTTTTTATTATTTAATCAAGCGAAAAGTATCCAAGATTTTCAGACTCTTCGAACATGCCAACGAGCGAATCCATAACTTCCAAGCAATTAGGAAGAATTTGACTGGAAGGAAGTAAAAATCCAAATCTTCCAGAATCTCTCAACTCATATGTATATGCAATGGGAACATTGAATGTATCTTTGACCCAATCTGTACTTGAACCACTGACTTTGTCTAAAAAAATATGTTTTTATATATCAATGATTATAACATCCATTCATTCATATAAAATTGTTGAACATGACATAATAAATAGCTCACACAGGATTTCAGCAGTATTTCCGATTCTGTATTGAGTGCCAAATCTTTCAGACAGTGCCTCTCCAGTTTTCAATCCAATTGTCAGCTAAAAATAAATCTTAATTGATTTAGTCTATTACATATGGATAATATCTATTGATATTTTACGCACCAAATCAGCATAGTTATCTAAATGTTCCACAGTATGCCCATATGGTATCAATAGATATTGTCCGAAAGAATGGAACGACAAATAGACATCCAAATTGGATCCAATCGGTGTTATAAAATCACGCAGAGAGGACGTTTCTGCCTCTGAGAATGGATTTGGTCCACCATATGTATCAGAACAAGTCAACGTGCTTGTTCCTTCAGCTGAAAATGCATAGTTAATGGTTCATTTCAAATTTATTATGTAAATATAAAATTGTACTTTCAAAATGAACATACTTCCCCATTTGAAGTCCCAATTCCTATTTGGATCGGCTCCAGAACATAATCCATAAGGCGTACGAGTTTTGCGCCAAAGACGATACTAAAAATTTAATTTCATCTTATTGTAAAATGTAAATATATCGGCATGTCAATAATTCATACTCAAATAATTATTTTAAATAGGACATTGTATCAGCAAATTTTGGCATTTATAATCGATAATATTTTAGCATGCAAAGGGATGAAATAAAATATTTCACCGTATCGTGGGAGTATTCGTATCCATCAGGATTAGTACTGGGGAAGATATACCAATCGAAAGCATTTGCAACCCTTCTAAAAGATGGATCCTCGCTCGTCAATAATTCGTTAATCAAATATGTCACAGTGGCTGGAGAAATCCATTCTCTGGCGTGGATTCCACCCTCAATAAAAACAGCCCTTCTTCCGGGTCTGAATGAAATTTTGACTCCTTTTATGTCGCGTCCTTCGAATGAAGCACCGGCGGTTATAACTTCGACCGTCCCGGGATATTTTTCTGGAAGATTGTCCAGCCACGCATATATGCTTTCGATTCTATGATAACTAGTCCATGTCATTTCTCCTGTGGAATCTGATGCCACATTTTCGCTATCAATCCTCCTGTAAATTAAATATTCCATATAAATATCAAAAATATATATATTCAACACGAGGATAAACAACACTCACTCTTGAACATTGTCGATGAAGACTTCTGTGGGTATTCCGACCGAATTGGTTAAACTGATGAAATATTTCTGCTCTTCCGGCTTCACCATCACATCCACCGGATCTCCTATGGGATTAGTCTCGCTCCAGAAATCCAACTCGTTAACACCATTCTCTAATTCCAAAAGGAGCTTCAAATGTTCCGGCGTCGATGGATACAAACGAAAGACTTTGTAGCCATCGAACGAAAATCGATCTTCAGCTCCACACAACACGATCAACGTCAAAAATATCAAAAACCTCATTTTATATTTATAATATGCGTATTTTCGCACTTAAATTTGACTGTTTGTATTGAATTACTGTAGCGAAATGATCAACAACAATAGCAACGATTAAATCGTTAGTTAATATCATTTTCAGGTTGATAAGATGATTTTTAAATTATAGCGATGGTTAAGATTAATTTTCAATAAGTTTTCTATTTGCAATCTAAATATCAATCCAAATCAAAGGCAAATTTGTGAAATATTATTTTTATTTCCATACATTATAAAATATTTAAAAATAGATTAAAATATTTATTTGCTGCCAAGGGTGAAATAGCCCAGATTTTCAGCTTCTTCAAACATAGCCACGATGGAGTCCATGACTTCTAAATTATTAGGGAGAATTTCTTCAGCAGGGAGGAGGAATCCTGTTCTTCCTGCATCCCTCAATTCGTATGTGTAAGCGATTGGAATGTTAAAAGTGTCTTTAGCCCAATCTGTACTGGAACCACTGACTTTGTCTGCGGAATAAATACGTTTAATTAATAACATGATTCAATTCATGCATTTATGATTAGTTATAGATACTCTGAATGATGATTTATATTTGAGCTGGGGATAGTAAGCATTTGAAATGGAAATGACAGACCATTTGAGGCCATTGATTGGTGATCAAATAGTGTGCATTGTTTGAAGATGATTTCAATGATTTATGTACATACACAAAATTTCAGCTGTATTTCCAACTCTGTATGCTGTACCATATCTTTGAGACAATGCTTCGGCAGCTTTGTTGCCAATAGTAAGCTAAAATCATTAATCACGGTTAGATTTTCACAGTTTATTTTCTAAAGTATATGCATTGTGTATTGATTACCAGATCGTAGTAGTTGTCAAGATGATCAGTAACATGGCCATATGGAATCAAAAAGTATTGACCGAATGAATGGAATGATAAATATACGTCTAATGTTGCTGCAACTCCTGTAATGTAATCGCGAAGAGTGTCTGTTTCAACTTCTGAAAATGGAGCTGGTCCTGGATATACGTCAGAGCAAGGATTTGTGCTAGTTCCTTCAGCTAAATATAACATATTATCGATAAATATTTATTTGAATTTGTATAAATTTGTTAAAATATTCGAATCATCTTACTTCCAAAGAAGAAGTCCCAATTCCTGTTGGGATCGGCACCGAAGCATGATCCATATTGAGTTCTGGTTTTACGCCACATGCGATTCTTTAAATGATTCAATGCGTTATTTACGGTATTATAAAGTAAAATTTAAAAAATATATAAGACCTACGGTAGTGTGGGAGAATTCATAACCATCGGGATTTGTGCTGGGGAAGATATGCCAATCGAATGATTCAGCTACTTTTCTGAAGGCTGGATCGCTGCTGGTCAATAATTCGTTGATCAAATACGTTACAGTGGCTGGAGAAATCCATTCCCTGGCGTGGATACCACCCTCGATGAATACACCACGTCTTCCAGAACCGAACGAGATCTTAACACCTTTAATATCGCGTCCTTCCAACGAAGAACCGCCGGAGACGATTTCGACATTTTGTGGGAAGTTTGCAGCAACGGTATCCAACCAAGCATGGATGGCATCGAGCCTATGATAACTGGTCCATGTCATTTCTCCTCTTGGAAGTGCACCAACTATCTGATTGTCGATTTTTCTGCAATTAAATCAAATGTAAATACATCGTAAATAATAATAGAATTAAATTTAAAAAAATGTGCATTAAATTACTCTTGAATGTCATCAACGAAAACTTCGCTGGGGATTCCAGCCGTATTCATTAAGCTAAGGAAGAACTTCTGCTCTTCTGGTTTAACCATAACATCAACTGGATTTCCAACTTTGTTGACGTCACTCCAGAAATCCAAATTATGAACACCATCTTCGAGCTTCAATAGAAGTTCGTTCTGCTCGAGCGTTGAAGGATACAAACGATAGACTTTGTAGCCATCAAAGTTGACTTTGTCTTCGGCTGCACACAATGCCACCAAAGCAAGGAGCACGAGGAACTTCATGGTCTAAATTTTAATTGAATTTATACATTTAACATATAAGATTTAATACTATTAGACGGAGATCTTTTTGTTAGACAACTTACTGTGTCGGAATGATAGCAACCAATATCTATAATCAGAACGATGGGTCTATTTATAATCCACCTTATTAATTACATTGTCATGTTTGATAAGTTTTCCTGATTAAAAATTACTTACGAATGTACTCAATTCAAAAAGTCTTAATAAACTATTACTAAATCCTTTATCTCTGTGAATCTTTCAAGGTAAAAAAAAAATATTTGTGCCCAGAAATATTTGGATTTGAACTTTTTTGAGAACTGTATACCCAAATCCATTGAATTCAAAGAATTACATAGTATATTATTTCTTTATATGAACCTCCATAACTTATTAATACATTATGTACTTAAAATCTCATTCGATTGATAAAACACAAACAATTATATCCCTATTATCGCTTTGACTAATGAAAACATTGATTTATGTCGAAAATATTTGGAAAACCAAAGATCCTATCTTTGCAAACAAACATGATTGATTGAATAGTTGACGTTTGTTTTTATTATGATCATATTTAGATTTTATATAATTGGGGATAATGACTTTCACATTATATGCTACTAATAACTCTTGTTTATATGAATCGTATTTTGTAATCATGTACGATTTTCAAATTATCATTATGATAATCGTGCAATTTGCTTTTATTGCAAATTTATTCTGCACTTGTTCTATTTTTAATTTAATAGGGTTTTTTCCATTTAAATAATAGTGATATTAAAACTATGCAGTTATGGAGCTTCTTTATTGAGAAATTGACTGATGTTTAATTTCCCTTGAAATAATACGATAGACCGAAAACTTCTCGGGGCTAAATTCAATTATAATACTTTTGTATTGTCTGATTGTCTGAAATTTTATCTGAAATATTTCTCGGAGAACCTTTCCGCAATAAGTCAATGTAATCTAACCAGGAAGTCATGGACATGCATGGCGAAGCATCCATTGTTAGCATCACCCAAGCTTGCCGTCTTCATAGGACGAGCCATGTAGTATGTATTCTACCGTATAGAGTTCCTCGAGTCACCCTATACTCAGGTCCAAACAGCAGTAGACCTGTTGAAAGATTTTACTGCGTACCTAGTTACTTACGACGTATCAAGGCAATAAGAAGAAGGAGACTCAAATAAGGACCCTACATTGACCCGAGCTCTTAATTGATCTCGCTATTCGGGACTATGCCAACCCGCTCAACAAAAGTGCACACCAAGATGCAAAACCTGAATTTAATATCCATGTCCGCATGGACAAGCTCGATCTCTAATTTGAGTGGCATCTGAGCCCGGGGTAAAAACTAGTCTGATGTTATAACATTAAAACTAAAAGGCTTTCGTGATCGTACAGATCATGGAAGACTCCATATATGCAAAAGCCCTAAAAGATGACAGAGTGCCCACAAGGTCTGTGTATCCAACCGGTCCGCTTTTCGAATCGCTGACGTGACGAATGAACGCCTCGCGTTCGGACGCCATACCTGAATATCTCTAAAGAACGATTACGAACTCTCATTACAAAATGAAATTGTCCGAAGAAGATCGGGTGGGCTGCTTAAATTTTACAATCGATCAAAAATATTGTTATCTTTATTTTATTGCAGGCTTTTTTCGGTTTTAGCGATTTTTTAAGTGCTTGTTTTCTATTTGCCTTCCACTTGTTTAAAATCGAATAAGATTATTTAAATAGATATTTTGGTAGTAAATTATCTATATTTTTTTGCAAATGCAGTAACGCATTAACCTAAGCCTTGCCCGACTATATTCATCAACTAAGTGTTTATTTTTTTTTTAATCCAGGGTATGACCTGGATCAACACGATCGATACCAAATTGTTTGATACGGTGAAAATTTAACTTTAAAAAAAGACTCCAAGATCTCACCCATTCATTGCTTAAATATATCAGATGTTTTTATACAAATATCTTAATAATGTAATTTTCCACAATACAAATCCTAAAATTTTCTTGTGCTATATATTCTATGAGTGCTTATCAATGTCCATTATTCATAATGAACCCTTAAATGTTGCACTAATTCTAAAAAGCGATCGATATTCAATTATCAATAGCGATTCAAAGGATTTTTTTTGTAAATATTAGCATTAATCAATATTTTTTCATAATTACTTCAATCAATGAGAATTGGAGATTTGGCCCAGAAATAAAAGTCGTTTCTTTTAATTTAATTTAATTGTCAGGATTCTTTTCTGAAGTTCATTAAAGAGTTTCTTTGAGAGATTTAACACGATTAAAGCTTTCAGTTTCAATTGGACGATAACAGATCAAAGCCAATCGTATCAATTACATCCATTTTATTGTATCCGAAGTTGTTAGTTTATCGGATCCCTTATTGTTCAGCAGGAATTTAATAGTTGTTCTCTTTGTTTGCTTCGTCGCAATTTATATAAGCGCAATTAGAAATACCTTACGTTTCAGAATATAAAAGCCGATTTAATAGTGCTGGGATGTTTTAATCATTATTTTTTATTATTAAATAATTTTTATTTTAATGTCAAATACTTCAATTCTTTTCCTTCTTTCACCATTGCATACAACGAGTCCATCACTTCTAAGCAATTGGGGATGATTTCGCGTTCCGGGAGTAAAAATCCATATTGACCCTTATCTCTGAATTCATATGTAAAAGTCAACGGTACATTCAAAGCCGATTTAACCCAATCAATGCTTGTACCAGCTGCTTGATCTGAATTTTAAAAAAATATATGTTTTAAGGATACCAAACATAATTAAAATAACTTTTAGAAAATACTCAACATATAGTTTCGGCAATGTTTCCAGTTTTATAAACTGTTCCATATCTCTTAGATAAAGCTTTTACTGTTTTTTTAGCTATTTTCGACTGAAAAATAATAATTCCTTTATAGATAAATATAAATACATAAAAAATGTTAATATATTACGATATAGTAAAGTTCTTCTAATATATTAAATCAGGATAAAGACACAAATGATGCCGCTAAATCAGAAAAAAAATCAAATTTCGACGGTAATTTCATCTCAGCACACAATGGAGGCAAAAAAATAATTAATTCTTCATAATATTACAATTGAGGATCATAAATTTTAAGCCATGAAGAATGTCATTTTGTATAGGTTGTGGAATGAGCAAGAATGTCGAAGAAAACACATCGAAACGTAAATATATACCAATTCATCATAGTCGCCTAAATGCTCTTCGGTATAGCCGTAAGGGAACATGAGCAATTGGCTGAAGGAATGAAAGCTCAAGTATACTTTTAAAGTCGATTTCAGTGTTTTTAAAAAGTTCGATAAGCTTTTTGTTTCCGGCTCCGAGAAAGCTGACGGTCCTGGATACGTATCCGAGCATCTATCGGAATAAGTTCTTCTCTCTGGAACAATGGAGTTATTTATTAAATGTCGATCATAATTTTATAACAACAGTCTGCTGTACTTTTTATCCGAAGCGTTAATACCTCCCCAGTGCATGTCCCAATTCCTATTGATATCGGCGCCTTGGCAATCCCGAAAAGGCCTCCTGTTCTTCCTCCATAGACGATTCTATAAAATTTTAACAATATACATGTTCATGGTAGCAGCATTTTATTTCTAACAAGTAAATTGGTGTATACTGTGATCTAAATACATAGTGCTTACTGCGACTCAAATCATGACCCAAGCGAGTACTCGCGTTTCATCAATCACTCGCTGCTTCAAATTATAAAATGATCGATATTACTTATTTTAACAAAGATGATAACATTTGGAACTGTTCTTTTATTATTAATGCTTGCCTTATCTCATCCGTGAAATGTTTTTGTTAAGTTTTGGATGTTTAGTACTTGATTACTCTTTAACTAATATTCCTATTTACAAAATCCTATGCAAACTTAACCCATGAACGAATATGACACTTTAGAAGAAAATTATTTTTAAATTACTCACGTTTTCTATGGAATAGACGAATCCATCTGGATTGACTGACGGGAAGATATACCAGTCGAAGCTTTTGGCCATCTTTTTGATCTTTGAGCTTTTGCTGGTCAAGAGCTCATTGATGATGTAAGTGGCGGTGGCTGGTGTAATCCATTCACGAGCATGAGTACCACTCTCTATAAAAGCACTTTGATTCATCTTCCCAAATGAGATTTTAACTCCTTTAATAGATCGATTTTCCCATGTACGACCTATGTCGATGACTGTCACAATATTTGGAAATTTTGACTGAAGACTATTCATCCAAGAATTTATTGAATCTAAGCTGTAATATCTATCCCAGCTCATTGCTCCAGTTCTTGAATGTGCCACACTGCTCCCGTATTTTTCTAAAAATCTGATTAAATAATATTATTGCAGCATATACGATTAATGCTTAATCCTAATGTTTGCTATGAGTTCATACAAATACCGATTAACGTTTTTGATTTTCAAATTATGCTTGATGCCCCTTTTCTTAAGATCTACCCTGAAAGCATCTTTATCGCTCTCGAGAACCATAACAAGCACTGGTATATTAATCTTGTTAACATCAGACCAGAAGTCTAGTTCATATTTGTTGGTCAAATTCAAAACGAATTGGTTTTGTGCTTCATCTTTGGGTTGCAGTTCGTAAACGACGTATGACTGAGTTCCTTGGGCGTGGACAACATAAAGCAGCAAAAATACAAAAACCCTCATCTAAAAAATCAAAATTTAATATGCCATAATCATGCTTTAATAATATTTCTCATGTAGTATTAACTCACCGTGTAAGTATTGCGTGGTTGTGATTCATTTGAATGGTCCCAAATGATAAGAAAACTCGATATTCAAACGAATATTACACGCCACTTTATTTCATATAAATATCAAATATTTGATTTATTTTTATTTCAAACAATCCAATGGAAAATGCATATGTAATTCTTCAAACAAAGAACATTATATTAATAGATTGTGATGGAATTTTTTGCCTAATAACGAAGAAAAATCTGGATAAAATAATTAGATCAGATCATATTGACAAGAACAATATGATCAACAATGTCATAGATTGATCTAAAACCGTCTCATAAAAATTGATTGCAATAACTAATATTCACATAGATTCAAATAGATAATCTTCATAATATTATCGATAATCTTTGGGAAATACCAGGAATTGATAAAATTTTTTTTTGTTTGCGAAGGGGGGAATGTTCAAAAGAAACCAGCATTCTGGTGGTAGTGTGGAATTTTTACCCACTAAGCCCCCCTCCTCTTTGGCTGCCGCCCAGCTTCTAATTAAGTATTGCACTAGAGTAGCAGCGATGTGTCCCTCACGGGCTCTCCATTTGTCTCTTTCCGAATGTCATTCTTCTACTGTTGTTCGTCATCTTGTACCTTCAGCATCCTCCTTCCGCCACATAGCTCACGTCGTGTATTTGTACCACGCATTCCATGCCCTAGCATCCGTTAACATTGAAGGTACCATGTTCCTAGCGGAGAGCGAGCTGATTCCCAGCTCCTCCCGTAGGATGTCCCGTTTCAGGGCTCCATGCTGAGCAGACAAATGTCATGTGTGCAGCATCGTCGTACTCTGCTTCGCAGTGGTGGCACTCCGGGCCGATCTTTTTGCCTATTTTATGTAGGTAGCTACCAAAACAACCGTGCCCGGTGGGAACCTGGATCAAGTGATCCAGTGGCATCGAGCGCTCCGAGTCACCACAGCATACAGAACTCTATCTGAAGAAGCGGTGCTCGTGATCGCTGGAATACCCCCGCTGGACCTCCAAGCAAAGAAGAGGGCCTTGGACTACGAAGTTCCTAAAAGTCGCAACGAACATGACCAGAAACTTAAGGAAGCCTGGCAACGAAGATGGGATCAGTCCAGCAAGGGAAGATGGACCCATTGACTTATCCCGGTCATAAGTCGGTGGAGGGCCGGGGAACACGATGAAACAACCTACCGCTTGACCCAAGTGCTCACTGGGCACGGATACTTCTGTGCGTACCTGAAGCGGATTGGCAAAGAACCATCCGCTACGTGCCAACACTGCCAAGCGGAGGTCGACAACGCAGAGCACACCATCATTGGCTGTGAGGCTTGGGCACCCCAGAGAAAACTGCTGAAACAAGCACTCGGGGTAGCCGAGCTCAACGTCGACAACATGGTCCACAGCATGATGGAAAGCAAGAGAAACTGGGAGCTTTGGCGCGAATAGAATAAGGCCAATCACCTAAGGGCAGACTACCTGTCCTCTTGAAGCAATGTGGAAAACAATACCAGGGGGACAGAGAAGGGCAAAAGGGAGGTTTAGTAGGTAGGCACGACCGATCAATCGTGAATCCTACACTACCCAGATTCTCTGGGTGTCTTGTGAAGATTCCTCGCCCACAGGAAAAAAAAAGATCGTGCTTTCTGTCTACCCAGGTTTTCAGGTTCGGTATTAGCTCATGCGCCCACTGACCTTTAGCGGAGTTGTCCCATCGGGACTGCCACGCCACCATGATCATTTGCTTAGCATTTTTCCTGTTTTCACCTTTCTGTATTGTCTGTCTCTCGTAAGCGAGCAGGTCGATTAGCGGTTTGGCATTCATTACCAGGACTCTGATTCTTTGGACTCTACCCATGTTAAGTCTGGCCCTTTCAATTTGTAGTGCCTCAGCCCATATCAACACAACACGGTAGTGCACTCAGTACAACAGTACTGAATGCACTACCTCGATGTAGAGGCACCTCCTGCTTGTTTTTGGGCCACCAATGTTGGGCATTAACCTGGCCAGATTCTCCGCGATGATGGCTGTCTTCTCTGCCGCCATCTCCGTGTGGGTGACCACCAATCATCAAGGGTGGGGGCGCAAGCTTCCTGCGTCTTGTGAAAAAGAGAGTCTCCGTTTTTTGGACAGCGAGCTCCAAACCAGCTCCTGTCAGCTACTGCTTGGCCTTCCGGGCAGTCCGTCGTACACTATGTTCCACAGGGTGGGTCCAAGCACCGATCCCTGTGGAACGTCTGCCGTCACTGGTTTTTCTCTTCTCTCCTCATCAGCGTCTTCGTAGATAAGGTTTCTCTTGTGCAGGTAGCTCTTTACCATTCTGATGAGGTATGGTGGGGTGTCAATTTTCTTCAAAGCCCTGAGGGTCAGGTGCCATCTCGCCGAGTTGAAAGCATTCTTGACGTCTTGACATGATAGAATAAAATTTATCTTAGGCTCTTATTACATAGGTTCAATGCAGATTTGGCCTTATTATCTAGATCTGAAAACGTAAACACTAGGACAATTAATAAAGTCAGGCAGGCCCATCTATGAACGATTGATTCGCAACAATAATTAAAAAAATCATTTTAAAATAATGATAATTACGCCCCTCATTAATATTAATATTAATACTCCTATTTAAAATTTCCTATTAATGTAATCCCATATTAAATCACAATTATTTTCTTTAATAAAATTATTATTAATTATATTTATTAAAATTAATCATTATTTTATAAAGATAATCGTGATCAAATATTTAGAAATAAATTAAATGCATTTCATTTAGAAAAAATGATCTTATAAGCATAATTAGCACGCCGTTATTTCTGTACAAAATTATGATTGATGATTGCCAATTATATTTCCATCTAAATTTTTGGCAACTTAGATAATATGCAAATAGTTGAAAAATAAAGTTAATAATCAAAAACCACGTTAATTTTATATGTAAAATATCCAACAAATAGTGTCGAGTTGGAACTTTAAGTATATATACATTATGCAATAGCAATTGATCTGATTTGATTCTAAATTCCTTTATTATCAACACTATCCATGCCATAATTTTGTTTTTGTGATAAATAATTTTGTGACTAGGCTAAAAAATATAGTATACTCTCGATTATCCGGGTGTGGATTATCCGAATTGCGGAAGAGAATGAAGCAAATGATATACAATAGACCTGTGGTAATCCGACAAACATTTTGCAAGATGTTGTCGGACTATAGAGTACTGCTCTCGGCCCCTTGTAGTCCGGATTTCTTTTCGAAGGAAGTACTTGTAATTATTATAGAATTAACGTCATAAACACAATGTCCATAGCAGTTATAAAAAAAACGAAAACCTGTTAACGCTTTCATGACGATTTTTGAAGCGTTTTAACTATCTCATGCTAGCTATTTTCTGTTGTCTTCTTGTAAAACAACTTTGCTTTTATGGCCAATATGGGCTCAGAAATAGGCGTATATCTGTTAATTTCCTGAAGAAATTACATATACAAATCTTCCACCTCTGGATATTTAGCTTTCTTCAAAATTTTCCTCTTATTTGCCAACATACAAAGATACTCATTACGATTTAGGCGATCCAGAATCACACTTTTGCTTTTTTAACATAAAATAAAATGAAATGAAATATGTGGATTATTAGATAATTTAAAATGTTTTGAAAACTTGAATAGGAAAAACATCGTAGAGTGTTTTGATTATGACTTAAATGATCCAGGTTTTCCATTTTTCTTAATATTTTGGTAATGTTTAGTACTAGCTACTATGGGTTACTTATCTGGTTTTTTTAATAAATCTTGAGTATTGAAATTATAAAAAAAAAATTATAAATATGATATTATATTCGAAAAACAAGTAAAAATTAGATGATTCGGATTATTCGTGTTTTACAATTATCTGCGTCCTTCCTCCTCAGTATATACATTTTTTTTATATATGCATCAATTTGAAATTAATTACGACTGCAATGAAACGATATTTTATATTAATAATTGAAAAACATTTTGGAATCTTTGGTTTTTTATTGTATTTTACGACCCATGAAAAATCCTACATTTAACGAACTTTAAATTGAATCAACGAACACTAAACTGTGTTCGGTTCTACAGTAAATAAAAAAATACGTTTATATTTTTTTAAGAAAATCATTCAATTTCATCACAGATTATGCTAATATAATATAATCATAAATTTTAATCTAGCCGAGGACGAAATATCCTAGTCTTTCGGCTTCATTGAACATGCCGACGATGGAATCCATTACTTCTAAGCAGTTGGGAATGATTTGACTTGTTGGTAGGAGGAAACCGAACGTTCCAGAATCTCTCAACTCATAGGTGTATGCAATTGGGGTTCTATGGGTTCCTTTGACCCAATCCATGCTTGATCCACTTGCAAGGTCTAAAAAAATTAGATAAAATGGTATTGTTATGGTATTTTGGTGCCAAAATTATATTTGTAAAAATAATATACTAACAGATAGTTTCAGCGACGTTTCCTACTACGTATCTTGTGTTGTATCTTTGGGCCAAAGCTGCAATTGCTGCTCTTCCGATTTGAAGCTGAAATGAAGCGTTTTTTGATTAATCGCAATCATCATTAGATTTAATTGAGTGCTTATGAAGATATTCTTACCACATCGTTATAGTTGTCTAAATGAGCAGTGGTGTGACCATATGGCATAAGAAGCATTTGACCGAACGAATGGAATGAAATATATACATCCAAGCTTGAAGCCACGGTAGAAATGTATTGAGAGAGTGTAGAAGTTGATCTTTCTGAGAAAGCTGTTGGTCCTCCATATGTATCAGAGCAAGGATTTGTGCTTGTTCCTGCTGACATCCAATGGGCATCCCAGTTCCTGTTGGGATCAGCTCCGAAGCAATTTCCATATGGAGTTCTAGTCTTACGCCATAATCTTGTCTATAAAAATATTATAAATTAATCCTTATATATATACTACAAATAACTGTATAAAGCTTAACATACGTTTGTGTGACTGAATTCATAACCATCGGGGTTGGCAACGGGGAAGAGATACCAATCGAAACTCTCGGCAATCTTTCTGAATGCTGGATTGGTGCTGGTGAGCAATTCGTTGATCAAATACGTGACAGTTGCTGGTGAAATCCATTCACGAGCATGGATACCTCCTTCGATGAATACTGCTCTTCTTCCAGATCTAAATGAGATCCTTACTCCTCTGATTTGACGTCCTTGGAAAGTTGTACCTCCAATAATGGTTGAAACTGATGAATAAGAACCAGCAAGTTGATCAAGCCAAGTGTAGATATCAGCCAATCTGAAGTAACTGGTCCAGTTCATTCTTCCATCTTTACCGAGGATTCCTTGCTCTTCATTATCAATTAATCTGATTTAAAAATTGATGTTAATACAAATTTATTATAAATAAACAGCAAAATTATTATACACATAGCACTTACTCTTGCACATTTTCAGTCATGGTTTCTAGGGGAATTTCATTTTTAAGCATGGCATTAACAAAAGCTTCTTGATCATTAGGTGCAACCATGACATAAACGGGTTGATTAGCTTTATTTACACCCTTCCAAAAATCTAAATTATTAGCACCTTCTTCAAATTTAGAAAGAAGATCATTTTGTTCTTCAGTTACTGGATACAAACGATAGACTTTGAAGTCATCATACCTCGTAACAGAAGCATTAGTGCCAACAAGGCACAAAGCCAAAAACGCCAGAAATAGGAACCTCATCTTCTACAATAAAAATCAAATTAAAATATAAATCTTTCAGATCAGATTACAATACAAAAAATATTGACTTACGTTCGTGAGATCCGACTGATAAATCCAATTATTGTCGCAACTCTTATATACAATTTTTATCAGTTTATCAAAGAACTATTTCTTAACTGAGTACTCTACTAAAAACTCATAGAAACGAATTTATTGATGATTATTTCTATAAAATATGTCGTTTTTATTTTATTCAGTTATATAAACATGAAATACTGTTTGCCATAAATATATACGCAAATAGAGGATAAATTGGCCATCCGTTGAATATTCATCAATAATACAACCCTCCATTGATTGTAGGCATAAACCAACATCCAAATTTGAATATAAAAATCTATTTGGAATAATAAATAGGTTTTTTGCACTAAAAATATTTCATTTTATACATGAAATACATAAATCAAGTATCATATTATGAAGGAATTGGGGTCAGGTTAGGCCCATTAGCATTTTTTTCATTGCGAATTAAATCGTTGAAAATTATTCATTACATCCATATTAACCCTTCGCGCTCGAGCCCTTTTTCGCGTGGCGAATTTTTAGCGCGAGCTATTTGAAGGAGTGTAATGTTACACTTCATAATATTATGTAGAAGAGCATAGAGATTCACCTCAAAGGAGCTAAACGTAAGCAGTTATTTTAATGCATCGAGTTTCTGCCTCAAACCGAGTGGTGAGTGAGAGTCACCCCTCAAGTGCAAAGAGTATGTGCGATCATACAGATGGAAATTATTAACTATTTTTTGTTGTCTATATATTGAACAGACAGACATACATTTGATATATATATATTGATAAATTGAAGCAATTCATTACGTGTTTAAAAATAAAAAAGGATTTTTATTTAATATTTTTAAACAGGAAAGAAAGATATTGCAATAACAGGTTGAAAATCTATATCGAAGAATATTTTCAAACATGTTGATTGTAAAATATATTCTCGTGTAACTTACCTATTCATCCTCTTATGGATTTTAAGCTGATTATATTGAAAATTCTTAGACGATTGTTTAAATTTTTTTTTTTAATACACGTGACAGAATAAATCTTTTGATTGATGAACATTACAAAGTTTTTATGCTGAATGGATTTGTGTCTCTTAACAGATTAGTGCAATTTTTTTTAATTTGTCTATCTATTATTATTAACATAGATTTTTATAACTGCTTGCTTCAATTTTTCATGCAAATCAGCATAATTTGCGAATGGTAAGTTGCTTTGGCTTTTCTTGTCCATTCAAACATCACTGAGCATAATTTTCCGGTGAGAAATTTTCCACAAATTGAATACGTCAAATCAATGTTCTTCCAAAACGGTGTTTATGTGTATATATGTATTTCTACGCGAAATTACATCGGAAATATAAAGTTGTTATCATTATCACATTCACAATCAAAAATGTTGTTTTCCACTTCACAATGACAAAGGAAATTGAACTTGTTTCAAGCTGGTAAATACAGCTGATGTAAAAGGGGTTCGCAGAGAATATTGTTTGTACGAAAGCAGATTCTCAAATCTACACTTTGATCTTTTGAACAAACCTAGTGGACTGGAAAATTGATAGAGGGCATATTTTCGAAAGACTTGATCCATGACAGCCTGATGTTTGTCGAATTTTCTCGGTTAATATGTCACGAGAGGTGAACCTTTGAATATGTCGAAGTGATTTTGCGATCGGAATGCTCTCAATGCGTACGTCGAACAATACAAAAAAATGACATTTCTGTGTCCTAATTATATTCAAAAATATTTAAAAAATACCCATCGTGCGCCCAAAGACGACGCAAGACTGTAAAACATGGCGAAGTATCCATAAAACATTGTGCTTCTTTCGGTGCAATTCATTTGAAAGATACATCTCTAAATGTGCATTCAAGCTCAGATATTTCTAAATGCTCTTTAAGATGAAATGCCTTAAAATTTCATAATTTCCAACCAAATTTACTTGATAGCCCGATATTCATATAGTTAAAAATCTTATCCACATATAGACTAAGCAAGTTCTACTGTGATATCGGATCGGCTTTTAACTGGCTTTTAGATACATAAATTCAAATACACTCCAAAATTGTAAATATATCAATGCAGCCATATCTTTGATACATTAAGCGGATTTAAGCTATGATAATCTAATTTATCACTTGAAACAATGAAATCGAAAATTCCATCGTATAACGTACTTGTAAAGACTAAATTGTTTAACATTACATCGTTTTTATCTATATTATTATTGCGTGGAGAATAATATTACGGAGCGTAACCGAGTGACCTCTGGGCGCGCTCCTCGCAGCCGATAAAGGCAATCATCAGGGACTGTCGCAGCGACGAAAGCAACGATTCTTTACACTACTGTTTTATGAATTTTAAGTTATTTTAAATGATATTTTCATTAATTATACTTCATTAGTCTCCGCTTCCATAAATTATTGATTGATAAAATTTACTATGAAATACATGGATGATATAGAATTTATGATTTAATATTTTGGCATTTTTATTGATAAATATTGCCAATTTTAAATAAACTTTTAGCATAATCACTATGTCTATAGTAGTTCATAAAAACTGATGATTGTCTGTCATAAAGTAACAAGAGGATGTAAGTTATTTCTTCGGGCGAGACCATTGTATTCCCTGTAATTGTGTTGTGTTGCAATAAAAAGGAGCAATAAAAAGCAAACGTGGTATCTTAAACCTTTCTTTATACAATGATACAAAATATATTGACACACACCAAAGGATTAAACAATCAAGGGTCCTCTTTGCACTCCTTCAACTTGATGCATTTCCCCTTGGAGTTCTTCACAAAGCCCGGCTTGCAAACGCATCCCACAAAGCAATTTTTGATGCAAGTTCCATTCGATGCAAACGGATTTTCGCAAGTAGATTGGCAACTAACTCCACAACCAGTGTACACCTGGTTCTCACTACACTCTTGAGAATCTGAAATTTACATATGAAACAATGAAACAAGCTCTGCAGTTGAAGGAGAATTATGCAACACTCATAGGAGATGAAACTTGCACATTAGCAATGGAACATATGGTAGATGCTGAAATGAAGTGTTATTCAACCAAAGAAGATTAGTTTGGCAAAACAAACAACAACTATTGGATTTGCTTCATTTCATAATACCAATACTTGCACACAACTCTACGCAAATATATTTAATGCACGATTAATTCCAAATAAATAAATTAAATAATATAGATGTGGTTTGAAAACATGCTAAATTTTAAATCAACCCCATGAAATATTACCTTGTTATCGTTGAAATACTGCTACAATAATATTTATTTCACTTAAAGATTTAATTGATACAAACACGGGTCAGTCGGCGATAATTCAAATTTCATAGCGCCATTGAAGAATCTGTTGAGTGTTGATAACGGAATTTATTACTGTCGAAGTCATTAAACGATAAACATTATGAGGAAATAAATCCATTCTATTTGTGTTGCAAACACATTATTTTGGACATTGAACAATTTTACCACACTCTACGCAGAAACCCATACAAACGAGTTGTGAATTTGACAGATTTTAAAGCAAATTTAATTATACCGGGCTCGAGTTCATGGGGAGGCTTTCGGACGCATCCCTCTACTTTTTTCTATCGCGTATTCATAATGGATTGGGTGTTTTTGGTAAAATTTAAAAATTGAAATTGACACAGTAAACATCATTATATGTGAGAATTTATAATTTAAATCGTGTGAAAATTATTAAAGATAAGACATGCTGCGTGAATTGGGTAGTTGATGCGGGTGCCAGGAGATGTACGGGTTATCGTTCTAAATAGCTAATATCGCTTGATATTTTAAATTCATAATTTTGCAATGGTATGAATGCAAATACATTATTTTCATTTCATTTTATTTGATTTTTTTAATACAACAAAACTGTAAAAACATATTTTTTCCGCAAAATCGCAAATACGAGTTAAGACGCGTATTTGCGATCGAATTCCAGTGATGATAGACCCAAATTTATCGACTAATAATAATAATCCAAATTAATCGATTTCCTACACGAATAAACGAAGGAATATTTTGTGCTGTCGACAGTGTTTATTTATTTATATACAAGCTTTATACACGCTGCGCGGCCCTGACAGATAAGTGGATTTGTACAGATGATAAGTGGCAGACATACGAATATAACATCTGAGTTTATGATGATTTAAAATTAGCTCACTGCTCAAAGAGTTAAAAAATGTTATCGTCAAACACATCCTTATAAAAGTGTTTTAAAAAAAGGATTGGCTACTATTTAGAAGTGGAGTGAGCAAATTTAAAATCGATGAAGTCGTTGATGCCATAATCGTTTTACACCGATTACTTTCTGTCAGCGTAAGACAATCTTCAATTTGAGGCAAAATCAATTGTAAATAAACACTGTTGATAGCATACAAGACCACTTAATTTCTTTGTGTAAAAAATACACAAAAAATCGATTCATTTGCTTCTGCTTTACAGGGAAATAATAATTAGACAAAGACTCATAAACACTGTCGATAGCACAAAATATTCGATCATTTCTTTGTGTAAAAAAATAACACACTTGAAATCAAAATCATTATTAGTCGATAAATTTGAGCTAACGATCTATAAAATCGTGCGATGCATGCGGGAAAGCTCTCCGTCTCTGTCTCCTGAACTACGCTACGTTCTCTCTCTGTCTTTGTCTGTCTTCGAGCTCAATGTACAAGAGTGCTCTATCGAATAAGTGGAGGGGGATCCCAGGCCCTGGGATAGTACTCCTTTAGGGGTTAAAATATGAGAACAAGCGTTTGTTTTGATAGATAAGAAACAAGCATCATCCCTATCGCGTTAAATAATTTTATTTCTTTAATCTGGATCTGCGTTTATAACACCCAAATACTATTCAGGGATGTCCTTATTGTCCTTATTATGTCTACATTCAAATTGATCAGATTGTAAATGTGAACGCTAAATATAAAAATAGTCAGCAATTGAGCAAGTGAGCAGCAATAAAATGATTAAGACCTACGTATATGATATAAAGTATGACGAAAACTAAAAAAAATGTTTCTTCAACATATTTTAAACTTGATTTCGCGTTAATTTCAATTTGAAGTACAAGCCTTTATAAGAAAGTATTCCTATAGCACGGTTTCATTCTACAATACTACATTATTGCTTTAAACATTAATTCAGGGGATCGTAACTATATTTAAGACATTTATTAATTCAATGTGCTTGTAATCATCCCTTTTAATAAATCAAATTAAATTAAAACAGCATGGCAAAAATGCATTGGAATTTATTTAAAAGACTAAAATTAATCAATAGATTGTCATATTTCAATACAACCATGCAATTGAAAATCAGCTTAAAATATATTTGCATCAATATCCAGAACTATTTTATGTAGTAAGATTTAAAATATTGCTTCATCTTATCATATATAATAATTATAAAATGTTAATGATTTGTTAAGCATTGAAGACATTGCTAATACGATTGATAAGGACGTTAATTGACTATTGTGATGCAATTTCATTACAGATCGTTAAATCTTACTGAATAGTATTAAAACTAAAAAAATCAAGAGCTCATATAGATATTCATATTATAAAACTCAATATTATGAATAATGTTGAAGCTTCATCAACAATGCAGACGGACAAAATGGTATAGTAACTGCATTGTTGTATTATATATTTCGCAATCATGCTCGTATATGAAATATAAATATGGAGCGTCATGCAAAAAGTTTGAATCCTCGTTTGCACATTATACATTTTTGAATGCAACAATTTTTATAGCACTTAAAACGTTTCGATTGTTACAATTTCGGAGATAAAAATAATTTCCGGTCATGCAGAATGATACTGCAAATTTTCGGGCTTTGTGCTTTCACAGCGCGATTTTTCCGCAGTTGAAATTAAATTTGCGTCGAACCATATTAGCGCAAAGGATGGTTTATTTCGGCATAACTATAATTTGGATACGCTCTGGTTATTTCAGCTAAATCAAATAAAGCCCGATGTTTTAAAAAATGATTTTTTTTTCTTTTTTTACATGGAAATATATCATATTTAAAACATATAATGCGTAGGATAGCTAAAAAATTGATTGGATTTGACGAATAAGATAGTTGGTGCGGGCGGCGGCAGATGTACCACACGACAAAAAAATAATTTTGGGATACAGAAATTCAGTTAACTTAAAATTTAAAAAAAACAATGTATAAAATATTGCGAATTAAATGAATTGAAAATTAAATTAATATTCATTGTAAAATAAGGATTATTCTTCGCCAAATTATTTTTATAAAATTTTCTTGTACGTCACGTCACAGTCACAGTCAGTAAAATTTCATTCAAAAATATATTTTGTTATTGCAGTAAGTACATCACAGATTTAGGAAAATTTAGGATTTAGGACCGCGTTAGCCCCCATTTTCGTATAACACCATCAACGTGACTGATAAAATTCCTATCTGCTAAGACACGGAGTAAAACTCGAAAAATTCCCGATTTCCCGACAAGTTATTTATTTCCGTCGCTGCAGATAAATATTTATACACTATAATACTTTGATGTGATTCGTAATTATATTACGGAGGAATATAAAAATTCTGAACACCATATCTATTCTATTTCATATCGATATACCCATTATTAGAGTCAAGGTGTAGTAAATACATCACCGGTAGGGAAAAGTTAATATAACAATTATTAGAATATATTAGAATATAACAATTATTATTATTAGAAAAACATATATGTACTGTATATATGTAAACATTGATTAGACAGTTACTGCCCATGGGCGTCGTCTAAGCTCGTCCATTAGTAGTTACGCCAATATTTCCAAGCGTTCAGATTTCGGCGAGAATGTCTCGATTTGGTAGCCTTCAACGTGCTGGTGAGGTGTGCGATTTCTGTTAGATAAAAATTTCAACCTCGAATTTTTCGGGACTACGTTTACTAATCCCGGAATTCATGAGCACCTAAAACTGTTCGGGATCCCGGGATTGGATTCCCTAGTCACAGCATTTTTACGCTTTTTATATTTGCAATATTTTTCGTTAAACGCGCAATTCTTTAAATATTTTCATTCTATCATGAATATGTTTTGTTTTTGTGTTTTATTTACACTGTTTAAAATTTTCCCAAAAATGCGCACGAACTTTTGGACTGACCTGATGGTATTCAATTAAATATTTGTTTCGTCTAATATCTGCCACCGCCCGTAAAAACTAACACGTTTTAATACCCGCATGAAGTTGAATTAAACAAAATAAAAGCGCATTACGTCCGATCGTATTGTTGAAAATATATGATGATTATAGTACTTGCAAAATTATCTGCGAATCTATAAGATGTTTATGACGCTCTGCGTTCATCTATTAAACATGCAAATGAAGACTAATAACCCGGTATTCGACATATTTTGAATGAATTGTTGAAAGCCTTATCTAAGATCAGGGTCCCTTTATCTAACTAGAAGTCATCACACATTTGAATAGCCATCGCTGAATATTTATGTTCACACTGAATACGAAAATGACCCCAGAGACCCTTTAACACTACCATCTACCCTTCGTAATCGATGAATCGACCTAATTGCACCACACCTTCCGTTTATGCAAATCACATCACTCGTCTAAATTGCATAATTAACCGAAATCACAAACTTTCATACGAACCATCGTCTGCATAAATTATCCCGAAGGATAACAAGCAGAGAAATATTAACACTTTCATGCTGCGGTGGCGACTATTGTTTGACAACAAAAAACACCCGATACTAATCCCAACTAACACGCAATCCGCCAATTCCCCTATATATATAGATGAAGCATTGTGAAGTTCGCAAGGTCTCGTCTAATTGTCATGTCAATGTGACAATGAAATCACGACTATAATAGAAAATTACGCTGTACACGTTATCCGGATACGCGACAAATTAAAATTTCCAATTTACAAATTCCGCAGAATTAATGGCGAAAAATGCTTATCTTGTTGGAGGATCGTGCCGAAATTTTTTTTGGCGGTAGAAGTAGGCGCTGTAATTTTTCTGGATGGGAATAGGACAATGAATAATATGTTTTGATTGAAAAAAAACGAAAGTTGAGATTGATACGATCTCCGAAATCCATGTAATAACTCAATTACGCCAAGTTCAACAAACTAATATTATTACTACTATCTGGCTTACTGATCATTTAAAATTCAATCACTAATTGGAATGTTCTTGTACAATACAGACGTCAGACCATTCATCAAAAACTCGCTTCTGATCGTATCTATCGTCGGCAGTTCTCATTCATTGGATCTTTAAATTCTTCCAATGGCTACCCATTCATTCATATTTTTATCATCCCGTTACAAAGAAATATTCTTATTCTCTTTGGCTATTTATAACATACACTTAAGATAATATATGGATCTTTTTATCTCGTCTCACATCCGGCATTGGAATGTTTTTATTTGATGAGCGTTCCCATGGAAACACAATTGACAGAGATGAGAAAAATAGGCGTTCATTGATTTCCCTTTCCTTAGTTGTTTTTTATTATTCACACCTAGGTACCGTAGTGACATGTTATGGTAGAGGACGGATACTAAAAAAAAAGTGTCCGTCCAAGGCGCATTTGGTTCCGCCGAAGGGGCACCGGGGCTGGCCACCAAGTTCCTGTGGTCAAGACGTCCAAAAAAAGGACCTCTGATGCGGCACAGGAGCGCATCTTTCTCGGCCGACATGTTGAAACACGACCACAGAACGTGATCTGTGTCCATGAAAGGATCCCCACACACACAGTCCGAACTTTTTAGTTTTACTTTTGCCAAGTATTCCACAAAACGGCCGTGCCCCGTCAGGAACTGGGAAGTCCAGTGATCGGGGTCAACCCATTTTAGCTAAAAGCGAGATGAGACTGAGCCAAAGAAATTCCAACTCAGACCAACAGCGTTCCCAATCGGCAATTGCCGCGTTTCTAGCCCATCTTTTGGTAGCAATAGGATCCGTAAGAATTCCATCTGCTTCCACAGCTGATAGAGTGGAGTTGCCAGCTTTAATTATTCTACTTGCTTTTTATAAGGTGCCTCACTGCCTTTATTTGCACTTTTAGGTCTGGTGGCATGATCCCTGCAAGGTCAGGGAGGCTGTCTTTAGCAGTTGTTCTGTGCGCTCCAGTGATTCTTAGTAGTGGCTGCCGTTCTGGAATGTTTAGGCTTCGTCTCGCCGTCTTGTCTCGTCCACGGTGTCCAAGCTTGTCAGCCTATGCTCCTGCTCCGTATATGGCAATACTCTCCTAGATGGCTTCATAGGCATTCCTAAGGTGTCTGCCCCCAAGACTCCAATCTGCGCTCGCCAGTCTGGACATTTTGCCAAAAGCCTTGGCTGCTTTGAATCTGTATCCCTCAGAGATGGTTACGCCCAGGTAGACGACGTTTTTATCAAAACCTATACGGTCTTCACCCATCCAAATGCCTGGATAACGCATGTGTTTGTCCTTGAGCATAATCGCTTTTGATTTTGACGCTGTAAAAGTAAGTTTATTAGTCTCACTCCATGTCCAAAGTATCCTTAAGGATGAATTTGTTCTTTCCTCCAGTTCTGATCTTGAATCCCCGCATGTTGTGAGAGTAAGGTCATCGGCATATGTTGTTAGTAAGCAATCCTGCGGGAGTACCAGATCAAGGGCATTATCAAGCAGGATGTTCCAGAGCATGGGCCCCAGAACAGATCCCTGTGGACATCCCATCGTCAGAGAGCGAGTGATAAACTCACCACTAGCCAGTGCAAAAACAATCCTATTGTCAAAGTAGCTACGTATTAATATAATTATGTTATTAGGGATCATATGTTTGCCCAGTTTGACGATAATCATTGCTCACCAAGAATTGCCAAAAGCTCCCGAGAAATCTAACATCCAGCCGCAATCGCGTAGCGTTTGGTGGTTAATTCTCTCTAATTTATAGAGAGAAATATAAAATTGTAGCAGATATTAAAGCTGACGAATCTGTATAGGGTAGGATAACACCTGATACCCATAAGTGCAAGAAAGTTTTTTACTTGCTTTTTTATGACCTCCGTTCATATTTTGCCGCATCTTATCTGATCCAAGAGAACATGGATGGAACGCAACCCTTGATGACTCAACCACATAATTAAAATTTTACGGGCCATTTATGTTAAAAAATACAATTATGACACGCTCTTGCGTTTACATAGACTTCACGCGGGTCTGTTCATTATCGAACCGCAGAAGGCACAAGAAGGAGAAGAGAGATAGTCAGGTAATGATAATGTAAAATTGAGGTTCTTATTCAGGGTCTTAATTTTTGGAAGGGAAAACCTCCAACTGCGAGACTACTGGGGAGCCAACGGAAAGAATACGTCCTCCCGTTGCCCAAGGCGAAAAGAGGGCCCTTCGATGCATAAAGTATTGTTCGATATTAATGCTGTCTTTAATATCTGCCGTCGCAATAATCATCTATGCCCTATGATCTTGCAAACGTTATATTTATACACACAGCAATTAATTAGAAGCATAATAAGATTTTTCATACTTCTGGACTATTGTCTTGATTGTTTAATATCATTGCAACATAGTTATTATAAATTCTACTTTATGAATAGAAAAAACAACATCCGTTTATAAACATCATAATAATTTAATTAAACATGCACGAATGCAATGACAATGCAATAACAATGCAAGGGCGATTTTATGAATCATCTCAACATTTTTATTTTTAAGCAAAATTTCTAATTTTAAAAGATAGTTTGAATTTACAAAATTAAATTTTTATCACCCCGAATATTAGAAGTACCGCGATATAACAATACCAGGCCATAAAAGATCAGGACTGTTCCATGGTACATTCCACTTCCATTCTATTTGTTTTGATCCTTATTATTTATATAAACTATTTTTACACTATTTAAAAAAAATCCAAAAACTGCGCACGAACTTTTGGACTGACCTGATATATATATATATATATATTTTAGTATAATATTTATCGTTCTGGTATCCATATGTTATCTTTTATCTACTCTTTCATCTATTAGCCAATAATATACTAATAAAACAACTAAAAAACATGCGTTTTCTGATTTTTAAAATTAATAAGCACTATTTTAAAGAGAAAAAAAATGTAACTTATTTTAAAAGTTACAGTATTTTATGTAAATATACGTTTTACGGTGTTAAGCAGTTACCCATCAACTTTTTTTAATAGTATCTCTAATTTTATGTCGCAAAAATATTTTTCCCGGATTATTATTGCCCAAATGATTACTATTCCGATACATAAATCGCATGACTTAGTGGCCGGTTCAAAGCCCTGCATAATGACAACAAAATACCAAACTACTGCGAGGACGCTGATTTCTATGTATCGAGTGCTATTTGTAGGAATTAATTATAATCGCAGCCATAACTCGTTCTGGAAGCAATTGATTCACGCTGCCGGTTCTGCACAAATAATTTATAATGGCCAACAATAGGCAATGAACGTTTGTTGTACAGGGCCGTATATTTGAAATAGTGTTGGCACAGGCATCGGCACAGCCGTATTTCAGACGCTCATTACCATAGATATGGAGTGCGGCAGTCAAATCATAACACCGCCATTCGGGATTCCACTTCCAGCTTCCCGGTGTAGCTATTTCCGCCCATCCAAACAAAATATTTGTGGGTTCAATTTGTTTCATTCTATAAAGACTGAGACCATCGGTCGCTTAAAATGAACACATGGACGGCAAATCCTATGAGAGCAGGCAAAATTCTTTATGATGCATCTTTCGGTATCTTACCAGCGCTAAAAAAATAAACAACATTTCATTATTCTTAAATACATATAGAAATCTACTTTATCATCTTCAACGCTGATCTGTTTTCGTCTTTTAAGTTTGTGTAATAAAATCGAATGATATCCAACCAAATATAGTTGTAATTCATCAGTGTTCCACAACCGGTGTGAAAAATGATTCCACTATCCAACTCGGCACTGCTAGAACATTTTTTGGACGAGAAATGGATGAGTAAACTCGCATATTATACGTTCTTTGGGATTGTCGCATACAAGAGGAGGACTTAGAATTGTTTCCACTTTTGCAAGCATTTTTCATTGCTGCTGACGTCGACAGGATAGGCATTTTAAACGTATGAAGGGGACCCATAAGTAATAAATTATTTGGAATTAAAACGAAAAGAACATTGTTACGATTTTATTTTAATTATTCAATCAATTATATAATATCCATTATTATTTACAACTCTATGCCATCTTTCAGGCAAAGTTTCAATCTCTCTTTTATAGAAAGAGGCTGACTTTGACGAAAAATAGTTATTTAGGTGAATTTCAACTTCATTTACATTTCAAAACGTCTTATTTTCAATATGGTGCCTAGAACTTTGATCAGACGGCGGAATATCTGGCGAATATGGCGGATGAGGTAACATTTCCCAATTGAGTTCCCTATTTTTTTCCTGGGTCACTTTAGCTGCATTATCATGATACAATATCACGCCTTTTTAGTTGACGAAATTTGTATGTTTTTCTAATAACTTTGCATTTACTCTGTCTAATTTTGAGCAATAAATTTGTGCATTGATAGTTTCGCCTACTTTTAGAAACTCAAAGTGTATTATCCCACCACAATCCCACCATATGCTCAAGAGGACCTTTTTTATAGTCAAAGAAGGTTTAGGAGTTGATACAGCCGGTTGATTAGTTGAAAGCCACTGCTTAGTTCTTTTAACATTGTCGTATAATATCCATTTTTCATCACAAGCTATAATCCGGTGTAGAAATTACTCGTTAAGGTGTCTAGTTATAAAGAACGTTCAGCAGCTTCTCTTGCAAAAAACTCTGTAACTTTTGCCAATCGCGTGCAAGTGTCTTTGCACTGTTGACCAAATAGCTCCGAGTCTTGACGTTATTTCTGTCACACTTAATTTTGGATCTGAATCCACTAGCGATTTCAGCAGCTCGGTATCGAATTCAGTAGGTCTCCTACTTCGGTGGTCATCAACTAGGCTAAAATTGTCACTTGAGAATCTTCGAAACCATCATTGACACTTGTTGACTTTAAGAACTTTGCCATAAACACCACAAATTTTCTTAGATCTCTGTGTTGCGTTACAACCCATTTTAAAGTGGAAGCGCATAAGATGACGAATATGTTCTTCTGGCAGGCTGTGTATCTGATATGGTGTAGATAACGAGTTTACTCTTATCTATTGGTGAATAAATGATGTTTAGAGTCTACTCAATAAAATACAACCAAATGTAGAACATCTCTAATCGACGCCTCAGCGATAACTGACATGTAACGACACGCTCTCAAAATAATTGATTACTTATGGGTCCCCTAATAATAAGTCAACACGAAGGCATTGGTACTAAAATTTAATCACTATTACCACGAAAATGAGGATCCTCGTAAAATAAATCTTTGGATTAACAATCCCTTCACGGAGGACGTAATTTCATGTACTCTTACAAATAGAGAAAAATAACAATTAATTAGAGTTTTCTTCTTAATAGAATTTTTAACAATCGATAAAAAAGGGTGTTATTTCCATCATCTCCGAGATAACCTCAGACATGCTAAAAGATGGCTCGTCATCGCGGAGTCTCGCAGCTGGAGCGTTCTACCCAGTTGAAATCAACATATTTACTCAATTTAACCTTATTTTACCTTTTCCTTTCTGATCTGATAGTATTGATAAACCTGTTCACTATTGGATTGTGAAGCGCAACCTAAGGAAGTTGATGCAATTTAATTGCACATTATATAACATTATTATATACATTTATATAACCAGCGACATTGGAACTAATATAAGTCTTCTTGCAACATACCCAATCATTGCCTATGGAAGCTACCTACCAATAGTTGGGGAAGCAAGACATCATATCATATAATTTGAGTTTCAAAACATTAACTAGTTGACGATCCACACTCCACAAACTTTATAAAAATATATTTTTTAAAAAGCTGTAAATTTTACAAATTGTCTTATTGAGTACTAGTATGAAGATGCAATTGCATCATTTTGTAATTGTAAAGCCTTTAATATATCATACTTTTACATTCGATTTTGGAATACAGTTGTATTGTTAGGCGCGGAGGTTTAATCTCTCCCATAGTTTCACTTTTAATTCCACTTTATCACATATATTTCAATAAACTCGTTTTACCATTATGTAAATTATTATTGGCCTATAGTGATTGGATGCTTTTTACACCCAGTTCGTATTACTACAGTATTATAGCGTATAATAGTAAATTATTGCTGACCACAGAAACCCATTCGCTGCCATTTATTCGCCAATAATAAAAATACTGTGGCAATCAAGTTTGATTATTTATTTTTTGCATCCGAACTATAACTGTGAGGAGCTCCAAGATTTATCATCTGGAATTTGCTGAATGATATGGGCATATTTCTTTCAATATGCTTCAAAATGTACAAATATATTACAATTTAAATGTATCATTTCATGACAAATTTTGCCCATAACTCATCCATTAACGATCTCATATGACTTATACTTTTAAACATTTATATTTACAGTGTTTTCATATTTGCAAGCCACTATATGGAAATATTTTAGATAAAAGTACAGTGTCTCACTCGTTTGAGACATCGATTTTTCTGATGGATTTCATGTACACAATTTCTGACTAGTTCAACGTCTATTTATCGCCTCACCGCACTTTTAGAAAAAAATAATCACAATGATATAGCATCATTATTTTTATTATTGATTGATTAATCTTCTATTGATTTTAAAGGTGTTTGGAAGAGCAGCATGGGGGTTTAATACAATTCATAGTATGCAGTAAAGAAATAATAATTTAGATGCAAAATGCGACTTCATTTGAAGCTTATGAACAACCACAAAATAACATGCATGAATGGCTTTTTTAATTAGGTTTTTTTTCCTGTTGTGTAATTTGCATTTTCCCCAACTATGACGTTCGTTTCCGACTCCCCATTTTCCGTTATTGTTTACGCACGGCCAGCTCAGCCACAAATATGGATATCATTCACGTCCTGATTATGGATGTGATATATCCATCGAAGCCATCGTTAGCCCGGAAGGCCAGGTATGGCCAGGTCATCGTCCAAAACAATTAGTAGTCAGGTAACGTGGCAGGGCTAATGTGGCCACTGAAAACGAGCACGGCCAACTCGTTAACAACACCCATCATGGAGCCACCATTAGCCATACTTTGGTTAAAAATTTACGCCGTAAAAAATATAATGGCCGTACTAATGCCCGGGGCATACTAACAATATTAAAAAATATTTGCAATTCCTACAAACGAACAAACACCCACTCGTACAGCATGTGCTCTAAAAGGGTTTCGTTATTTAATTTCAAGTGGATATGATTAAAGGCGAAAAAGATCAACATCCCAAAAAAAGATATCAATCCCACCCCATCATATTTCAAGACTCGTTAAAATAATTATTTCGAAATTCCGGGCGCAAAATAGGACCCCCTTGCCTAGCTCTCCCGCTTATTTACAGCGTCGAGGCAGAGGGATATAAAAATAAACTTTATGCCAAAATATTTTTTTATAGATAAGATGTAAAAAAAATTAACGAAAGATATAAATCCGCATCTCCCAAGTGCTTCTGCGAGAGGGGATCCCCCATTGTGTCTATATATTGCAAGTCTCTACTTTGTTAAACATTTACGTTTAATAGGGCCAGCCAGCCGGGGTCGTTACCATAAGCTTTCATATTCCATGGGGGAAGCAATAGTCAACACGGTTTCTTAAAGCTTGAGATAAATATCATTCAATAACGATTTAAATAACAATAATCAATTAGCGTTTATTACAACAGAAGGAATTTAATACAATTCTGCATTTAAAAAATCATTGTTGGACATGGATGACCTCCAAGGGATGATTTTCTAAGGATGACAGATTTATCGTGTAGTGGTTTTCTATTGCTTTCCACATGGGATAAAATTATTTGAGTAAGGATATATAAATTATTGCATATTTTTAAATGTAATTTATTTTTTATTGCAAATCTTAGACTTAGTCTCTACTCGACGTAATTAATTGTCTCATTTACTTTCATCGAAAAAGAGTATTCAGTTAAACCTGGATCGATACGATCGTGGAATATATGGGAATGGTGATGATAAAATCTTTGGTGATGGATTTTTATAAGAGGCTATGTTAAATGTGCAAATCATTTTTAATAATGCAAAACAAATTTAACGTATTTGTAAAAAAAATGTGTGTATTTCAGATTATGTCTATTTGTAGAGAGTTCTTTTGGCGGCGCTATTCCGTGGCTCGTACTGTCTCCAAGCCCGATACCTGGATTTCTTTGTCTAAGGATGTGTCCTATTTCATGGCTCATACGGTTTCCAGATCTGACACCACTGGATTTCTTTGTCTGGGAACATGCCTTATTCCATAGCTCACACGGTTTCCAGTTCTGACACCACTGGATTTCTTTGTCTAGGGATGTGCTCTATTCTATGGCTCACACGGTTTCCAGTTCTGACACCACTGGATTTCTTTGTCTAGGGATGTGCTCTATTCTATGGCTCACACGGTTTCCAGTTCTGACACCACTGTATTTCTTTGTCTAAGGATGTGCTCTATTCTATGGCTCACACGGTTTCCAGATCTGATACCACTGGATTTCTTTGTCTGGGGACGTGCTTTATTCCATAGCTCACACGGTTTCCAGTTCTGACACCACTGGATTTCTTTGTCTGGGGACGTGCAAAATATTTCATTCTTAAAACCTTTCAAAAGTATCAAAAGACCCCCTTAAGCCCCAAAAAAAAAAATTGTCAGTCCATGTGCAAAACATCCTGTATACGTAACATAGAACAACTACAAGCACTTTTTATATATTACACAAACACAACTTAATCTTTTGGCTAATAATTTCCATTGTGTAAAAACATGAAATGGGGACAGACTGTACTGATAAAGAAGTACTGACAGAGTGCAAGCCTTTAGAGAACGGAAAAAACATAAAATCAACTTTTTCTTAAAAGTTAAGAAGTTTTAATTATACTGTGTGATAGTATTCACACTATTTTTGTCTATTAAAAATATGTTGAAGTCGATACATATTGCATATATTGAAGTATATAGACCTTAATTCCTCCCTTCGCCACTTAATATTATTAATGTATGTGCTTTTATTACTCTATTGCGAAATACAAATAAAATATGTTCTAATGTGTATATAGCAACGAATGTATGTCTGTCTGTTTGTTTTCTTTTAAAGTTCGTACAAAATACAAGCCAGTTCCCCTTCTCCCCCCGCATTTCTCAATTATTATAAAATCATGACAATTCTTGCCCTGTCATAAAAAATCTTACATTCAATTTCACTCATCTATAAAATTAAAATCGATCTAAATTATTTATTAAAGAAGTATTTCGAATAGTCATTCCCTTTAATCATAAAACATTTTATCTTTTAATCGAAAATCAGCCAAAAATAACGCAAGGCTAACGAGGGATTAATCGAATAATCAATAACTTTGATTAAAAAAACAATGACAAATATTTTTTTACGTTGATAACCAAATAATCCCATCTGCGTATTTATGAGATTAGCATAAAAATAGTCTTCACAATAGGCAAGGATTTATTTTTAATCGTGTTGTTTGTTCAACAGTTTGAGGGGCACTGGGATTAAATGGGGAGCTACGGGGAATCACACAATGCTCCCGATCTTATCTTTTATATTTCATGTATATTTATGTTCGAAAGCATTTTCTTAATTAGTGGAAAAGTTTATGCGTAGGAGATTCTACGAGTAGATAGTGGAGGCATAATCTCTTTGTTAAATTTCCTATTTATGTAAATGCGCCATACACTACGAATTTTTTCGACATAATCTCTATAATTTTGCAATATTTAAAGTCTCAGCATAAGCTATTGAATGTGAAGGACATTATACAATACCAAAAAATGCTAAATTGGCATTATTCAATCGTCAGGGAACATCGGCGTGAGATTTGGTAAAGAATGTGGACAATTCCAAATTCAATTTATTTTGGATGATCAACTTTTGTTGAAAATCATATTTATAAATAAATATTTTCCGATTTACTGCAGAAACATGTTACTTTTACTTTGAGCTACCAATAGATCGTCTTTTTAACTCGTTCGTCGCCGCGTCCACCAGATATGTGCGATGGGCATTCCCCCGCGGAGGGCCCGTCATGTAATTTTGGTGGACGTTTTCTTCCTCCGTTTAAATACGATTTTACAAGTTATTTCACTTCTATTTAATGGAATAAGCACATGCAAATATAAAAAAATATATTATATGTACCAAAAAAAAACATAAAATCAAAATATACATATACTTTACATAAAATTATGTTTAAAATAAAATATATCATTATACTATGTAACCTGGTATTCATTAAGACAATTCAAATATAAAAGAGGTGATTTTGGACAATTGGGACAATATGTTAAGACCTTTTCACATTTTTTTTTTCGCTTTTTCGCGATCGAGAATTTGTCTCATGTGCTTGTAACAAAGAATAAAATTCATGCATCTTCCGACCACAATCATTCTTTAGCATTTTCCGACCACAATCATTCTCTTACTGGAAGTTCCCGGAATTTTCTGATTTGAGTATAAAAAAATATTGATATGTTTACAGATAAAATATGCTTTTCAACCGAATGAAGGTTCCGAAAAGCGAATCCGGCGTCTCACTGTTACGTATTTCTATAAGGACTTACAAATGTTAACTTTGCGAACGTCTTTCTATAACGTCTTCCAGACGACAACTGTCTAAATATCTTTCGAGATCGACCTCGAAACTTACATTCCTATCCTTGTCTATTCATATTTGCTTATTTTCACTTTGTTTTCGTTAGTTTGACTAATGACAGAGTAATTGGTGAAACTTATCAATCTAAGATTTAAAAAAAAACTGAGAGAAGATGTGCCACGTATCGTATTCTGGTCGTCCATATTTATCCCATGCGTTATAATATCATGTTTACGCTCCGACTGTTGAATTTGGGCCCCGTGAGAAACAACACTGATTCAGGCTGGGCGACGAGAGTGTTAAAGTGCCATATTCGTTTTAGGATGTGGGTGATCTCAATAGGACATTTCAACATTACCTTCCTCATATTATTGAATAAGATAAAATAATCAAATAGGATCAACTATTTTTTTTCCAATTACCCCAAACTATAATCAAAGAGGATAGATCATAATAAATGGAATAATATAATTAAAAAAATATTAATCCTACATTTTCTATTAACCCCTCAAAAATATTGATTACAATATCAATTCCTCAAATGACGTGGGCTAGTTCTTGGATTAATATTATAAAAGTTTGAATTCATGTCCGAAATGTGAATAACAAAATTATCGTACTTACAAATTTGTAGAGTCTAAAATATTAGTATTTTTAATCGATTTACTTCTAGAAAACACGCACAAAATTCTGGAGTAGAAGTCAGGCAGGGCTATTTATGAGTGGTTTGGTAAATGGCACATGTATCTCTATCACAATATCGAAAGCCAAAATTGATAAATTCTCCAATTTAAATGCTAATATAGTAGACCAGATCAAAGATTTGTCTTCAAATTCAGGTTGTAGAAAAGAAATTATTCTTATTATATTAAATATTTCTTACCTTATCTATTATCTTACCCAATAGTTAAAAAAACTACTAATGTATAATTTCAATTTTTTTCCAATGAGAGTATGTTGTCGCGCGTGGTGCGCAATTTCACCCACTACAATGGTAAGATTACACACGTCGGCGCCCGACTAAATTGTGTTAAGAGGTAGAATATTAGAAAAATGAATTTTATAACGCTGTTATAGAATTGCTTATTATTTTACTCTCAAAGCATGTCTTCTTAGCATAGGGTCCAATTTTACGTAAGCATGCATAATGTATCATTTCCGTGGTTTTTATCCCATTCCAAATGTATTTCACGTCCTTCCACTTCCCTAAGCCGACGTCGGCACCCATAGCCATCGCAAGAAATAAAACTTCAACAAAAAGAAACATGGTCTTCCGAGTACAAAGCGTGTTCTGCAAGATGTCACACTCGTGCAAGGAGCACAAAGGACACGGACCTCATACTGGGTGTGCTCGGGAGCTGCACATTTGGAACCCACGGAAGTGAAAAAAGGTTTCCATTATGACTCTATTGGGGAGATTCTCTGATATTTTGCGGTTTTTCTACGTGAATGGAATGTGGAACATTCGTCGACCGTGTCAATCGGTCTCACAAAAGGTTACCTGGTCGGGCTCGAGGAGACAATGATTTATTTCGCAGGTAGGGCTTTGTTTGATTTCAAAGGACCTCAAAACGTCCCGGCAATAAAAACTAAACGACTTTACGTATTTATGGACTTATTTACGCCACCGATCTAGGATGTAGCTTTTTATTTGATTGTAAAGCGGATGTTTTACAAACTCATCATATTTCAACACATACACCGCACAAATAAAAAAATGGCCACAAATAATACGATCGATACATTTATTTTACGCACATAAATACACCATGATAAAAAATTCAGGTTGCAAATATCCTTAAAACAACCTATAGATAAACTCCATAATCCACGAATATAATTTTGTATTTTTGGCTTATTGTTCTTTGAAATCAAACGTAACTGAATGTGTTCCTGTTATTTAAACACATTTTTTTTATATAGAAATTTAAGCAAAAGCTACTTGAATTCAGACAAGTCGACCGATCTTTGAAAATTTGCATTAATTGCTATACATATATAAAGCTGTTGAATCATAATTATAAATGCATGTTTACCCTCAATTTAATGCGTATTATTAAATATTGATCAGGTACTAATTCTTAGAATCTATTTACGAAGGTTC
Source organism: Stenopsyche tienmushanensis (assembly GCA_008973525.1). Lineage (NCBI taxonomy): Eukaryota > Metazoa > Arthropoda > Insecta > Trichoptera > Stenopsychidae > Stenopsyche > Stenopsyche tienmushanensis. Next base: position 152,161 of record WACJ01000043.1, read on the forward strand.
AAGTTCAAATCCAGATTGTAACCAAAAAAATCACCCTATCTATAAATTTAATAGATCGATCATCTCAATCCAGATTTACGTTGATTTTCTGGATCTGGAAAAATAAATACACTAAATCTTCTTTTTGTGCGACTTTTTTTGTGCGATTTCGAAGTTATGCGATTTTTTTCAAAGCAACTTTATCTTTTTTTTATTTTCATAAAGAGTACGCATCGAGATATTTTGGATAAATTCTGATTTAGATTTATAAAAAAACCGGTCCTCCCATAATTAAATCTTTTAACGCGTTTTTCTCGAAACTACTTTTTTCAACACGGTCGCCATCATATCTCAAGTTTGAATCAATTAATTTACTTCAAACTGAGTGCCAATCTTTTCTATATAACCCTCTATTATTCATACCAGATTTATGTCAAAATTTATTTTTTAACTATTTAAAAAAATATTAAAACTTTGACAAAATAAGGGCAAAAAATGATATGACTGAATATTTTTTAAATTGCCATTTTGTGATTTATTTTTTGTGTTACGGACTATAGTGACATCTCTACTAATCATGAATTATATTGTTTGAGAGAGAAAATCTACACAGAACAATAATGATATTGACACTAGGTATACTATTTCTTCCGAAGAAGAGACGATTTTTAGTCATATCGAAAATCGCAACGAAATTTATCATACAGAGATGATAGTTTGTAATTAAAATAACTAGTATTTCTCTATTGGATATCTGGCATTTGAGATGCCAGGTGTCAGATATCCTTAAAATTTTATCAATGATGCAAGATGTCCTTCAAATGTTACCAAAAATGTTATTTTTTAATTGCCTTATTGTTTTCATGTTTTTTTTTATGCAATTTTGGATAAATTTTATATAGCTGTTTCAAAGTTATGCGATTTTTAAAATCCACGGAACGCATCTTTACTTTTTCTATGGAACGCGTAATTTAAAATATCGATGAAAAATATGAATGAAATTTAAGATATTTAGGATTCATGAGGAAAAAATGAGCACGATGAATTTCTTTCAAAACCTTATAATTGCTAGAATATTTTTTAAAAAGCTTGCTCTTTAAATATGCTTAAAGGCCTTGCATCTGAAGAGCGGTTGAGAGACTCTTCGGTCTATTTGAAATTCGCACTAGATCATATTACAAAGAGTCTGCTCTAATTCGAAAATTTTGCATAGTCAATTTTATACGATACAAAAAGGGAGCTCAATGATGCATCATCAGCGCTATTTGAAGCAGATGCTCTACGAAGCGTGCGCTTTTAATGAGGTATCAAATTAAAAATCGTGGTTGTATCCTTCATGAAGTTAAAGAACTTTCAATGCGGACCTGGTGTTTAATTTGATACGCCAGATATCATTTCAATTTCGCCTCTCTAAAACATTGAAATTTGTGATAATTTATTTAATTAAGGAATCTGTTGCCATGGTCCTTTCCTCCCTGTCCTCTTCGCCCTGAAAAGGATATTAAAATCCATACAATTGATATTCAGAACACGCGCTAGTCCAGGTGCACCTGGAATGTACGCGTGCTAGAACACTAATGTTCGATATCATTTAAATTCTAAGTTTATTGCATTTTTTGTACGTGCACTTTTAATAAATGCACCCAATTAGTTCACGTGTCATGAATATTAATTCGGGCGTCCTTTGAGTGAATTTTAGCACTCGGCTGGTGTGATTTTTTCGCATTTGAATGAATTCGACGAACAACTAAATTGCAGAAATTCGTCCTGTTGAAAATTTGAGTTGCAGTTCTTATCAAACAAAGACTAGCACAAATGTATTACAAGAACAAGGCACAGTGTATTTTGCGAGAAATTTCAGTGCTAAGTTTCACGCAAAAGAACCGAAGCACAAGAATGTATTCTTAAAGGATTAAAGTTATTACGTTGATACAGTTGAAGCTAAATTTGCACAAGTACAAGTCATTTTATAGGGTGATCATATTACCATCTTAGAATTCAGGTGGATTTTGGAGAAAAAAAATCATCAAACTGCTAACTGCTGGATGATTCACGTAAGATAATTGGCGTCGAGTGATTCAGGATTAAAATATTCTTTAGGACGCCTGCTTGAAATAACTATTTCCCCGATAAATGATGCTGATTCAACGTTGAATCATCCAAGGATACGTGAAAGCCATAATCTTTTTTACGCATATAACATTTCAACATTGTGCTAATTTGCAAATACAATGAGGCTTACAGATCGATTACAATATCTTGCAAAATTGAACAACTTACCATGACGGTTGCGCTTCAGCAATTTAAATGCCGTCTGCAAGTTTACACGATAACGATGTCGATTTCAATGTAAATCAGCACTTTGATGCCTATATTAGAAGTCTATTGGCTTCAAAAACCAAATACCTCAAAAATTATATATACGACTGATTTAGATAATATTTTTACTTTAATTTTTATTAAAGGATCTTTAGAAAGCTAATTCAAATAATATAAATGAGATTTTAAATTGATATTGAAAATTCGACGAAAGCAGACATTGGTGTCAGAACCGATTTTTTCCAGCAATGATAAAATATTTTAATCGTTGAATTAGCGTGTATCATATGGAATTTCAACCAAAGGTGCACTGATATTTGAAGTTCTGTTAGAACATAACTCAAAACGTGCCACCGTATCAATATATAATACAATTTCCGTTTCATTCAACGTCTATGTATCGCCACACCGCATTTTTGACATAAATTTCTCGCAAAAATATAATAGCATTGGACTTAAACGATTAAATTCGGTGGTCATTGTATACGAGGCATATCCCGAAAGTAAGTGTACTAAATTTTTATGTATATATTTTTTTAAAAAGTGTATTTGAAAAAACAGGTTATTATTGATATTCCCAACGCATCTGGTGAGCCGTGGCACAAGCTTTATGCCTTCTTCAAAGAACTCTCCCACTAGCTCAAAAAATCTCGCCAAATTGTTCTTTCAGCGAGGGGAAAAGATGATAATCGGAAGGCGCCAAGTCAAGGGAATACGGGGTATGGTTCAAAACATCCCAACCAAATAAATCCAAGAACGCCTTAGTGGCTAAGGCTGTGTGAGAACGAGTGTTATCGTGCAACAAGCACACAGTCCTCTCGTTAGCATACCCCTCCTTTTGTTTTAATGCTTCTTTTGAGTTTTTTATGGTCTCACAATATTGTTGTGCATTGATGGTCTATCCCTGTGATTGAAAATTATGATTATTCGGTCCCAAAACAGTGAGTCTATGATTTTTTAACCCGAAATTGTGGTTTGGATTTTTTTGGCAGATGGGGAATTAGTGTGACACCAGTGTAATGAGTCACCCACTTTTTATCTTCAGTCACAATAGAGCTCAGAAAATTCTCACATTTCACTACCGTATTCTTGCTATGCTCGGTTTATCAGGAGAATCTCCTTTACCACTCACTATGGCCAACTCTTAAAAAACAACAAATAACCACTGCTCGTTATTGTAATAGTACACTTACTTTCAGGATATGCCTCGTTCATGAACTAGATATTGAACTGGAAAGATTAGCATTAGTTGATTGAAGTGAAGATAATGTTTATTTTATAGTACAAACAACCGATTAAAACAGCAAAATATTGATAAAAAACTTACAATCGAAACAATAAATATGCAGCTATAATAATAATTACAAAATATGCAATAATTTCTGAATAATTAGTGGAAACTTTTTTTAGAACGGTTAAGGATTAAGCAACTATTAACCGGACTATGCGAGGTTTTGCTGTTTTAAAAATAAAAATTAACTCTTTGATCAACCCTCTCGTGCTTAGGAAGCACATTTATTTGTCTGCACTCTTACAGACGTATTAATCAGCCCGATGAAAAATATATACAGTGCTTCAATCGGTCGATGTTGCTGAAAATAAACAAGCAGACTCTCTGGCTTCTTGCGGATTACCGAATTCCCGATATTGGCGTAGCACTTGTAGAACATTTTTAATCTGTATAAAATGTATCGGAATTGTTCCGAGCGTATCAACCAAGTTATGGAACTAATAGTGCTGAAGCTGAAGTTGTAACATACTTAAACTAGCACTTGAAAGTTTCTTGTTGTTTGCACAAGCGCGCTTCGGAAGTGTTCCTCGGAGCCGTCAGCATGGAAGTTTCCATTGTCCGACGGTTTGGTTCGTCGGTGGTTTCCTCAGATTCACGACTGCACCATAAAGAAGAGCAGAACGATTAAACTGGTCCTCGGGGCCATAACTCAAGCCAAATGATATGTTACGAGCGCGCGGTCCACTTCGCAATATACCGACAATAGAATACGACACATGAGCGTGAGTTATGCCCAACCTGCCCCATCGGCCCAGAGCTATTTTATCTATTGGAAAACAATTCCGTTTATCGAAAAAATGGCCATTTTCTACTTAATCTGATTAAAACCCACCTTTTTCACGAGTCCTTGTTAAACAAACGGAAGACAACGCCCTGCGAGCGGACCGCTCACATGCCCATAGTAGAAAGACTCCGGACGCTAATGGCGCAGATAAAATGTTGCTCCTCGTTTGTAATTTATCATCCTTATCCGGTTTTATTTACATTACCAGGAGAGCATATTAATTTAGGAAACATATCCTTTATCCTTTCCCCGCAACTATTGAAAATGGATTCTGTATAAACAAGGCCCAAAATAGATTTTACGGATGTCCGACGGTAAGATAATCAAATGCTACCCTGGACATGATATATGTAAATTACACTATTTGTAAACGGAAAATACAATTTAATTATATTTAAGACTTAAACGCCTTTGAAGATTTTATGCGAGACCACTGACATTAAAAAATAAAACAGATCAAAGACAGGTCTACGATTCTTAAAACTTTGCGGTCTTTGAAAAAAAAAACGTTCCAGCAGGTATCTAAATGCTTGCAATATTTTTTATTTACGTATAGGCACGCTACGCGCATGCGCCACGTTGCCTATACGTAATATAAAGCAACCATAAGACGCTTGCCTATTTTATTATATATTACACAAACACAGCTTAATATTTAAATAAAATGGATAAAAAGACAAGTACAGACAAAATGTGAGGCATTAAATAACGGACAAAAGCGAATAAATCACAAAAAAAAATGTCAACAGTTAGAGAGTAATCACACTTTTTTATGAAATTAATTCTTATGTAAGAAATATTGAAAAAATTGCAATGATTTTGTACACGTTTTTTGTATTTGAGATTCTATTGATTTTTGGCCAACAGAAAAATATATACTTATGGAATATAATCAAAATTATTGATAATTATAATTACCATCATCCCATTGCGGATCACTATCAGCAATTGGAGTATTTGATTTAAAAACTGATTAATCACTGGGACACAACTAGGGGTCCCAAATATTCGTAAAATTAATTATTCGAATATCGAATGTGAAATTGTTAAAATATTCGATTATTCGAGTATTCGAATATTTTATATATGTAAACGAGGGTGATTCAAATATAACCCGGAATTTTTCATTAGTGTTATTATATAAAAATATAAATGGAGCATCTTATTTTTCTATAAAGTTCCCTTCATTAGAAATAAATTTATTCACTCAGCAAGGAAGGTTCTTGATCCCATCACATAAAGAAGGCAAGAAGTATCATCTTCTGTTGCGCAACGCGTTTTCTCGTTGACAAAGGCTAGAAATCAAGTGAAATTTTGAAGTTTTTGGTTTCAGCGAAATCAAAAGGATCAGAATTTTATTTACTTTTCAGCAATACATATTTAAAAAAAAGTGCATTGAACGTTTCTACTTTTAAGCTTGACTGTAATTTAATTTTTATTGAGCCTGCTGTTGTAAAAACCCTCTCAGTTGTCATTGAGTTTGGTTTTATCGACAGTATCTAAAACATCACCCTTTATTGGCATGATCGATATTTTTGAATAGGTTTTTAATAACTTTACACAAATTCAATAAAATAATTTCAATAAACTTGGCACTTTTTTGCATTTCTTTGTTGCTGTTTCGATTGGCAGAAGAACATCGATCAATTTTCTTAAAAAATATATTTCCTCATCAGTAATAATTTCCGTTGTCCTTGTCTTTTAATGTCCTTTAATGTCGTTGTGTCACACAACAGAGACAGAGAGAGTATGTTGCGTACATCATACGATTGTATATATCACTAACCCACTCTGGTTTCCCTTCAATACGTATAAATCTTTCGCCTATATCACTAACCCAAATTTATCGACTAATAATGATGTATGCATGATATAATTAATCGATTTCAAATGTATTGTTATGATTACCTGAAGAAAAGACCGAATATTGTGTGCTTTTGACAGTGTTTATTTATTTGAATACAATCTTCATACACGCTGCTGCGGTCCTGACAGATAAATGGATTTGTTTGAAGATAAATGGCAGACAAGCAAATATAGCACCTAAGATTATGACGATTTCAAATTAGCTCAATGCTCAAAAGGTTGAGAGGCAATATCTCAAGAGTCTATTGTTATTTTTAGAAGACAGTCTGGACATTATGAATAACATATATAAATACGAGGAGTAAAAAAAATGTTCACCTAATTTAACCGTTTAATTGCGAGAAATCGCCGCAAAAATTGCGCCATGGAGATTTATAGACGATGAACTATAATAGAGATAACTATAGTAAAATATAGTAATTTTCGCTTTACATGACGGCGAGGTTAAATAAGAAGACTAATATTTAGTTTGAGAATTTGTTTGCCAAAAGGAATAATCGTGCTTCTTCGGATTGGTTTTAAATTTGAGATAAGAATGAGAACATAAGTTGCACGCAAATCAATTTAATGCGTCGCGCATTGAAAAGATTAAACATATAATATCGCATGGAAATTACTTAATAATTACACTATTATTATCATCAAAAGCATCCTAAAAATTGAATACACAATTATTGTAAATTTTAGAAGCCTTTTTGAATATTTTAAGAATTCTTTCAGTGCTTTAGAAATTATGTTAAATATATTTTTTAGGCCTATTTATCATCATCTGACTTTTTCCTTGATGTTTGAATTCATTTTTTATCTATATTCGTATACGAACTGGAAAAGATATCAATATATCAATCTTGAAATAAATTCAAAATAGAAGATAATATTTCGGTCATCTGTCTACGATGAATTCCAAAATACTTCGGCCGTACATCTTGATCAGAATCAGCACATCTGTAGAAGCTGGCGGTAGCAAGAAGCGTGCTCGTTTGAAGAAAAAGAGGGCGTTCACCACCAATGATGAATTGACCAGGTCAAAGAGTTCCTCTGGCAACGAAAGCAGAAGAGCTACATAGCAAATAGCGTTATATATTCGCGTACGTGTAACATATGATTTTGAACATATTTTATAAAAGAATGTCACCGTTTAAAATGCTCTATTATCCATTACTTTGTAAACACACTGTAACTTACTCTAGTATAAGACAGGGCGGGCGACAGACTGACAGCCTCCATATACATTCAATATCAAAAGCGGATTTAATGCTCATAGCTTTCTTCGTATAGTCGAAAGATCATAAAATACATTTTGAAAAATATAAAGTGATTTGAATACTTAATAGAACATGAGATTATTTATATTTGAATAAAAAAATTAAAAAAACGACATCAATCATAATGATGGCAATAATTGCAAATAATTATGATGATGAATTTTGTACTAAAATGTTGAAGAATTTGTTATTTTCGATCGTTTAAGTAGTACCATCTTTTGTAAATTTTAAAAATAAATATATAAATCATACGCTGAATGTAATAAATTTGCTATAATGGAGATTGTAACGTAATCTATCGGTAAAAATATGAGCGAAAACGCCATAATCAAATTGATTGAACAAAATGGCGGCGCACTTATCAACCCAATAAATACCGCTATAACTCAATTTGGAATATAGTTTTGAATAGTTTGTTTTACAATTTTTAAACGATTAAATTAGCGATTAAATTGTGTGATTCGTAACATTAACTTTAATATACACTCATCTCCCGATTTACGCGAAAGATACGTTCTTCAGAGGTTCCATTATATAAAAAACGCGTAAATGAAGTCTTTGTTTTCGTATTAACCTCTAAAGGAGTACTATCCCAGGGCCTGGGACCCCCCTCCACTACTCAGAAAGAGCATTCTTGTACATTGAACTCGAAGACAGACAAAGACAGAGAGAGAACATAGCGCAGCTCGGGAGACAGAGACGGAGAGCTTTCCCGCATATATCGCTCGATCGTATAGATCAGCGCTTCTTAAACTTATGTAGTCCGCGGACCCCCTGTTGAAGCAAAATTTTCTTCGCGGACCCCCTCTTGAACAATTTTTTTTGTGAATCTCATCCCAACTCTTGTGACTTAATTTTTCAAACAAACAAACATTTCTTGGCCAAAATAGATCTTTTTATAATGTTTTCTGTAAATAATTTCACGAAAATATCTTGTTCAACTATAGATAAATGTTATTTTTATATCTTCGCGGACCCCCGGAAATGGCTTCGCGGACCCCCAGGGGTCCGCGGACCCTTGGTTTAAGAACCGCTGGTATAGATCATTAGCCCAAATTTATCGATTAATAATGATTTCGATTTCAAGTGTGTTATTTGTTTACACAAAGAGATGACCGAATATTGTGTGCTATCGACAGTGTTTGTTTATTTAATTGCTTCCTATTCGTCACTGCTTGCAGGAGCAAATCGATCTCTAATCGATATCTAATTTTTTTCTATTTTCGAGTTATTTTTTTCAAAAATCCTGTAATTTTGTCAATGGATGTTAAAAAAATCGTTTTTTCCTAGAACGCTTGTGTTAACTTTATTTAAGTAATTGAAAATATCTACTAAATATGCCACTTTAGCACACCAATCATTATTCTGAAGACGTTTTACAAAAATCATCCATACCTTCATTTCGAATAAAGATTAACAATTTATTCTTAAGTTCTATGAATAGGCATAAAACTTAACTCCTAAATAACCAACTGACTTCAGTGTGAAAAAGCAAACACTCGTACTTACTTCCAGAGAAATGTAAAGATTTTTAAACATGCGTGTTTTTAAAGGTCTTGATTTTATGAAATTTACTACATTTACAACTTGATCTAGTACATGTTTTGGTGCTGCTGGTAATGTTTTCGAAACTAAAGATTCTCTATGCAAAAAAACAGTGCATAATTATAATATTAGGGTTTCATGACTTTGCAAGGGTAACAAATCCGTTGATTGAGCCTATCATTGAAGGAACACCATCTCTACAAATTCCTACACATAGCTCCCGTAATATTTTAAATTGTTCTAAATATGAAGAAATAGTATCAAAAACATCTTGTCCTGTCGTATGCTCGGTAAGTTCTTTGCAGCATAGATATTGATTCACTATTTTGTTTTCATTTATGAAACGAACGGAACCTAGTATTTGTGCCTTACCACTAATGTCAGTAGATTCGTCGACTTGTATAGCAAAATGTCGTTTGGAAAGTTTATTGGTAACTGTTTTCTCAATATCATCCGACATATTTAAAATTCTTCTTATTGTATCGTTTGAAAGAGGAATTTTCATAATTTCCTTTTCTTCTTCTGTGAATCAACACCGAAGCTAAATAGTCACGATTCGAGGATCATGCAGTGTATCTGGTGGAACCAAAAGGGCTGTGCTCTATGAGCTGCTGCAACCTAGCAATTCCATTACAGGCAATCGGCCGGAATTGATTCGTTTAAGCTGCCTTTACAATAATTATGGCTGAAATACGAACAATGACATTACAAAGTTATTCTTCTGCATGATAACGCTCGATCTTATGTCGCGAAATTCGTAAAAAAAATATTTGGAAACGCTCAAGGGATACTTTGTTCTCCATATATTGCTCTTTCTGATTACTGGTGGTTTTTGAAAGATGCAGCATAGTTTGGCAGGTCACTGGTTCACGGTACTCCTAATAATTAAAAACAACTAAATCTTAACTCTTTAACAGGGTACATAGGGAAGCCCCGAAGGCCCGGAGTGTAATACTTTTTAAAAAAGGAGACAATTCATTGCTTAAGAACTATCGTCCAATTTCGCTTCTCTCCCATATATATATAAAGTATTCTCTAGAGTTAAAACTAATAGGCTGGCAGATCGATTTGACAAATTTCAACCTCGAGAACAGGCTGGATTTAGAAAAGGCTTTAGTATCATCGAGCATATCCACATACTAAGACAAATCATCCAGAAAACCGAAAAATATAATCAGCCACTGTCTTTCTTGGGCAGTTTTAGACTCACTACAACGCTGTAATATAAACTATCTCCCTAGCTTATCATAAACGCTTTGGAATATGTGTTTAAACTGCTATCTTGGAAAAAGTGCCGACACAGTATTGACAACACACAAGTGGAGAAATTGTGACATAGTATTAATAGCCGAATGGTCTGAAAAGCTTCAAGACATGCTCCAAGACCTAAACGAAGTGTCAAGTAAAATTTGTCTGAAAATGAACATGGATAAAATCGAAGTCATGATAAATAGTCACAATTCTCAGACCTTCGGGGCGATATCCATTGGGGGAACACAAATTGAGGTTAAAAATGAATACACTTATCTGGGACAAGTAATACATCTCAACAGAAATTGACAGACGTATACCACTGGGATGGCAGCATTTAACCAACGCATCTTCCCAGTGTTAACCCACGAAGACGTGGAATCTAATATCAGGCATTTTACACAGAATAAAGTTTTCCCAGCGTGCCATAGAGAGATCTATGCTCGGAGTGTCTTTATAATATAGAATCAGAAACGAGGATATCCGAAGAAGAACTCGAATAGTAGACGCTACTGAAAGAATTGACACACTTAAGTGGCAATGGGGGAGACAAGCGTGTCGAAGAAACGACGGTCGATGGGGAAGAAAAGTGTTGGAGTGGAGACCCCTGTAAGAATGACGACATCGAAAGAATAGCAGGATGAAGCTGGATGCGGAAAGCGGAGGATCGAGAGGGATGAAGACTCATGCGTTCAACGGTGGACGAACACAGACTGATGATGGTGATGATGATTATGAATCTTTCCTCAGCGGTCAGACTGCATGACGATTTGAAGATTCCGCCACGACCAGGCGCACAGCTCATCAGATACCCATTGAAACCATCCTACTGTATTCAACCATCGACATCTTATTCCGCACTCACATGTAAGAGTCTATTGTGACAATAAAATCAAAAGTTTATCGTGGCTTTAAAAAAAACATAATTTTGTCGGCTTTAAATCCTACATCTTAAAATAGACATCAAGGACCTTCCAATTTACTATAAGTCGCAGTACAAAACACTTAAAAAACTAAGAATACTTGCCTGAGTATCGACGCTGCATGACGTTCAGGATAGATCCTGGAGTACGGGACGCATTCTGGAACAACACTGCACTTTATTTATTAAGATATATCCCTCTGACGATTAAGCCAAACCGTATAACCTAAGAACCGAACACGCACTGATTGTCGCCTAGCTTAATTCGACGGCTCAACAGAACGTACGAATATAAATGTATTAATACTAAATGTAAATTATTATGAAAAACTATTGAAAGAATGCACGAGATTCTCTCTGAAATGAGCTCTTTTGATATATTCCCAAAAATATTTTTATCAAATTTGAAATTCATTAAAAAATAATATATTTATGCAATGAAAAGGATGGTGATTTTTTTTGAAAAATAATATTTTTGGGAATATATCGCAGCAGCTTATTTAATCCCATGATTTTTAAAAAATAGTTTTTCTTATAAATATGAATAATTTATCATAAATGCGTTTCATTTTGTCCGTCCAGTTTAGGCGTCGAGTTTATGCTATGCAACAATATTCGGTGCAGAGCTATATTTTATTTTCACAGGTTAGGATGTGCATGTGCGTATGTTAAGTGATATTTTTTAATACACAGAGTGTTGTGCCGTTCCGGAATGTGATCCGTGTTCCAGACTGTATCCTGATCGTCATGCAGCTAAAATATTGAGGCAAGTAGTCATAGTTTTTAAGTATATTGTAATACGATTATTAGGCTTATTATCGAAATATTTAATGTTGAACAATTGCATTGAGATTTCAAGAACACAGATCGGAAATAATACTCATAGTGGATTGGAAAATCAAGATGTCTATTTTAATATGTAGGATTTAGGTCCGATTTTTGTATCATTTTTTTAAAGTCACGACTAACATTCAAATGTATATGTAAAATACGATATTCGGAAGTGATTCATTTAGCATTTCATAGCTAAAAGCTTCATTGAGCATCAATTTTTCCTTAGATTAAAGAAAATACATCATATATCATTTTAAAAATATATCATCAGCTAAATAATTGGACTAAAATGTGTCAAATATTTAATTTCAGGTATGAAATCGTGTTTAATATAAAAGCAATCCGCAATTGTTTGATTACGAAATCGACCAGCCTTGATCAATCAACAGTCTTAAGTTTAGATGGACGTTGTGAAAAATTGTACAGTGTGGTTCAAAAGAACTGCTGGTGAACCAAATTCCAAAGGTGTCCAGGACTTCAAAATTCATGCAGTAAGAGCTCTCAGGTAAGGATAATAAGATTTACAAGATAAATTTGAGCTATCATTTAATTTGTCATCTAAAATATACACACAAAATATTTGGTCTAATGGATGTTTAAACACTTTGTTTTAGGTAAGTCTTTCGAATAGCGCAATATCAATCCGAAATACCGAAGTTTTCAAATATACTCATACTTTGAGTTAAATACATAATGCGTAAAAATACGTAAAACCGAAACATAGATATTCTTCAGAATATTGTCGATTATTTTTTCTGATTTTACTGGATACATTTTCTTTTGTATGAGACGTATGATGTCTAGTTATATCGTCACTACTTCTTTCACTTGTACTCCCTGTGTCATTAATATTTTGGTCTGATTCACGATTTCGTTTGGTAATAAATTTATCCATTGTAACGTAGGCGAGAACTCTCAGCTGAATACTGGGGCCCAGTTATCTTCGTCTTTCTTCTGTCGACCAGTCCCAGTTACCTCCGTTCATAGAGCTTCTGACGGCCTGCGACTGCCGCGTCTCCCGTAACGTTGACTAGAAGGATTCCACGGGGTGATGGTACTGGATTTCAAAGACGATTGTTTCTCCACAGCATGTTTATTTACTCCACTTTGAACAGACTTCGGCTGCGAGGCGTAGAATACCCAAAGTCTACGTTAAACGGTTAACATACGCGCAATTGATTTGGCTAATTCAAAATTACATTAACTCTTTCGTTGAATTTCATAATTTCGCCAACGACTTTTTCGGTTTTCACTGTTTTGCAGAATTTTTCGTTTTTACCAATTTTTTCGCGGTGCACTTGTAATAAGCTCGCGGTGCACCAGTGCACCACGGTGCACCGGTTGAGAAACACTGCAATAGGGTATATAAAGTTTAACGGATTTTTTACGTGCATAAAATTGAAGTGATAAAAATTGCAGATTTGCGCGCCACGTATTTACAGGGTTAAGCATGGCTCTTATTTCCTATACGTATGTTTCAAACTTTTAAAAAAGCTTAATTTTACAATAATAAAAAAGTAATTTGTAAAATTAAATCGTGCAGAAATTTACAACAGTACATTTACGAATGCCAATCGATCCTTCCATAACATTTGGTCCCTATTATTCAATTTAAAAGCCATTTGACACTATATTTTCTGTTTAGGGTATAACAAACGCATATCGTATTACACGTACGCATTCTGAATAAAAGATCGCAATTGATACCGGAGGATGCGTTTAGTGCGATCTCGGTGGCATAGGATTGCAATAGAAGAATAGCGGAATTAATGGGAGGGATTTCCAGACATGGGTGCGATGCACACCTTGTGCACTTCCTGCGACTAAAATGCATTCAATATGACGAATACGAGGAGCGTTCACGAGTCTCATTTTAAAAGAGATGTTACGAGAATAATGGGTGGTGAGAGCAGGTCGAAAGTAACACGTGAGCGGGTTCAGTTTCTCACAGACCTGGACCAGTGGTGCGCAAGCGGCGAACGAACGTGTGCAGAATATTTTTATTTATATCATAGTAAAATATTTAACGGACATCATCATCATCATTATCCCCCAGTATGCAACGAAAACCCCATGCTAATGTCATCCGTTGGAAAATATCCATCTTTTATTCACATAATCTATCCATTGCCAATGATCGTAATCGCATCGTATCTCCTTAAATTTGAAGCTTATCGCAAGTCTGTCCGTGGTGGGATCTTCAAATCGTTATAAAAGTCAAACCACTGATGAAATACTGATATTTTAATTATTTATACTTGGAATTTTTGCTTATGAAATAAAAGATTAGCTACAATTTTGAGTCAGTTTTACTTTGAGTGGATCAGATGCATTATCATTGATTCCCCAGATCTGCAGCAGCATTACGATTCCAGGTTTGCTGAACAAATTTATGTCTTTTTTGAAGTGAAGAATTTAGAAACGATAATATTTATTTTTATACCGAAAGTAACACCTTTTTTGTGCGATTTCAAAGTTATGCGGTTTTTTTAAGCAGTTTTTTTTCTATGATAAAAACAAATTTGGTGCGAATCTTTTCCATATAATCTTATTCCTACCAGATTTATGTCAAAATTTATTTTTTAACTATTTAAAAATAAATTAAAACTAACAAGGCCAAAAAATATCGACTGAATTTCTGATTGAACAATTGACATTTTGTGATTTATTTTTTGAGTTGGCGGCTAAAGTTACATCTTCTTTAATCATTAATTATTATGCTGGAAAGAGAAAATCTACACAAAAAAATGATAGAATTGACACTGGGTATACTATTTCTTCCGAAGAAGAGAGCGATTTTGAGTCATATCGAAAATTGCAATGAAAATTATCATAAAGCGATGATCGTTTGTAATTAAAATAATTAGTATTTCTCTAGTGGATGTCTGGCATTTGAGATGCCAAATATCAGACGTCTTGTCTAGGGAATCCAATTCCGGGATCCCGGACAGTTTTAGGTACTTATGAATCCCGGGATTAGTAAACGTAATCCCGAAAAATTCGGGATTGAAATTTTAGCTAATAGAAATTGTACATCTCACCAGCACGTTGAATGCTACTAAATCGAGACATTCTCGCTGAAATCTGGACGCTTGGAAACAGTGGTGTAACTACTAATTGGCGAGCTTAGGCGACATCTAGGGGCAGTAACTGTCTAATTTATGTATACATATGTGTTTTTCAAATTGTTACAACCTTTCCCTACCGGTGATGTATTTACTACACCTCGACTCTAATCATGGGAATATCGATATGAAATATAATAGATACGGGGTTCAGAGTTTTTGTATTCCTCCGTAATATAATTACGAATCACATCCAAGTATTATAATATATATGTATTCATCTGCAGCGACGGAAATAAATAATTTGTCGGGAAATCGAGAATTTTGCGATTTTTAGTCCGTGTATCAACAGAGAGGAATTTTATCAGTCACATTGATGGTGTTGTACGAAAATGGGGGCTCATGCGGTCATCAACTTAAGCATTTAAATATCTGATGACGATACCTCCAACAATTTTTTGTTTAAATAAAATTCTTTTATATTAAACAAATGGACTTATTAGTAATTTTTGATCAAATTTTTCAATGTAATTTCTTAAACTATTGAAAATCCCCATCCCGGGACTGATCCTGAGATCGTCTAATGCAATCCCGAAATCCCGGGATTGAAAATTTGGCTCGGGATTGGATTGGTCCTGTCAGTGTCATGTCCTTTAAATGTTATATTTTAATTGCCATATTGTTTTCTTGTTTTTTTTTTTACTTTTTTTATGCGATTTTGAATATATTTTATATAGCTGTTTCAAAGTTAAGCGGTTTTTAAAATCTACGGAACGCAACTTAACTCTATATAAGTCAACTAATTTTGTTCGATTTTCCGCGGAACACGTCTACCGCACAAAAAAAGTTTGAATGTATATGCATGCATGCAATGTCTAGCACCAAAGTGTG
Organism: Stenopsyche tienmushanensis; assembly: GCA_008973525.1. Classification (NCBI taxonomy): domain Eukaryota; kingdom Metazoa; phylum Arthropoda; class Insecta; order Trichoptera; family Stenopsychidae; genus Stenopsyche; species Stenopsyche tienmushanensis. Next base: position 168,173 of record WACJ01000043.1, read on the forward strand.
CTGATTAACTTAAATTTCTGTACTCCAAATTGTAGTCAGATCTTCAGATGCAGGTTATTCACTTTACGTTTCATATCTAAAGATTTATTTTACCACTCATAGTCAGCATAGTCCTCCAGAGTTTTTCAGGAAATAGAACGATTAGATGCTGAAATTTAATAAATATCATTTCACATCATACTATTCAATATCATTTCTAAGATGGATCGTACGCTAACTAGCGCTAATTGGACTCAATTGAATCAAACTTTCATTTCAGGTGAACCGTTTTATTTAACGCTAAAGTAACCAGCATTTGCTTGATCGCGAAATCGACAGCTTTAAGCAAAGTTTAATTTAAAATTCCATTCTGAGAGTGTAATACAAAAAGTGCTTAGTTCAGATGGACCTTTGATGATGATTCAAAGGAGCTGCTATAGCAAATCATCTTACATGTACTTATACGCAATAACACATATACGCAAAATATTTGTGTTTGCAAAAGGTTTCCTATCCCTGGTGTCAGCGAGAACCGAGTGACGGCGTCATCACAGCCGCCGCCATAACAAATCAACTCGCCAGGCGAAAAGTCTCAGATACAAATAATTATGATTGAACAGCCGCGGTCGACGGCCATTGGCAGAACGTTCTCAACACTCCTCCTTCGGGGCCCCCTTCTCTTTGCGAGCCCCTCCGTCTTACCGACAACTCCAACTACCACACCATCAAAATCATCATCGTCGTCAGCCTAATTGTCTAGCCTCGGAGCCTTGTGTTAATAACCGAAAACACGCGATTTTTATGCCGATGCTTGTTAGCTCGTAAAAAAGTCCAATTAAATCAAGAGGAGCGTATTCGCGTTATTTCTAACACAGTGGAAACTAAATTTTAATTTATTTGCTCCTTCTTAACCCTCTAAATACTGTCTGCACAATATGTGACATTCATCACATCAACTTTCCAGACACAAAAAAAAACATATATCTAAAATAATACCAAAACAATAATTACCGACTAGGTCTTATGAACCAAAACTTTACAAAAAAAAAAATTCAAAACATGTATCATTTGCTATTAAAAATTATCACTTAGTTACACTTATGCACAATATCAGGGGCTTCCAACCTTTCTAAGGCGCGGGCACATTTAAGATTTCAAAAAAAATACAACAATAACAAATCTGATTTAAAAAAGAAAACAATATTGTGTTCTTTATTAGTACATACATTTTGTAACATATATATATATATATATAAACTATAGCATATTAAGCCTACAAATTACTGCGATCTTATATGCTTATGTATATCAGAAACAATCAATAGTTTACAATTGAACTTGGATTTATTATCAGGCGATTACGATCAATATTTTAAGAAAGAAGAAAGAAAGAAAGATTTCATAAAACCATGCATTTTCATACATTGTTCACCAAAAGGCTCTATTTTTGGGCATATAGGGTAATATGTTTTTTTGTATCATATTAACATAAAATGCAATGGTTGAATCATAGAAATGTGTTGAAATGAATTATTATTTTTTTAATTTCAATTTCGTTCATGTTCAGTTCCAAACATTTATATCGGCTCAGTTAAGGATTTCATTACGATAAACAATTCATTCATTCTTTATGATAATCATCTACATGAATAATATTGTCGAATTTGCTTTATTTAATTATTAATGATATAGAAGTTAAGAATTTACTTATAGAAATTTCTATTTAGAAAATGGGATCCTAGGGATCCGCTGATGTAGGCAAACAAATAAAATATAAATAATTAAATAGGGAAATAATAACTAGAACCAGTAGTATATACTTAAACTTTTTTGTGCGGTAGATGCGTTCCGTAGAAAATCGCACGAAAAAACCTATGACTTACATAGAAAAAGTGAAGATATTTTCTATGGATTTTAAAAACCACATAACTTTGAAACAGATATATAAAATATATCCAAAATCGCATAAAAAAGTTAATAAAAACAAGAAAACAATAAGGCAATTAATAATTAAGTTTTTTGATAACATTTAAAAGACGTCTTAAATCTCATCATTCATATCACAAAATGGCGACTATTTATAAAGAATTCAGTCATGTAATTTTTTGCCGTTTTTTGTCACAGTTTTGATTTTTTTTGCATAGTTAAAAAATAAATTTTGACATAAATCTGGTAGGAATAATAGAGGATTATATATTGTAGAAAAAAAAACGAAGTATTTTTTAAAAAAATCTAAACCAGAATAAATTTCGTAGACGTAATTCAGTAATACAATATGATTTACACAGTCCCAAATTATATTTTTTTTCCAAATTTCGGTTTGGGTTGATGATTTCTTTCCTATTTTATCCAAAATATCTCGATACGTATCCTATATGAGATTTAAAAAAAAGAAAAAATTGCTTTAAAAAAACCGCATAACTTCGAAATCGCACAAAAAAGTTTCACAAAAAGAGGTTTGAGTGTGACGCCAAAACAAATACAATAAAAAACGATATTTCTTGCTTTTATTTCAAAATACCTGGTTGTTTCGCTCAACATCCAAGTTTTTTATAAAATTTAATCTGGCCCGTTTATCAAAAGAGTTGGTGGTCCCTGATGTAAGCCAAAAATCAATCGCTGACACCATGTTGAGTCGATTCGTCTTCGTCATTATATTGAGTCGTCATATGACAGTTATATTCGTCTAGTTGTGAGGTTAGTGTGTGAGGCGTGATTTACATTAATTTTATCAAATTATAAGCCGCTGTTGAAAATTTTGTACATAACTCTGAACGTGTTTCGTATGTAAAGCCTTAAGGCGCTAAAAACTCTAAGCTCATGTTAAATAACCTCGACAGCGGTTACAACTCATGATGGGAATATTCGCATTCGTATTTGAGAAGAACGAATTAATTGCCGCGATAAGGAACGTATAGGGGTAACATCGTTTAAACTTTTCGAATGTGCAGTGTTAAAACATCCCCCCTCCCCAACTGTGCGCGCTCTGTGCTCTCTCTCGCTCTGTTGTCGCGCTCTCTCGCTCGCACTCTCTCTCTCTCCCTTTCGGCAGTGCTCGTGCTCGCCCGACCGGCGTGCTTCAGCTGGTCAAACTTAATTCAGAGCCAGTCGCTCTCCAGCGTTCGGCGCGGATGCTGGAGTGACGCTGTCCCGAATCGACAGACCCGACGCGATCGGAACGCGTAACTAACACATCGGATGCCGACAAAACACCGCATCTTCGACTATCTCGATTCGATCCGATTGACAGATCGACATCCGAGTTGAAGCTCGACACCGATGCAAAAAAGTGCATTAACACAAACGCATCCAGACAGTGCATTCAAAACGCATACAATAATAACAATAATCATATTTGTATAACGTCGCATAGAATCAGTCTAATTTAATCTATGTCATGCCGCCATCATCCTCCTGTCATACCACATGACATGACAGCAGATCGAGCGAAACAGTCGTCTTGGGGGCAAGAAAAAAAATAATTTAACCCTCGCCGAGACGAAACCCATACATGTGTTGGAACCCAAAGGCTTCTAGAGGAGACCAAAATAAAACGTGCATCGAATCACAGCACTAATAACCGTTTGAGTGATCGATTGTGATTTTGAAATATACAAAAAAAAGTGATCTGTGAAGTGCTTATTGTTTTGGTGGTTCATCATCGACAGCGGATCTTTTAAAAAGTGAGTACCCGATACACATAATGCATCCGAAAACCTGCCATCATACATTATCGACCGTATAAATTGAAACGTTATTGAACTTTCATCCCCGTGGGACGTCAGAATCCCGCGGGAGCTACGCACCCACCTCCGGACACGTGTTACAAGTGTTTGATTCATCCCCGGCAGATATTGCGTGCCGCATGAAAAAGCGCGGATCTGCAGAAACTACCCTCGCCGTTGCAACCCCTTGGCGCTAATTTACACACATCCCCTTTTTAAATTCATTACGCGGACCACATATAAACTGCATATTTGTTATTATTTAAAATTCCGCCCGCGTCACTCTTTTAATGGCGAAGTTTTTCACTCGAGGCCCAGGCATAATATTCCACATGGGCCTCCGACTAATAACCTCACGTCTTTATGCGGGATTTTTTTAGTGTTTTCATAACGATGAAGAACGAGGAGTGCTTTAATGAAACTGAATTTCAAATCTGTGGACCATATATGCCGGGGATTACTTTGCGCCGCACGGAGACGAAATATTAAGCATTTAAATCGGATTAAATTGGGCGAACCATTGAAAATCATGAATGATTCAAGAACCACCCTTAAATTTTGAATGCATATGAAATTTATTGTATATAGCCATATATAGCATCATTGAATATCATTTATATGTTATACAACATATAAAATATAGTATCGATATGATGAGTTCGCTCTTGAGCTTATGGATAAAATTTAGTTTAGATCCGCCCAATTAAATAAAAAACAGACCGACAGACACACTTTTAATACAATAAACCTATCCATCCATAAGTATTTAAATCGATCAAGTTAAAATGTCTTTAATTCCATACCAGATGTGATTAAATATGGCCAATTTACCTATCTTATATAGACTAAATTGTGATTAATCAAAACTTAGTATATTAAATATTGATGAAGTAGGCTACTTCTGGGATTCTTATAATATTTGCAATCAAACCAACAAATATAATTTAAAAATTAATATAATATCGCCAATTTCCATAACAACAAGTGGAATATAATGCGAAAATATCCTAAAAAAATATGCATGTATTAATATTAGCTTCAATCTTGATGAAACCTATAAAAATTCTTATTGATCAAGTTGCTTAAAATTGGATTATTCCTCCTTCCATGGATTAATTTAAATTTATTAAAATGTATTGGGAAAAACTTCTATGTCTCTCTTTTTGAAGAATGCAAAGGGTATTAATTAGTATTGATTATAATAAATTTATTCTGTTGATATTGTCGATTTGAATTTATCAATAGGATCTAAATTCAATTAATCTTTGATCTTATGCACGTTTTTGTATCATAATTATTTTTCGCATTGTCCACAAGCGTCGGAGATGACTACAGAACATTCGCCTTTTTTGGGTTAAGTTTATCGGCTATAAGCAAAATGTGATATTTATTTTTTTCCCATAGGCCTTATTTCATCCCTATAATCCGATACAACCCGAAATATTTTGCCTGAATGCGCCCTGAATTATTTATTTGATTAATCTCACTCCTGCGACTTCGAAGCTCGGTGTTGGTGGACGTGGGCCAATGGATTCTTTCCTGGGCGGCTCTTCTATTCCCGGGGGCGACATTAGTGTCCTACATGGAACCACCTTATCAACACATCCCTTCGCATCTTTTATATCAATTATTCCCGTGAATGCCTTATTTATCCCCATGGCACTCTGCCGGCCACGATATTAAAGCTGGATGCGGAAACGTGATCCTTCATTTCTGTGTCACATAAATGTCACGCAACTAAATGGACTTATCGAGCGAAAGGAGACAGCTTGACATGACCCATCGGATGCTTAAGTGATAGATTGTGTCTTATTCGATATATTTTTATTTACTGTACGAGGAAAGATGACAAATGGACCAGTGTTTTAGCCCACCGTGTTCCTTTTTCTATCTTTTAATCTCAACCGGTTTGTGCTTATCTACCTATCGCTTGATCATCTCCAGCTAAGCTTGGACTGGTCACATAAGGAATGGACAGAGACAATATTTCATAGCATTTTAATTGGAGTGGAGTTCAATCTGAGAACGCAAAATAATAATATACGACAACATGGAATAATAATATCCATACATTTTTGCATTATCTTAATTAATAATCACATCAATAACGAGGGTAAAATTCGTAGAAAGATGATTTAAAATTTATTGAACATATAAATCATTCTTAGTATGATTTTGCCAAGGGGATAAACGATGAATAATTTTCTACGAATTTCTAGTCCCATTCATATTAATCAACTTAGCCAGAATAACAGCCCTATAGAACAATCATATGTTCTATGCGAGATAAATATTTTATCATACTTGAAATTTAATCTCACGCGTAATTTTGTATCAAAAATAATTTAATAAAAAATGTTATAAAGCATCCCTTATACATTATCATATACATTCATATATGTTTTGATATTTGCAGTAAAAGTGAAATTTTTTCAATAATTTGATCTAATGAACGACGTTTTAAATAAAGATAAAATCCCTAAAGGATGAGCTAAAAATGGGATATTTTTTTAGGGATAAAAGATTTATTAAAGAAAATTATTTGAGTAGGAATTTTTATATAAGTAAGAATTTATGAGCTAGTGGCAAACTTATCGTTATTTTTAAATGCATCATCAGAATTTAAATTCAAACCATTGTAAATAAGAATCAAAAATCTAAGCCAATGTATATTAAAAATAAATCTGAAAAGTACAATAAAAGTAAATTAATTAGGGATTTGTATGTATCTGGTTCCTCCAAATTTAATCTAATTTAATAGGTATGGTGATCTCATCTAAGGAATGTTCCCACAGAGCATCTCACCTGAAAATCTTTATCGTCGGAATAATAAAAACGCTTCTTGGAATGGGTGAAATATTCAAGTCACACATTTTAACTTTTTAAACGGCGATGTAATAACTCTAAGACGAAATGGTCTGATATTCTTCTCGGCTTTGTAAGTGACTCTAAATAATTTTTTGGCGTCATGACTTTTAGTCGGAACCGTTCTTTCCATCCCGAAGTAATAAAATTTTATGAAGGAGTTATACAAATGTGTCTTATATAAAAATGCTAATTATCCAGTCGGCTTCACCTTAAAGCACATTTATATTCATCCCCAAAAATTAATCATAATAAATGGCGCTAGCGAAATTTTATTCTATATCCTTAAGCTGCCATTAATAAGCTGGAATTCTTCCGATTAAAATCTGAATTAATGATATCCAATTTTGACTATTTTACTCTCGAAATATTTAGGAAAATGCGACAATATTTTGTAATGATACTTTTAAACAATATTGATTTAAATTCGACATTTTGTTGAAGAATCGATTGATTTAATTTATTACATTTTTAATGTTTTTACATAAAATACTCTCAAATAAAAATCATTTAAACTTCAAAACTACCTTGAATTTTTAAGCAATTTTATTAAATTCTTATTAAAAGCTTATAATTTGTCCTAATGACTATGCTCAGTGTGGCACTTTTGATAGCAACTACCTCAATAAATAAATAAATATATACTACTACATTATATTAAATCAATATATAGAACTACTTATCTCTCATTATAAAGAATTATATTATGTGTCCCGACCAAAGTGTGTTAATATTTTAAGCATCCGAGCGCTCATTGAAGAATAAAAGCACTCAAACGAAATCAATGAATTTGATCATACAAATATAAATATATTGATACAATACGTTTGCATTGAGAAAAATCAAAACTTCAAGATTTGAAGATGAAGATCAAAAATTGACTGTATAAAATACCGAAGGATATCGTGGAAATAAAAGTATTCAATTCTGGAAATTCATCCCTTGAAAATGAATCTCACGTTAAATGGTGCCATGGTTTTGTTGTCCTCGTGAGAATTTAAAGCATAAATATTGAATATTGATCATGCAAATATTTTAGGGCTTTTCAATAAATTGTGAATGATGTCAAAGCAATTTTATCTGGATATCGGTGTGATTTATCATAGAACAAATTATCGAACGAGCTGAATCATTTTTAGACCAAATATAATAACAAATAACATGGGTTGTATGTAGGGATCCCGAATATTCGCAAAATCAATTATTCGAATGGGGGGCGCGCCTCGGGCGCTGTGTAGCACCCATAAATAAATGAATTCGAAGAGCTTTTTTGTATCGGATATAAGAGCGAAGATACGTACAGGAACGTATATGGGTTTCTTACATTTAAATGCTCAATGAAGGACCCCGAGGAGATAAGTGGAATCCGATTTAGCCCGGACCGGTGCAGCTCGGGTCCATTCTATATCGTCCTTTTAGCTGCTTCGAGGATGAGAGTTATATCTTGCATCGCGTTTTCACCTCTATCTTCGGCGAACACTTTTTATTGAATAAAAGTTCGCACCGGGGCCGGCTTCAGTAATAAATGAATGCCATTCCTTGAGATTATCCGCCCGACCCACACGCTGTATTCAATTTTATTGACCGCTTTATTATTTTGAAGCTTTTTTATCGCGTTCCTGCGTCAGCACGCGTTTTATTGACCGCTCAACTTTTTCACTTTCCGATACGGCCTGACTTGGGCGAGAAGAGTTTTACGGCTCAGACCCCAAACACGCTCAAAATCGATAAACAAATCAAGCATTCCGCGAAAAAATGGATCTTTTTTGAGCAAAAATCGCATTCGCGGTACGCTCTTATTCATGCAATGTAATAATCTTCCGCTTGCACATCCTTACCATATGCAACCACAACATGGTGCCATGAAATATTAGTGTAATTAATTCGTATTAATTAAATATAAAGCCGCGGTCGTTGTGTATCATATAAGGTGTTACCTTCATAAGCCGCCTTCGGTGACATCGTTAAGCCAATAGACTAAAAATGAAATAGGATTCAAGCAAGTTTAAGATCAACAGTCTTAATTCCACCGTTTATTAAATCAAATTAAATTCGCATAGCATGTAGATTCACCACCTATTGTCTGTGTGTCTGTAGGAACGCTCAAATAATAAGCATACAAAAAATATGAAGTCAAACTAAACTTGAATGAGTATCCATCGAAAATATTTTGGCATGGCATTTTGTTTAGGAATGAGTTATTCAAATTCATTTTTAAAATGTATTTCCATGAAATTCAAAATTAGTATACTGATGATTTTTTGCAATCTTCAAATAAAAATTCTAAATCAAATTCTCGTCGTGCAAAGCATTTTCATCGCATTAATAAATTTTGGAAGTTGGATCTATTAATTTCCGATGGATCGTCTTCATCCAAATTTAATATAAATTCCTGGATTTCTATATGAATAAAATCTTTCGTTTCTTCTTTATTTTTGATATGAATGTGGGCTTAAATTTAGCATCTTTCAAAACTTTTACAAAATTTCACATTCACGCCAAATTTTGCCGATCTTGCTAATTTTGTCAAAATTCGTAATTAAATTAATCAAAATAATTTCTATCTTATTTAAATAGTAAATATAATAGCGCTAAGAGTTCTAAAACATTAGATATAACATAGTGAAAGCAAAATTTCCCTATATTAAACGATTTCTTGTGAATTTGGTACGGGGGATACATGTGTAAGCAATATTTCCACGCGCTTATCTCCCGGCAGTCCCGTTGTTCCCGTGCGAAATTATGCAAGGGTAAATGTTATTATGTTTAAAATCAGCATTTAAGTGTCACATTAGTAAATATTATCTCCCTGGTTAGTCTTGGAACTTCAATTAATCCCACAATTTATTGGGCAAACAGCGTCTCCCGGCGAGGGTATTACATCTCGGAGACAGCTTTCCAAGAGAGATTCCACCAGGAGTGGATTTCCTCCTCCACAAAATGGTTCTTGCTGTGTTTAATCAATTTCCTAGTTTGCTCGGCGGCATTTGCAGCTCAAGCCCAAAGACAACAAACGTCTGCCAACTCGAGCGTAAGCTCGCCGATAAGCAAACCGCAATATTGCAGACTACCGTAATGAACATCATAGACATCATCCGATTATACGTGCAATTCCCAGTGAGTTTCCAGTCTTAATGCTGGAATCATTTTGATACGACCGGTTGATACTGCTGCTCGGGCATGTTCGGGAATTATGCATGACGCAGAATTGCAGCCCTTAATGTCAGCGCCCCAAATGCAACCGTTGCCCGAATGTGACAAACTGATAAGCTGAACATTCGATCTATTAATGATCAACTTTCATTCGAACATCATCAATGATAATCTGATCACTAAAAGACATCCAAACTAAAATTCTAACGATTCAAAAATGTATCATATTTTCATTCATTCATATTATTAGCTTATATGCTTTAAGGCGTCTTCTCACTTTAGGCGCCTCAAAAATAGGCTATTTTCACAATTTTTTTTCGAGGATTTTCGCTAAAAATTATGAGATAAAATGGATCTTATGTGAAAAACACATCTTTCAAGTAAATGAAAAAAAAATATTTTTATTATTTTGAACAATTATTATAATAAAACAGTAGCATCGAAAAACCCGTGTAGAAATGTTATGTTCGTGGCTTGTTGATGGTATCTCCGAGATGGGTCATTTGAAACAAATAAATAAAACAGTTTTAGATTCAGTATATCAGTGGCTATAGCGCATATCATCAGATTTTTGATATTCGCGAAAATAACAAAATGGCGCACGATTTTCGAAAAAGTAAAAAAAAAACGCGTTTTTTTTTGCAGGTTTTTGTAAAAAAAAATTACTTAAAATCAAAATTTCAAAAATCTGATGATATGCGCCATAGCCATAACTATGAAGAATATGTCATTCAAATTTCATGACAATTGGCCGGATAGTTTCCAAAATTTCATCAACAAGCCACCGAAAAACCTTGTTTTGAGATAAACGCGTTTAAAGTTTTGATTGCAGAAAAATTGCCCAGACACAGCTGTTGAAACACTCGTTGTTATTTTGGGTATTTCCTCCGAAGATCTTCATAAATTGATTTCAAAACCTCGTGAGCATCCTCAGCTAGAGCAGAAGGATGTTTAAAAGTTTCTATCTGATTGTTTTTCACCACTTTATTGTATTTGCACCATGAGTCTGAACAATACGTATGCAGCCGGGTGCTCTTAGGTAGTCACCTAACGGTCGCCCAAAAATGTAGTTAAACTCGTCCGATCTTTATGAAATTTCGATATAATATTTTTGAAGATATATACTTTCAAAATTTAAAATAAAATAAAAATCGATTTTTTTAAATTTGTAAAGTGAGAAGACGCCTTAAAATTGATTTAAAATTAATTTTGTTATCTTGACGAATGATTATAGCTATAACAAGATCTTGAATTTCTAGCATCATTGTCCCATAGTCTCATTATTTATTAGCCAAACTTCATACATACAAAATAATAGATCTATGTCCATATTAATTTTTATTTTTCAAACAACATATAATATGGCATTCTTACCGTCATATTATAAAAATATTTTTTGGTCGGCTTATACAAAAATCATCGTCCGTCTTTGATTTGCGTCCGAAATGCAACACTATAAATATTAATACATGATTCATAAGATCTTAATTGGTTTTCTTAGAAGGTGTTGAGCGATAATATTTCGAAGAAAAGCGCATAAATTCGAACGGCGTGAATCATCTTCGTAGCAACCCTTTTCCTCCAATAAATCATGTACAATATTAAATTATGTGCGAATTAATTTGTTTTATTAATTTTCATTTTTATATTATATTTCGCCTCTTAAAAGACTTGAGAAGAGGGAGAAATGAAAATTATGCCATATTTAATTCAGCAGTTAAATTACTTTGATAATAACCGTGGAATAATTGCTTTTCTGTGATATATTGAGAAGAGGAGTTAAGAGAACTATCGTGCTGAAGAAACTTTAGAAGACGCAGTTAAGATAAATTTGTGGTAATGGAATAATTTAACCGAAGTTTAATAATTAATTATGTATGTTTCGTCATTATCAAAACTTGGGCCATACATCAAATTACTTTGGGATAAGAAATATCGTATTATTTCTTGGAATTTCGTAGGCTTTATCCAAAAAAATACGCTCATCTCATATGAGCTTCGCAGTAGGATCCTGTATGAATTTAAAGGTTTATTTCGAGGCTTATCTTATTTTAACGGTCGTGTTCACTGCTTAACAGCAACAAGTATGCGAAAGCAATATGGCGACAAATGTACGTGTCCAAATGGAATTGTACCACGACTTGAAAAAAATATATATATGAGAAATTGTACATCCAACGTCGCATATTAAGAGCAAGTCCCTCAAAGGCATGCATAGGATTCAATTTTATCAAATAAACGTACCGTTCGCAAACGAGCAACTCAAAGAAATACAAGGGACCACGCTGGGGGGGCACTCTCCCCCCATTAATCTTCACCCTGGGATTCCTAATGCGGAGTGACTTTACGTAAGATTAGTTGAGAATTATGCAGAGGAGGTAGCTTTCTGTGAAAATATATCCCTTTCAGCGCGTAATTAGCGCTGGATGCAGACGAGGCTGCCTTCGCCAACCCGGTGGGATGTCTATCTGTTTGACTGAGTACAACTGATAGCAGCCTCCCGATGGTTGTTAGCAGTTGGCCACGGGACCGGACTGGTAACCTTTGATAATAAGTAAATTATCAGTACCATTTAAAGAATTAACATTCGAACCTCCGCAGCGAAGCGAAATACCTGCAAAACCAAAAAAAAGCTGAAATTCCAAACTATACAGGGTGTTTTGCACAAGGATCGATAAATTATTTTTTGGGGGATAGAAAAATATTTTGATACGTTTCACATATAGTCTCTATGATTCTAAGTGTCAGGATTGTCGAAGTAGAATTTTTTTCAACGTTTTGAAAAAATACCCAAAATTTCACTTTACACCATAACTTTTTATTCTGTGAAAAGCCAAATCGAGACTTAGATTGGAAAAATAAGTCTGTCTAGAATAGCTTATGATGCTCGATGATGTACCCTCAACTTGCTGCCATCATCATACGTTTTTGTGTTCGGCACTAAGATATTCATACATTATATAAGTTTTTGAATATTTACAAGAAATAAACAGCGTTTTAAATTATGTACGCTTACGAGAAGCTATATTTATGACGTCAAAGTAGTTTAATAATATTTTCATCTAGTGTATACATTAATTTATAATTCATGAAGGAGCCATCTTTTGCGCTATTAAAATGTTCCTCCGAATTTGAGCCTAACTATAAAACTGCGCAGGAAATTCACAATAATAATAAACGTATTTCGAGCTCCCTGCGAAGTTCGCCAGGTAAATTTGCGCTTAACAAACATAACTCATTAAAAAGTTGTATGTCTGAAGAAGAGGCGAAGACATGGAGATGAAACTGATGGTACGTCGTTGAGATGGGCGGGCAATAACAGCAAGAATTCCTCAACTTTTACGAGCAGATCCTGGCAACGGCTTTCGTGTTTTATTCTTGGCGTTCGAATCAACGATCAACAAACAAAACCTGCATTATTAATTAGAGTAATCAATGCAAAGTGACTTTATTTATGGTCGAGGCTGATGGCGTCGATGACGCCTTAATTTTGGTTTATTTGCTGTCAACGTACCGGTTCGATCTCTTTTTTATTTTGGTATTTTAATTGACTTTGATGACTCCCACGCTGTCTACCATCGGGTATATTGGCGACTGGATCTGCTAAAAAGAGTTCGACAGGTCGTCTCTTTGGAGGCACCCTCCAAACGTGACCCAGCCATCTTATCTGCAATCAATGAATAATGAAGATTAATAGACTTCATTATTGACCTTTTTATGTTTTAATAAGTGCCACGCAAAAAAACGCCAATTTAAACTCTGATAGCCATCATAATTTTCCAATTTATTATACTTTGACGTTCTTGAATAATAAAACATCGCGTATTTATACACGAATATCGAACCCATACAGCTTATATTCGTCGAAAACCAATTAATTTATATCGTCACATGAGCGAATCTATCGAACCAACTGCGTCACACAACTACCGTACACACGCTTGTATTGAGGCGATATGAGCTATTTAAACATGCCATGGCTGCTAACGTTATTATACTGACGATATCATATTAATGCCCATCGAAAATACCCAGGTTATGCTCTCTTTTAATTTTTTTTAAAATTAAAATTTAATTTTGAATATCAAGAGGATAAAACAAACATTTCTTTTCAATCTATAATCATCATATATTATAACTGAGATCGGGGAAAAATAGATTATGAACGTTTTTAGCATAAAAGGTAGTGATAATCTCGAAGGGATACATCCATTCCGATCCCTTAAACCCAGCTTAACCCAAAAAAAGTTCACTTTGAATGCTTGGTAGAATGTGCAAGAATTCATCCTTTTCGAATTACTCAAACAAAATGACATGGTAAAGTAGATGTATTCTAAATAATTAGAAACAGCTTAGCCAAAAGCTTGAAAAAATGCGCGAATTTGATCAATAAAAAGGAATCATCTTGTATCCATTTGTAAATGCAAATTGTTAACTAAAAAATGAAGTTGTGTTTGTGTAATTTATAATAAAATAAGCAAGCTACTGGTCTAGTGGTTCCTTTATACTACGTACGCACGCATGCGTGTAGCATGTCTATGATATATGTGGCGGATATGGAGGTGATCTTTCCGACCAATTGCCCTATCGCGCATTTAGAAACTTTATTTCCAAAACTTTCAATAATTTTAAGCGCTCCGTTCATTCAATAATATTAATTTGTTTTCGGTCGATTTGGAATTGGAACTTGGAGTTGACTGTGTATGTAAATTATATTGATATGTTATTCCAGCTAGTTAGTCCGTATATCGATACATGATACAGTCACTGGTTGTAAAAAAAGTGTAAATTACTCAAGAGTGGTCTCTCGTTTAACGGCCGCCCATTTTTACAACGTCGTGTTTAATTAAGAATAAAGTGAAGATAATAAATGCTCTTCGTCCTTTTAAATATGCAAATTTATTTAAGTCAGCACAATGAATATTGTAAATAAATCTCTTATTTCCATGGCGGCCCTGAAAAAAAAATGCAATAATCCGCCGCCTTACTCATTGTTTATAGGTTCGCGGTGAAAAAAATTTGCATATTCATATATCTGTTTTTTTCGGGTTTTCCCCAGAATTTAAGGCATTCGCGCCCGGATACCCGCACAAACAACCCCTGCCGACAACGAAAATAAAAAAACAGCCCCCCTTCGGATATAAATCTCCGATTTTAGTGCGAAAAATTAATATTCGTCCGCACATCGTTATCCGTCGGATGACGTTGAAAGCGCGGGTTATTTATTTTTTCTTCGAATAAAATACAGCTTTCACTCGGCCACTAAAACTTTTAGCGGTTTTATCATCACTCAAAAGAGTTAATGCCAATCCTCTTGTCGTTTTAACGACGGATAGCGTATTTTGACGTTACACTCTTAACAAACTATCTCCCGTTTTATAACTGACGTAAATATAAACCATACACAAGCCAGTAATCTGTTGAAATTAAATGAAAAATGTGCGCTCGTAAACGGAGTATTATATTACTTCGGTGAGACTTTGAAAACATCCCCATTTAACGCGGCGGTTATATGAAATCCACGATGGATGCCCAATGTACAATGTATCAATCCAAATTAATAATTTGTATTTAAGTATAAAGGCATCAAGTATACATATTATTCAAATTCGGCTTCATATTCTGATTGTGGAAAAAATCAACATTAATTATCTTCTATCTAGAACTCATTTACAATATAAGATCCATAGACATTTTATTGATTAATTCATTATTATGTTACATTCAATGGAAAAAATCCTTTATTGTTTAGGGCAGTGATTCTCAAGATTTTTTCGAAATGATGGTAAGGATGATTTTGTAAAACGTCTTCAGAATAATGATCGGTGTGCTAATGTGACATATTTAAAAAATTAGATATGTTTCCTTCACTTGACGAAAACATTCCCGAGAGAATTATTTCCGCAATAATAGAACATTTAACTTTATTGGAAGAAAATATTGCGCCTCATTTTCCTTCTTTAAATATTGAAAATTATGACTGGATAAGAAATCCATGCTACGATTGATATATCGTATTGTGAATTTTATATACGCCGAAGAAGAAGAATTAGTCTCATTGTCGACTGATCATACTCTAAAATTTTTTCGAAATGACAATGGAGGACTTTTGGATTTCTGTCCAAGAGGAATATCCAGCTCTTCACAAGAAGACCCTGAAAATTTTGTTGCAGTTTTCGACATCATGTTTGTGTGAGCTTGGATTCTCAACAATAACTAATATGAAAACTAAAAAACGAGAAAGATTTACGAGGATAAAAGGAGAAAAGTGCCACATAAAGGGAGCCTTCAAATATTAATACTTTAACTTAAAAAGGAAACATGTATCGAAATTTCATAAAGATCGGACGAGTTTAATTACATTTTGGGCGACCGTTAGGTGACTACCTGAGAGCACCCATGCATACGTATTTTCAAGACATGGTGCAAGTACAAGAAAGTGGTGAAAAACAATCAGATAGAAACTTTTAAACATCCTCCGCTCTACTGAGAATATTCACGAGGTTTTGAAACCGATTTATGAAGATCTTCGGAAAAATACCCAAAATAACAACGAGTGTTTCAACAGCAGTGTCTGGGCAATTTTTCTGCAACCAAAACTTAAAAACGCGTTTATCTCAAAACAAAGGTTTTTCGGTGGCTTGTTGATGAAATTCAGAGACTATCCGGCCGATTGTCATGAAATTTGAATGACATATTTTTCATACTTAGAGCTATAACGCATATCATCAGATTTTTGAAATTTTGATTTTAAGTAATTTTTTTTTTACAAAAAACTGCAAAAAAAACGCGTTTCTTTTTACTTTTTCGAAAATCGTGCGCCATTTTGTTATTTTCGCGAATATCAAAAATCTGATGATATGCGCTATAACCATTGATATACTGAATCTAAAACTGTTTTATTTTTTTGTTTCAAATGACCCATCTCGGAGATACCATCAACAAGCCACGAGCATAACATTTCTACACGGGTTTTTCGATGCTACTGTTTTATTATAATAATTATTCAAAAATATAAAAATATTTTTTTTTCATATACTTAAAAGATGTGTTTATTACATAAGATCCATTTTATCCCATAATTTTTAGCGAAAATCCTCGAAAAAAAATCCCGAAAATAGCCTATTTTTGAGGCGCCTAAAGTGAGAAGACGCCTTAAAAAGAAAACATGTAATAAAAATTATGTCCACATATTTTTTACGACTTCTTAATTCTGGTGCAACGCCACTTTTTCCCATGATCAAAAGTGCACCGTGACTTCAAAAAGGTTGAGAACCACTGGTTTAGCGATTGGTTACAATTTATATTTCCATTGCGTGGGCTCCAATTTGGATTTAAAATCTTTGCGATGAAACATTTTTATTAAAAAAAAACATTTTTCATAGAAACGAACAATACAGTTTGTTTACGAATTTGATACTTGGTAGTCCCTTGATCCAATTTTAGTTTGGAGCCCCTGGATCATTTGGCTCTCAATCTATTACGAATCAAGGCAGAGAAAAACCGAGTTTTTTAATTGAGGGTTGGTATTTCAATCACGATCTCTACAGAGCACATAAAAATAAAACCATGTATTCCAAAGGATGAACATATTTTATTATCAATTTCTTAGATTCATTGTATTGCGTGGTATCTGTCTCATATGATGAGCTTTCTTCGAGAAAGCTTTCTTCAAACGAGAATTCAAAACTTTTCAATTCGGGGAAAACCAGCGAAATGCTCATTAGAACTCTAGAATTCTGGGAATTTTACCGCGAATTTGATAGCTCTGCTCTAATCTGCTCTGCGAACAAAAATAGCTGATGATTTTATATGATAGAAAGTGAAGATGAAGACATCGTAGAAGATCTGGATGATATGAATATTTATTTTGATGAAGAATCGAAAAAGAAACCTCAACTTACGTGGGCATCGTCCGATAGCAGAACAAAAATGGAAAGGATTATCGATCAACTAATCCTATTATTGCCACCCCATTCCTCAGAGTGTTTTTTCCCAGGATCGTTCTTTGTTACTTTGCCAATAATATTATTCGAAGTACTGGAAAATTATTGGGTGCCATAAATAAAACATATTAAGCCGTATTTTATTTGCATTTTGCGAGTTTTTTGCATTGGAAGGGGCGTTTATAAGCAATTAAATCATAAATATTCACAATTAATGATTTTTTTCATATCTTTATATGATTTTACTATAATTTGTGTATATATATTCCCGAAACGCCTACGCTAAAAATTAACGTAGTAATCAAAGTGTTAATTGTACCTGTTTAAGGGTGAAATTTGTTATTGATATGAGGTTCATCCCAATCGGTACGTGTAAATCACATGATTTGGTAGTCAAGTGGAAAAGCCGCAAGTAAATCAGCATAAAAACGCAATTTGCGCTAAAACTCAGCCGAAAATATTGTCGAAACTATACAGCCAGAATTTACAACGGGTGGGATACATTCTGCATCATTTAACTGTCCCCCGAGATAGTTTCACCGACTTCGCCCTGTTGCAAGTCGATATCTGTCCCATAGTACGTCGTAAAAAAGGGTCTATGGTGAAAACCAGAAAACAATTTCAACCGTAAAATATATAGGAGACGTTTATAGCGTATTTGATGCACCATTTCTTGGATTTTCCCTCTTTTTACTCCGAGATAAAAATGAACAAAGATCACTTGAGCTGAAAGCGTTCACTACAAACAATAAGACCAACGTAGGGCGATTCCATTGTGTGGAAAAAATTCGATTTGGAATAATTACCGGTCCTCGTTTTTCTTTGATAATCGCGTTGACTTGTTCGAGCGAAAGTAGGTCTACGTGCATAAATTTAATGCTTTGCATGAAATTGGCAGGAGAGTTTGCAACTCTGGTCGAAGACAAACATCGAACTTATCCCGGGGCGCTAATGTAATTAATTTTACGCCCATATTGAAATTTGAGACCTGTTACCGTGGCAAAGAATGCAAAACGACGTGGTTCTTCGCCATTTTGCGCCTACGCTCTAATATAATACTTGCATCACCGACAGGTAATAAGTTGATTTATGGGACGTCCGCTCGATGGGCATTGTGTAGGATATAAAAATTACATTTTAATCGCTTGCCATCGTAAAGCGCTTCCAAAATCATAAAGATTGTGAAATATCGGTTATTGGATACGTCGGTTTTATCTTATAATCCTTGAAAATTTTACGACTTTATATCGGAGAGGCGGCAGAGACGTCGTCGCCTCGATTGTTAAAGCCTGATGCATTTATCCGCGGGACGATATCATCATCTACTTACATAATTAATGATCATCATTCCGACGATCCGATGAACACCGCTCGATCGTTGAATCATCCATATTAATTTGTAACCATGGATCAAAAAATTTCGCTATAAAAATATTACCGTAAGATCGAATGCCGCCATATTCGCGACAAGAAAAAAAACATTTTATGCTTTTCAATATGGGTAGATTTTATTCGGTTACATTCACAAAATATAGTTTAAACCCGATATTCTGGATGTTATATTTGAACGAAATGCCAATCCCAAAATCCATGTTTGAAAACTCAATAGCGACTCATGGGAAGTATGTAAGGTTTATAAAAACTGAGCAGTTTTCCTCTGGAAACAGTGAAAAACTACTCTAGACGAACTTTTTGATTTTACTGGAAAGGGCTTTCCGGAGTGCAAAAATTCTATATCTAAATTACTAAGATGAAGTCATACCTAATGCTTAAGTGCATCTCAGATTCGCTCCTACACCAACTGAGGATGTTTCCCCGTTCACGAGTAAATTCGAGACTGAGCAACATTATTAAAATATATATTGGACGTGAAAAACCATATAAAAATGGTTGACCATAATTCCTTAAGAGGGATTGATTGAAATCGATCTAAATTATATTCATTTCTTGTTCTGCAGATTTTTAGCTAAAATACCATAGATTTGATGGCGATAGTTTCGAAAAACTAGATCGTTCGCTAAGGGTTAAAAATACAAATTTTCATAATTGCTTCAATTGATATTTTGATTCATGCCAAAATTGTATGGTGAAAATCAATCAGTTGAGTTGAATACGAATATATTTTCCATGTATTGTGAATATTACACATCACTCAATAAGTTCGTAGGATTTATTTGAACGCAATTGCGAAAAAGTGACTCCAAGTAAAGAAGAAAAAAGTTTAAAGTGAAAATATCATTCGAAATTATTGAGTGATGGGCTATGATCAAATCTATAAATAATTTTAAATATACCAATATTATATTAATAGCTAAAACATCAAAAATTCACTACTCAAGATTCGGCGACCGATATTAACACTATAATAGCCGATGACACAGCATGTGTTCCATAATCCGATCCACAACTTTTTCAAGCATTATTTTTCACTATTTTAATAGTCAATATTTTTTAATCGATCAATGACCAAATATTAGTATTAGGTTGTCCTATAAGTTTCTTTCGCAAATGAACACAGATCTAATCATAGCCATGGTTGAAGAAAACCCGCGATATACTGTTCGCAAAATAGCTAACAAGTTAGAAATTCCACGAACGATATAATAGCCAACCTTTTTTGAAGAGACTTGTCACTGGAGATGAAAGTTGGATACTCTATAAGAATATCCAACGTAAACGGTCTTGGACCAAGGGTACATGAAGCTTTAACTATAGCTAAACCTGACCTACATCCATAACAAGTTTTGCTATGCATTAGGTGGGACTGGAAGGGGGTAGTTTATTATGAGGTACTTCAGCAAGGTGAAACAATCAATTCAACCAAAATATTGTTTCCAACTAGACAATCTAAAGGATGCAATTGCCAGAAAACGGCTAGAATTAGCGAACAGACGAGGCGTTGTTTTTCATCACGATAACGCCAGACCTCATTCACCATATACAGAATTCAAATTATTAGAAAAATAGAGGTTGAACCATATCAAGCAAAGGACAATTTGTCTGCAGGATTCGATGGGAGGTTTTCCGCCATTGTTGGGCCAGGATTAAAATTAACAGCCGTCCGGATATGTTTGTGTATACACTTTATTTAATTCCCCGATCAATGGGACAGCGTCGTTTGTCGTCTGGAGATTATTTGGTAAACATATGTATTTATTCAATCGTACATAAATAAATACGCACATACAAAATTTGGCAAATAATGCCGTTCTCCCAACAAAAACGATCCTCTTTGTCAGGGCAGAATCGAGCGCTCGTCGTCCATTCAACGAAGATGGATCATTGTGGGGCAGATCGCAAAAAAGGAGAAGAAATCCCAAATCTTGCACAATGGCGACTTGTTTGCATGCTGGCAGGGATATTCTATTAAGGAATCAAATGACGAGCAAAAAATAAATATTTGTCATTGTAGATCTGCGGGCAGCCTTCTTGGGGGGATTTAAAAGAGATTAAAGGGGTCATATTTCTGCCGAATATAAATATATACAAACAACCATTGGGAGAAATTATTCCGCCCGAAGGCTCTGCGGCTCTCCTGTTGCTTTATATGGCGGGATGTCCAAATAAAATGCCTGCCGAAAAATTGCGTCCTGGATTCTTTTCAATATGGGTATCTAAAAATATATATATATTCACTCGAATCGTATCTAAAAAATAAATCTTTCGCCGAATAATAATAAGCATCCCACGGGCCTACGGAAGACGTCTTTGATGAAATTAATTTAATAAAGAAGATGGAATTTTAACCAACGTCTATTATCCAAGAAATATATATTTTGGTCCATGGCTAATTATGTTCGCTAAATGACTTTCGATTTATATATATATTTTTTAAAAAGTGGCTTAATGAATGCTAGATTAAATTTATCTTCATTAGTTTTAGATCACAAATCCATTGTATAATTGATTTTGATTAAGCGTGTATTATCCCCATAATATAGCACAAAAAAGAAATCAGATCGTTAACATTGAAGATATGCTGAAAAAATTATATTTAGGATTAGTTTTATGTTTTAATGCAGGCCTTTGAACCATCCGCCACTTATCCATACAAATCCACTTATCTGTCAAGACCGCCGCAGCATGTATGAAGCTTGTATAGAAATAAATAAACACTGTCAATAGCACACAATGCTCGGTCATTTTTTCAAGTAAACATTAACAATACACTTGAAATCGATTCATTATATCATTCACATATCATTATTAGTTGATAAATTTGGGTTAACAATCTCTATAATTATACGATGTACGCAGGATACTCTCTCCGTCTCTGGCTGTCTCCGAGTTCAACGCGTAAGAATGCTCTTTCTGAATCACTGGAATTCGGACACAACTCTATGTCTTACCTCTTCAGGGGGTTAATATCTAATGCTTTTATAGATCATCATTGTTTCTATGAATACATATTTATATTTATGGTTTATATAGCATAAACTAATCCAGTTTTTTGTATTAGATCTATAATTCGTATAACCCAAATTCCCATAACGTATCATCTTATACTTGCATAGCGTACAATTAAATCGTTACTTTTAACGATTCAATATGTTGCCGATTGAGTTCATAAATTTGATGTTTATTAAAGCAAAATAACCTGGAAATCCAAAAAAAAAGTGTTCATATCGGGATCGTTTATAAATATCAAATAGCTTGGGAGGATGTCATGTCGGACATTTTTTTGTGGATCGACAAACATCATAAAGGGAATCCGACTGAATTCAAATACATGTTTTTCGATCACGGGAAAAAACATATTTACGGACGTTCCCCCAGGTAGACGCGGGAAGGTCGGAGATTCTCTCTGGGGATCGATTGGGATCTATGTGTGTACGGACCCAAAAAATTGTCAACCGAATCGTTTGTTCCCGTTAAACGAACAGAAATCATTTGATATAGGTGATTTTTCACGCTTGAACTGGATCCTGTAATCTTCCTGTCCAGGTAGACATTTTTTCTAGGATGTAATCCTGTTTTCGCGACAAGAACTGCCGCAAATTTAGAAATGCTACCATTCCTTCTTTGGGATGTATCAAAGGTCGAAATTCGACACGCGCTGTCGACACATGTCTAAAATAGCATCAAGCTAAACATTTCAAATTTCTCAAATAAAATTAACCCATTAAATAATTATTTTTTCAGTGTATTTTTATGGAAGATTTTTTTTTTTAAATGTGTGACATGTCAATATAAATCATTCGATGAGATGTTGCTGTCCGCGATGAGATAAGTTTTTATTTAGGGGCTCAAAACGGTTGTCGATTATAATTTTTTATGTGTTGACATATTTTGGGACCTCAGAAACGAAAAACACAATGGACATTTATCGAACTCAGACGCATAAAGCGCCTAGATGTTATCAGATGCTTTGGGCATAAAAAATGAAAAAAGGTACAGGACAACTTCTCAGAAGCTTATTTTTATTTCGTTCTATCATCCGGCGTTTTATTATTTTTTAAATTCGCCAAAAATTAGATGCAAAATAGCATTCTGAATGCGCCCCTTTTGGACGGGTCGTTTCTCACCGAAACGCATCGCCTGATATAGTCTAGATCCTGGTGGCCATTTATATGGTAATCTAGTCGTCTTGACCTGCACATTGATATAAGTTTCTCCAGGGCAAGTGACACTAGACCGGGACTCCGTGCAAGAGGAAGAAGTGTCCCATAAATCGTCCCACTTCGGAGCGGAAGAAAACATTTAAGTTTAACGTGCAGACCCCTCATCTCAGCACTTGATGTTGTCACAAACTGGAATTGGGAAGTTCCAAGTGCTGGTGCCAAATGTAAAGCGCAGAATTGCACTCGGATGCCCGTGGACAAAAAAAAATGGAGAACCCGAAAAAATCTCGTTAAAAGTTTCATTTTCCATTATGAAGCGCTCGAAAAAATCTCATTTCGGGGCAAGCCATTCGTTACGGCGGGGTCCATATGACCCCGCGTTGCTTAAAAATAATTAAATATCGGCTTATTTGTCCCATGGCGTCAAATTTAATATTTCGTTTATAGCGAGCAACATAAATCGTGCCGTAAAAATAACGTGTGATATTTTATTATATCCTGTGTATAAAATGACATTTTATGCGAGGGGCCATTAAATTATGTCGTTATCATCCTTTATTTTATGGATTAATTAGTATCGGGGCGCGTAAATTTTTAATGCATTTGTTTAAATATAAAGGGGATATTATTTTAAAGCGTTGTTAAAAAAATAGGGGATGATTAAATTTGCTAAGAGTCACAAAAAATTGGCATTCTGTTGTTACAATAGGAGTGTTTATATTGATTAGAAAAGAAACATTTAAAAAGCCCTGCCTTTTTATTGAAAAAATAATAGGAAATTATTCATTTTTAACCCTTTGAGTAGTGAGCAAATTTAAAATCATCAAAATTTTAGATGCTATATTTGCTTGTTCGCCACTTTTCATCATACAAATCCACTTATCTATCAGGACCGCAGCAGCGTGTATGAAACTTGTACATAAATAAATAAACACTCTCGATGGCACACCATATTCGATCATGTCTTCGAGTAAACATAAACAATACGCTTGAAATCGATTAATTTAGGTTATCATTATTGGTCGATAAATTTGAGCTATCGATCTATACAACCGTACGATGTACGCAAGATACTCTCTCCGTCACTGTTTCTCTCCAAACTCAATGTGTAAGGATACCTGTCTGAATCACGTACACGACGATATATCGGAGTTGGCACTTTTCACAAGTGTTGACAACGACGATATATCGTTGTTCAGCACTAAGAGGATTACACCAAATCATCAACATTAACCGAAATTTGAAAAAAATACAAATTTGGATTGTTAAAATTTTGAAAAAATCGTTTTCTTTTGCATTAATGTTTCGACTTTTAAAAATACATCCCCCAAAGAAATATTCCAACAATGAAATTAAATTTGGGTCTGTTTTTATGCGATTTTAAAGTTATGCAGTTTTCAAAATCGGTGGAACATATCCCTCATTTTTCTATAGAGAACAAAGCTTTTTTATGCGAATACGCATAAAAAAGTCAGGATCTGCGTAAAAAAATGGATGGTTAAATCGTCGCAAAGTTTGAGTATTGAGGCAATTTAAAATCGTTATAAACTTAGACCCTATATTTGTATGTCCGCCACTTATCATCCGTACAAATCCACTTATTTGTCAGGACCGTCGCAGCGTGTATGAAACTTGTATTTAAATATATAAATACTATCGATAGCACACAATATTCGGGCGTTGCTTAGCGTAAACATAAACAGTACACACGAAATCGATTCATTATATCATTCACATATCATTATCAGTCGATAAATTTGGGTTAACGATCAATACAATCGTACGATGTACGCAAGATACTCTCTCCGTCTCTGTCTGTCTCCGAGCTCAACGTCTAAGAATTATTGGAACTCGGACACTCGGAATTCAGTGTCTTACCTCTTTAAGGGGTTAATCAACGATTTAATTTAAAAAAAGGCGATTTTAACACAGAAGGATGACGAATGAATGTATGCTGACTGATGACGATAATTTTTTTATGCGATTTTTGCAAAGTTATGCGATTAATAATTTTTTTATGCGACTCCCTGTGGAACGTATTTATCGCATAAAAAAACAGACCCAAGTGTACTTACAATTTTATGGCTATTTTAGTGACGCAGTAACTAAGCCGGTCCTACCAGAATGAAATCTTTAAAACGCATTTTCCTCGAAACTACTTTTTTCAACACTGTTGACATGATATTTCAAGTTCTAATCAACTGATTTACTTCAAATTGGGTACGAATATTTAATATATAACCATCTATTGTTTCTACCAGATTTATGTCAAAATTAAATTTTTAACTATTTAAAAAAAAATTATAACTTGAAAAATAAGATCAAGCGATATTTTAATTAATTAAAAATTATATTGTTAGTAAGAAAAAAATCTACACAAAACAATGATGACATTGACACTGCGCATACTTTTTTGCGAAAATGACTGTACAGCGATGAATTTTCAGATATTGTGCCTTATGATGAAAAATGTTCGAAAGTGGTTCGTCCTGCACAAAATGATTTAGGATCATTTCGTTGCACAATTGGGGTGTAAATTAAATTCGCAAGATTCCGGGGTGACAGATCGTCTTACATATTTAATTTCGATGATTAAATATTTTCATAAGCGATTCATCGGCACGTTAAAAAGTTTCGAGCTTAATTTCAACTTATTTCTAGCATCGGTGCGCTCTCTCGTGCGGTTAAGTTTAAACAAAGCAGAAGGAAAATTAATCAGCTTCCAACAAAGAGAGAATAATCTCTTTTTAATCAAATCGCTGTGAATAACCAGAGAGCATTATGTCTTTTTCTTTGAAAATGAAAATTGGATCCAATTAACATTTTTCTCGTGGCGGCGAAGCCTTCGAGCTCGCTCTTTGCGCAATCGGACACTCCGTGTGTTGTACATTTTTTATATTCAATTCGACGGGAAGCGATTATTGAATTGCAATAATTACAAGGATATTAAGACGTTACTCGCCGAGTACAAGAAGAAAAAAAAACCAGTTCGAGTTTTGTAAACGCACCGACGACTGCATACAATTTAAATCGAGCTTGTTTTTGCTCACAAACCTGTTGTCCGAAAGAAAGGCCCTCGAAGATACGGGAATCCGAATATTTGTTGGCCGTGCTTACAAAGGCGTAACATGATACTTTATTTTAACCCTCGGCCATTATTTCTCTTACTTTATTTTCGTATACATTCCCTTATCCCACTAAAATATAATATTCGACTCTTTCCCGAGCTATATGCTTAAATATTTATGTTGCATCTTATAAGGACTCTTTGTGATTCCACGACTCTATGCACTCCACGATTTGCCTACAATATACAAAGAAACGTTTAATCGCATTAAATTGAAAATAATACGGTAATATTTCACAGTCAGTTAATCTATGGTGGTTCGTGATTTGTGTGCTCGATTATGATAGTATTTATCTCATAAATTGATACAGTTTACTATTCTTCAAGCAAAATTTTAAATTAACACACTTAAGTCGGGCGCTGTGTGTGCGAACTTGTAGTGGGCGAAATTGAGCATCGCTTATCACAAAATACTCACATATAAAATTATGAATAAACTCGATTGACGCAACAGGAAGAAAATAAATAATTACTACTTTTAAACTATACAAAAGATATATATTCTTAGTTGCTATTATTAAATCTACTGGGGAACAATTGTCAATTACAGGGTCGTAACAAGAGCGTGGCAAAGCAGGCGCCCGCCCAACGGTCTGAAAAGCGGACCGATTGAGCGTTATGAATAGACTCAAAAACTTGGTTTCTTCTTCACGACGTTGCTTTTGTTGCATTGTGAGCAAACAAAGCTTTATCATGTCCAAATTTTCAGTCAATGTGCGATTTACAGCACTTTTTTAAATGCCTACAAATTTTGTGGATTTTCTTCACCATTTCTGGTGTGGTCACCTTACCTGGTCGATTTAGATTTTCTTTATTTGTTCCAGAATTAAACCAGACTGCTCTAAATATTTAAATTAAATGACTACGATTGCACAAAAATAAAATAAACCAATTTTCTTTGGATCGCAAGCCGCTCATTTGTCATATCAGCGATCCGAAAAGTGGACCAATTGAGCACACAAATCTCACGGCGTAGCGTCTAGAGACTTTCTATCATAGTAATTTTTTTACAAGAGTAGCCGTCATCTATACGTTAAGTCGGGTACTTTTGGGACTACCTTTGTATATTATATTAAAACTTGCATAATAATAGTATTTATTATATATATTTAATTTAGAATGGATTGAATGTGGATCATGTGATTTTCAATTTAATTCCTGAATATTTTTACCGTCTATGTTTCTATGCCGCGACCATTACAATCAGTTTGAATAAATCAAATCGAATGATCATATTCCATCATGTACCCAAAAAAAGCTTTTGCTTTGATTAAGGCGGACTTTTTTCATTTCGATATGTAAGCTACTGTTTGACGCCAATTCGTGCGGCACTCACTAGTCAAAATTTTTGTTTTCTTTGTAATTTATATTGAAATAAATTTTCAAAAACACGCTTGTATATCCATTGTTTTATATGCTTCCTCTGCGGAAGGATAATGTAAATATGCAGAGGAACATGTTATTTCCTCAATAACTTGTACCGTCTTAGTGGGCGGTCACAATGGGTGCAAATTCATGAGAGCAAGTATTACAACCCGCTGTGTGAATGTTCTTCTTGCTTTTGACATCTTCATTTGCACACATTCACGCATCATCAACGTTGCGAATTAAATTTGCATCAAATTATCAATGGCGCTGTGGCATTGGGCTGTCGGATAAGTTCTGTCCTTTTCTTAAAATAATATTATCGCGCTGGGTTCTATGATATGTATCAGAAGAACCGGAAAGTAATCGATTTTTTAAACTCAGGCGAGAAAGATGCGCAGAATTGTTGATTGATGATGTAATGCGGTTAGCGACAATTCGTATTAATTTGGTAAATTCACATTCTTTCTACTAGATCACTCTTAAAATGATGTCATATACACTTGGGTCTATTTTTATGGCATAGGTCCGTTCCACAGGGTGTCGCATAAAAAAAGACTTGAACTACATTGAAAATTGAGGGATAGGTTCCATTATTTTGAATAACCGCATAACTTCAAAATCGCATAAAAAAGATCCGCATAAAAACAGACCCATGTGTATGTATTAAATTTTCTTCTATCCACATATTAATCTTAGGACGTCTCGTTTCGTAGCTCTTTAAGTAGTCCTTAGAGATTCTGATTCTACTACATTTTAAATATAATTCTGCCGCCATTTCTGATAAATTATTGATGCTCGTTCGTTGAAATTTAATTATAAAAATGCGAATTAATGCGAAAAGTCCTTTTATATAATCACGAGCTCGACGTTCGCGGTTTTTATTATTCGCTGTGTATATATTCCGGCACATTTCCGGCGCTGTCGCTATAAATTTTACTTATTCACGAGCTCCATCAACTAACCCGGCAGAAGACAAAGAAGTAAAAACAGTTTGAAGATAGGATTTAATATTAAATGAAGGGGAGCGAGATTGGCTGTGGTTATAAAAACAAAGTTTGATTTAAGTACTCGAAGAATTTCAGCTGACTGGAGGCTTAATTTTGGATGTGATGTGTTGAAAGTGGGTTGATTTTTGAACTGGACGTCCACTCGAAGGTGGTGGCCTGGAATTTTCATGGGAGATTTCTTCGTTTCCGCTTTGATTTCATATTTTTATCCATCGAAGCGACAATTTTCAAACATTTTTCAACGTCAAATAAAATCGACAGGTCTCCATCATGCCGTTTCAGGTCATATATTGGACACCGCGGTTCGTTCTATGGGTCGCAATTATTTCTCAATAATTCTCCATAGTCTGACGTTTCGAGGATTTCTCGCTGCGATTTCAGTATTCAGCAGGCTTGGTCAGTTTTCAATTTTGATTTTATAGCTTTTAACGTGAAAAGCCTTCGCGTGTGAGCCATAACGGTATTGCTACGTGACATTTGGTAGCCGAACTTTCAATACGCTCGTCAACCCGACGGGGGCATTTCGTTTTGGCCTTTTTCCATCCACCCTATTCTGAGCCTTTCAAAAGTTCAATACTTGTGCTATTAATAAATATCAACCCCGTTGAAAATGATCTTTTCGATTAAATGCTACTATTAGGGTCCGCATGAATGGGGTCAAAAGCGATGGACGCAGATCAGCAGGCAATTTTCATGCTTGTACAAGACAAACTGTTGATGGAACACACATATAGCAAAATTGCTTTATTTTAAAATACAAAATCAAACAACAAGCTTTCATAAATATGAACTCCTTTCTGAATATACAAGACATATAACTTTACCATCTAATATATAAATTTAATAACAAATTAAGATTGAGAGTCATTATTGATCGTCTTATATGTAACAAAGTGTAAATAAAATGTAATTTGTTATTATAAATAGATTTCCCCATTGATAAAAAATGTTGCAAATATACTTTTTCAAGTAGCGAAATATTTCGAAACAAATATTTCACTAGAGGGCAAAATATGAAATTATTTTACACGAGAGCTTAATATTAATATCATATAGAACATATATTTCCAGACGGCAATTAAAGTCAACCCTTATATAGACCCTTCATATATCAAATAGTTTCATACATTTTTGAAACAAATACACCCCTGAAAGGGTTCAATACCGCCCTCCTTATTTTAAATAACATCTATGAATAAAGAGTTTTGAATAATAACAGAAATAAAGTAAAAGGATCTCGATCCGAGGACATTTACACTTGAAACCAAATTTGGGTTTATATAATCGCATCTACATAGGACGCCCCGAGCCAAACTCAAGCGACTCATCTTTTGGCTCTTTGTTCTCTTATTTTGTGTATTTTCTTCGCTAGATAATGAAATGAATGTAAGTAAAAGAATAAAGTCAATCTGGCATTTAAATTACGACCCGAGAAGCCATAATACTATTTTAAGTAATCCATTCGAGGGGTTAATTTCTTCACTCAATCATCATACATTCCCTTCCATTTTGCTTGTTCCTCTTCGTTAAAAATGAAAATCTTTTTTGGATCTCTCGCAAAAAATAATTTATCTTCGCACATTATTCAAAAGGCTCTCTTGCTGGAGCTGCGAGGTAATTATAATTTCAAAAATGTATTAAAAGCGTTCAAGATGAGTCCTCTATCGGAGGCCATGTCCGAGAGGACACACGTCCCCCTTCTTCGCGGAAGATGACATGTTGAAATATCGAAAAATATTTTAATTAAAATGCCATCCGTGGTCGACTTCCATCCCTGAACGGACCGTATTTCACCCCTGTGCTTGATTGATAGCTGGCAACATTTCAATGGGCTGCCCTCACGAGTCGCCTCTCCGCCCCTTTTCGTGACTTTTCATCCTGAACCCATCATGAAGATAAAACTGCCATTTGTCCTTTGAGAACCTCCTGAAGTCGGCACTAGTGTGCGATGACATTTCAATTAAAGTCTTTCTTCCATACGGATATAGACGACATCATTCCAACGGAGACGACTGACATTAAAGTAAGGATGGTTGTAATTAAATATTTTGCAACAAAAATATAGCAGCATTTTAATATAAAATATACAGCTTTTTGATCCGAATACATATATCTAAAAAAATTATTCTTAAAGTCCGAGAATTCAATATACATCTTGTTCAAGATGATTAGTTAGAAGTATTAGTTGCATTTTTTTATTATTCACACCTAGGCTGATACTATGGCAGAAAGCCTTGAACGCCGAAAAGGCACCGGGGCTGGCCACAAAGTTCCTGTGGCCAAGAGGTCCAAAAAAAGGACCTCTGATACGGCACAGGAGCGCACCTCTTTCGGCCGACATGCTTAAACACGACCACAGAACGTGATCCGCGTCCATGATCCCCACACATACAGTCCGAACTATCTTTTAGATTCGTTTTTGTCACAAAACGGCCCTGCCCTGTCAGGAACTGGGAAGTCAATAGGATCCGTAAGAATTCCATCTGCTTCCTCAGCTGATAGAGTGGAGTTACCAACTTTAATTATTCTACGTGCTTTTTTAAAGTGTCTCATTTCGCCTTTATTTGTACTTTTAGGTCTAGTGGCATGATCCCTGTAAGGATAGGGAGGCTGTCTGTAGCAGTTGTTCTGTACGCTCCAGTGATTCTTAGTAGTGGCTGCCGTTGTGCAATGTTTAGGCTTCATCTCGCCGTCTTGTCTCGTCCACGGTGTCCAAACCGGTCGGTCCATGCTCCTGCTCTGTATGTGACAATACTCTCGTAGATGGCTTCATATGCAATCCTGAGGATGTCTTCACCCAAGATCTCAATCAGCGCCTGCCAGTCTGGACATTTTGCCAAAAGCCTTGGCCGCTTTGCCGGTTGCAATTTTAATGTTATCTCTGAATCTGCATCCCTCAGAGATGGTTACGCCCAGGTAGATGACGTTTTTATCGAAAACTATACGGTCTTCACCCAGCCAAATGCCTGGATAACGTATGAGTTTGCGCTTGAGCATAACCGCTTTTGATTTTAACGCTGTAAGTTTATTAGTCTCACTCCATGTGCAAAACCTTTCCTTAATCTTTTAAGGAGTATTATCGAAGGGTCTTCGATATGACCTTCACTATACAGAAAGAGCACTCTTGTGCATTGAAGCTCCGAGGCGGACAGAGACAGAGAGAACTTAGCGCAGTTCAGGAGACTGAGACGGAGAGCTTTCTCGCATGCATCTCATGATTGTATAGATCGTTAAGCCCAAATTTATCCACTTATAATGATTTCGATTTCAAGTGTGTTATTTGTTTACGCAAAGAAACGACCGAATATTGTGTGTTATCAAGAGTGTTTGTTTATTTAACTGTTTGCTGTTTTTCGCTGCGTGTTGAATGAGTCTTTGTCCAATTATCATTTCCTTCTAAAGGAGGACCACTTGAATCGATTTTTTGTGCATTGTTTATGTAAAGAAATGAAGTGGTCTTGTATGCACTCTCAAGTGTTCATTTACAATTGACTCTGCCTCGAATTGAAGATTGTCTTACGCTGATTAGGAGCTGACAGAAAGTAATCGGTGTAAAGCGATTATGACATCAAAGACTCCATCGATTTTAAATTTGCTCACTAACGAAAAGGTTAAGGTTATATTTATTCTTTCTTCCAGTTCTGATCTTGAATTCCCGCATATTGTGAGAGTAAGTTCATCGATATATGCTGTTAGTAAACAATCCTGCGGGAGTATCAGGTCAAGGACATCATCAAGCAGGATGTTCCAGAGCATGGACCCCAGAACAGATCCCTGTGGACATCCCATCGTCAGAGAGCGAGTGATTAACTCACCACTGGCCGGTGCAAAAACAATCCTATTGCCAAAGTAGCTTCGTATTAATTTAATCGTGTCATTAGGGAACTTGTATTTACTTAGTTTGACGATAATCATTGCCCACCAGGCATTGTCAAAAGCACCCGAGAAATCCAACAGAACCGCAATCGCATAGCGTTTGGTGTTTGATTCTGTGATAGATAACACACTAGAGATGGCATCAATGCTAGACTTCCCAAATTTATTAATTGTATTGCGAAAAATAAAATTAAAAATGATGCAAAATTTATTATCTGTCTCCATGTATTCTGTGGATTTTTAAGTTTTTTTTAAATATAAATCCGCCGCATTTTAAATGAAACTTTTCAGGATTAAATAAAAGCTCGCCTTAACAATGGTCTTTTCTTTGTATGATACGAGTTCATTTCGTTGTTACATTTTACACAGGATGTCGGATTAACAAAGTACCAATTGTAGGTAGGAATTTTTACGCCACCCAATATTAATAAACATATATTCAGGCCAATTATGCTCCAAAGCGAACCGGCTCCAAAAATTAGGTATACGAATAGCCCAAACCATGGTCGTTCCATGCTCGTCGAAGAGCTCCGAGCTGACTCCCTAATTATCACGCCATTCGATCTCAATATAGACATTCAGATTTGGCCGCCACACAAGATGGCCCGTGTCCGCAAAACAAGCAATTATTGCTTTTTATCCTTTTGCACATACCCAATTATGGATTCGTTCGGATGTCTTAATAGGGCGCCCACTTTTTTTGGTGATTCAATGATATCGTTAGGAGGGAGTTAAAGCCGATCGGGTTGGCGATGAATCCGGCCTCTGAGAGGTGTGGGAACGGCCCACGACGAAGAATTTCAACGTCAACGGATCACGTTAAGAATTGGCAAATAAATTAAGTGGCAATAAAAGAATAACACCCTGTCATGATTAGCGAAACTGAATAATATTATTGTGTATCGCTGGTGTGAAACTTCCAAGAAACAAGCGATTTGATCTGAGGCGTGACGAATTATTCGGAGAAGTCTTCTTCAGTTTTTTTTCCTGGTTGTTTATTGCGCGAAAATATTTTTATAATGGCCATAATCTTATTTGTATAGTGTAAATATGTTTTTTCAGCGTCCAATTTAACGCTTGGTCTATGAATATATTATTCATAATTTGACACTGTCATATACAACATTAAACGATTCCTTTCTATTTGACGCAAGATAAATTTCAAAACTCTTAGTCACAATCAAGTCGAAGAGACGCCATTATAATAATTAAAATTTCCATGTTTTAATAAAATTATATTTAACTTGAGTTGATTTTAAGGTGAAACTTTGGATATTTTTTCAAAATGTTGAAAAAAAATTCTACTTCGACAACCCTGAAACTTAGGACATAGGGCTTATGTGCGAAACGTACCAAATGGCCCCCCTAACCCCCAAAAAAAATTATGTTCATGTGCAAAACACTCTACTAATTCTAATTATTATACCTCTAATTAACTATTTACATAATATATATCGTTTCAATCCAAATTTATTCTGTTTACACTTGGACTGCAAAATTAAATGATGAGGCTTTTTTCTTCTTCGTTTTGGGTCGTTATTTCGCAATTTCTTAAAAAAATCCTTAAATTGAAATTATATAATTTGATTAGGAATTTGGCAAGGAACCAATCCACTATGGCTTAATTTGGTGTCGATGAAAATCGTTGTTGTGTAATGAGCGTTTTTATACGCTGGGTGAATAAATTATTTTTTCCATGAAACCACACCCCATCAAGGATCTTTTTTGTGGTGTGGCCTTCGTCACAGTTCCTGTTTGGAACAATAAAAAACTTCTTCGCCAACAAGGAGCTAATTTCAACACCTGTGGCGCAAAAGAGACATCGAACATGTACTGTCGAATCATTTTCACGGGCCTGTAATTTGCATCGGTTTCCACTTAAATGGTTATAAAAATGTCGGTTAATTTTACAGCACGTATCTCGTTTGGCGCCTACAATAATAATTATAGCCTATCGCGTTTCATTCCCAATCATAATGATTGGAAAAAACTTATAGAATTTGATTTATGGCGATTTCACGGATCCTCAACAATGGGCCATGGGAAATTCTTTGAATAAATTTCCCGGTATCGTATAGCCCGTTGTGTCCGATTCGCGTTCGATATTATAATAGTTATATTCATAAATTGCTCATTTCTCGCTTCATTCTTTCGATTGTTACGGAATATTATTGTGCCCGCCATACAATGTAGTCGCTTGACGAAGCCCACGAAGTAGCTTTTCAATCTTCCATTCATGGAGACGCTAAATTTGCTTCAATACCAATCTTATACTCTCGTGTATGACGTTATCCGTTCAATGGGGTTTAAATTTGTTTGAAAACCTTCTAAAATGAGGGGACTTTCACGGGGAAATTCTCAAAAAACACCTTAAAAATATACGAAGCTCGGCTTAAAATATCCATAGACATCATATCCCTTTGTAATATTACGTCGAATAAATTACTTTTTCGATGGAAAACCTTAACATTTTCGATTGGCCTAGAAAGAATCAACATTCTTTAATGTTCCAGGAATTTTAGGCCGAAACAACCCCTTAACCTTCTGCGAACAAAATCCAAATCAAATTAAGCAAGATTGTACCTAATTAGGATCGTGTAAACTCCTTAACTTTCATAAATATTTTTTTCTCATTAAGACCATGGGATTATCTTGATGGATTATTTTTATCAAGCAATTTCATTTCTTAAATGAAAATCAATACCGTATTTAAAATATTCGGCCAAAAGACAGTTTTATCTCAATTTTCTCAGATCATATACTTTATATCCAAATACTTTAAAAATCTCGTCCTAAATTAATCAACATGTTCATCTAAAATAGTTTTTTTTATTATTATAAGTATTTAAAATGAATTCCTCTATCGCTACATTCTCCTGAGGGATCCCCCGGGGGATTGTGTATAATCTTTCTAATTAATGGATATTGAATGAACCTCATTCTAAATTATTACAATTCATATTCATAATATAAGCAACATCATCAAAGTATTAGTCCGCATACATATAAAATGTCTTCAAACATTAATAAAACTCTATGCAATGTTTTTTTATAAAAATAAGCATAATTTAGCATTGATAGCACATTATCTTCTAATATATAAAAATTAATTGGGCTTTGTTCGTTCGAAATGCGCTGCCATACCGTTCATCGGATTGCGATGAAATTTCGTCCACTTATTGCTGAAAGATTCCGCGAGTAACATAGGCATATAAAAATCAATGTTTGTTTGTTCGTATTTAATGCGCTGCCATACCGTTCATTCGATTGCGATAAAACTTTGCCAACAATTTTCTTCGGGGATTAGGAGGATCTCTTGCTACAAATATTGCTATAGATTTTTTTTTTTTCAATATTAAAAAAAATACCCAAAATTTCACCTTTAAATCGTCATAACTTTTTAATCTGCAGTTATAATGGCACAAAATAAGCTGTTTTTATATTTTAGCAATATATTTTTGATCTAAATAAATAATTATTTTATGCAATTCGAATAATTTGAATAACTTTCAAATGAAGTTTCACAAATGTCATTTTAGTGGTAAATATGAGAATATTATAATTGTACTGACTTTTTGGCTCTGCATAAATATTTGCGTGTATCTGTCATAAATACATTAATTAATCATATGCGCGCGCATCAATACCTCCAGCAAAATGCGTTCATACGTGGTTATAAAGTTCAAGGCTCAAAAATATTTTTTTATTGCCCACATAGAAATTGGAGGATGAATAAATCTTCTCGATTTCTCAAATCGAATCGTTCATAAACAATACTGACAAATTAATCGCATTCGAACCCAAAAAACGCCGATGTCATCAATCACGGTAAATACGATTCGGGCGGATATTTAGTATGAATTACGCGCTTCGATCGCGGATATCAATCCATCTTGATGGCAATCGATAATTATAGGTTTGATAATGCACGTTGGACATTCCAATAATTCAACCTAATTTATTGTGTATGCAGATATATTATCAGCGCGTGGGTTGGGGCCCAAATTATAAAGCATCCACTCATTTCGAAACCATTCGGGTTAGCACCAGCCTGAAACGTAACTCTTGATAACCGGAAGTTTTATGTCCATACCATATAGGAACGACTGCTAAATCGTGGAATTAAAATTTATAACTGCCCAAAAAAAAAAGAAAAATTGGACATCCATACACATATCGAACGCTGACAGTAAAATTACCATCCGTAATTAATGCGCGTGGAGGACAGTAATTTTGCGCGATTGGACTTTGTGTATTAAAATTATTTTTTTTCGACAAAATTGCAAAATTTCAATAACGTCCAATAATTTATATTTTTATGGGTCTAATTTCATGAAACTGCTAGTAGGACGATTGCCCGATTCTGGAGAAATTTTATGTCGGTACGTAAAAAAAGTATTTTGTAGTAAAAAGTTGGAAAGCTTTCGCGGAAAACCAATTAACATTTTTTACCCCCGGTTCCATAAAATGTTTTTTCTTGTCCGTATTTACATTTCATACATATTTTATTCGTACAGAAAAAAATAATTAAATCAGAAGGCGTCGGGCGAAAGTTAAGCGCAATACAACGGGTAACTTTCGGGACAATTATTCAAAGATCAGCTGCTTTGATTTAGTTATTTAAATACATCCCCTTTCCCATTTTAAATCTAAAAAATCTCCAATTATAAATTGTATTAATTTCACATATTTATTAAATAGTGAATGATATTTTTTCATATTTTAACCCCTTAAAGAGGTAAGACACAGTGTTGTGTCCAAATAAGACACAGTGTTGTGTTTAATTATAAACCGTGTTGTGGTTTATAATTAAATCTATAAAAATATAAAATAGAATCCTGGACCGTTTATCAGTATAAAAACAATGAACATAATCGGTATCACTCAATTGAAATATATATTTAATTTATTTAAAAACAAGATTTTATTATAAGTACTTTTACGTGTCACAGACGACGCTGTTGATTGTGGCCCAGCCATCGAGATGCCAAGTCTAAAACGCAATTTATTACTCGCTATTTGATTGGAATCCAGTACAATTAATCTTTGTCTTTCTCGGTATTAGATAGATCCGCAAAACCCAAAAGTTTCAAAGTTCAAAAATAAAACAAATCCAGACGCAGCGATAAAAATAAGATGATAATATGTAAAAGCAATTAATTATTTACTCTGTTGATCAACTAGGGAATCCAATCCCGGGATCCCGGATAGTTTCAGGTGCTCATGAATCCCGAAAAATTCGGGATTGAATTTTTTATCTAACAAAAATCGTACACTTCACCCAGCACCATGAAGGCTACTAAATCGAGACATTCCCACCGAAATCTGGACGCTTGAAAACAGGGCAGTAACTGTCTAATCTATGTATATATATATAGCGTACATGTATGTTTTTCAAAGTTGTTATAGTAATCTTTCCCTACCGGTGATGTATTTACTACACCTCGACTCTAATCATGGGAATATCGATGTGAAATATAATAGATACGGGCTTCAGAATTTTTGTATTCCTCCGTAATATAATTACGAATCACATCAAAGTATTATAGTATATAAGTATTCATCTGCAGCGGCGGAAATAAATAATCTGTCGGAAAATCGAGAATTTTGCGAGTTTTAATCCGTATCTCATCAGAAGAATTTTCACAAGTCACATTGATATCTGATTACGATACCTCCAACGAGTTTGGAAGCAAGTTGCCTGGCTTCCAAAATCAGATCCAGACTAAATTAAGAAAAATCTTTTCTTAAATAAATAAAATTCTTTCGCCTTCGAGCTATTTTTTATATGGATTTATTAGTAATTTTCAAATCAAATCTTGGACATGTTTTTGGAATATGAATGGTTTTATTTGGTTAAACGATGGATTGGACTTGATGGTTTACAATGAATCCTTCAACACTCTCTGTCTTGCAAATACTTCAAGGACGAAGAGCATATTCATAAATGCCGCCAAAATTTTTGCCATTGAATCCAATTGATAAGATTCGAGTTCTAAATAGCATCGATTATTAAGCCGATAATTAAAATAGGTGTACCCCGATAATTTGATTTGAGTTGACCTCCTCATCTCCCAGACCTTGACCAGGCCTCAACTCCAGCGCTCTGCACGTCCTCAATTTAACATCCCGTCATATACAATATTGAAAGTAGCCGACATGGCTAGTTTATAAATAGCCACCGTTGATTAACAGGTCATCTTGCTAATAGATACACCTAATGATTTTCACTCCGCCGCGAAACCATTACCACGGCGTCGTGAACGTACATAACGCCTAACTGCTAACGCTCGGTTATTAAGACGTCATCATGTTAAGTAGTAAATATCTTCGGTAGATCCAGGAGCAGAAGGTGTTATCTCGGGGCATAATCCGCGGATTAGCGTCGGGCTGCGCCCTCTAAGTCGTGATCCAATCCCAACCGCGTTATTGTCTTTGCAAAGTTTCGGATTCTAACACGAGGTCGCGGTTTGGCTGCTCGATCGGCGGGGGTCGTGTTTGTTCACCGCAGACAGGATTTCGGAGGTTAACTCAACCCCCTCCAGCCAAACCCTATAGTTTTAGATTAGATTTTGGTCAGGATTGCCGCGAACGAAATTGAAAAGCAAACACTGGGCGTCTGCACTACCACCCCTTTGCACCTATAGCGAGATTGAACGGCGCTGCGTCGCTTTGGGGCGAATTTTTTGAATGGTTTCCTTGGATGGGTTTTGTGGATAAACGTCAATGTATTACCGTCATAAAACTAAAACCATAGAACAAATTAAACTAAAATTGCCTTGTCGATAACATGAATTGTATACATGATAATCAACGCTTTCCATTATATTAACACATTCACATCGGGTTACAAATAGCATTGTCTTTCACCTGACGTGGCGCACATTTACGAAAATTATATATGCAAGAGAAGCGTATGAACTTTTATTGTGCGATAGATGTGTTCCGCGGAAAATCGCACAAAAAGTTGCTCTCTTCTTCGGAAGAAAAAGTATCTCCACTGTCAATGTCATCATTGACCTGTGTAGATTTTCTCTTTCTAACAATATAACTATTTTTGACTGTATTTTTTCAGTTTTAATTTTTTTTAAATAGTTAAACTTTAAATTTTGGCATAAATCTGGTGGAATAATAGCAGGTTATACAATATATAAAGGATTCATACCCAATTTTAAGTAAATCAGGTAATTAGAGCATGAGATATTATGTCAACCGTGTTGAAAAAAGTAGATTCGAGATTTTATTCTGGTAGGACGGGCTTAGTTGCCGCGTCAAGTAATTAAAAAATTTAAAATTCCTTTATGGGATATATTTTGAAAATTCGAAATATTGAAAAAATGTTAAGAAAAACAATCATTTTTTCTAGACTTAAAGGGGGGTATCTTAACCTGTTGAGGAGCGAGCAAATTTAAAATCGATGAAGTCGTTGATGTCATAATCGCTTTACACCGATTACTTTCTGTCGGCCCCTAACCAGCGTAAGACAATCTTCAATTGTAAATTAACACTTGATAGTGAATACAAGACCACGTCATTTCTTTACATAAACAATGCACAAAAATCGATTAATTTGC
This sequence comes from Stenopsyche tienmushanensis, assembly GCA_008973525.1. NCBI lineage: Eukaryota > Metazoa > Arthropoda > Insecta > Trichoptera > Stenopsychidae > Stenopsyche > Stenopsyche tienmushanensis. The sequence continues at coordinate 208,354 of WACJ01000043.1, forward strand.
TCCTCATTTAGAAGGAAATGATAATTGAACAAATACTCATTCAACGCGCAGAAAAGAACGGCAAGCAGTTAAATAAACAAACACTCTCGATAACACACAATATTCGGTCGTTTCTTTGCGTAAACAAATAACACACTTGAAATCGAAATCATTATAAGTGGATAAATTTGGGCTTAACGATCTATACAATCATGCGATGCATGTGAGGAAGCTATCCGTCTCAGTCTCCCGAACTGCGCTAAGTTCTCTCTTTCTCTGTCTGTCCCCGAGCTTCAATGTACAAGAGTGCTCTTTTTGGGACATGAGAATTCGGACATACATGTATGTCGATGCTCCCCAACAGCTTAAAGGATTTGGTCGTAATTCAGTGATAGCAGATGCAACACGATTTTAACAGTCCAAAATAACTTTTTTTTACAAATTTCTCTTAGTGTTGATGATTTATTTTCTATTTTATCCAAAATATCTCGATACGTACTTTTTTTAAATAAAAAAATGCGTTAAAAAAAACCGCATAACTTCGAAATCGCACAAAAAGAGTGTATGTAGTATTTAGGAAAAAGACACACAAATGCGTAGCCTGGCGAGAATATGTTAAAATACATTAATGAAACCTATATGATAAATTTTTAACATTCATTGAATTCGTCTTGTTTTCACTTTAGGTTTTTTTTATGTTTGTTTATTTTTAAGCAGCTGAAACAAAATCATTTTAAATCAGAGTTAATAACTTTTATACATATAAATATGCATTTCATTCTGAGACAGTCCGATAAGCACGCATTTGACATCGTTATATGAATTAATGTACATCGGAGGTCAATCAATCATCGGTTTGGCCAGCATAAGTGATCAATTAATACCTGGATAAATCTCGTGTATTCCAAGTGGTATTGAATAATTTACTCGCCCCCGTGTTTGTAGATATATCTCAAGCAACCGAATTTATCATTTAATCTATTACGAGTGTGAATACATTGTGTCTTTCGACGTTTGCCATTAAAATGTTGGACGACTCAATATGCAGAATTCTAATGTATTTTTTACGCCCGCAAAAATGTTTGATCAAAGTCGGTCGAATGCAAATTTTCGACGGTAGCTTGACATGCCTAATCTGATATGTTTTAAATGTATGTTTTTCCTAGAAACAAATCTGTTATTATTTGCATAATTTCGTCGGCAAAAACTTGTTAATTAGTACTAATGGTCGTTCAAAAAAAAATTAAGATTTCATACAGATTAAAAGCGTTCCGGGTGTGAGTTTTTAAAATCGTTGACATGAAAGCTTCTAACGATTTAATAATTAAACGCAAAAGCTCGGCAAACAAATAATGTTAATGCCCGTGAGCAGAGACAATGGAAAGCTCGCACTCCAGGGGCGGCGCGTGAAAAATCGCTTTTTTTTGGCTGGGGTGTTTTGCAAATTAAAAAAATCGCCGCCCGAACAGAACGGCGCACACGAAGGTATGACGTTTTACCACATCCTACCCTTTACCTGATGGGAATGCGGTCGGGACCACCTCCTGTGGGGACATTTCAATCCATCACACCCTGCGTCAAATGCAATCGATGTCTACCCGCCCGATTTCTCCCGTTCTGTTCCCTGAACTTCCTCCATCAACCCTTTTTATCCACGCCATATGCCTCTGTCCGTTCAGCTCCCGGGAACATGTTAACAATGGCACTCCATTATTGACGACAAATTTGTTTTTAATTAATTCGTGCGGCATTTGCTTCCATCGCTCTATGCCATAAATCCACTTTCATTATAACTTAATTATGTTCAGCCATATATTGCGGCAAGGTCCGCTTAAATTCCACGGAATTGCCATAAGCAATGTTATAGATTATCATCATCATCGGACCGATAGAGCTTACTACAGGACAAAAGCTTCTCTTGCATATCCCTAGGGCCTTTCGCCAAATATATATTTGCTCGAAAATTATACCGATCATGGACTGAATATCATTACAGGCCACCCCCATATAACATGGTATTCCTACAATAGGGCTGGTGCGAAAGTTATTGCCGTTTTATAGCGAATAAACGAATTTAATATTTTATTCTTTAAAAAAAATCTTTACAATTAATTCCTTTTTGTCACATGCAATTTAGTATTCGTCGTATAAATTGATAGAAATTGCATCTAACAAAACCCAATCTTCTGAAGATGGTAATACAAATTGAAAATATGGAGTTGTTAAATATTTTCGGTCGAATTTGGTCGAATATTTGGAGTTATATTTATTAAATGAAGATCCTTCCATTAAAAGGTTCTCTAAATTTACTTGTACTTAAATGTACTTCACATGTACTTAACTAACTCACTCAAATAATGAAAATTTTCTAAGAACTAACAATAAAAAAAACAGATTTATTGTAAAAATATAGTTTAATTCTTAAGACACTGCTGCAAGATGTTTAAATCAATTTCAAGTGTATTGTTTATGTTTATGCAAATAAATGACCGAATACTGTGTGCTATCGACAATGTATATTTATTTATGTACAAGCTTCATACACGCTGCGATAGTCCTGACAGATAAGTGGATTTGTACATATGATAAGAGGCGGACATACAAATATAGCATCTAAATTTATGATGATTTTAAATTAACTCACTACTCAAAGGGTTAAATTTGACGATTTTTATTTTCAAATAGTTCCCACATACACACAAAGGATGGATAGATAACATAACATGCAAAATATCTGATTTATTATTATTGTATATTATCGCTATTTCTAAATCATCCCCCAATAAATCACAAGATGATATATAATTTAATAATCAAGAACAATGCCGCATTCCCGACCCGTGGACATTTTACTCAAATATTCCTTCGAATTGTCGTTAATTTTTACTTCTTGATCGTTTAATATAGTTCAAATATATTGTTTCGAGCATATAGGACATCATATCTGTCAAATACAGCCGATTATGTCGGAACATAAAAATAATCTCATTCAGTTTGACCAAAAGGCGTTTGAAGTGCGAGCCTAAATAAATACTTAATATTTACATCGTTCAATAATACAAAAAACACCATGGTTACGTCAACGAAATATATGGGATAATCCTAGATTTTCACGCTTCGTGTAGGATCCAAGGAACATTCATATCAATCAGGGCACTAATCCGTACATAATCCCATCGGAACATAGAATAGCATTTGTAAATAGACGTACTGATATATTCGATGGCGATTTTGACAGCATCCACGTCATTAGTAACCGGTCCAGATCCAGCATCATCTGAGCCCGCACCACAATGCATTTATTACTAAAGTTTACTTGCGATGCATTTGCATATAACATGTTCCGCTGATTTAATTTACCAAGTAAATCCCGGCTGCACGAAATCAAATGCATTGCTTTATTTACATTTCAATTCGACATCAAAATTCGATGACATACATTAAATCTGGATGAATTATGTTTTTGATTAATTTCGAATGAAGGGGATGCGGCACTTGAGCCCGACGTACGTAAATGCAGATCAAATTATGTGTTAACAATGGTAAATGCAAATCCTGGAATGCTGGTAATAAAATTTAATTTTATCAAGATTACACGGGGTCATATTAACACATTCCCGTCGGGTTACGCATGGCATTGCTTATGAATACATTATTACAAAATTGATATTAATTTAATTTATTTTTTTCAGGTGAGTATTATTGCTATACTATCGAGCTGTCATTCTGATTCGAGACATTATTTGAGTTCTACATATTACAGCAGTTTTGGTAAATAAAACCACTATTATATTTATAATTCGGTTGATGTGCATCATAAAAATGACAATCTTTAGAGAGCATTTTAACCCTACATATTTTGGCTTTTTTGCTCGAGATTTTTTCATAAAAGTTCCCCACAAGCCATTTTTTGCGTATTAAAAAAATGTTTATGTGGAATAAAATGAAAAAATTGGGGGTTTAGGAATTTAAAAAATATTATTTTTTATGCAGGACGCTTATTAATCCCTTAAGTGGATATGACGTATATATCCGTCAAGACCAAACTACATGCAAGGTGGGTATGACGGATATATCCGCATTGTTAAAATTAAGCAAACCTCATTGGAAAATGACGGATATGTCCGATTACAGTGTAGTTACACACTATACAGTCTCTATAATTCCTCCCTGATCTACTAAAAATACAATGAGGACTTCTATCTAACCGTTGATCGTGATCAACTGACGACAATCGTCCCAATTTAAACTTCGTAAAATCACGAAAGTTACCAATAATTTGCATCAAAAATTGTCAGCGATTTTTTTTTTTTTGATTTATTGGATTTCTATTTTCTTTGATTTCATACTCCTTGTATAAAATATAAGATTTTACAATCGATGTTTTAAAACCCCAAAAAAAATAATTCTTCCACCACTTCAGTCTTTCGCATGAAACAATATGATGTTGCGTATTAATCTGTCGTATCTACCCTGCCCATATTTTTAATGTAATCTCAAATGACTGCTGGCTTATTTATTAGCTCATCTTGATTAAATTGGTATGGGATAGTCTTTGCTATTCTTCTCATTGGTTGGGAAGTTGACGTATGCTTTGTACTAAGCATTGTGACTATTATTTTGTCTCGCCTAATACTGAAGTATCTTATTTTCCGTATGCTATCTATCTTTCGTCCCACAGCTAATCTTGTTTTTTTTTTAAATATAATTAGGTAAACCCTTTCTGTAGGTCATTATCGTGCCAGTGAGAAAACATTTCCTTTTCAAGAGTTCTCCAGCAAGGGATGGATTGGTGTTAAACCTATCCGTAAATATATGATAGCCTTTTATGTCTTAGTTCGCCTGTTGTAGATTATAAAAGGGTGTAGAACGAAAACGAATACAATGTAAAAAGTATACGTACTATCAAAATAATATTGAATTATTGGACACAAATAATTTTCAAGATGTTCATTGCGCCACAACTTGACGCAGACTATTGTTTTATGCTCTTTACCTGCACCGATTCAATTCCTCTGAACCAATTATTTTCCATATTCCAGATGACAAATTAATGGTCAGACAATAAGACGGTATTTTTAGAGTATTCACTTGATTCTTACATTTAAAAAAAATGCCAAAATCTTATTTGAAGTTTATAAAAACTGTCCGAGAAAAACCGGCCACACATAGTGTGGCCGGTTTTGTGTTAACAGCCGGAATTGTGTTAACAGTCGCATATTAATGTTTTGCTTGCATGGCACCATTATACATGACTATACTTATAATAATTCATTATATATTGAGTAATTCCGATTTTGATATCAGAAAATCTCCTATTATTTATGTTTGAATCATAAATTATGACAAAATCTGATAGGTATCGTTTACATGGCTCTTCTCACTCTTAAATTGCTTAATAATTTCCATCGTTAAATTCGCATCCTGTTAAGTATACAATATCGTCTTAAGGCTCACTATATTAAATTATAAAATTTTACTACATTCCTCTCATGGCCTTAAAAATTAATAGAGATGATGCTCGTTATCCTTGGGTAATATGGAGTATAATTTATGCGAAATTTGATACGTCAGGCTCGATTAGCATATCAAATCCATTACAAGAGTCCGTCCGAGTGCGTAAATTTCAACAACACTTCTTCGGCTCTCCGAATGCATTTCCTCCGATGTGTGCTTCCTCTTTTTTGTCCAACCCAAACAAGGTAGTTCTCGAAAACCACCCGACATAATCGGGTGTACCTCTCAATAAAATAACACGCGGTCCGCCGGCAAAAACACGTTCGTTAAATTAACACATCATTTAATTAAGGCCCGATTTTGCTTACATCATCCACGACCGGTGCCCGGCGTCCGAGGGGGGACTCGTTGGGCCCCGTAATTCGTAATTATTCGAATATTTTAATTAGATGCCGTGGCATCGTGATCTAATAATTGCGTTCCTACCGAAAATGGTTACCGATTCTTTTTTCGTTCCGGCAAGATTCGGCGCTAAAAAAAGTTGGCGTCCGCACTTGAAACAGTTCCGAGCGGGGTCTACGTGAAATTGACTTTTAAATTAACAGTCTATTGGATTTTTGATTGATGATGATTCGTAATACTTTGAAGATGCCTGTCCGATGGTGCTACTATGCAAAGCAGGGAAGTGCAAAGTCATATTTCAAACCAATTTGTTACACACACTCGGGCGAAGAGTGGAGTGCATTCTGACCGATATGTGGAAATTTGAGAGCATTCAACTTGCATCGGGATCAAATAGCTCGACGCAACATATACATTTACTTCCCTGAAGATTCCACATGATTATGGGACTGAAGCCTCTTTAATATGAATCCTATGCAGAAGTCTTGTATGGACCGCTAGAAAATGATAGCACAAGGATTGTGCAAGAATGACATTATTATGCGATACGTCTTTGAAACTGCAATTCAACAAAACTGAACTCACAAACTTTTGGTTACTTCTCAGATCTGATTACCCTGCGTTTGCTAATAAAGCACTCCAACATTTAAATCCATTCTGCACAACATATTTATATGAACAGGTGTTGTTACATATAAAACTAACATAGAAACAAATTTAATCTAGAAGCGAACCTCAGACTAAAACTTTTCAACATAGAGCCCGACATCGAGGTTCTGGTTTCAAGAAAACAACGGCATTCATCTCATTAATATACCGTGCTAAAAACACCCGCGCGCTACTATGATATGTATTTGGTACACCATATATAGTTCTGAAAAAATCTGAACGCCGCATCTATTATATTTAATAATGATATTCCCATTATTAGAGTCGAGTTGTAGTAAATACATCAAGGTGAAGGAAAAGTTGCAAAAGTGTATTGCTGAAGGAGTTCAGGTTTACATAATCAACTCTTTGGCTATTGTAAGGCAACAAAGAGATTGCAAATCGTTTTAAGGATAAGAGGAGATTATTCTCTATTATAAGGCGCAAACCTTAGTGTGTATAAATTCAATAATTAGGAATTTCAGGATATTTTGGATATGGGATACTTTGCTTAAATATATGATTTCATAAAGTAAAAGTATGACGCCATGCAAAGATGAATACACTTAAATCTTTTTTTGTGCGGTAGATGCGTTCCGCGGAAAATCGCACAAAAAAGCTATGACTTACATAGAAAAAGTGAAGATGCGTTCCATGGATTTTAATAACCGCATAACTTTGAAACAACTATATAAAATACATCCGAAATCGCATAAAAAAAGTTAATAAAAAATAATACACCTAGTGTCAATGTCATCATTGTTCTGTGTAGATTTTCTCTTTCCAACAATATAATTCATAATTAGTAAAGATGTCACTATAGTCTCTAACTCAAAAAAAAAAAAAATCACAATATGGCGACTGTTTTAAAAGTCGAAACATTGGGAAAACGAAATCAATTTTTTCAAAAATTTAAACCAGAATAAAGGGCGTGGTCGTAATTCAGCGATAACAGATGCAATATGATTTACACAGTTCCAAAATCATAATTTTTTCAAAACTTTGGTTAGTGCTGATGATTTATTTCCTATTTTATTCAAAATATCTCGATACGTACTCTTTATGAAATTTAAAAAAAACGCATAACTTCGAAATCGCACAAAAAGAGGTTTGAGTGTATTATATAAATTCAGTGGCCATCTGCCTGCATCTGCTTATTAAAATAGCAGCTCATATCACTTTTACTTTTAGCCTGTATGGTAGTAAGGTCGCATATTTGCGTTCAAATTCCAGTGATTCAAAAAGAGCATTCTTACACGTTGAGCTCGGAGACAGAGATAGATAGTGCCTTGCACGCTAATTTTGGAAATAAGCAAAGACGAAGAGAGTATCTCGCAGGTTGGAATTTCTGAATGGAAGACAAAGACAGAGAGAGTATCTTGCGTACATCGTACAATTGTATAGATCTTTAACCCAAATTTATCGATTAATAGTAATATGTGAATAATATAATACAAGCTGCGACGGTCTTGACAGATAAGTGGATTTGTACGGATGATAAGTAGCGGATCTACAAATATAGCATCTAAGTTTATGATGATTTAAAATTAGCTCACAGCTCAAAGGGCTAATATCAAGTGCACAGGGGTGTGAATGTTCGAAACTGATAATATGGATGTGTTATTTTCTCATAAATAGAAAAATAAGGCCCTAGAGCTATAGCACAATGCTTCTGGCTATAGTATCGTTTATCAAAATCTTCCCTACTTATAGCCCTAGCAAGTAATATTATTTTTGATGGAACGCTGCCTATATTTTCATTTATGTTTGTAGTGAATCGTCTGCAGAATTTAAAAAATATTATAGGCATATCAGGCTCATACAATACACAATAGTACCGGTCGGCCATTTATCTTGTTAGATACCGTTCATATTCATCTCGCACGCTTCTTTCTCCACTTCTGCCCTAAGGGCTATTTGATTTGATGTTTTTCACACGTGAAGACGAAAATTAATATGTTAATAATAATTCTTAATTCCCATGTGTTCTAAAACCAATTAAATCTCCCTGGAGCGATCCGCCCAACTGACGAGAGGAAAGAGCCTCAGACGAACGCCAATTAAAGTGTCAATCATTTTGAGTTCAACTTCTGTTTCTCGTTATAGAACCACAAAAAAAGCATGTGTGCTATTAAAACACACGACGTGTGTTACGTATCTCGAATTATTGTCAAGGAGATGAATAAGGACCATAATTGAGTTTAAAATCTTTGAACTTTTTTAGCAGCATCCAAGCCTATAAAAAATCATGTTTTATATTATCGCCGACATATTGACGATAATTAAATATGAATAAACCCATAACTTATGCGTATTTACTATTAACAAAATATATAGCGTCGTGATAAGATTTTTTTCAAAGCATGCCCATCAAGTTTATGAACGGATATTCATATAAAGGATGTTTGGATGCAAAAAATCATGGTTTGCAACATACCACAGACAAGATGATAGCCATCAATTTTTGATCGCCATTATACGATATTTTTTACAGTTCCACTATTCCCATCCAATGGCACAAAAAGGCGCTAATTAAATAAGTTCTCTAATCATAAATCTCAACCCGTTTCTCGTTAAAGTCACACTTTATATGTGACCGAAATAAATTTAGGACATAATTTTTAATTATGCATAGCTGCACACAAATTTCACAACGTCAAGACTTAAAAAACGATTCAAAAAAACACTGCCAACCGAAATAGATTAAAATGTACCCAACCGAAGCACAAAGCCAATATTTAATTAGAATTTGCTTCGACGGTGCGATTAAGCAAATATGCGGTGCGTGTATAGGCCCACTTGTAATTTATGCAACCGCAGCGTTTGTCAAACTTTTAACAAGTCGCTTTTATAAAATAAAATATATGCGCATCTCTCAGCGAAAGGCAAATATCGGTGGCGCTTAGATAAATTATCTGGATTGATCTGTAATTGCGCAATACGCTTTAGACATATTAAGTTCCCCCAACAGCTATAAATTCGTCTGTCGTTTCGACCCTTGTTCAGAACATTTTTATTAATCTTCTTTTGATCGTTGAAATTGTTGTATTTCAATGTCGAAATTCTTCTTAGATAGAAAACATGCTAAGGGGATGGCATAGTGGGTTAATTCCTGTTTTTTTATAATCGTTTGGGTTCAATTTCATATTATGGAAGAACCCGAACTGTAGCATATTAATATTTAAAATAATATGACTATGAATAATTGTGTATGAATACTTTCGATCTCCTAAATTTGTCGACTAGGTGATTTATTTTCCACGATCTGAAATTTAACCTCAACACTATACTAACAGTCGACTTGGATAGATTAGGTTGGATCTATAGATTTACGATCAATAGAGATAGATTATTCAAATATAAGTAATGTACCGTATCCCAGACTTGCAGTCATCTTGATAAAATGATCTACAACATGATTTTCTTCTTAAGGTGCCATACCGTTTATCAGACGTAGACGATCTCCATAGGAGATTTTTCTAGTCATAAAGGATTGTCATGTCCATGAAACATGTCCTACCATTATAAAGGATTTACGACTAAATGTCAAATTTGTTATTATTTTTTGATGATATATCGATGCTTGATTGAGAAATGCTTTTGGCTTTGTGAAACATCTCAGTATATACTTTTTTAAAGCAAGAAATCAGAACAAATCGATTTTTTGAATTTGTTGATGCAAAGATATTTTTTTATACTCCGAATTTAAGCCTTAACCAGTATGGCAAGATGATCGCGTATTTGCGAGCGAATTCCAGTGAATCAGAAAGAGCACGCTTGTACGTTGAGCTCGGAAACAGACAGAGACAGATAAAATGTCTTGCAGTTCGGTAACTGTGCTTGGGAGACAGAGACGGAGAACTTCCTGCGTACATCGCACGATTGAATAGATCGTTAACCCAAATTCATCGACTAATAATGATGTGTGAATGATATAATTAATCAATTTCAAGTGTATTGTTTATATTTACTTGAAGAAATTGTCGAATATTTTGTGCTATCGACAGTGTTGCTACGATCCTGACAGATAAGTGGCGGACAAGCAAATATAGCATCTAAGACTATGAAGATTTTAAATTAGCTCACTACTCAAAGGGTTAATGATAAGAATCCAGAATTCAACCCATCATACCAGCACATGGTCAGTTTATAGTTATCAACCTAGCTGGTAATGAGGCGAATAACAGCGGTCCTTAATATTTATTACAATCATTCGGTGGTTTATGATAATATTAAATAAATCTCCAAATGGCCCACTTTTGCGTGGTTTTCAAAAAACTTTTTTATCCTGCATATAATTGTGTCGAATCAAAACAACCATAAATGGTCTGAATACTTTTTTAGTGGCCGTTTAATATGTTTCCAGGACCCCTACATGCGAAAACGCGTTAAACTCCCATTAACCACATTATTGCCCCCGTAGCATTGCGATCGTAAAAGCACACAAAAAACAACGATATATCAAGTTTGATGTTATTATTAGCTTAACGTGTTATTAAGAAATATAATTGTTTTTTCCCCCCACCGGGTATCGCAATCTCTTATCAGATCTGGTCGAGTTCGAGGGGTTACGCGTCTTCGTTTATGTTTGTTTTTTTTTAATTAAGCGCTGCCCCGCCTCCCGGTTATCCGGAATACTATCTCAATATAAATTATCCCGTTCCAATAAAGCGGACGACTGCAACCAGCGCGATATCGCGGTATAAATTACTTCAAATGAACACGTACCGCGGGCCCGGAAATTGAATCCAGGTCCGGCGCAGTTATTCGATCATCGGAGTGAATTTAACCTGTGCATGTAATGAAATATGGTCTACGTTTGTTGGTTTTTAATAAATGCTGCACAAACATTGTATCGGCGCACGCATCTTGCATTAAGCTCGTGGTTATTGGGATGCTGCGTCGAATCTGGTTGATTGAAATATTGGGTGAACTGTGCGCCCCATAGAAACAATCAAATTACATAAGCCCATCAACAAATGCTCTTTTGAGATTAATCTTCAACCTTTTAAACTACAATATCGTTGACAACCTAATATATTGATATATTAGGTTGTCCCATAAGTTTCTTTCGCAAATGAACACAGATCTGATCATAGCCATGGTTGAAGAAAACCCGCGATATAATGTTCGCGAAATAGCTAACAAGTTAGAAATTCCACGAACAACTTTCCATAATCATTTGATAAAATTGGGCTACATCAATCGTTCAGATGTGTGGCTTCCTCGTGAACTGACGGACTCAAATAAATTTCAGCGTATTTCAACATGCGATCTTCTTCTCCAACGACATAATAGCCAACCTTTTTTGAAGAGACTTGTCACTGGAGATTAAAGTTGGATACTCTATGAGAATATCCAACGTAAACGATCTTGGACCAAGGGTACTGAAGCTTTAACTGTAGCTAAACCTGGCCTACATCCAAAAAAAGTTTTGTTATGCATTTGGTGGGACTGGAAGGGGGTAGTTTATTGTATGCTACTTCAGCTAGGTGAAACGATCAATTCAACAAAATATTGTTTCCAACTAGACAATCTAAAGGTGCTATTATCCAGACCCAGATACATGGCACATTTGTCAATCTGATTAATACATCGCCGTACATGTCCATGACCTCCCGATTAGAATTCATGACTTCATTGCTTGAGATTTGATTTACAACAAATGATTGATCAGTCGATTTTAAAAAATTGTGGTGATCTTGGGGCTGGATCTTGGAGGGATGCAAAATATCCCAAAAATTCATACTGCGCTCACTAAAAATAATCGCCCATTTCGGATGGGCTTCCGACGGAAACCCACTCATGTCGACAATTTAAAATTTTATTCCAGGCATACATTTTGCAAGATAAACAACCCCGGCAGGAATATTTTTGTTCGTAAAATATTACCAAAATATTTCCGTATTATATTCGCAGAACGGTACAAATAAAAGGAGCGTAAAGTTGGACGAAAGAAAGTTGTGGGATTTCGGGAAATGATTTCATTACCCTTTTCGCCAGTTGAGCGGGGAATATAAAAGAACGGGGGTGGATCGCAAAAAAAAATATTTTTCACGGAAATTTTGCCTGAATTAAGTTCAATTATAGTTCCGAACGAATCCCCATCGTCGAACAATGATGGATCCTTAAAGTAGAAACTTTTTACAGCTTCGTTTAGCAAATATGTTCATAAATATTTATTGGAAAACAAAATGGGTATTGTAAGAATTTTTTTATAGGGTAGCATATGTATTTTAGTGCAGTAGTGTATGTATTTTTTTATCGTGATATAGATTTATCGATAGTAAATTGATACTAATAGTACGGGAATAGGGAATCCAATTCGAACCAAAATTTCGATCGCGAGATCCTTTATTTAAAATGATTTAAGAAAAGATTTTAAAATATCTAATTTAGTCTGGATCTGATTTTGGAAGCATGGCAACTTGCTGCTCTACAACTCGTTGGAGGTATAGTCATCAGATATCAATGTGACTTGTAAAATTTCTTCTGCTGAAACACGGACTAAAATTTGCAAAATTCCCGATTTCCCGACAAATTATTTATTTCCGTCGCTGCAAATGAATACTTATATACTATATTAATTTGATGTGAATCGTAGTTATATTACGGAGGAATACAAAAATTATGAATGCCGTATCTATTATATTTCATATCAATATTCCTATTATTAGAGTCGAGGTGTAGTAAATACATCACCGGTAGGGAAAGGTTAATATAACAATTTGAAAAACATATATGTACTCTATATATGTATACATATATTAGACAGTCACTGCCTCTAGATGTCGTCCAAGCTCGCTAAATAGTAGTTACGTCACTGTTTCCAAGCGTTCAGATTTCGGCGGGAATGTCTCGATTTAGTAGCCTTTAACGTATTGGTGAGGTGTACGATTTCTGTTAAATAAAAATTTCAATCCAGAATTTTTCGGGATTAGATTCCCTACTCCTGTACTATTTGATTTGGTCAGATATAGTCACTTAACCAAGTCTTATCATATTAGATTAGTTTCTGGAAGCTTATCACAAAATTTCGGGCTATGGAAAAATCGGAATTTTCTATCAAATATATTTAATTTATATTAATTATTAATTTACATGCGAAAAGCAATGAGAAACCACCATATGAAAATCGTAAATTCTTAGAAATATTTCTTATGGAGATTGCTTATACTGCATACAATTGAAGAAGTACACGAAATATGTATCGCTAGGCCAAATTTATAAATAGGAATATAAGATCTTCATAAGTACTATATGATATATAAGTTTGGTATAAAATTAAGTAAATAATTTGTATACGATTTAAATAGCATTTGGAGCATCACTACAATTATTACAGTGCAGCAAATTATCGACTGTTAATAATGTAGTTCTGATGATAAATCTTCGTCGCTTGGGTAATTTACACTTATTGTAGTCATAAAGCAAATTAACGTCAAAATCAACAATTATTCATAACAATTATGAGCCATAAATGAGCTGATAAGCGCTCGAAGTGTTATTGTATACGGCATGTTTATTCAACGTTTCGATCCGTTCAATCGGTTAATGGCTGCCGATCAAAAACCTAAGCGTTTTTCATCGCCGATGAAAATTTTTCAGAACTACCATTATTCAATTGGCCGCCGATATTTCTGCTAATTGAGGCAATAAATTTCGGCTTTCGACGAAAGTTTCCAGCGTACAAAAATGTTGCGCCAATTTCAGGTAATGATAACTTTTATACGCACTCCCCGAAGCCCACTTAGCTTTGATATACAGCCATGAAAATTTCCAGCGCCCATATTGACAAAATATCATCCGATTTATTTTGCATTGATTAATTCCGCCGATTTGTGCAAGCTGTTTGCGGAAAAAGTATTTTGAATGGACCGAATGTAATTGTGCATGCCGTTGACGTGATGCATTCGCGAGCTCGTGTGCTGCAACGGGAACAATGCAATAAAACCGTACATTGATAGGATCTTCCTGCATTTATGTTGCATAGGGTCTACATGCGCTCGTATTGTCTCGACTTTACGACCGACCTACACACTATTTCTTGGGTTTTTAATGAAATAATTCCCGAAGAAACATCAGACTGGGGGGACGCGTTGAACAATTGATCTGGTCATGCAGAAATTGACGCTGAAACTAAATGTATAGACATCATAATGCTCGAATAGAATTTGTAATGCAATTTAACTTCCTATGTACAACGACGACGGCAATTTGATTTACACCATAGTGTTGTGCAATTTTTGCGCAATTGATTTACGGAGTTCGACAAATTCAATCTGTCCAACGAGTCCCTCGATCCCATAAAACAGCACTCCATATAAAATAAATAGAATCATCCAAGTTTACTTTGCCATAAAAAATATATTTATAACATGAGTTTATTTTTCATCAAATGTATAAGATCGGTTAATCGAGGGTTCTTAACGTATAAAAGCAAATATTATTATTTTATAGATTTTTTAATCGAGATTATCACCTCCAAAAGCCCTATACCTTGCAAATTCACCGTCGAAGAATGCAAATAGTCGTATTAAGGAAAATAATGTTATTTTACGAATATATATTGGATAAGACCAAATCTCTTCGATCTGAAGATTGATCGAATCCTCCAAATTCAATTCAGATTTATTCGATTATTCTCAACCATTTGCTAACATAAATCTTTGAAAGCAATCTCTCTCTATCGATAAGTACCATCAGTTTTTTACAATTTTTCTAACCACAGATTTCATTCAATTCTACAGTCAAAACATATTTGAACATAAATTGATTTATAATCGCTTCAATATTTACATAACGATTAAGACATTTAGAATATGCTGAAAGTGCCCATGATTATAAATACTAAATAATTATATACTACTGCTATATAAATAGTTCAAGATTATGGCAGTGAATGTAGAAGTTAAATATTTTTGGGAATATGTAAGTTTACGATTCAAATATACGAGGCATATCCCGAAAGTAAGTGTACTACATTTTTATGTATTTTTTTAAAAAAAGTGTATTTGAAAAAATACATAATAGCCATGGCACAAGTTTCTTTGTGCCTTTCTCGAAGAACTCTCCCGTCAGCTCCTTCCCCCACTTCAGAACCTCTTTCTGCACCTGCTCGTCGGAAAATTTAATTCCACCCATGTGTTCTTTCAAGGAAGGAAAAATATAATAATCTAAAGGCACCAAGTCAGGGGAATATGAGGGGTGGTTCAAAAAATCCTGACCAAATAAGTCCAAGAGCGCCTTGGTGGCTAAGTCTGTGTGAGTACGGGCGTTGTCGTGCAACAAGCACACTCCTCCTTTTGTTTTGAATGCTTCTTTTGAGTTTTTTAGGGTCTCACAATATCGCTGTGCATTGATGGTCTCTCCCTGAGACAAAATTTCAACCAACAGAGTCCAGAGATCCCCCTCTACCACTCAGGATGGCCAACCACAGCCCGTTATTGTCATAGTATACTTACTTTCTGGATAATCCTCGTACATAGCCATAAACATAACCTGCAAAAGTACCCTTCAATGCATTCACCCAGATGGCCCGCTGGGTGAACGTTCACAAACAAAACTCATATGTCATACTGTCTTCAATATCGAGTGCATATAGTGGTGAGTACTTTCTGCTTGATGTGAAGATCTCCTTCTTAAAGTGAATTCTTAGCCATTATTTTTAACAAATGTTGCCATATCGGTCATCTGATATATAGAGCTCCCCATCAGGATACAGTTGGATCGATTTGGGCCTAGGAATTAGACTCTGCTATGTACTATTATGGAGTTTTCGCATCTTTCTTTTTATGTATCAATTTTTTTCATTCCCATATGTCTAAAAACCTAAAATAAACATCATGAAAAATGATTAGGATTCGAGAGGTCCCATAACGAAAATTGATATGTTATCATGGATTGGAGTAGTAATCTGAGTTTAAAGAGTAATCTGATATTGACAGTGGTCGTTTTTATGGTCTAGTGTAGCTATTTGTTAAAGATGACGTTTAGAGAAGAGTTTTTCAAGTTTGTTCAATTTGAATTGTTAAAAATACCCATGCACAATTTTACGCCCGAACTGATCTCCGATACGGACGTAAAAAAGTGCGTAGTCCCCCAAAAGCTGGCGCAAGAAATCCGATACGATCACGGGATGTTTTTCTTATAGTCCGATCGGATCTAGACAAATAAGATTCTCGTTATCGGTTGAGTGCTCTACTAATCGAGTAATATAGAGATTTATATCTAGAGCTCCGTGTGCACTGGGTTAATAGGTTTTCCTTTATCGCGATAGTTGGGCTCTTGGATGTGCCGCTAGAACGATGGCTCTCCAAGGAACCGATGCGAGTTAACACACTGACACCCCTTTCAGTCGACTTGGCACACTCATCCATCAACCGCTCCCGGGGGTCGAGTCCTTCATACCGTATTTACGGACCCAGGACCCCTAATGCCCGACCGACGGTGATAATTGAACATTTTTTAACGACTCCTGTTCCTGGAAAGTCGGAAACGATCTGGCTACATCCTCGCTATTTTATAAACGTACCATATGGTCCTCCTCTTGGCTCACGGGCAACAGATGAAGTCATCACCAATTAAAAGGGATTTGCTATGCTCTTCTCTTATAGCACGCCAATAGACTCCTTAACACGAAGGAATTAGTAACGGACCCGATAAATAGACAAAAAATAAGGATGAAAATCGATGTGAAGCAATAAAAAGATAAAAGCAAATGGCGTATAAGACTATCAATTGGTTCGATACAAAAGGGCATCGAAAATTAGGACATGAATTGTAAACGTTTGAAATTATCTATTTTTTATTCGGTGGAAAATTTACCTCCAACAATAAATCCTCGTCGGAGTCCTCGCATGGAACTCCAGCGAGAAAAGAACGGAGAGTCCACATCCTCAATATTTTAGGGCACTCAGCCTTCGATGATAGTCTCCAGTAAACGACGTTTCTACTTGCCTCCAAAGAGAGGATGCAGTTATTTGTCTGTATTATTATTTTTTAAGTTTATTTATTAAAAAGGTAAAAGTTAGCAGTCTCCTTCCAAAAAATAACGCGAAATATTGTCAAAAAGTCATGGAAATATCCCAAATACCTTTACTATTGGTGTTAATATTTTACTTATTTACTTATTTCGTAGGCTGTATAACTTATTTGAGATTTTATTTGGTTAGACATTATAATCTTAAATGATCACTCAAGCGATTCTTTCATTATATGGGCATGCTATGTGAAGACTTCCGATGGTTAATGATGAATGAGGGAATCCTAAAAGGTAAAAGGAAACACACTCGAATGCATAAATATTTACCCTATTCTCATTTTCTAGTACAACATACTATCATATTCAACAGTAATGAGTGCTTAGGCATACTGCATCAGACGTCACATAATGAGCTGGCCTTTGTTTGGAGTGTTTTTGTACTAACAGCCATTAATTTTGAACGAGCTCCGATGCTTGTGATAAGCAAAAATGTTCATAAGAAATCGATTCTTGTAATGGTCTTTTGGGTCCATGTAACTATGCCAAACGCAGGTGAAGGAACTCTCCCAAGATATAAATCAGGAGGAGGGATTTAAAAAGTGTGCTCCACTTTAAGTGACAGCGTAGAATAAATTGTACTAGTGGGAGCCAGAGCTATGCACCACCGCTGAGAAATGATGATATTTACTTAAGCGATGTGTTGACCAAGATGCATTCAGATGGAGGAAGACGATAAGAAGACGGTCGTCGATTGACATGTAAATAATGAATGCTCCTTGCGTCGCAAGGTTGAGACAAAATACACATTTTCCAGTCTCTCCTTATTTACAAATTGACTCACCAACTCCTTCAGGGATATTCAATGATCCTCCGACGAAACGGACGCCTTAATCAAAGACCACCCTTACATTGTTTTCTTGGCATTAATCAGACTCGACCTCTTCCAGACAGAAGACCGTAAAAATTCAATGGCGATAAAGCGCAACCCATCAAAGTGACCAAAAAAAATATCGATCCACTTAAAACTCTGGGTAGAGTTGAAAACATTTGCAGACCAACTGTGACATGACACCCTCGTACATCACTGAATATAAAACAATACGATACTAGATTATTATTATATAAATAAAAATACATCTGTTTCTGAGGGAACGTTCAGAATTACTAACTCACAAAATAGTATACATTTTTAAATATAATAGGCATTGAACCAAACGATGATTACAGCCACAATTTGTGATTTCATGGATATAATACGAATATTATTAATAAATAATGAAACACCATCAGCAGCAGTTAGTGCTTAAGGGTCGCTAATTAAAATTGAGACCTGAGCAAATCCTGGCTTTCTCATGGACACTCGCCGCTCCAAATTCTTAACGCGCATCTTACTCAATAATTTTAACAGATGCAGATAACAAAATGTAAATTGTGAATCATTAGCATGTCGCTAATGGGCAATATTTGTACAAGAAGCATTAATCGTCTTGTTTAAGTATGATATGCGAGCCTGACGATATTCATTACTGTATCGTGATAAGCGTACTAACGCCATCATTCTTGTCACATTGTTGCATTGATATTTTAAAATTTCCATTCAATTCATTTGTGAATTATTTAGAGTTAAATAGATTTAATATATTTGTATCAACAGAATGAGCATTTCAGCAATTAATGTTGTGCAAATAGTGACGTGGGAAAATCTTTCTGTATGTGTCTTTTTCTTCATTTCACTCTTCACATAATATAAATTGTTAGTTAAAAAATGAAGCCGTGTTTGTGTAATATAAAAAAGTGGTGAATATGGTATCTTAACCCCTTAACCTTTTAAGGAGTATTATCGAAGGGTCTTCGATATGACCTTCACTATTCAGAAAGAGCACTCTTGTGCATTGAAGCTCCGATGCGGACAGAGACAGAGAGAACTTAGCGCAGTTCAGGAGACTGAGACGGAGAGCTTTCTCGCATGCATCTCATGATTGTATAGATCGTTAAGCCCAAATTTATCCACTTATAATGATTTAGATTTCAAGTGTGTTATTTTTTTACGCAAAGAAACGACCGAATATTGTGTGTTATCGAGAGTGTTTGTTTATTTAACTGCTTGCTGTTCTTCGCTGCGTGTTGAATGAGTCTTTGTCCAATTATCATTTCCTTCTAAAGAAGGAGCACTTGAATCGATTTTTTGTGCATTGTTTATGTAAAGAAATGAAGTGGTCTTGTATGCACTATCAAGTGTTCTTTTATATTGACTCTGCCTCGAATTGAAGATTGTCTTACACTGATTAGGAGCTGACAGAAAGTAATCGATGTAAAGCGATTATGACATCAACGACTTCATCGATTTTAAATTTGCTCACTAACGAAAAGGTTAAAGAGGTAAGACACAGGGATGTGTCCGAATTCCAGTGATTCAGAAAGAGCATTCTTACGCGTTGAGCTCAAAAATAGACGGAGAGTGTCTTGCACGTTGAGCTTGGAGAAAAACAGAGACGGAAAGAGTATTTTGCGTACATCGTAAGATTGTATAGATTGTTAACCCAAATTTATCGACTAATAATGATATGTGAATGATATAATAAATCAATTTCAAGTGTATTGTTTATGTTTATGCAAAGAAATAACCGAATATTGTCTGCCATCGACAGTGTTTATTTATTTATGTACAAGCTTTATATACGCTGCGATGATCCTGACAGATAAGTGGATTTGTACGGATGATAAGTGGCGGATATACAAATATAAAATCTAAGTTTATGATGATTTAAAATTAGCTCACTACTCAAAGGGTTAATAAGGAGAAGATGATGAAAAAAATGCTAGTCAACAGTCATACGTCGGGGATATTATGTTAGCTCTTATATGCATCCTATCGTTATATAGTTATGTATTTTCTACAAAATTCATGTTTATACCCTCGATTATCATGAATTTCACTTTGTTACATAACCAATATTAGTTACAGAAGTGAAACGATTTGAAATCAAAGGCAAATTGTACAAATATATAGACTTAAGCTCCGGTCGCCTTGTCCCGGCATAAATACTTGGCAGCATAGACTGCTATGATTATTTTGCCTCGTAAATTACAAAAACAATGTATAGTTGCAATCTCGGTCTCGAATCTTCTTTATTTATATGCACTGGCTGCATCGACAATATAAGGCAGCCTCTTACCCGGGGGCATTGAGGAGATTAAGTGAGACATTGCGGCCGTTATTTATTTATTGGACGGCTCATTCTGTAATCGGGCGACACCTTATCAGGCCGGTTGCCACCTACCGAGGTGGCAATGCAGACGACAGACAAATAGACTGCCACACAAATATGCGTTCAGCCCGAGGGTCTTTATCGCATTTTTACCCAAAAAACGAATGGGCCAGTCACACCCAGATAAGGTCATAATCACCGCCGGGTTTCTTCCAAATGACCCTCGAGAGATGTACCTCGTCATTTACGGACGTGCTTACAAATCGTTATGCTATTCCGTTGAGTCACTGCAGGTCGGACCTTTGACCGTCTATTACCGATTCTCGACGAGGATACCTCGTGTAATCGAAAATAAAACATCAATGCCGAGACGATTCGTTGACGGCGATGTATGATTTATTCATCCGATTCGTGTAATTTGGTCCAGAGCCGGAGAGGATCGACACCATTGTATCATGGTGCAAACGATTCAATAATAGACACATTATGCTGTACATGGGCATTCCATGTCTTACAATAACAACTCGCTCGTATGTACAAGCTTACAAATCAAGGGCCGAATTCGAAATATATCTATCTGCCGATATGAATCCTGAAGGGAGGAAAGACCCCTTAAACATATATACAGGATGTTTTGCACATGGACTGACATTTTTTTTTTTTTTTTGGGTTAAGGGGTCTTTTGTTACGTTTCACACATATCCCAAGTGTCAGGGTTGTCAAAATAGATACCCAAAATTTCACCATTAAATTGTCATAACTTTTTTAATATGTAGTCGTAATAGCACTAAATAACTGTTTTTGTATTTTGCAATGTATTTTTGATCTAAAAAAATGATAATTTTATGCAATTGGTTTAAATAAAATTAGTTCTGCACTTTCAAAATTACAAAAAATGTGCAAATGAATGAGAAATGTTCTTCTTCTAAATTTTCTAAACAAAACACTAACAACTATTTTGAACTTAGTTCAGTTTCAAAAACATCTCTATTTCATACCCTTTCTAACGCTATGCTACATGTCATACAACTAATTCAATAAGTCGTTAAACTTGAAGAGTTACCAGTTTGCCAGGGTTAGGGTTAAAAAATACTTTTTACGTTTAAGATGTTTTTATTAAATATATTTACAAAATGATGTCACCGTCTGTTATGTTGTTCAAAAATAATCATCATCATATAGATTTTACATAAAGAACTTTTGTATATACACTTCAGTCCCTATTTTATAGGCAGGGGGTTTCAAACTAGGAAGAAGACCTACATGACGCTTTAAAAGTGTATCTCTGATCTCTTCTTGGCTAGTTTTAAATAAATTTTGATATTGTCAAACACGGCGTTTTTAAATAAATACAAACATTATTAGAACAAATTGCTTTCATAAACTGTAAACAGGACAAAACTTTTCCGACGGCCCGTGAAATTCGATTTGCTTGGAGATGAGCCAAGATTTTTATATTTAAACTGGTTAATGTCGAACATTTTTGTTGTATACAGAAGTCTCATAATTAGATTTGTCTCAAGAAGCATAATATTTACAAAGTACTAAGTTTGCTGAAGTAGGCAGGTTTTTTGCTGAAAATCTTCAACCGTATCAAATTCGAGTTAACAATAGGCGCTTCGCTACGCGAATCCTTAAATTCAAGATCATCCAATTAGCCTCCCAAATTGGGCCTCGTTATAGTGTCGTGAGTTGCGCCAAAGGGTTGTACGTATTTAGGCATAAGTAGTGACCATTTTTTATTCGCAGGAAATTTCATAAATAAATACTTAAATAAGGGGGGGCGATTCTCGTCCGACATTTGTGGCTGTGTCTGTTTTTAATTGCATTCCGGCGCTGAATGCAAACAATAAACGTTTATAATCTGGCCGAAAAATTCTTTCTCGTCGTTACATAAAGCATTGTTCTACGGCAAATAAGTAATTAACGTCATTGCTGTCCAATCAAAACGTCACTCGATATTTGGACACGGTGAATGCCACGCCAAATTGATTTTGGACTCTTTTTGAAACAATCAAACGTCCCATTGTCCGCTAAATCGGCAATCAATTAAATGCATTTCGATGCATAAATTTGCTTTGTGCAACGGAAGTCCCGCGCCCTTTAATTACCGCAAATGGACGTTGTTCTGCTGCCCTTCGAGGAATATTCGGCATTTTTATGAAGTCTTTTAATTGGTCGTTAGACCTAAATATGCACCGAAGAAGCTGCCGTCCAGCTGTTAAAAATAAGGATGGATCGTTAATAATCAAACTGATGACAAACAAGATCTTAAAAATGTATTTAAAAGCGCCCAAAATATAATTTTTTGAGTATTTATCACCACATCAATAAACTTTGTGACTAATTAGCACCAACTATAAAAATCGTATACAGTCAGATTTACGATGAAAATCGTTGTTTTTCATAAAAGCGAATTATTTACAGGAGCAAATTTTCAATGTCAATGAAATCAAACAAAATACTAACAAAATTTAGATGAGATAAAAATACTCGCAGTTTCGAAATCTATCAAAACTACAAAATTAAGATGATGTTTTTCTACATACCGTGTAAAAATGAAACCGCGCTAATGGGTACCGCGTAATTGAAGAAGAATGCGTGGAAAAAACGATGCTAAAATATTTTTTAATGCTAATAAAAGTATTTCACTTAAGGGTTTATGATTAAGTTTTTGCTACAAAAAGATGATGAAGAAGTTATTCCACTCATTGCAAATTTAATTTTAGAAAGCCTTCAAGTTGTCGGATAGGACAACATTTTGTAACGAAAAATCTTGATGTAAAATGGATAATATGCTATCAAGGATGAAACCATGAAAAATCACATAATATTTTTCAATAGCCGAATTTATATTTTAACACTTTCGTGACCGATGATGCGTATGCGGTGAATACGTTTTTATATTTGCAACTACTAATGCTACATCTATTTGTAGTAATACGTTCAATGGTCTGATTCTTTGATGCGGTTACGATAGTGTTAAAACGCATTAAAAATTAATATTTTTCGTGATACAATTCAAATAACTTCAACATTGAGCACCCATAATTCACAAAGATCACTTAACAATAACATTAAAATTTTAACTTTAAGGTGGATTTACGTCAGATTTCCTTGTTGGATGGAAATATAGATTTGCGCATTGGAATGATTAGATACAAATTTATTCATTATGCTATAATATTCATAATGCATATGTAACACATAAAAGCGAATTATCTATTTCGGGCCAGATATATATTTCATAGATGTATAAATAATTTCGGGAGATGTTAAGATGAATGTTTTTTGGGAATTACTACGGAAGTTTCATTTGCTTAATGGCTTCTACGAATAGGCACAAACCACATAGTTTCTTTTCGTGTGTGTTGTATCTTTTCATCTGGCTCCATTCGGAGCAAATATCCTTATTTGACATTCATCTGAATTTTTGATGACTTGCCTTCCTTTGATATGATGGCTTTGGTCCTGGGGTGCTTTGATCTGACTATCACTCAAATCGCTCCGCAACTAAATATTTGTAGCTGTTATATTAACATGCGCTGTGTCCATTTTTTTTTTCTTCGATTATTAAATCATGTCTTGTTTGTAAGACATGTTTTTTAATGTGTTTTCCTTGAAAGATGGACATTAACAGATCATTAAGCACAGTGCAGCCGTACAGATAAGACAAGTAGCTAAACGAAATGCATGTGTCCATTTGTTGGTACTCTAGCAACATGTGCTTCGAAAACAAAGATCTTTTTAGATCTATTTAGCTTAGGGAATATAAAGAGCACCGATGCCGAATACCGGAAAACACAAATGTACACATTCTACAAAATGTGTGATGTAAATAGGGTCGCAACGTATGCTTACGGTAGAAATGGTATTTTGAAAGGTATGGAAGCGTGAGGAACTAATCTTGACAGTTCATGCCGTGGTCCAATGGGCTGTCATCATAATTCCTCGCGTTACCAGGATCAAAGCCAACAATCTAAAAGCACAGAATATGTGTAAGCAAATCGATATTGGGAAATATTAATTGTCGAAGTTGATAAGCCTCTTTGAGGATTTGGGGCGAAACTTTTGCTAATTTCGCAGCACTTTGGTATCTCACTCAATATTTAGCCGCAACGAATTCGACAGCCGTGAATAAATGTTAATCCGAGTTTTCTTTCTGCAGATTCCATCCGAGCACATATAATCAGAATACATTTTTGCATCTATAAATATCAATTTTGCGACCTAATGTGACATTAAAATTCAAACATCAAGACCGAATTCAAACCGACCTTCAAACATTTGCATATTTTTAACGACATCCTTAATAACCAAAATAACACGTCGACATAAATTCTAACTAAAATAATTACATTTAATCACATATTATCTGAAGAGCATAACTTTACAACGAATAGAAGCCAGCCAGGCGAATTGAACCGCTTAATCTTCCATAACGCAAAACTTACGTTCTTAGAAACAGAGCCAAACTTATGAAGCAACTAATAGAGACCTGGTACGTTAATCAGTATAAAAATAATAACATAGTCTGGCATCTTATCATTACTACATGTTCACATCTATATTTAATTACCTGCATCAACGAAAATACTTGACACATCAACAATCAACGCTGATTGTTAATGTGTGTGATGATTTGATGACCATTAATTTTCTTCTTTTCTCTTTGTCAAAACGGGGCATTCTCCTGATATACGCGATACTCGTTTTGCACGGTTTCACTTTAACACGATAAAGAAAATAAAAACAATGCATGTTTGTTAATATAAATATTCCAATCGAAAAAGACAACACTATAGCGCGTCGATGTACAAACCATTACATTATACAGAATAATGTTTTGTATTTTGCAATGAATTTTTGATCTAGATTTTATCCCGAAACTATGCTGCCTAAAAACGGGACTGCCCCGTTCAAAGCATGATTGTCAATTTAATCATTCTTTGTTCACGTAAAAATATTAAAAATTAATTACACTAAATCCCTCTTTTTGTGCGATTTTTTTTTGTGCGATTTCGAAGTTATGCGGTTTTTTTGAAGCACTTTTTTTATTTCATAAAGAGTACGTATCGAGATATTTTGGATAAAAGAGGAAATAAATTATAATTTGGGACTGTATAAATCATTTTGCATCTGCTATCGCTGAATTACAATCACGCTCTTTATTCTGGTTTACATTTTGATAAAACTTATTTCTTAACGAACGAAGACGTCCTTTAAATGTTATCAAAAATGCTTTTTTTTAATTGCCTTATTGTTTTCCTGTTTTTTTTATTTTCATTCGCTTTTTTTATGCGATTTTGTATATATTTTATATAGTTGTTTCAAAGTTATGCGGTTTTTAAAATCTATGGAATGCATCTTCACTTTTTCTATGTAAGTCATAGCTTTTTTTGTGCGATTTATTTTTTCTGCGACTTTCCGCGGAATGCATCTACCGCACAAAAAAAGTTTTTAACAGCTTCGTCTCTATAGTCGACGTGAAAGTAATGGACATTTTTTAAAATCATTTAAAATCAACTATTTCACGTTTGATATTTCCAAAGACACAAGGTTTTGTAAAAATTCAGGATATACAATAAATAAATTACTCTAATTAGCATTATTAAAATTGTTGTTCGACAATTGTTCAATCATTTTAAACAGTTTTTAAAGAACCAAAAACTTTACAAGCTGAGTTTAATTATTAATTCTTCTTTCTTCAACTGCAGATATGTTCTTCTGATATTTTCTGAAAATTCAAGCGCATCGCAATTTATTTCAGCAGAAGACATCGGATACAAATCCAATGTTATCTCAAGCACTCCTTTTATTACCCTGGTACTTTTTCAGATGAATAGTTGAAAAATAGTTGTGATGCAGCTCCATTGGGATCCTAATAATCCACAGCAAATTTATTTCGTTTATTTTGGTCTCGATAATTGTAAGCAATGGGAACCATATCATGCCATCCCACTTTTCACCACAAGCTCTTAGGGTCAATGCAACCATATATTTCGAAATGCTGAACATGATTGTTAACCCCTAGATTAAGGGAGTGGTCATACGTTTTACAGCAAGTCTGTTTTGCAGACATAGCCTACATAACCCATTTGTGGCTGGCCAAAAAAAAACCCACAATAATTTCACCCCTAACATTTGGTCTCTTAGTATTTCTAATTAAGTTCCTCCAGTACATCTGAAGAAAACATTCTTGTAAAAGCCATATCAAAATTTATATACGCAAAAACATATCAATATCATTATAAGCAGGGGTTCGGCAACTGCATAAGTTTTTGTTTGTGCATCAAATTGATAATTGCTAATAAGTGTATTTGATTTGATTTTTTTAAAATTTAGACGGCTTTTTATAGATAAAAAGATGCGCGCGCAGTTAAATATTTAATGTCGCTACTCTCAAATGATCTCTTTTTTTAATTCCTCTAGTTTTATTTTTCAATGCAATATTAAAATTTAATCGCTCAATTTTATTTTTCGCATTAATCAATTCGCCGCCACAGATTGTATGTATATTAAATTCTTAGAAATATCAATCAAAACACCATCAGGCCTTAGACGAGATTCGACACCTATTAAATATGCGATAATAGCACAACACAATCTCCATATATATGGATGCTATTAGTTGTAAACGGATTTTACACGCTACACCTACCAACATCAGGATGGTTCATATGGGTCCATTGTTCGCCAGAATTACGAGACATGTTGCCAGACTCCATATCTCTATTATGTCATATTCGTTTCATATCTAAATTGTTCATTACGTTCGGTCGAACATCTTTTGTGGGATTCGATATGAAGCTGCGGCGTTCATCCGAAGACCGGTTCACGAGAGGCTCTCATGGTGACCGTTCTCCATCGCAAGGCTTCGAATTCCCGATATTTTTTTGAATATCCCCAAGATGCCTCAATAGCGCACAAACATGATAACATACCCCTAATACGCCCACCCTAAGGCACACCCGATATAATATTTAAGCACTGTGCTGCGATATCATCGCATCACAGATTTACATATCGTAACCAGAAAAAAAAGGTTCATAACCCCTGGTCTAAGGCGGCTTATTGCAAGAGGTCTCATATTTATTACCCAATATGCTGCGTATAAAGCTTACATATGGGGTTAATACAAGATCGTATTTTATCAAAACGTAGAAATCATGTACGTCATGATTCAAATAACATGGGTGCTTGCTTAATATTTTATAAATTTGTGATATGACGGTGTAAATATTTGAATAATATTAGGGGATAGTCATTCGATTAAGATATTAGGGTGACCAAACAATACGATTCACCCTCAGAGTAGTTGTTATTTAATAGAAATTGGGGTCGGTTTGCTGCGGGATTCAATAGTCATGATGGTCATTTAATTCGGCTTAAATTTGAATTATTAATTAAATCGAATAATAACTCGATGTAGTAAGAAGTGTTGGTACAGTGGTTAAATCCTGGAATCTTATTATAATGGTTCGAGTATCTCACTAACATTTTCATATGAACGCCATTGCCAAACGCCAATGAACGCCAAATTGTTAATTGTCGTATATGCTTCCATAGGAACGATCAACAATAAAACATTAGCTAAATTTTGATGACAAAATCCATATTTTTGTTTGAAATTTGATAAGTTTGGATTGTTCAAAAGCATGCATCTTCGATGGTTTGGCTGTTTGGACCGAAAAAAATTGCATTCAATGGCGTCCAAGAGCCCAAGAATGCTGTCCGTTTTCAAATTGGGTGCCCTCAGAGGTCAAAAAATTTTCGAATGGCTTTATTGTGCTTTCATTACACGATGATTAATCTGTCCTCTATTTTTGTCATTTTCTAAATACCCGAACAGCATGAACGCATCTAGGGGTCCCTTCAAGAAACCCATTCAGTCACGACGCATGCCATGCCTAATGATATTATTTTGTGTTGTGCCGCATATCTCCAACAATACTGGTTCTTAGAGGCACATCTAGTTATCATAGGTGAACCTTAGAGCCTGGAGTAATTTTTTCCATATTTTTTTGTGGACCAAACTATTCCGTTTCGGACGTGGGGTTCATCCGACGTGTGATTCTAATCGCTAGATGAAAACGACGATAATCGTTCCACTACCAGGCTTTTTTATTATGACCCGGACGATTTATCAACATCTTGAAGAAAACAAGATGGCGGATTTTAGATGCTCGTCTGCCGAGTGGTTGAATTAATTTTGCTTATCAGCGAATGAAGCCCCTTGTATTAAATTGCTGAAGCTATTATGAAGATTTAGAGAATAAAGGAAACCGTACGAAAGAAAACATTGTTAACCATTAATTGGGAATAAAAGGTACTTTACAGGGTTAATAGGCTTACTGTAAATTAATTGACAAAAGCTGAGCTTATTTCATATCGCGCATTGTGTTAGAGCATGCCACAATAACCAGGATAAGAAGTAAAAATATACATTTTATACAGAATTAAAGGATGTGAATCTAATTGTTTTCCTTCTTATTGTTACAGATAATTGACTGCGGAAACACAGGAAAAGTGAAATATGTTCTTGGTTCGTTGTTTATGGATTTCTTCGGCTACTCCGTCGACGATGGTCGATTCAAACGACGTCTTCCACAGGATAGAAAATTTTTAAGGTATCCATCTCGCTTATTAATGACATTACATTGTGCTAGCTTAATTGCGCCCCGTACAAATAGGGATAAATGTCGCGATGAAATTTTAAATACGGCCCTGTGTAAATTTCTCTCCTAAGTCCTTATCTACATATATCATTTAACCGAATTTCTCCTCGGTGTTTGTGGAAGTTCTCCGCGTTTCTGTGTAACAATAATTCATAATAAATTATAATGACGTTGTGACCTCTCGGCCGCAGGACATCTGCGCCTACCCCATCTATCGTCACAATCCGAATTATTCACGCCCACAAAAGTAAGCCGCAGACCCTGGCTCCCTTTTCAGGGATAGTCAAAGACTTAAAATAGTTTTTGGATCGTTCATAAATAACGATTTTAGCACATTTAACGATTGAAATACATAAGCATCCATAACTTACACGAATCCTGCCAAAATGATTGTTATCTAAAAACGAACATTATGTAATGCAGGATAAGTTTACCGTCGACGATCGAACGAAGGATGAAACGCTTCGATTATATTTATTTGGTTTTGTTGACCAAAAGGAAGATGATATTTAAATAATCAACGGTTAAGCTCTATTTTTGGCAATAATTTATTCAACAGATACAGAATAGAAAGGCTCTCTTCTCTAAATAGTTAATTATTCCACACAAGAGAGAGAGAGAGATCTGGCTGCAGGAAGGACGACCTCCCACAGCCAAGGCTAACCGACGATTCTCCCGACTCCCGCCTCCTACGCGTCACTATCCAACCGGCGGTGAGCAGAAACGGGAATCTTTATCGCACCGCGAATTATTCTTATTGACAAAAGACATGGCGATGTATGATTACTAATTCAGATAGACGTTCAGATAATAGCTCTGTAATTATAGTCAAAATCTTAGATGCCATATTTGGTTGTCCGCCACTTATCGTCATACAAATCCACTTATCTGTCAGGACCATCGCAGCGTGTATGAAGCTTGTATATAAATAAATAAACACTGTCGTACCACACAATATTCGGTAATTTCTTCGCGTAAACATAAACAATACACTTGAAATCGATTCATTGCATCATTCACATATCATTATTAGTCGATAAATTTGGGTTAACGATCTATACAATTGTACGATGTACGCAAGATGAAGAAATGAGAAAATGATATTTTTGAATTATTAGAATTCGCTCGCAAATAAGCGACCATACTACTAAACAGGTTAAAGTGTGAATGAAGCAAATATGATCATGGACAAAAAAAACACTTTCAAAAGAAGATTTAATAAATGTAGCATTCATTTCATACTTCAATACAAATGCATATGAGCAAGATAGATAACAGCCGCCCATTGTGATTGCAAAAGATTTTGTAGCTCATTTCTATATGTGTGACTATTTCTGTTAATGTCCACAGATTTGTGGTTACAACATTAGGCACACATGGTCAAATGATCTTGTATTATTAGCTTTTTTGCAACAAAAAAGGGAATTTCGGCACACAAAGAACAGCACGTATGAATGCCATAAAAGGTCCTTTATGGGATAATGGATACCAATAAATGTATCTGTTGTGGCGTTGACTACCGCTGGCTACAACTTCTAATGACTTCCGCCTATTCCGCATCATATAAGCACACAATGCAGGAGACATCCTGGTATGCATTACAGCCTCTACCATTATATATCCATTTCCATTGAGTCCCCATCCACTGACAAGCAATAAATTACATTTGAAACCACCTCAAAAAAGCTCAACGTGCTGCCGTTACCGGTCCTTCCCGTCAAACAATGGAGGGCGAAACCACCGCGTAAAACGAGACTCCCACTTCCCCCTAATCAACACACAATAAAGACTTAATATCTCCATGGAAATTCTCGTGGAGCTATATCGAGCATTTTTAATACTTTTCCATGGAAACTTTCATTTCCGATCGGAAGATTCACGAGTATTGTTCAATAAAATTTTCCCGTCGAAAGTTATTCCTCGAAGGAAATAGAAATACGGTGAATTTCAATTCAGAAATCGCATTATCTCGTCTATGGGTATGGTGTAAAGTTCTGAAGTATGACTCCTGGTCGAATAAAGGCTAAATGATGTTAAAAGTTTCCATGCGAGTGCATGTTGACCTCCGCAGAATGGCTACCGGCAATATATTCCCATTGTATCCCGATCATATTAACTTTCCAAATCCAACAGCCCCGGGCGCTCAATTTTTAAGTCTCCCCATGCCCCATCTGCATAAGAACCCTCAAATGCAAATAGCATCATACGAATAAAAACTATATTGCATGTCTACTCAAACGATCTTACAAGATTTATATTGTTAAATTTATATTCAAAATAAGCTAAATTGATGATCAAAGTTGCATTTCAGAACTAGGACTTACGGTTGTATAATATTTTAATATCATGAACATTGGTCCATTAGCAATCTTGGCCATTATTCAACATCTTTGTATATCTATTTGAATAAATTAAGATGTAAATTCGCAATTCCGATGAAATAATTTAAAATGACTGGAATTGGATTATAACGTATTTAATCCATCGAAATGATCCATCTTAGAAAAACAACAGTACGAAGTAAAAGTTTTACTCGTCTCTGATCAAAGGTTAACAATTTACTTTGCCATATTGATTAGCTCGAGCATCTAAGCAAGTTCGATGTAAGGTCGTTCATATTAGAATTCCCAAGTCTCGTTATAAATCATATTAGCCTTCTGATTGATCGAACTCTTTCAAAGTGTTCTATTAGTTTTCTTCGTCCAATACCAGACGATCCCCGTATCAAACACAAAAATATATAATAAGCAAAATTGCTTTAGAGCGAACGAATTAATGACCTCAACCCCGCCATCAACGATGATGAAATTCAATTTACGTCAAATGCGACTTTAATAACAGCCATTCTTTGCTCAAAGACCGTTGCCAATAAAGAATAACGACAACGTTAAAGGTCTATATCACGCATCATGCATGCTTGCTTTGAATTTTGGCGCTGGGACATTAATTGAATATTTAATAAGCGGTGACATGCCTTGGTTCGTGGCAAAATTTTGTCGAATCTCGCCATAATGAAATACCTTTTTGAAAATCGATGCACCCTCTGCACATTGCAAATAACCCATGGGGATATGCAAACTTTTTTCCCCCATCACCTGTTAGAATCGGAGATGACGACCCAACTTTGAATACTGATAGTTTGGAGTTTAATGCCTTCAGGAAGGATAATATTTGCAATATGGAAAGCTTTGGGGAGAAGAAGGTAGTAATCCGAAGTTTCTTGGACAGTTTGCGCTGGAAACTCATACTCTACAAATCATTCCACGAATTTTGTTATGTCAGTATAAATTCGCATAATTTATATCATGATATTATTAATTCATTAAAAATTGATCCATGAATTGCACGGTGGATGGGATTTGCGCGCAAATCAAGTAATATTCAATCATAAATGTATTTGCATTTAAAAAAAAAAATGAAAAATTGGTTGAAGATCTTCCATCAACGACATTAAACAGAATATATCAAACCTGAATTAATTATATGTTGTTTGAACATAATTTTGTTCCGATGGGTCCGATGTCGAATGTGAATATGTTTATATTTAGCATAGATTTTAACCGTTTGAATGCCACACTATTTTTTTATGAAAATATTTGGCAAACACAAAATAAAAATATATTATTTATTTTTTTGCAAAAAATCGTATGTAAAATTATTATAAACAATATAAAATACATGTGGACACAACGCAAAACTTAGCACCGCGTCAAATATACAATTATTGGCTCGACGTCTATATATCGCCACGCCGCATTTTTGGCGGGAAATTCTCGCTAAGATATAAAGATGTTTTGAACACAAACGATTAATAGGTTTAAAATAGGGATTTTTATAAAAAGCTTCACAATATTCAGTTTATCTTTTAGAAATAATAAGGGAGAGGAAATTATTTGTCAGATTGGCACTTAAAAAATTATAATTGACTCTCGACAGGCGTACTTAGGACTGGCTTAGTTCCGCTTGTGAACTTTTTATCGTAACTTTATATTCGTATTTTTTTTTGCAAAAAAACTGACTGTAACTCTGTTTCCGGACCATCAAATCCCGCTCTCATATAAGATTAAGATCTGATCTGAGAAATTTGGGTTTCTGTAAATGCAACGCGGACCTTCAGTCTTTAGAACAGCAATGATTAGGGAATCCAATCCCGAGCCAAAATTTCGATCCCGGGATTTCGGGATTTCATTAGACAATCCCAAGGGATAAGACAAGTCCCGGGATCCCGGGATTGGGATTTTCAATATTTTAAGAAATTACCTTGATGAATTTTATCCGACAAATTATTTATTTCCGTCGCTACAGATGAACACTTATATACTATAATACTTTAATGTGATTCGTAATTATATTACGAAGGTATATAAAAAATTTGAACCCCGTATCTATTATATTTCATATCGATATTATCATTATTAGAGTCGAGGTGTAGTAAATACATCACCGGTAGGGAAAGGTTACTATAACAATTTGAAAAACATACATGTACGCGCTATATATGTATACATAGATTAGACAACCACTGCTCCTATGCGTCGCCTAAGTTCACCAATTAATAATTACGCCACTGTTTCCAAGCGTCTAGATTTCGTCGGGAATGTCTCGATTTAGTAGCCTTTAGTGTACGATTTCTGTTAGATAAAAATTTCAATCCCGGGATTTTCGGGATTACGTTTTCTAATCCCGGGATTCTTAAGTACCTAAAACTGTCCGGGATCCCGGGATCCGGAATCCCGGGATTGGATTCCCTAGCAATGATGAATCTGAATTTCGATTAAATACATCTCTTCAACTGCCAATAATAGCCCATTATGGGAAGATTTATCTGTTAGCCAAAAATCATTATAACTTCAAATTCCACGAACAATTTACAATATTTAAGAATTTCCCAAAAATGCGCACGAATTTTTGGACTTACCTGATGCAATATCTTATGCAATATTTTTTGTCAGATAAATTGATTTAAAAAATTACAATTAAATAGTCTTAAGAATGTTTTTGGGAATATTTAAGGACTAGCATATTTTCAAAGACCGCCAAGGATTAATTATACGTGCTGTAAATACAAACGTATATTTACATTTTATGGCGAAATTTACATGTTTTCGATTTCTGCGATTATTAGTTTTGTGGTCGTAAATTAACGTTGGCGAAATTTGTCTTCAACAACCCTTGCTTTATATATTTGGTGTCACAAATGACTTTGAGACTGGTCGGGAATGTCTCGAAATAAAACAATTTTCGCAGTCGCCCTCTTCGACAAAGGGCCGAATCGAAATGAAGACATCACTTTCGCGTCAAAGGGCATTAAGGCAATAACGAATTGTGGCGAAATAATCCCGAATTAAGTGATTTTGAAGGTTGGGTATAAACGTTAGGTACCCACAGCCGGGTATCCAGGTACCAGCTCGCTCCAGGCCCAGGTAACGTCCGCTCGGTAATTAATAACGCCACAAGCTGCGGAGGCCGCACCGCCATACATCATACCACTATAAATTATACTCTCCGCAAGAAGTATATATATAAAATATCTTTATAAAAAATATACACAACGATACGAAATCTCTAACAAAGAGATCAAAAGAGAACCAATAATTAAGACGTCCATCTGCCAACACCAGCGCTGCTTAAACGTTCCCTGCCGATTTACCGTTAGCATCCAAAGAAACGCATATTTCAATATTAACATTTCCAATATTTGTCTGGCATGTCTCACACCTAATCCCCACCTATTAACAAGTATTTTTTCTTTGTAGCCTTTGTGTGCTCCCATCGGATGACGTGTAGGAGGTCTTCAACATGTTGGTCCCTTTAAAGATCGTTAACACACACGGGTCCGATGCCAGAACCACGTTTAAAACATTTTCCACATCTGCATAATATACTATCGAATACAAACCTAACACCGTCTGATGTTATTTTATCTGAGCGAAACGTCATAGCATCCTGACACGTCTTCTGGAGCACTTTGCATTGCCAAAAAGCAGACGCCCAAACTTCTTCAAATATCGCATTACTAACGCCACATGCCAGAATTGAACGACGAAACACACTTTTATAAATCGCCTGATTTCATCCATTAGTTGCGGTGAACACATTATCTTTGGGTGCCATCCAATCATCAAAATTAGGATCATCCGATGCTTCAAATCGACGTTGATGGCTCGTCATTCGCAGGGAATATCGCCGATCAAATTCATTAAGCAATTATTCGAAATGACAGACCGAATGACGTATAAATTGTGCGAATCTTCGGATGAGCGACGCTATAATCGAATCGAAATTAATTCCACATAACGTCTATTCGACGCATAAAACATCACGCTTGCTAAATTTCAAATTAACGCAAAATCTGCCATGAGATCGTTATAAATTTCGTTGTGTAAAACAAAACGTTCATTAAGATCTTTCTTAAATAATGAGCTTATTTCAGCGGAAGGATCTTCATTTCATCTAAATAAGTATTTGTTCAAACATAGGCTTTTAGGATGAAATATTTAGCAATTTCATCGTTTCCATATGTATCAGATCAGTCCAAAAGTTCGTGCGCATTTTTTTTAAATAGTGTAAATAAAATATAATTTAACATTAGATTTCGAACCGTTCCGTGGAAAATCGCACAAAAGAGCTATGACTTACATAGAAAAAGTGAAGATGCGTTCCATGGATTTCAAAAACCGCATAGCTTTGAAATAGCCATATAAAATATTTGCAAAATCGCATTAAAATTAAGTTAATAAAACAACAGGGAAAAAATAAGGCATCTCAAATGCCAGACATCCACTAGAGAAATACCAATTATTTTAATTACAAACTCTCATTGCTGTATGAAACTAAATCAATTTTTTCAAAAATCTAAACCAGAGCTGGTTAACAAAGTCCCGAATTATATTTTTTTTGCAAATTTCAGTTAGTGTTGATGATTTATTTCTTATTTTATCCAAAATATCTCAATACGAACTCTTCATGAAATAAAAAAATAGCTTTTAAAAAAACCGCACAACTTCGAAATCGCACAAAAAGAGGTTCGAGTGTACATGGTAAAAATACTATCAGTGTAAAACTGCCCAGAAGATAGTGGATAGATAAAGATAAGCAGCTAATTCCAACAGCAAAGGTGTCTTTACATCCTTAAAATAAACTTTTAAGTATTTGGTGGAATGTGTATGGTGTGATTTATTATAAACTGTCAGAACAAAATCAAACTATTAATGCAGATTTTTACAGTGTTGTTTACATTTAGAATTGATTAAAAAAAACACCCTCGATTACAGATGCCACTGATTAAAATGTTAAATTGTGTTTTATATAAGTATTTAAAAATTTCTCAAAAATGCGCACGAACTTTTGGACCGACTTGATATACATTTCTTTACATGTAAAATGCATCACCGTAAGCTGTACAGAACGATCGCTTTAAACTGCTGTAAAACATTGAAATAATCTGAATTTCTTCACCAAAATTATAGAAGATATTCTTAAAGACTTTTCAAAATTTGAAATTAAAAAAAAAAGATTTTTTGACATAATTAATAAATAAGTAAAATGACCCAATCGTTAACCCAGATGCCCAGATTACCACCAAATCATTAGCTTTTTCTTCCATCTTCAATTTTTTCAACATACATTCAATATTGACTGTGTCATTATTTGGTTTTCTTCTCTTGATATATCTGCTACCTTATATAGACATAATTCAGCAGATCCATAAAATCTGCATAAATCTGTCATCACTCTCCGAGTTCTTACTCTGATTGTTGAAGATTAGGATTATTATAAGAAACTTCATTATGGATTAAATAAAAAACTCTGCGCTTTGCTGTATGTGCCAATTAATTTAATACATTCGTATTAGGATAAACCTGGATTGAGAGGATCAATCGTATAAATATTTGTTAAAATCATATTATTATCTTGTATTCAGCCATGAGCCCTCGTTTAATAAGCACTGGCCTGCTAAAAATAACGTTAGATGAAGAATGCCTGTACAAAGTTCACGAACTATAGCTTTTTTTTGCGAAGCACAACATAAGGATTTCATTCAGAAATATAGAAATGGCATTATTTCTATTGCCACTTTTATTGAAAAAATTGCTTTTTATTGTTACTCAATACAGCCAGCTAGAAATTGTTTGTTTTGGCAACAGATAAACATAATCCAACGTTGCTGATCAGCGTAATTCGATAGAATCTTCAAAGTTGAAATATCAGTATGAATTTTTCAGAGACGATAAACCAATAATGGCAGCAGAGCAATGAAATGAAATACGAGAAGAAACGTTCTCCGCCTTGGGGATTCCCAGCATCGCTGAATTTCCAAGCAAATACTCCTTCATGGGGAATATATAAAAATGTAAATATTTAATACCGAATCAAAAATGTTCCGCTGAAATATGAACCGTATGAGCTTCGCCCAAAGATGAAGACATCTAAAAATATTATATCATCATCGATATGGGGCCCAAATGCGCCCCACACCTGCTACTCTCTCCTATTATATTGTTAATTGTGACGAAACTATAATACGGCCAGATCGTTATAGAATGAGGCCTAATTTTATGATGGTTTGATGGCAGCACCATGGTCAAAAGAAGCCACGATCTATTTTCTGCTGGAAACAGCTGCGGAACTCACCAAGCAGAAACGAGTTTCTGTAAAGTTGTATAAATACACATCAATCATTTGACATTCCATAATCTATCTTGCGCTATGTATTTTGCGTAAAGAAACGCTGAAATATGTCGTTTTGTGATTCACGTGAAAATAACAAATGACGAAACGTCGTTTTGTTGAGAAAAAAGTACCAGCTCAGCTTTGAATTCCATGATGGTTTGCTAATGCCAACACGTGTATGTGGCTTTGAGAGCAATGTCGCCAAAGTATTTATTCCCATGTCTAACTTACATAAACGTCAATAGATCTTGTCACTAGGATGCCCAATGTAAAGTTGCCTTAATGTGCGCAAAAAAAATAAAAATGATTGCGACATATTTGGCCTTATTGTGTTACATCATCGGCGTTGATGGTCGTATCATAAGGCATCAAAGAATTACAGACGTTCGTTCATAACAAATGAGAAATATTCAATTAAACAAAATGCTGTTCGGTCTGTAATCTGTATGAACGCTCAATAAACCCCAATTGAACCACATCTTTTCAATCGAATTTATTTTTCATGGATCAGTAGTACACACGAGTATCAATTTTCTTTGTTTAATAACTGAAATATGATCTCGATTTGTTACATCAGGGATGAGTTCATCGAAAACTTACTTAGTCGATGAAACTTTAAGCTTATATTTATAAAGCCACATCATACAAGCTTACAATTTTAAATAAAATATACGATAGAACCTCAATTATCAGGAATGATAATTGAATTTGACGGGGTTAACCAAAACAACAAGTCCAAACAACAACAAAAATGTACTATTTAGATGCCAAATTTATTATTGAATTTAGGTGGTAATTTACTCCTTACCTTCCATTTGTAGTTTTTTTTATTTTTTCATATCAGGAAATTAAGGAAATCGTGAATACAAACTTTCAGCCAGGAATATTGATTTGAATCCAAATCTTTATAATGAGATTTGATATTATCGATAACATTTAATATGTTAAGTCATTTTTTCCTTATACTTGTACAATATATAATATTTAAACCTAAT
This sequence comes from Stenopsyche tienmushanensis, assembly GCA_008973525.1. Classification (NCBI taxonomy): domain Eukaryota; kingdom Metazoa; phylum Arthropoda; class Insecta; order Trichoptera; family Stenopsychidae; genus Stenopsyche; species Stenopsyche tienmushanensis. The sequence continues at coordinate 247,379 of WACJ01000043.1, forward strand.
GTCAGTAGCTATTCCCTACTTATGAAAAATATACAAAATAATTTGTATTGGAACTGTGCGCTTCACAGTTCCAGCGTGCGTGGAAGATAGAGCACTGTTTCTCCTGCAGTGCCGATCCTGGCGTGCTAGTAGAAGGTAGTTTTTTAATATTTCACATTTGTTATGCTTAAAATCGTATATCGTGTAGTACCTTCTTGATAGTATTATTTTATTGATAATAATACTATTAAGCCATACACGGCCAAAGATCTTTTCGTTATCTATAAAGCAGATCAGCAATGAATTCACATGTTAAATTATAATTTATACAGTTATGAATTTATAATAATTTCCATGGTATTATCGCCGATTAGTTTGACATAATTTTGTAGATTTATCAAACACATATATTCTCTCCTTACACTTGTGCAATATACCATCCCTCAGTTTATGAAAAAGTTACAAAAACCTTTGCATGGAACTATGCGCTTCACAGTTCCAGCATCGTGGTGTTTAACTTTTGTACGCATGTACATATAGGAAGCTGCACGGTAGGCTGCGAGGAAGAAAGAGCACTGTCGCTCCCACAGTGCCGACCCTGGCGTGCTAATGGAAGGTAGTTTTTTTTAATAATATGTTATGCTTAAAAACCGTGCTAAAGCTTAAAAACATTTTAAAAAATCTTGATAAAAGTAAACAATTTTAACAATGCCTAACTTTTTAATTGATTAATGAGTTTCAATTATCGAACACATGTCTGCAATAGGAGAGCTGGATTTATAGCACGTTGCAGAAATATAGATTGCGCTCTATTCGTTGCAATTTACTTTTTTAAATAAAAAGCTGTATAATTATATTGCCATTGATTTTCTGAAACCTTAATCTATTATCGAAATTTTGTACGTATTGAACGCTGCGTCAAAATTGAAATTCTATACTGATATTATATTACATAGTCCTTGTAACAGTGATTGATAGTTAATGGTTGAAATTTTTGCCAAATCATACTGAATTTGCTATGAAATCACTTGATCGCCATTATCTCAAGGCTTTCCAGTCATAGTAATAAATTATAATGTCTACGTATTTTAAAAATACACATTGAATCGATCGTTAGGAACAGGTTGTTTACGTGAAAGCGTATTATTGGCGAGAATTTCCTAATCTTCCCGGCAAATTTTCAGCGGAGTAAAAAAATTGGTAATTCCCGGAAAGTTCAGTAATTACAAAAATATTTTCATACATAAAGGGCGAGATCAAAAGAACTTCGCCAGGGAAAAAAACCGGAGCGAATATATTTACAAGCATGACGGATAGATTTCAATACGCGTCAATAGACCGCTTCTTCGGAAACAAAGTGAAACTCCCGAGGATATCATAATACCGTTGTTAAAATTTATAATGGAGAAAATAATAACGATGGGACTTGGATGGGATCAACCTGCGTATATATGAAAGTTAATAACAATCTCATTAGAAATTTCATCAAACGCCTTGTTGGATATCAAATAAACGGCTCTCGCATTCTGAACTTTTTGTTGGAGCCCATTTTCAAAGAAACTTCGTATCAAGTTGTATTGCTAGGTGCTCTTTTACGTGCACGCTCCAGCTCACTCATACACGTGAACGTAAATACGACGTAGCTTTGATGCAACTTGATGAACACCCAAAGGTACATCCATGTCCTACTTCTCCTGGTGGTTATTTGAAATTTCATTAAATATCTTGATACATAAATCGCCATACAAAATAATTAATTATAATTAAATGCACTTAAGGGTGTGAACGCAGCTTTGCGGGGCTACCGGGCGTCGACCGTTGAAGAGCGGTATTGCAATATCATGCAAAGCTCACATGAGTGCCCATTACTTTAATTTAACCCGCTCACTTTTAATTACTATATTTAAAATAAGTAAAAAAAAATGTAATTAATGATCAAAAGATGAGGTGAATGTGTCCATTTTTTTTTAAATTTGTATACTAACGAAATTAATTCAGCGCTTGCACCCCATCGCACTCTTCGATACGTTCACCACGGTGAACGTTTACTAATAAAAATTATATTGAACGCATGAAGAGTTGAATGTATTATATATATAAAATATGCTTGTGATCTTTTCTCATGAATCTATGATGATGTAGCCCTAGTTCAGCACAAAACTGCGTGTGATTGCATTATGATAGTTTTGATATCCAGGAGAGAGATCCTTACGGAGATGGTTGCAAAACTATATATACTTAAATCTTTTTTTGTGCGGTAGATGCGTTCCGCGGAAAATCGCACAAAAAAAGCTATGACTTACATAGAAAAAGTAAAGATGCATTCCACGGATTTTAAAAACCGCATAACTTTGAAACAGCTATATAAAATATATCCAAAATCGCATAAAAAAAATTTTTAAATTTTTAAAATTTTAAAGATATCTGACATCTGACATCTTATGCCTGACATCCACTAGAAAAATACTTATTGTTTTAATTAAAAAATGATGATTTTCGTTGCTATTTTCGATATGACTCAAAATCGCTCTCTTCTTTGAAAAAACTAGTATACCCAATGTCAATGTCATCATTGTTCTGTGTAGAATTTCTCTTTCCGACAATATAATTCATAATTAGTTTTAAGATGATACTATAGTCCCTAACTTAAAAAAAAATCACAAAATGGCGACTGTTTAAAAAAAATTCAATCAAGTCATCTTTTGGCCTTATTTTGTCATAGTTTTTATATTTTTTTAAATTGTTAAAAAATAAATTTCGACATAATTCTGTTAGTGTTGATGATTTATTTCCTCTTTTATCCAAAATATCTCGATATCCACTCTGTATGAAATTAAAAAAAATACTTAAAAAAAACCGCATAACTTCAAAATCGCACAAAATAAAGTTTGAGTGTATTATATATACAACCCTTTGTGACATGATTATCACGAATGGTTTTTCACTAACTTGATGTTTTAAGCCAAAATAAAATATTACATATTAGATATAGATGATCGTTACCATGCCCTGCCCACTTGGAGAGATATTACTAACATTGTTAAAATAAAATAAAATAATTAAAATGATCTAATTTTGGCTTTATTTACTTAAAAAATGCATTGATACTCTTACTTATTAAGCTTAGTTTGTGGGAGATGAAACCTATTAATAATTTGGAGCAGCGATTAGACATGATTATGTTGAGACTTTCTCGGATCGTAATTTATGATATTAAAATTTGACAATTTAACATTTGTCAACGAACGAATGTCGTCACATTCTTCAAAACTTGCATAGATAGAGTATTAACCCTTCGAGGAGTGAGCTAATTTTAAATAATCATAAACTTAGATGCTATATTCGTTTATCCACCGCTTATCATCCGTACAAATCCATTTATCTCTCAAGACCGTCGCAGCGTGTATGAAGCTTGTATATAAATAAATAAACACTGCCGATAGCATATAATATTCGGTCATTTCGTCAAGGTAACATTAACAATACGCTTAAAATCGATTCGTCAATAAATTTGGGTTAACGATCTATACAATCGTATGATGTACGCAAGATACTGTCTTTATCTCATCATAAATGACATGCTACGTGCATGGGTCGAGCCGCATCTGCTGTATTTATACGTAGCATAAAGCAACCACTAGATCAATAGCTTGCCTGTTTTATAAAATATTACACAAACACAGCTTTAGCGTTTAGTCAACAAATTTCGTTAAAAAGTGGATAAAAAACGCAATGCAATCAAGTTTTCCAAGGAGCTGAGAAGTTTCACTTCCAACGCGCGAGAGTCTCACGTGTATTTTTTTGGCTATAAATTCGTGTAATAAAAGCGTCCATTATACTCCCAGACATCACATGCACCCAATATATTATTATAATGGAAATAATAGACGGGATCCGTTATAATAAAAAATATATTTACAGACCAGGATGAATGGGACCCAATAAAATCCGATTCACCGAGAGGAGCCCATCCTTTAGAGAGCCTGTTAAACGCTCGTTGCACGGCAATCAAGCATTTCTTCCATGGCACGGCCATATACAAAGATGATTATTACATGTTAGTGTGCGGCATGCCAGTTTACAAGAACAAAAAAAGCACCGCGGCAACATATAGGAAGGCACGACCATAATGGCTTAATACGATACCACGCTTTGGTATACGAGCCGATTATGAAAAAGTCTTCGCCGACAGAGGGCCAAGGAGGATACGTGAAGCCAACATTTGCGCCGGTGGAGGGGATCCAATATAAAATGCCCGCCCTGGGGTGTGGAAAGGTATAGTGTAATTATGTTGGCCAGGTATGCTATTGTTGTTAAGAACAGGTGAAATGAATGTGGAGGGCCCTCCGAGTGCGCGGACTCGCAATGACGCGACGCTGTATGTCTTGTTTTAGACCCCCTTCATTCGCTGGTTGTGCGCTTTCGGAATTAATCGAATCAAATATCACCCATCCAATTAATCAATCAATTAGTCCTGTCTCTCGTATATGACTATGTGAGTTTTCAGAGATGATTTGACTTAACATACATTAAGATTAATCCAATTAGCCACCATGTGTATAAACATGGCCCGAATTACACTCGAGCTGATATCACATCAGAAGGCAGATGTTTCTTAAACAAACATGTTTATTTTCAACGTCATATCACACAATCATATGACTTTAATGTGTGCATAATTTAAAAATATTATATTGCATATGCATAAATGGCGCCGGTCTAGGATACGTCAATATTAACCCCTTGCGGTCCTATGTCGAGTTTGGCTCGACATTTTGTTTCTTAATATTTTTCCCCACTTTGATTTAAGATAATGTGATTTTATTTTGTGAATCGTGTTTAGGACAGTATTTGGAAAGGAATATTGGTTTTTATGATCCTTCATAGTGTTTCTCCTATCTGATAGAGATACAAAAGAAAGGGGCTGTTGCCCGGATAAAATCCTAAAACACAGACAATGACTCTTAATGCGCGCTTTCGGGAAAATCTCCGATCATACTTACGATATTTTTACGTTATCATATAATAATCATAATATTTTTGTCCGAAATTAACGAATATACAATTTTTTTTATTTTTAAATTGGTCTTCATTTAGGCCAATGTTTTGAGAAATACCATACATTATCTTATTATAAACTATAAAATATAATCCCTCTGTATAATATATTAGTAAAATATACATCTTTACCGCAAAGGGTTAATCAATCACACAAAGCCAATCCATAAACACGCCCATATTATTATATTTTAATTTAATTTCGATCAAATATTGGTATAGTGGATTATACTGATTTCCTGGATCTGTAGAAGGAAATATCAAAGAAATTTGCAACAATTATTAAAATTATCTTCCCTTATTTTTTAATTATCTTATTCACAAATGAAAAGCATGAAAGAAAAGCTTCATATTGAGATCGCCTAAAAGCGTTAATACCACCTTAATGTATGTTTCAAAATAACTAAGTGTATTTAATTCTCTTATTGCCGGACGCTGATATATCGTTTTGGTCAACACTTGCCAAAAGTGCTAACTCCGACACATCGTCGCTTGATGTCGTCTTACCATTCGTATCGTAAGAGTACTCCGTCTGAAATCTCTCTATCTTTGAAGCAGTAATTAAATGCACAATTTCGACATACGACATCGCCTTGACCCCTAAAGGAGTACTATCCCAGGGCCTGGGACCTCCACTCCACTTTTCAGAAAGAGCACTATTGTACATTGAGTTCGGAGACAGACAGAGACAAAGAGAGAACGTAACACAGTTCGGAAGACAGAGACGGAGAGCTTCCCCGTATACATCGCACGATACATGGTTGCAAAAAAATGTCCACAATCTGGACTTGAACCCAAACTTTTATAATAAGAGTCCAGGATCCTAACCATTCTACCAACACTTAGTATGATATTTATTTATTTATTTTAAGTAGTGAGCTAATTTTAAATAATCTAAAACGTAGATGCTATATTTGTATATCCGCCACTTATCATCCGTACAAATCCACTTATCTATCAGAACCGTCGCAGCGTGTATGAAGCTTGTACGTAAATAAATAAACACTGTTGATAGCACTCATATCCAGTATTTTTTTGCGTAAGATTTGGTCCCAAAGAGGTCTAAACATGTTTTTTAATCGCCATGCAAATTTTTCAATTGATACAATTGCTTTAAATGACATCCAGGGTATGTTTTATTTGTTACGTGCTATTTGTATGCTTTGTAATATTGTCGAAATAGATTTATTTGCCTGGTTAAAATCTGTTAAAGGCAATTGTAAACACCTGTAAAGGCGTGCCTCCATAAGCACCATGGCCGCATCGAAGACACGAATATGTCTCAATTTCATGGTAATCCCTCATATTTGAAGTCATAAGCCCGCTGTGATTACCGAGATGATATTCCCGATAAGCGGTCATAGATCATATCGGCAAGTCGGGGAGGGGCGCGGCCCCGGGCCCTCGATTCAGAACGCATGCCCATAATTCAAAGGCTATAGAGACGTTATAAAGATATAATGTGGTGTTGTTTTTGGCCCGGCCATGGTCAATCCCGTTCACATACATTACCGCCGGCGTTACCCGCCATGGCCACGGCAGGTGAGCTTTTGATTGCTATCTCCTCCGCCAATGGCCTCCATGGAAACACTTCAATTATTCCGAGACCCATAATGACCCATTTTTTGCTTTTCTATGGTCTATTCTGCAACGGTGTGGTATTTCACCTATTCAAATTAGCATTGAAAACGGAGATCGTGCTATTAATCTAAGCAGGTTAGGCAAGTCGGAATGTTATTAATGAAGCGATGGAGCGGCTCAATAAAAAATGCCTAACATATAATAGTTAATGAAGAATATTGATTACGTGCGAGGTAAAGGTTAATAGATTGGACTTTTGTTCTTGTTTGTTTAAATTAACAACATAATTTTTCTAACACATGTTTCATTATAGAGCGATTTTGCGATGACGAGCCAAACTTTTAGATCATGAGATGGACCTATTCAATACTTCAATTTTTTCATTTAAAAAGACCTTTCTTGCCACAATAAATTACTATTTACCACTTCAGCATCAATATTTGTTGCTAATCCAATCTAAATTGTAGAAAATTATATTCATCATCCAAAAATATTTTGTATATATACTAAAAACTTTAATCAAATAACGTCACGAAAAGTGAAACTCTAACCGGCCTTTGATCTTAAAGAGAGGGAAAATCGTCTGTAGTCTTTCCGTCGCCTAAATCATAGACACGGTACGCGCATGCGCGCCGTCACCTCTACTGTGCGAGTGTATGTCTATACTTAGGATAAAGTAGCCACTAGATTTGTAGCTTGCCTATTTTATTGTATATTACACCAGGGTCGTAATAAGGGCGTGGTAAAACAGGCGCCCGCCACGGGCGCAACTAGACTTGGGACGCAAAACGTAGGATACCGACCCAGTCGAGAGTTGCACATGGTTTTTATTTTACTCGGCCATTCTACTTAACATGCATCAACACTGATTGACTCGTTTTTATAATATACACTAAATTGTCTAATCACTATTTTCTTCGTTATTGTTATGTTCAGGTATGGCATCCGATTGCGAGCCCCTCATTCAGCGGTCCGAAAAGCGGACCGATTGAGCGTACCCCATATGATTTTTACGATCGCATAAGTCCCTCCAGAGGCTAATTTACATATGTGGTTTGCGCCAAATAAAATCATGAGCGAGACTAGACTTCCCCCTACCTATAAAACTTACTTATAGGCCACTCGAAGCTGAGAATGAGTGTGTCCTCGCGGATATGGTTATTGAATTCGGGTCCAAAGCCTACTCAACAACAGTGCACCTTGATGTTTCATCCATTGTTATGAATCGACTCAAAAAGTTGACTTTATCGCTGTGAAACTTTGCCAAACACTCGATGAAAACATTTTCACGGTGATTGTTTTTGTTTCATTGTGAGCAAAAGCGGCACCCGTTTCGCGCAAAGCTTTATCATGTGCAAATTTTCAGTCAATTTGCAATTTACAGAACTTTTTTAAATGCCTACCATATCTACTAGCTCGCGCGCTAATGATCGACGATCATCCAATACACCTCGCCTTGTCGATTTTCGTTTTCTTTGTTTATTCCAGAATTTACACCATACTGCTCGTCCGAAAAGCGGACCGATTGAGCATACAAATGTTATGGCCACTCTGCCCCCTTTTAGGGGTTTTTGCGACATTTTTTACCCTAGCTACGTCTCTGTATTACACAAACACAGCTTCACTTTTTAGCTAACAATTTGCATTTACAAATGGAACAAAAGCAATGCATCCTAGAAATTGAGAATCTTCACGCGTTTTTAAGTATGTATGTATTGTAGTCTCAATGAATTAATCGGATTTCAATCATCTACAATACCGCATGACTTATCCACATATAAAACCAAATTTTCTATATAAAAGCACACTTATTTCTTCTCTGAACACCATTTTACAGATCTATTTTATCCCAACAATATCATGCAATATACATATTAAAAAAAAATATTTATTCCCAATATCAATTGATAGAAATCAAATGTGCACGTTCAATATCATGCCACTTATTGAGGATTACTAAAAGGCCTATTGTTATAACTATCATCCCTCCATCGAGGCATTGCGGATGAATAAATACAGGATGTATTAATATAATTGCCATGTTATAAAAATAAAAAATTCAACAACGCAACCCTTGAACGCGACCCTAATTTTATAAGCGCAGTGGGTTACGCTAAAACCGGTAGGCGTTTGAGAGGCACGTCTGGCGGCCACATGAGGGGTGCAAAAGAATATCCGCCACGAATAATACATTTTAATTCCATTTTTCTCTCGGAATTAATTGTTTTTTTGACTCTCGAGCAAAATTTATGTGTTGTGGTATGGCACCGAGTGCCATATTGATTTTATACCCGTTACAACCTTATTTGTGAGAGCACAACCCCCATGACTCATTAATTATAAATCTCTACCCCGTTATGACATCATTACAAAATCCGTAACACAGCCCCTTAAAACGGCGCCTTTTGACTTATTTATTAAACACTAAATGGATACATGCACAACTCGCATAGGCATCCCTTTGTGGCCTAGACGGGGTCATAGATCATCAACCTTTTATTTAATTCATTCGCGTGCGTCATTCTCAATTGACTTTGTAATTTTAATTTATATAAGCATCTTAAATTATTAGGCAAATTGGAGTTGAGTTACTTTGTTAGGCAACAAAATCTTTTAATTCTGAGACAACAAGTATTGTATTTCATCATCTATTTCCAAAAAAATATATAGCTCGTCTAAGATGATTTCAATCCTTATACCACCATTGAATATCAATAATTAAAAAGCTAAAAATATTTTATTTATGGCTTAAAATTAGTGCTAGCCAGATAAATTGTTCCCATTTTAACGCCCAAGTATTCCTGCTAATTATTCTATATAAATGCCATAAGTTTGGATGTATACAAAATGTCCACATTCAAGACAATGCATTCCACCATTCCTGCTTATCTTGAGTCTCTTCCCTCCAATTGCTCATATCCAAATATTCGACATCTTTGCCAATCTGTTTATCCCAGCGTATACAAAGTCTTTCGATGGATATGCTGCTACTTGATCCCGAATTTAAGATGGGGGAGGAACTCTATGCGATGTTCCTAAAATATGATATTTGGGTGTAATTGTTAATAATTATCAAATTGACTTCACCTGGAAGTCGATTTCTCTGCTTGAGCAAATCGGTTGGTTAGCAAGAATGACCATATTTGGAAGCTCGTGGACCAGACGGCGGCCAGCCATGGTCCTGTTCAGTCGATAGAGAGGATTGTGAGTGGTATTGAGTTGTGCTCATTAACATACCGAACAAATGAGATTCGGTATCGCTTTACCTACTCCACTCTATCTATCCCAACGTAACATAATCCGAGCTGGAGCCCTCTCATTAATGACTAGTGTCTTGCTCATTAGCCGCTCTCCAGGTAGATCAGCTCTCCTCATCTATATTTCACCTCTTCGTCCACTCCCTGTGCATACAAATACTACAAAACCCTTGTGCGTGCCTAATGATATTCACTTTGTTAAAATCAATAGCCCTCGGACGGGATTCTCCGGACCGGGAATCAAATGCGGCGACATAAATCATCCTCCATAATCTTTTAATTTCATATTCAACTCGTGTCCTCTTTCTAAGCGACGACAACCCAATTACATGCATACTTGGCCCAAGGAACAAAACAGATGGAATCAAATTTATTGCTCCACGGCTCCAGCCATGATATTAAAATTGATGCATGTGCGTTTCTACTTGCTGATTTGGCACATCATGCGGGTCATATTTCTTCCAGTTGCAATAAAAAAGCATTATATCTAATCCAAACATATATCAAATAACCGTCCATTAAAATATGCCATCGATAGAGTAGACAATAATCAAAGATCAACTAATTACCGAAACAAGAAGAACAATTACTTTGAATCAAGATTTGTCCGAGTTTAATTTTGACATTTATCTTCATTTTCATTTTTGCCTAAATTAACATGAACGACATCTACAACGTAACTAAATCGAATTCAGAAGCTATAGCGACACTTATTTCTGTCGACCGAGCTGCTGCTGCTTTTGGACTGAAATTGAATTATGGAAAAACTAAATGTGTGACAGCATCGAGCATTGAGGGTGAATGTTGGAAGTTCAACCTCTGTGAGTGTCAATGGTAACAATATTGACAGAGTCCGGGAATTTAAATACATGGGATCTATCTTCATGGAGAGACACATAATAAGCAACGATATAACCACCAAAAAAATTTTGCAAAAATATATTGGGGAGCAGTTCACTATCGATCGAAGATCAAAATTTATAAAATGTTGTTTTAGTAAAATATAGTTGAAGTTATGAGATCTAATCTGGAGGCTATGGACATGCATGATTTTGACTGAGATGAAAACAAATCCGTTTAAAGATCTCGTCTGTATTGAGTTGGTCAGATTAATAAAAATGTCGTGCATCAAATCGTAGGCAATTAAAAGAAACAGTCTCAGGGCGGACATAAATGGCATAATACGTGGCATATCCCGAAAGTAAGTGTACTGTAACAATAACGGACTTTGGTTTTTAGTTTTTAAAGGGTTGCCAATACTAAGTGGTAGAAGAGGATCTCCTGACAAAGCGAGCATAGCAATAACGCGGTTGTAGTGTCCAGTTGCGTGAAAGATTTCAGTAAGAAATCCCGCCAAGTGCGAGTGGGTCAATAGCACCCGCGAGTTTCTTGCGCGATTTGAATTGGAAGGTGAGGATTTTCTGAGCTCTATTGAGACTGAAGATAAGAAGCGGGTAGCTCATTACATATCTGAGTCAAAAAACCGCTATCACACCAATCTACCAAAAAATTCAAAAGCACAATTTTGAGCAAAAAACATGGCTTCAGTGTTTAGGGACCGAATAGATATGATTTTGGTCGAATGTCTGCCTCAAGAAGAGACCATCAATGCACAACGGTATTGTGTATCCCTAAAACAGCCTTAGCCACCAAGGCGCTCTAGGACTTATTTGGTTGGATGTTTTGAACCACCCCCCTTATTCCCCTTACTTGGCGCCTTCAGATTATCATCTTTTCTCCTCCCTGAAAGAGCACATGAAAGAAAATTCACGGCTCATTAACAATTGTATGAACAATATCCTGTTGTTTTTTTTTTCAAATATCCTTTTTCTAAAAAAATTAGTACACTTACTTTCGGGATATGGCCATATGTTATCAGGAACATGGATTTTTTGTGAGGCTATTTTTGAAAGACATGTAAAATTAAATTAAATAAACTAAGGGTCATTCATGAACCTTCCCCGGTTTGGAATGGTTAACGCAGCAACGTCTGATTACTTCATATCGCAAATAATAAGCAATACGCTTTACCATTTTCTATTCGTCTCGACCATCAAACAAGCCAGCATGTATGACGAAACATATAATGCGAGCTCTCTAAATAAATACATAGGATAAATAATTATATGGCATTTATCTTGAAGCATTCATTCCTTCTCATATAAGGCTACGTGATCATGAGAAAATAATCATTATACATAATTGGCAACGATGTCTTCCGGTCGGGAATAAGTTTTTGCCACTCGATTAAAAATCTCATAATTGATATTGATTCGTATGGAGGATAAATCAATTCGTGAGAATCAATTTATGGCATAATTGATGATATCGTCTAACGCGATAATAAACCTCGCCAAAAAAAATCCCATCGGAAAAAATCGCCTTGTAAATATTCATTTATCGGGATAGGAGGGATCGTGATACGTGGAAAAAAGGATATCCATATAATAGTGGCCCTATTATGCCGATATCGTTTGCAAATCGTACGTGACGCAAATTGCTCCCATTAGTTTTGATCCTAACCTTATCTCGATACAAGTACTAATATATTAGGATCACGTTGAATAGAGTTTGCGGTTGATATTGGCTGTATTATCCATATTTATGATCGCATTAAAGTCAAAAGTTAAGGGTTTCGACTCCATTGTATGCCGTGCTTATACAAGAAAATATTTTAAAACGAAAAGTTGGGCGTATTGTACTGGAGGCAATCCGGGAATATTAATGGAGCTGCCGAATTTCAGACATTGCCGAAATTGGGCACGATGGCATATTGAAATTCTCGTAATGGATTTATCATGAAACCACTGAAAAATATTACATTGGGGTTGAAGACGACCCCGTAAAATTTCTGTGATTTGATCCGAAAATTTTGACGCCATTATTACTAATGTCGCGTGGAGATTACATCAAATTCCAAAACTGTAAGTATTTTTCTGACGAACTCCATTTTTTGCACATTAAAATAATTCATTTATGGGTTAATATACATTTAAGATTTTAGTCTTTTTCAATAAGAGATAATTAAATCATTCGAACGTATTTGAACGGCATAAACTTCCAAGACGGTAATAATCCCTTAAAGAGGTAAAACGCAAAGTTGTGTCCGAATTCCAGTGATTCAAAAAGAGCAAGAGTGTCTTGCACGTTGATTATGGATAGAAACAAAGACAGAGAGAGTGCTATCGACAGTATTTATTTATTTATATACAATCTTCATACACGCTGCGACGGTCCTGATAGATAAGTGGATGCGTACGGATGATAAGTGGCGGGTATGCAAATATAATATATAAGTTAATGATGGTTTAAAATTAACTCACTTAATCTGGAAATTAACAATTTGAGGAGATAAGTAACACAGATGATTGTTTTTCCAATATACGAACCGTTTAAACATAGCTGAAAATAATCAGATACAAAGAAAAAAATAGTCGATTCGATATTAAAACATAAAAAAACACAATTATAAAAGAATCCATTCGCAGATCGAATTTATAACCCCATAAATCCCACAAAAAAAGCTCGCAAGTGCTCTGGACCACATTTTTACGACCTCAGAAATGCAAAGAAAAATATATAAACGAAATCTGGAGCAACTTTGCTACCTGGCAGCGCTCATAAGCTCTGCGGTTAAATTTTAAAGGATGACAAACCTCAAACCGGCAGTAAAAAAGTTTTACGATTCCACACGAGAATACATTGTAAAAAAATGTTACAAAATTTTAAACATTATGTAAGTCGGGCTACAAAAAGGCAATACAACCGGAATTAACATTTTTTTAAATTCATGGAATAATTAAATTTACAGCACGTAATGATGGAATTTTTGGTATTTAATATTCAAATCAACGTGGTCGTCTTGACTTCATTGCCTCTTTTCAAAAGTTCATTTTATGCATTGTTTTTTTTCTATTTGTTAAGCTGTAAGTTGTGTAATATATAATAAAATAGGCACACACAGCCGAGGCGCAGTATCACATGCGCACAGCGCTTATATGATGTATACGATGGACATGGACACGCTACAAACGATTATTTCTCTCTTTTCGATCAACTGCCGCTTGGAGTTTCATTTTACGTGATGTTCAAATCAATTTGCAATAGCGCACCTATAGAAGTTTCGCTTTTTGATGAGTGAGCAAATTTAAAATAGATGAAGTCGTTGATGCCATAATCGCTTTACATCGATTACTTTCTGTCAGCTCCTATCAGCGTAAGGCAATATTCAATTCAAGGCAGAATCAATTGTAAATAAACACTGTTGATAGCACAAAATATTCAGTCATTTGGGCTAACGATCTATACAATCGTGCGATGTATGTGGAGAAGCTCTCCGTCTCTGTCTCCCGAACCGCGCTACGCGCTCTATCTCTGTCTGTCTCCGAGCTCAATGTACAAGAGTGGAAGGGAGGGGTCCCAGGCCCTGGGATAGTACTCTTTTAGGGGTTAAAAAATCCCGATCAACACTTATAAAACTCAGATTTCATTTATCATTAATTTTGAGCATACAATGAGGTGAAAGTTCAATGAAAATTATATGAATGTGACTGGGGGATGGGAATAGATCTTAGGTCTAATATATCAAAAATCTAGGTTTTTGAAACTTTCATATGAACATTTTGTCATTAAATTGATTGTTCATGGCTTTGCTTAAAATAATCAGCGACCAATTTAGCATCTCCCCTGGGGGTAGCAATTTTGGTTTATGAGCTGAATCAGTCCGCAGCTTCCAAGCGCGATTATTTATCGTCTTCATTAAATTCTGAAGTAATAATTCAATAATATTCTATTCGCGTCATAATCAACGGTCACATAATAAATTTTGGAGGCGCTCTCGCGCCGATACAACTTATTCAAATTTACCCCGGGAGGAAGTGGGAAAAAAATGTGTAAATATTTTTAATAACATGCCGATATTAATCTAAGCCCGTTTAAGATTTATTACGTAAATATTCGGCTACATAAATGATTGTTATTCACGAAACGTGTAGCTGTTAAGTCATTTATCAGAACGGGCACGTCTAGAAGACGAAGTGTTCGAAAGGAGGACGAGAAAAAAGAAGCCGAGTGAAACAAAGTGATTAGCTGCTTCCTGTAAAAAGAATCAATCGCATATAAAAACGAAATGCTGTTAACAAAACACCGGAGTGGCGATAAGAAGCCTTCCAGGTAACAGGCCTTTTATGCCGGCAAGCTATTATACAACTTGTCTTACAAACGACCTATATAAGTCACTTTGGGTAGACGCGTATGGCTTATGAATAAGCCCGTACACCTACGGCACAATGACTTTTTATAGTGTTCTAATGAAGCGAGTAATGGATATGTGAGTCCTGGTCTCCACTGCCGGTACTTTCGCACCTTTCGAAGGTTCGCTAATTGTTGTTTATACTACAGGATCGATTGTAGTCAGTGAAAACGCATTATGACACGGCGTACAGCTCAAACAAACGCTAATGGGGAGCCAAAGTCGTGAAATGTATATAAATCCTGGATAGTAGGGGAGTTCTCTTTGTGCTCGAAATGCGAATATTGCGAACGTTTTATTTGACGATGCTTCATTTGACATCGTCTCTTAATTAAACACACCTTCGATTGTCTAGAAATCTTCAGTTAATATTCGCGATATAATGTTGTTGACTTTCACGAGAATATTTAACTCTTATAGAACCAATATTTTTGTCTGTACGTTATCATAATGCCATATAAAGAAGGTAGCATCATCTCCCATTAATATTAGCGAATGCTCACCCAATGGGTTATCTAAACGCAATAGTGAAGACTGAGCTGTTCTTGTGGAGAAATAATGATAAACTTGAAATACATGGAGTCCAATTCTTCTTGGCTTAGCAAAGTGACGCGCCAAAAATGCATCCTAGAAAATCATAATATGACTATTATAATAATTTTTTAACTTATATCAAATTATCATTGCAAATCATATACATACATGCGGAAAAGTAATATGGTAATTTTTGTTGAATCCATAGTTCGTCGTGTTGCGGTGGGAACTTATAATCACTGCTCTTTAACGATATGAATATATTAATATTAATCGATGTGCTTAATTGAGTCGAATCTGTGATTAAATAATTCCATGCAAATCTCATAATTTGTGTACTTCCGCTTATAACAGCTCTTCCAAGTTTTATATCTTGTTGAGTTAATTAGCAGGGATGTATATGAGCGACTTGTGTCTAAAGATTCATAGTTTCTTCATCTTGTCTTAATTTAAACCTGCATAGATGACACTAGGATTTAATTATGACAACATCAATTTCACATTATTTGTGATTATGATGAGAAGTAAATTACAAAAATGTAGAAGAAATTGAACTATTTAAGAAAAATATGCCTGAATGGATATACATTCATATAGAAGTTAAATGAAGCTTGGTGGATTTATATCCAACCATAAAAGTGGTTTATTTACCTCCTAATATCACAAGCATACTTCAGTCGATGGATCAAGAAGTATTTCTTATTTCTAAGTACATTATTCAAGAAACACTTTTACCCAAGCAATTGCAGGAACAGTGAAATTTTCATATAAAAATATGATCTGAGATACCAATAGATCTTCGAAATCATTCAGTAAGTACTTGTTTGTTATAGCGAATTTGATAACGAAAAGAAAAAATATGCCATATAAATAAATCTGAATATGTTAACCCTTTCGGACCGAAGAGCAGACAAGCTATGCTCTAATGACGCCACTCCAGAACATTCAAGAGGGAATAACCAAATTGGCCAACGATAAGAATGATGCGAGTATCTTAATTATCAAAACAAACGCCTGTTCTCAAGACAACACGAACAATCGAGCTTCGACTTCTAGACACTCATTTTGTTCTTAACCTGTTGAGGAGCGAGCAAATTTAAAATCGATGAAGTCGTTGATGTCTTATCGATGAAGTCGTTGAGCTCCTAATCAGCGTAAGACAATCTTCAATTGTAAATGAACACTTGATAGTGAATACAAGACCACGTCATTTCTTTACATAAACAATGCACAAAAAATCGATTAATTTGCTCCTCCTTTAGAAGGAAATGATAATTGAACAAAGACTCATTCAACACGCAGAGAAGAACGGCAAGCAGTTAAATAAACAAACACTCTCGATAACACACAATATTCGGTCGTTTCTTTGCGTAAACAAATAACACACTTGAAATCGAAATCATTATAAGTGGATAAATTTGGGCTTAACGATCTATACAATCATGCGATGCATGTGAGGAAGCTATCCGTCTCAGTCTCCCGAACTGCGCTAAGTTCTCTCTTTCTCTGTCTGTCTCCGGGCTTCAATGTGCAAGAGTGCTCTTTTTGGGACATGAGAATTCGAACATACATGTATGTCGATGCTCCCTGACAGCTTAAACCTCGTTCGTAGAAAAGTGACAGTGAATTGTGAGCAGAAAATTTTTAAATAATACCAATAGATTAGTATTTCGCAACCTTTTCTCACAAACGGCACACCAAAGCTCTTCCTTAAATTGATCCGATGATTCTTTCCTTCCGTGGCACACGGTTGCGGAGCACTGCTATTGATGACACAACAGGTTATATCCATGCAATAAATAAACGCTTATGAGAACGTATACCTTGTACAGTACATTCAATATTATTTTTTAAAAAATGGACATCTCGTTCTGCGCCGAATTTCCAACAAGCTTTTAACGTGTATGGGTTCGTTTACAGCACGACCTTGCTACCGATCCATGAGTGTATTATGAGACGCAAGACACCCGTCTCTGTTTCCGAATTTTCAGTACGGAATGGGCCTAAACCAAAATATTCCGTCGTTAACAGTTTGGTCGTTTTATAGCTGGCAATGTAGTTTTTTGTTTAGACTCGCATTTTCTGCCGGAGTACAGTTAGAGTAAAGTTTGAAAGTTGTATGTACATTTGGTCTATGAATTGATTACATCTTGCATGGGGGTTGTGTGGTAAAAAGTGTAATAAAATGTATTATTTCATCTTTTGAACCCTCATTTTCAACGTCGCCCTCGGAGAGACGGAGCGTCGTTGAAGATCGAAAATCATCATTGAGTAAAATGATACGGGGCGCTCCGAGTGACCCCGAGATGCGGTCTCCGCGGCTGAATAAGGCGACGTTCGGCGGACTGTCGCGGTGGTGAAAGCAACGAAAAGTCAGTCGAACCCGCCCAAAATTTTATATACTTATATCTAATTAGTAGTTAGCAATCAAAATTCAAGTTATTAACGTAATAGATGCGTTTTATTTGTAGTTAATTTTTATATGAAATTCGACTTACAACCATATCGTACAATATCTAAGAGGGCGGAACGGAACCCTGTCGTATGTATAAAATTGACTTTACGTGAATCGGAATGTTTTCTATCAGTCAGAACATGCTATTAAATTTTCCCTCATGTAAGTATATTTCAGAATATAATGAATTGTACAGCGCTGAGGAAATCACCATGAACTTTCAATGGCGTCTATTCGAAATGAAAACGCCAACACTTTCATATACATAATAAGGGCAAACTTCGCTCAAAATAAGTTTACCTCCAATACGATTTTGCAAATAACTGCCTTCCACTTCGAAAAATATCACATTATTAGATTTTTTTCCAAATTTACACAGCCACGAGCGACAGGTCCCGTAAACATTCCGCAAAAGGGATGGAAACGATTTACAGACATCAAAAGGAGTCTACGAGGGAATTATAATTTTCTGCCGAAAATGGCTAATACCGCATCGAGTATAATCCCCACGCGTTACAAAAAGGTTTAAAAATTCAATTTGTGTTAATCTTTTTTCGCGGAGGCTTTTTATTATTGAATAAGGCGTGCGTGCTCTCAAACGCGTCCCATATTTTGTCAAAATGATATGTGATGTAATATGTAACAGCGCTACTTTTCATGTAAAAGTTTTATGCGCGTGTCATTAAATTGATTCATTGTTGGGGCCTTGAGATAAATCGTAAGAGCCATTTTGAGGCTTCAACGTTTATTAGGCGGCCCCGGGCGGAATGTGATAATTCATTTAAATTGACGGGGGCTACTTATTAATTAAACGGGAATAATCCGATGGCTTCGATTGGTGGACGTCTCAATGTTAATGGGTTCTATTTTCAGGTTCTTGGGTTGCGTGCGAACTGAAATGTCCGAGATAGTGCAATATTTCAATTATAGGAACGATAAGAATTTAAATGGCTCGATGCTATGCGTCTTGATGTCTCAATATAGAAACGGCGTTAATCTTTTGGATGCCTTGCTGGAGACGCCTACCTTTAGCAACATATATACAAATGTATTTAAATTGCGCGCTTCACAATTATTTGAAAAGAAACGCAGTAGTACAATTACGCGGTGTGTTGCTGTAGGGCATACTGAGACATGAGAATATGGTGCATCCGTTAAACGTCTCGCAAAATAAATTCCGCACACGAATAATAATTGTGTCAATATAAAAACCTTTTCGGACACATGCCCAATAATTCAATAAAGTTTCATCGCAATCGGATAAACGGTATAAGAATGTATACCTAACAAACCCTTCGCTCCGCGACACACATTCATTTATATATATATATATAATGACGAAACATTGCTTTATTTTATGAATAATCAATTTATATTAATAGTAATGAAAAAATCTGGCATATTCAGTGCAATAAAATGAAGCATTATAACCAAAAGACCTGTAGGTTAAACGGCGATTAAACCCCGCGATTAAACGGTCGGACTAGTAACTCAATTGTCAGGAGTTCAAATCTACAGGAAATGTGGCTGGCGACCACATTTTTAAAACACATATTCGCTATGAAAGACCATGTAAAAATGGTTGGCAATAGTCCCATAAAAAAGTTTGCCAAAGGCCACCACAATTATTTTAACCAAAATGTTACGCGAACATATAGTTACGCTCGTATTTACTAGGGTATGCATTAAGGAGAAATTTTGAATCAATTTTTCGTTGGTTTTTATTTGGTTTTGATGCTTAAAAGCGCCCTTATTTAAATTTAACGCCACCCGGAAATGAAGCTGAAATTATTTTTCCCGGAAATTATTATCACCCTTTGTTCATCTGCTATTTGGAGCTCCGTATTATTTATTTTTAGTTTAACCCCTGTTATAATGCCAAGTTCGAAAGGTCAAATTGGTCTTTGAGGAAATTTAAATCAGATTAACGCTTAATAGCCAAATTAATTTACTTTGGTTTATAAGCTCAAGTTCTCCCATTGTATAGCATAGATCACACGTCGTTTTGCGATTCATATGATCATTTACGCTTTGACTATGGATATAAATTCAAATTGATATATTGATGCATCACAATATGATCTTTTAATGATCATTGGATGGTTTTAAAACCTTTGGGATCGTTCCGAACATGACTTCAATAAACGCTCTCGAAGATCACCAATGCACGTTATGCATGGCCGTCGTCGTTGTTGTCGGCAATCAAATCTTTTCTTCTTTATTTGTACGCATATAAATCCCATCGTCCTTAGATCCGTCCGCAAGGATATCATATAGGATCCACCTTCGATCTTCGTTGAAGATATACACGCATCAGGTTATGGCCCTCGAATAAATTCATCCCACAAAACATTTGTTCGTTTATGGTTCACCGTAAAACTTCCATTTATTATCTTCATAAAGCATTTCGAAGGTTTAATTGCTTTATTACCGAGAGCTGGTCCTATCCGAAAACCGTGGTCGGCGATGCTCAAATCGCACCATGGAAATAGGTTTACTCGGAAAAGTTGCTTCAAAAATCGTGCCATTGCATCGACGCTGTAAAAATTCCGCTCGGCGATCAATGGTCACGAAATATTGAAATGGACTCTATTATACAATCAAAACACGATTGAATTAATTCAGACGTAATTCTTGGGGTCGCGATTTTTTATTTTTGCCGCCCCCGAAACGGCCCCGTTGACCCTCGTACCAGCGAGCTTAATTCCAGCATCTTATTTATACGAAACATTTCCATTCCTACTGCACGTCTGTTAGGACATTAATTTTGTCCCGAAATATATACAACGGCATTATCCAGATTTTTCGAAAGAAAGACCCCCAAGAAAAATGAATATCAGGCTTGTTGGTGATAAACAAAAATCATAGAAAATCCGCATGAGTGCCACAATTTATTTGGATACGTCTAATTAAATGTAACATGGCGCCATGCTGGCGAGACTCTGTAACAATTCGTGATTGTTTTTAGTTACTATGGTGAGTCTAATAGATCATATATTTAATCTTAAAATATACACAAAAAAAATATCTTAGATTTTTGCTTAGGTAAAAAAAAAGCATTAACTTGGAAACAGTGGCGTAACTACTAATTGGCGATCTTAGGCGACGTCCAGCGGCAGTAAATGTCTAATCTATGTATACATATATACAGTACAACATATATATAGTTCAAATTGTTATATTAACCTTTCCCTACCGGTGATGTATTTACTACACCTCGACTCTAATAATGGGAATATCGATATGAAATATAATAAATGCGGGGTTCAAAATTTTTGTATTCCTCCCTAATATAATTACGAATCACATCAAAGTATTATAGTGTATAAATATTCATCTGCAGCGACGGAAATAAATAATTTGTCGGGAAATCAGGAATTTTATCAGTCAATGTTGTTTTACGAAAATGAGGGCTCACGCGATCATCAACTCGAACTAGCATTTAAATATATAATTCCCTAATCATGACGCAACATATGATATTTTTTTATTTATTTTTATTAGCATTACATTCGCATTTATTAATTGCATATTTTTGTTCGTTTCAGGTAATTGAAAACTCAAATGCATATAAATTCATGCAGTATTGTAAGTTCAACTTTAAAATATTAATTCAAAGTCAATAGTATATTAAGGCGTATGAAGTGTTTTTGGAATATTTTAATGAGCATTTCAACACAGTATGGTTAATTCGATATAAATACTTGCACAGTGACATTTTTTAAATGCAAAATGATTATTGTTACGGCATTAAAATTAATCACTATTGATAAAGAGTGCTCGTTAATGAATGAGCATAATCTTGCATTCCAGACTTCAAAAATAAATTTTAGAGGCTTTAAAACATTCTTAATACCTCTCGATCGCCTCCGTAATTTCCCTTCGGGTAAGAATTGATATCCCCCCTGAGAATAAATCTCGAATTCTTTTCTTACTTGTGTTTTCTTAAGTTTGCTTACTTTTGCGATTGCGATGACCTTTAAATCATAATTAATGGACCCGGCGCAGAATCGTGAGCCAGACAAAATGTAAATATTCAGATCCAGCATCCGAATTAGCTCCGCACGTAAACTCTGAATGCGATTTGATTTTGCGAAATAATACGATGTAGTATATCGAAAATTCGGCACGGACGCTAATTAAATGTCGAAAAGTTTTGGGTTGACGACCCCTGCACGCGGTCATTAAAAACGGTCATTATATCTTAACATGGCGGACGATAAATTAGACATTCTTTATATTCCTTCTCTTGGAGGTGATAATAAATCAATTAAGTGATTTATACACTCGGACCCCCTAAAAAAGGACATCCATTGTACGGCCGTTTATTTCAATGGAAGGATTATCAATTCGGCTTCTGTGCGTAAATTATTTTCCATGGTGGTGTAAAAAGCACGAAGAGGCGACCATTTAAATCAATCAATTAATTGAAAAAAAATCATAATTAATATATTTCCCAAAAAAAATTAATAAAATCATCATCATCATAATGCAACCACAAACAGTCCACTGCAGGATTAGGGCCTCTTCATTATCCATTCACAGGAAGGGGTTACATCCAATTCGTCTGTATCATATATTCACCTCCACGTTCGCTCGATATTGAAGATAGCATGACCTCCGAGTTTCATTTACAAGTAATTTTACTCAGGTGATAGTGAAAAACTACTCTAATACCTTGTTTATTTTACTGAAAAGAGCTTTCTGGAGTACAATGAGTCTAATCTCCCCTTTCCTCACTAGGGTACTGCTGGGCTAAGGTGAACAAAAATGCATCTCAGATTCGCTCCTACATCAATTAAGGATGTATCCCCGTCTACGTGCAATTAACCCCCGCAAATTTAAGACTGGGTGGGTTCCCATTTCGGATTGACACTCCCAGTTTGGCGAATACAAAGCGATATACAAACAACTTCAAGTTTCATATTTGAAGATTTATCATCCAAAATCATCATGAATCACCCGCGGGCCGATGCGTAAGTGTCAATTTGATGTGTACAAATTTGTATTTTTAAATATTTGCGTGATTTAATGGCGTTTTAAGCACAGTGTGCGTCGCTCGTTTTTTTTAATTAAAGCTTTTAAAGCAAACCGTTTGCAAAGTTTGGCTTTCCCGAGCGATTATGGCCTCGCAGAGGATTAATTGACATCCCGAAAATGAATTTGTATATTCGTCTCACGTAGCTCATTACTTAATCCTTGTTTTTTTTTTTCTTCTCGAAACCCGTTTGTTTGGGTGCTCGAGTGCCTCTCGAGACGGCATACAGTTTTAACGCCTTGCCAAAGCGACTGTGACTCACAACTTAAGCTAAGAAGATTAAGTGAAAGCCTTTTTATTTTTCCTCACATTCCTGTGGGAGTGAGGCCTGCTCCGGTATTCAGCTCATATCCAACCTCACTGATCTTATTCCCAGTTTTCACTCAGCGTGAACATAGAAGGAGCATCCCGTCCCATAGGAATATGGGCCAAAGTGAAAAAGCTTTAATCCCGTATCTACTTAATTTGAAATTTTGCTGAATCGCTTTTTTTCGCCCGGCGAAAAAGTGTAGACTCTTCAGATTTTTCTTCTAATACTTTAAATTATTTTTTGTTATAAGCCATTGCTTAGGGCGCCAATATTGAGGCTGAAATTTCATTGACGATCAATTAAGTGATTGTATACTCTTTGCACTTAATTGGCGATGAGCTGAAAATTAAATTTATTCCGGTATAAATATGCATATATAGCATAATTGCATTCGCGGAATTGTTAGTTGGTGCGAGCGGTGGCATATTTGATAAAATTCATCCCGACTCATCGCATTCCTTATATTATTCACAGATTAGCACTTTAAAATATATATATTTATACACACGACCACGACGATCGACAAGATTCCAGGATCTAACCCACTAGAATAACACTATCAATTAATCATTGCATTGACATTCAACAATTTTATAAAGTACTAGCTGGTACCCGGCGCGTTGCTGCCACAGATGTAATAATTCTAAAAATATCGTTTGAATTTTGAAAGAGTTATCTTGTTTAATTAAGAATGATAGAAATAATGAAAATATGAAAAAAAAACATACAAACATTGATTTTTATAAATAAGATCTACTGTAAGTTAAATTTACTATATCTATATTATTTAAAAAAGTGCAAATAATAAATTGGCAAAGTTTTATCGCAATCGAATAAACGGTATGGCAGCGCATTAAATACGGACAAACAAACATTAATTTTGATATATTAAATTATGCTTATGTTACTCGCAAAATTTTTAGCAATATGCGGACGAAGTTTTATTGCAATCTGATGAATGGTATGGCAGTGCATTTCGTACGAACAAAACCCAGTTCATTTATATATATTAGATTTCATCAATTTTTCATATTCTCAAGTAATAATTAGCAAGGTTGAAATGGCTTTTGATATGAGATGGCTAAAAATATAAATGATCGTTTGTGTTTCCATGAGAATGCCCAAAAATAACAGCAATAACATGTGTTTAAGCTGTATTTTCAATGTAAAACATGTATAAAAGTTTAATGCATTCCTCCACTGTAGCGATGGTTTATCATAAAAAATATTAACATAATAAATAGATAAATACTAGAGCATGAGATTCGTCAATGATTGACTATCCTATATTATGTAATGCCATTAAAGTATGTATACGACGTTGGAGATTAGAATTTCATGGATCAGTTTTAGTCTAGGGAATATCTAATTGAATGCGCTCGAAACTACTGGGCGTCTTTATTGCAAACCTAATCAATACATCAAATATTAATTTGGCCTAGATGAAACTCAGTTTGCTCCGAGTCTGTTCCTGAATGTGTATCGTGACCAGGATAAGGATTAAATCATCGTCTTCATGGCGTCGTGACCCCAGCATCCAATATTTTTTTGCAAGTCTTCAAATCGGAAGATTACCTCAAATAACAACTAAACTGATTGATTATCGTTTACCATCGGCCACAACACAAGATTGCGTGTTCCGACGATCCATTAGCTGGATTTAAATATCTTTTACAGCGAAAATAATCGCCTCGACAAGTCGGAAGATTTATCATCTGAATTGAATTGTATTCTTTGGGTATTAACATGTACAATCGTCTCGATATATTGTCCGCGAGCAGATAGACTTGCGCATATTTCACGTTTTGGACAAGCAAATATAAGAGATCCGCTTATCTCTTTTTCTTTGAGGATTATTTATCCGTGTGATTTATGCACGGTCAAATATCCCTAGTGTCATGCGGCATGCTGTTTCCATATTCAGGTGTTAATTTTTTTTCTCGTCGGCCTTTTCCCGTTTTTTTTCTTTCTTTTTTGGGGCTTTGGGCGTAGGTGTTATACTCTTAATAATGTTGTTAAAGAAGAAACGACGGAGCGCGCCTGTGCGGAACTAAATCGCTTGTCCACGGGTAAAGAAAATGTTTGTGCTCACGCTGGGCGAACAGCAGACAAGAGTTCCTAATGTATTGGATTTTTTTTTATTGTTTCAGTGGCATCAAGCTGTTGTTTTGTTGCCGTTCTTGTACATAAAAATATGCTTGAATCACATAAATATAATTCAAAGAGTATTGATAATTTTCTTCGATGAATACCAAAACACAAAAGATTCGTTAAACAAAAACAAACAATGTGGCAAAAGCACTCGAAAGGTGCCAGCTTTTATGATGTCAAATTAAGCTTTAAATATACCTGAAAATTCAAGGATTTCCAAAAATAAATACGGGCTACTAAGAATTAGATAATTTGTATGTTAAAAATTCATTCAAATAAGATTTATTATAAAGCTTCAATTATCTTCCTCGATGTAAATATTTCATAAAAACGACATTAAATATTGTTTTTTTGTGGATTAAATATCTTTTAAATAATAACTATCATATACAAAGCTGGAATGTTTAGTGAAAATCAACTGGATTTAATCTTCACCCTATAAATTGTGATTCACATCACTATATGCAGGTTATTTTGCACATAGCCGACACATTTTTTTTTTATGTTAGTGGAGTTTTTGCTACGTTTCACACACTGACTCTATGTCCTAAGTGTCAGGGTTGTCGAAATAGATTTTTTTCCCTGTGAAATTAATAACACAAAATAACTGTTTTTGTGTTTTTGAAAGCCAGGCAACCCACTGCTGAAAACGCACGATCAGCCTCCACACTCCTTGGAGGTATCGTCATCAGATATTTAAATGCTAGTTCGAGTTGATGACCACGTGAGCCCCCATTTTCGTATAACACCATCATTGTGACTGATAAAATTCCTACTGAGACACAGACTAAAACTCGCAAAATTCCCGATTTCCCGACAAATTATTTATTTCCGTCTCTGCAGATGAATATTTATACGCTATAAATTTTGATGTGATTCGTAATTATATTACGGAGGAATACAAAAATTCTGAAACCCGTATCTATTATATTTCATATTGATATTCCCATTATTAGAGTCGAGGTGTAGTAAATACATCACCGGTAGGAAAAGTTTAATATAACAATTTGAAAAACATATATGTACTGTATATATGTATACATAGATTAGACAGTTACTGCCTCTGGACATCGTCTAAGTTCGCCAATTAGTAGTTACGCCACTGTTTCCAAGCGTCCAGATTTTGGCGAGAATGTCTCAATTTAGTAGCCTTCATCATGCTGGTGATGTGTACGATTTATGTTAGATACAAATTTCAATCCCGAATTTTTCGGGATTACATTTACTAATCCCGGTATTCAGAGCACCTAAAGCTGTCCGGGATCCCGGGATTGGATTCCCTAGTCAAGATTATAAATTTTTTTTATTATTCTTTCAATTAGGATTTATTTTGTGGGCACCTCTGTCGTTTAAATTAACTATTTTGGTAGCCCTATTCCGTGGCTCGCACGGTCTACAGACCTGACACCAATGGATTTCTTTGTCATGTGCAAAACACCCTGTATATTCACAATCAATTCTATGCGTGTTTAGCAATTATTAAATTGGTTTGAAAAATAGAATTTCGACAATGGAACTCATATTAATATGAACATCGTTAAAGATCTTGTTATCCTCAAATGCAGAAATTTGGCTATTCATCTCTGATCGATCGATCATTCTGTTGCCGATGTTTTTTATTTATTTTTTTAAATGGAAACGTATTTTTGTATGCTGTTTATTTAGTGTCTCGACTGAAAATTGAGATATTGAGGACAAAAAACCATTACAATGCATAAATGAAGAAAACGCCTCTGGGCGGTGCATCAAAAGGGCGGCATTTTTAGCATGAATCATTGGTGTTTTTAGATGTTATAAATAATATTGCTGGTAATGTATCGTTTTTATTGATTTGTGCGTATATTAAGGTGTGTCCATTTTTTTGTTTTCGTCGTTTGGATGTTTTACGACTTCATGTGGCGTTTTTTTCCACTTCGCGAGGCTCAATATGGTAATTAAGTCCCTCGTCTGTCATTTTCGATCGTTGTATATTTCGGCAATGAAGATAAAATTGTAGCAAAACCCAAGCTGTCGAGGACAATCGATGGTTTTTTGATAAATACGTCGTGTTTGTCGAGCGTGGCTGCTCTTTAAGTTGGTGATTAATTCGGCGTTCGTGTGCGGCAGTTCGTCTGTATGTCTGTCCGATCGTCGTGGACACGGTCAGGTAAAAATCCCGACTCGTTTTTTTCTCGTTTCCCGAACCGAAATCACCCGTGGAGAAGTTGACTCGTTCTCACATCTTCATCGCCACAAATTTGCTTACAGTTCGTCCAATAACTAATGCGTTGATAATTTTATTATATTACGAAGCTTTTGATATAACCGCCTTATTTGCACGATGCTCACATCGACCCCGTGATCCATAATAGCCAAGATGTTTTTTCAACGTAAAACCATAACACTTATTTATAATAATACGTATTATGACCGTAAATTGTGATAAAAACGCCGTGATCGATACAACCATTTGCATCACGCTAATGATCTAATCCATTTTTTTTTTAATATTGTACGACACATCTTCATAAGATCGCACTATGGATGCATAGCGAATATTAATCTAGTTATCGCGACAAATTTCCAAGGACTTGATGTCGGAAATGGCGAGCTTTTACAGCTGGCTGGATAACAAAATTATTTCCATATTACGCCCTGCCCGTCTAGACTGACTATCACGTTCTGCTTCTTAAATTTCAAGATCCATTTAATAATTGATCCTGGCAACTTCAACTCGGATGTGAAGCTGTGTTCTTACTTCTATTCGTACCTTTTTTGTCCTTCACGGAACGAACACTTTTTCTAACCCGGCATATGGTTCACAATCTATGTGGCAGTAATGAGCTTGGACTTTACCTGCAAAGGATCATTTCCTGGAAGGATTCTCCAACTGTGAATACAAATGCAGATCCTTTTATTATACAAATTGAAAAATGTTTTTATAACAAGACCATAATTTTCTTACCACTACGTGAGCATATCTTCCATTAGTGTTTTACTCATGACTCGGGAATCCAATCCCGAGTCAAAATTTCGATCCCGGGATTTCGGGAACGAAGATTTTCAATAGTTTTAAATTATAAATTGCCTCCACAATCGTTGGAGGTATCGTCATCAAATATTTAAATGATAGTTCGAGTTGATGACCGCGTGTGCCCGCATTTTCGTATAACATCATCATTGTGACTGATAAAATTTCTATCTGCTGAGACACGGACTTAACTCGCAAAATTCCCGATTTCCCGACAAATTATTTATTTCCGTAGCTGCAGATGTATATTTATACGCTATAACACTTTGATGTGATTCGTAATTATATTACGGAGGAATACAAAAAATCTAAATCCCGTATCTATTATATTTCATATCGATATTCCCATTATTAGAGTCGAGGTGTAGTAAATACATCACCGGTTTTACGTGTAATATACTTCAATGCTCGTTATAACCGTTATCGTTTGATGACTTAAGTTATAAAAAATCAATGGTTCAATGGAATAGCCCACTTCACTAGTTATACGTAATATAATATAATATGACAATTTAGATGCATATTTTTTTCATTTTATTTGCGTTTACCGTACCTAAAAAGACAGAGGCGTCAACTATTGAATGGCGTCGCCCCGGGCTTAATAATAGGTTTTTGATTTTAATTATATGCGCATGCGGCTGAAAGCGATTTATCATAAATATGTTAATAACTATTAAACGTTATGAGGCTTGAATAATCGTAATGATTGCAGTATACATAGCGTTCAATGGCATTTCAATGCAAATATTTGATATTGTCTGTAGGACGCCTGGAATGGCGCTGTCAGAGGAATGTATCATCTTGATAGTATAAGGGTTGCAAAATTAGCCCCCAAAACGCCCAGCGTCACTTCCAATTACGAGAAATTTTATCAATTAGAATTTTGGCGAAATTTAAGGGCGTTTTTCTCTTTGTAAATTTTCGCATGTTGCGAGGCCGTATTCTGTATTAATAAAATTTATGAATAGCCAGAAATAACCGCAATGTCTATTCCTTTGTGCGCTGTCTGTTAAATTATAATTGAAACAACTAAAGCCTCCAGAAATGATAAATTTTCCGTATACATTAATATTGCTGAAAATTGGAAGCTTTCGTATTTATTTGTAAAGTTTCTCTAAAGGCTCATTAAATTAGAGGGCTTTCTGTACACGGCGCAGCTATCCAAGGTGATATTGCTGCCAGCGTCGATAGCGAAATAACCTTTGATATTGAAAAATGTTGCGGAAATTTTGCGGTTTTCCCGAAAATAGAGATTTTGGAGAACTTTTAGATTTATAGAGCCTCCCGTTTGAAGGACGCTTGAGGGTCGAATTTCTTCCGCGTTAATTGGTGTATTCATTACAAAGTTTTAGTGTCTATGGATTGCGGCGAAACTTCTCATAGTAGGTCGTTACCTTTTATGCTACAACTTTGTTTTTCTCCTCTTTTTCTGTTTTGTTTTTATTTCACTTTGGGTCGCTTAGTGCTCGGGTCTAAAACCCAAAACCTAATGGCTTTCGATTTTACTTGTATCGATAAATTGTGTAGTGGCCATCTGTGGTCAAGCGTATTTTTTACCGCCAACGAACATTACCGTTTATTTTTACAAATCCTCAAGGAAAGGTCCTAGACGAGGATGCAAAATATATAGGCTTTATTTCAAGACTGTGTCATGAACGATGTCAATGTGTCGTAAATTAGTCCAGGATGATCATAATTCGGGAACAAACCACCACAGTATTAGATCAATTCTGATTATTACTCTACATGAAATTTCATCTCTATATGGAAATGATTTTAGCAAAAAATATTTACCAATCATTAATTAAAAACATTTTTCCTTAAGACCTTTGAATAATAATAAATGCATATTGACGAAACCACGCAAATAAATGGCCGAATATTGTGTGCTATCGACAGTGTTCATTTATTTATATACAAGCTTCATACACGCTGCGACGGCCCTGAGAGATAAATGGATTTATACGAATGATAAGTGGCGGACATACAAATATAGCATCTAAGTTTATGATGATTTAAAATTAGCTCACTACTCAAAGGGTTAAGCATATAACTCTTCTACCATGGTACTCTTTTATGATATAAAGTCTAACAACAAAAGTCATTTATTCATCCCAGAAAAAAATACAAAAACCTTTCCAGTAAATTTTTAAATATTTAATATGCTTCTGCCAATAACATTTTCTGGAAGATCACTATGATAGATCCGTGTCCAATTTTAAATGAGCCGTATTCTAAACTGCTCCTACTGAAATTACTCCTACTTATTTTCAATATCTGCTCATATTATATTTCTATCTATAACTATTGAAAAAATACTTTTATTCACCTGCTTTTCATAAAGCAATCTATTTTCTGGTATATTCCCTCAGAATTTACTTCTAAAGCTTCTTTGCTTCCAGTATGAAGGTTAACTTCAATCGATTCTCTTTTTTCGATCTTGTTCCAATTTTAACAAATTCATAAGATCACGTTGACTTGACAGGTTGCCCTTCTGATGTTTATTTCAGCACAGTTGTATTAAAATGAAGTTTTGTACGTCTCATATAAATTAGTTTTATTAACTTTCTAGATTACTTCGCCCATTTCCTTATTTATTCTCAATTTCGACGGCGTTTCATCTGAAAATAAGTTTGACGCTATAGAGATTCGATTCACCTTTCATGCCTTAGTCACACCAAAAACGCATCAATCCGATTGTTTGCCATCGTCCGAAATTGATCCATACCTCGAATCTGATCATCCATGAAAAGCAATATGAATAATACGATATTATATCGCATTATAACTAGTCGAGATTAAATTGCTTCTCGGACGAGTGGCCTTTTTTAGGCCATTCGATTACCAAAAAATTTACAATATCACGTCCAATCGACGAAAAACGAGCACAAAGCGCCGATAGAGATTCGCCAGAGCTGTTGAAATTTATTTTCGAACAGTTCTGCATCTGATCAAAAGGCGAAAAAATAGACATACACAGTGCCCCGTAGAACGTCATCTCCGATGTTAACGGTTCTGGGACGTTAAATTCGTTGACAACTAGACAGCCGGTTGAAGTTCGCCTCGCCTTTCACATTTACGGAGTATTAAAATATGCAATTTCTACTTTCTGATCGGTCCTCGATTTGACGGTTTCATAATTCATTTTGGCTATAATTTTTTTAGTGGCACTTGGGAGGCGTGTGGGATTATATTGTGCACAATAGTGTCATAAAGCATAAAATTGCGGTGCAATAAATTCGTAGGCAATCGTTCTTCCTTATACTCCACGAAATAACATTCTGATAAATCTTTATTGCCTATTTTTCCTGATCCTATCATTTCCATTTTGGACTCGAGAGCATCCGGTTTGAAAAGCAGATACTAAATAAGATTCACTGACCATTATTCGTCTTTGCTACATATATTACTTTATAGGGAATAATGGCCACTTCCCAAACTTTCCTTTGTCGGGATCAGGTTCAATTATTTTTATTTTACTTTATTGTTCATATATATTTTATCGCTTTTATTATTACAAAACAATGCTGAATGAGATCTTTTTGTTTTACATAATATAGGAAAACAATAGGAAAAATATGACCCCTTCTAAAAGGTGAACGTCGAAGTCCATTACCATGGTTCAAATTAAGGCCATCCATTGTGTCTAACGTTTTTCTTGATTTAATTTACTAATTAGGCATACAACAGTTTTATTCTACCTCAGAATAAATACTTAATAATATGATGAACATTTTGAACGTTATGATAAGGCTCCAGGATCTATTCCACTATACCAACTCTTGATATTTGAATTTTACCCTAGATGAATTATCGATAGCACGAAATCGGTAGTACGAAAGCAATACATGTGGCATTGACCAAACCATTAGCTCTTAAATTCATTTAGTTATTGATTTTTTACGGGAGGCAGCGACCGAGATTTTGCTCAAACATTGTTATAGACGTTGGCAACAGCATCATCGTGATAGGTTACCGTTTTGTTTAATTACAATATCAATACAATAAAATGAACAAGAATCAGCTTTGTAGGAATAATTACACCAACAATGTCGCTGCCTTCCATATTATCTCCAATGTACGTTTTGAATCGACTTCTTTGATATAAATACTATAACAGGTATACATTTTAACATCAGATTTTTTAATAAAATGAATTGAAAAACTATTATATTTCCCGTTTAACCCGCCAATTGAATACTAAAACTCATGTTTAAATTGAACGAACACGTATCAATCGATTTTACAATACAATTCATTTAAATGGTCATAGATAGACTATGATCAACTGACAACACCCACTCCAAAGGTCAATTTTCATGACAAAAAGTGCTTTTGTGCACTTGGTGGGATTTGATAAGAGTAATTTAGTACAAGCTATTGAAATCTGGAAAACCTGTTGAATCAATGTAGTTATTCATTAATAATATTGATCGAATGATTCAAGGAATTAGACCATATTCTGGGCATAATTGGACCCTATAGACGCTCAAAATTTTTTTGATTTTTAATATGTGTAGGTAGTCAATTAAGCTATAAAAATTTAAAAAACGTTTAAAATTACGTAGGCTTTTTAGTTAAACTTTCATATTTTTTTACCAATTTCTTGATAATTTTTACCCGAAAAAATAATTTATTTATGCGAAAACCTTAAAACTTTAGCTTAGTTGACTAGATAATATTATAGTGAGAAACATCCCAAAATTACAGCCAGATCGATCAACAACTTTTTAAGCTACAGCTGGCGAACATTTTGAAAATGTGGTTTCGAGATAATCTTGTTTAAAGTTTCAATACGATAAAAATATCAATTTTAGTGACTTATCGATCAATCAATGATTCCAGGCGCATAAAATAGATATTCAGCTTTCTCAAAAAGTTGATTATCTTCGAATAGCTGTTGTTTTTGGGCTATGCGAACTGATTTTGTGAGGAAAGACTCTTACAGTTCTGCCTCGCTATTCGCGCTTCATCGGTGTTTTTAGCAAAGACTTTATAGTGAGTGCCAATAATTATATTTAATGTATTCATCATCTTCAAAATGAAGTTGTAGTCGTTATTAAATATCCAAGCAGCGATGGTATTTCAATGATTTTTACACCAGAATGTAGGTGCTTTGAAACCAGTCGCCAAACCGTCGAATTAAATGTCAAATATGGCCACCCAAGTATCTTTGAAATAATTCAACCCTGGATGAATATTTATAAATTGATAAGAGATGCTGTTCTATCTCTTGGCAAAGAAATGGAGTCAGGTCTTCAAGCTTTGGATATTTTTTAAAGCGACTCCCTAGTAATAAAAAAATACGATATTTTGAACGCTGTTTTGCTGGTTTGCCCCCCTTAATGTCAAAATGAAACTCGGACAATTGGATTTAAAAATAATTTTAGTGTACATATAAAGAAATTATTGCTTGATCTTTATATATCGTCTTGTGAAAAATGTGATTTTGAAACTGGAAAATGAACTACTGGACGCATTATAACTTGTACATTTGTGTTATTTTTGTGGCGAAATTTTACGCGATCCCCACGCTAATGAACTCATTTTGAATGAAATTCATTGGTACTCTTTCAAAATAATTCATTTGCGTTTTCGATCACAAAATACTGTCCCAATTGCGAGAAACGGCAAATAAAATCGTAATTGTGTGGAATATGTAACGACATAATGGCACAACGATCACTAATGACTATTTACAAAGGCCCAAAGGTGTCAAACAAAGACTGATTATGACATTTATTTAATAGCGCATGAACCCATCTACCTGTCAAGAATCTAAATACTCGATTTAATCCCTTCAATCATTATGAAAATTACACCTGACATCGCACAACGATTTATGACCCGAAACATTGTATATCGTACTTTGTCCATTTTCAAAAACGCCCTAATAATATGTTGCCGCGCATATTTATTTATTTTTTGGGGTGCAATTATTTATGATTTTTTTTTTGTTTCAGGTAATTGAACACTTAACGATATTACGACCTATGCAGATACTCAGAACGTAAGTCCCTCCATATACGATGCCACTCAAAATGTTGAGGCGAATAAAATCTTATTATATATCTTTCCTCGGCACTCGGGCATGAAATATTTATGGAGTACAGACGCATAAAAAATTCGTACCTTAAAATATTAAATGCCCATAAATCATCCAGTAATAGACGTAGACTTTGCAAAATGTATCGTGTTTAATATATGTCCGATTTGCGAAACCACAATGATAGACCCCAACCTTGAGACTGTACTCTTTTTTTGGTCGGTCTCTAGAAACGTGATCCATTTCCATTGTTACCGAAAGATATAAATGTACGTCCAAGTGGCGTTTCAGTGGTTTATTGTCGGGTACCGTCATGGGAACACTTTTGTATCAATTTTTTTGTGATGATGGCCACAAACCTGTTAGTCGCTCTAAATTTATTCGTTGTTTTTGGAGATTGGACGTGTGAAATTGCTGTTGCATATCACTAAAGAAATTGACGAATTTCAACGATAATTTTGATGTCTTATTTAAATTGGTGGTTTCTGTGTTACGCATATCATATAAAAGACATTTGACAGTTCATCTTCTTTTTTTTATACATAAAAATGCGCTGGGTTTTGTTCGTTCGAAATGCACTGCCATACCGTTCATCAGATTGCAATAAAACTTCGTCCACTTATTGCCAAAAATTTTGCAAATAAAATAGGCATAGTTTAATATATAAAAACTAATGTTTGTTTGTCCGTACTTAATACGCTGCCATACCGTTCATTCGATTGCAATAAAACTTTGCCAACTTATTGTTTGCACTTTTTTAAATAATATAGGTGTATTATAATTAATTTAAAGTAGATCTTATATATAAAAATCAATGTTTGTATGTTTGTTCATATTTATAACTAGCTAATTATAATTCTAAAAATATCGTTTGAAATTTGAAACAATTTTGTTGGTTTTATTATAAATTTGAACAAAGATACGAATATCGATTTTTATATATAAGATCTACTGTAAGTTAAATAAATCGTTAACCCAAATTTATCGACTAATAATGATATGTGAATGCTATAATAAATCGATATCATGTGTACTGTTTATGCAAAGAAATTACCGAATAATGTGCGCTATCGACAGTTATTATTTATTTATATACAAGCTTCATACACGCTGCGATGGTCCTGACAGATAAGTGGATTTGTGTGGTTCATTAGAGAAAAATAGCCTCGGGTCTGAGGAATCCATAATGTTATAAAAAGAGATAATACTTGAATTTATCACAGTTTTTAAGCTCAGGTCATGTGCCTATAATAGAGTCCATTTATTGAGAGCATAAGAATTTTCCCGCTCCAAAAAAACTTCAAATTTGATAGATCTGTTGGAAAGCATATATCAATTAAATTATGGAATGATAGTCTTCAAAAATCTATGACACACTTGTGGTACTACGGTAGAAAAGGCTCCACAAAATTATTATAAAAAAATCTGCTTCTTCATATCAAAAAGAAAAAAATCGGAGTAAGTCATAAGTAAAAATACTGAGAAAAGATCTTGGATTTTCATTATTCTGTAAAGTTTCGAGTCTCATTTCGTTGCCTTCGCCATTGCGACAGTTCCCGAATGCCACGTTGTTCAGTCGCGGAGAACACACCGGAGGGGTCATTAAAAACGCTAGAGCATTTCATACCATTACCTTCGATAATGATCCCGGCGCCGATGAATGGCGGAAAGAATTCGCTCATGAAAAATTGGATTGTGATGAACTCATCCATCGCAATAATAACAGGAGAGACTTGTATCGAAGTGTTGCTGAGTGAAGGTCCACAACATTTTTTAAAGCTTAACAGATGCTCAGATGAAGTTCAAGTAGTGGAAGCCAACATTTTACGATCGATCTACTTGGGAGGAATTTGAACATCTTTATTTTGTTCAAGTCTTACATAGTAACTATGTGTGTAAAATTTGATACAAGCAGATAAAAACTTTTAATGCCCAAGAGCTAAATTTGTCTGGAGTTTTATGGAGCAGCTAAATTAAATTTGTCAAGGGGATGCTTATTTATAATGAACAGACAGACATACAGTAAATTAATAGTCTTTTAGAGCAGTGCTCCGCAACGTTTTCTCACCTACGGCACACCAAAGCTCTTCTTTAAATTTCGCGGCACACCAAAAGCCAAAAATAATAGATATTGATTTATTTATTTTTAAACAGCTCTCCCCATAGTACATAAAAACTCTAAAAGGGCCTAAATATTTTATACAATTTTACAATAAATTTAATTTTTTTATTTCCTATGTACACATACATAAAAACTATACTATATTTACTTTTATGCAATCTTTATAATTATTATAAAATAAGGACTAATTAATGTGATATCTGCGCTTTTTTCAATTCAAATTTTTCAGCCAAATTTTTAATCAGTGGTTCTAAAATATTGCTTGACATGTCGTGAATAAGTCTTTTAACAGTATCGGTAGACAAAGAAACTTTATTTACTTCCTCAAAATCATTGGGTTCAAGTATAAGTCGAACAACTTCCTTGCATACTGGTTTAATAAGTGTTTCGCCGATAGTATGTGGTTTTTTCTAACGTGCAGTTAATTTTGCAACATGGTAGCTAGCTTCTAAAGCCTTTTCAGAAACCGTAGAGGCCGAATTCATAAATTGTTTCTATTTTTAATTTTGTTCTAAACGCCTTTGAAAATATTGTTTATCCTTTTTGACGCAACTGGGATAGTTTGAATTTAGATGGTGATTTAATTTATTGGGTGCCATTGCTTCTTTTGATAGCTGTTCGCTGCAAATAATGCATTGTGGCTTTGGAGCTATTTCATCACCACATCACGAGAATCCATATTGAATGTAGTCTTCGTTGTAATTCATTTTCACAGTCTTCTTTGGCATTTTTGCAATGCTTGTGCTGGGTTCTTCTGTATGTAAAGACGAATCTTTTCCACGTAAAATTGTATCTATTGTAACGTGGGCGAGAGCCCTCAGCTGAATACGGAGCCCAGTTATCTTCGTCATGCTTCTGTCGACCAGTCCCAGTTACCTTCATTCGTAGAGCTTCTGACGACCCGCAGCTGCCGCGTCCCTTGTAACATCGGCGAGAAGGACTCCGCATGGTGGTAGTGTTGGATTTCAAAGACGATTTTTTCTCCACAGTATGCTTATTTGTTCCACTTTGAACAGACTGCGGCTGCGAGGCGTGGAATACCCAAACTCGAGCTCAGAAGTGAGTCTCAACTCAAGCTTTCAAGGAGAGGACTTCGCAGACAGGACTCAGAGTAGTCTTAGTTATACCATATTTAAACAAGTGTAAAATTAAATATTAATCACACGAAGAACGCATAACCATACAAAATTCATTAGCACAACTAATAGTAATGAATAGTAACTACTGCCGCAAGACGAATGAATGTGACGTAGCACGGTAGCACGACTAAATTAGGCTGATCGGTTGGTAATTTGTGGGATCGTTGCTATCCTTGCCTAGTTTTAGCAAAGGAATTACTGGTTTTGGCAAAAAAATGGCTGGGAAATACATCATATTTAGGCACCCATAAAATATTTTAGTTATATGAATGGCAGATTTTTTTATTATCGATTGTGTCAAAACCCAGGGACTTTTTGTTTTTTAGTTTTCTAATGATTTTTGTTATTTCTAAAGGAGTTACCAATTTAATTTTGTGCATGTCATTATTTGAGCCTTCACGGAAATCCCTAATTGACTTTGTTAACAGCTTTCTTTGTTTTGCTGTCGCTCATATTTTCGAAAATCTTGTGATTTAGGCACAAGGTTTCTGTAAGCATGTTTGTCTTTTCTAAATCGGTTTCGGCTATTTTATCGTTTCTAACCAAAATAGGAATGTTTGATAGGCTTTGTTTTTGTGTGATTTGACGGTTTTCCACAATGATCCAATCTGAATTCTATTGATTCTGTCAGCACGATGACAAATGAACCCCGGAATAGAAATATATCTGGTTTTAGGTGTTTGGCGACATAAATAGGTGACAGACGCTGGAGAACTATTGAAAAATATTTTAGTTATAATATTGTCTTATTTGACCGCGGCACACCTGTATCGGCTCACGGCACACCAGTGTGCCGCGGCACACCGGTTGCGGAGCACTGTTTTAGAGTATCTCGAGTGATATTGTATGCTTTTTTGTTATGAAAAATAACTTCTTTCTAATATTTCTCTTTCTATAAATTGTATATTTAGCTCTTTCTTTGAAAATGATACAAAATCGCGGAAATGAAATTTGGGATGCTGAAAATATCAATGCGCTTTTTACTCCAAGGAAAATCCGAATGATGGATATTTATGAGATTTGTTTGAAATTTCAAATCTTGCTTAAATTTATTGAGGTATTTTAATTTGAAAGCTGACGCCCTTGTGGGTGTGGGTCAATATTTAATATTAAGTGGCAACATGTTCAACATGATGAAACACAGGCCACAAGATGAACGCGATGTCGCGTGCCATCTTTCAGACGGCCGACATGTGCAGAGACTTCATGTCTCCATGCTAAAAAATTTAAACAACGCTTTAACAGATCTGAAGAAAGATAAGTCGGGTATGTCGTCGTCGAAGCGGCCATTAATAATTACACTTTTCAGCTTCCCGCTGATTTATTCGGATCCTTGTCCTGGGGAAAGAGCTTCGCCTCGGCCCGTAGACGAGCCCTGATTTATGTCCTCAGATGTCATCAAGACTTTTTGCATGCTACGCGAGATTTATGCCATTGTAAGAAAGCGGCGGTGAGAATATTTTTACGACGCATAAAACTTACACGAGAAACAAAACACGGAATAGGGGATAAAATAAAAAAAGCATGGGAACAAAGCTGAATCATAAAATTTAAGCTCCAGCGACAAATTTATACTGTAAAGTGTGCAGAAAATACTGCAAGTGACTAGGCAAGCATATAAAAGGCGAGAGCGGAAGATATATGAACAATTTAAGCACTTCGGAAGATCTGGCGTGATCGCGTAAATCAAGTTGCGAGTCTAAAAAGAATGAAGAGCAGGATAAATGCCCATCCTGGATAAGACTATAAAAGGATGATGGTCCACGATGATGCTCAATTTGTAGCTTTAACCTATTTCTTCAAAGATCTCATATAAAAATTTTAGCACCAAATCGACCCACCGAACTGCTTGTAAAGATATAGCATCAAATGTTTATCTATCGTTTTACATCTTATTATCAAGGACCAATTAATCTGCATTTTAACGCGGGCGCTGACACATAATATTTTTTTAAAGCTCAAAATACGACACTATTTATGGTTTCGTCCGACGCACAATTCGACCATATTGTATGATTTCCGCTAGACTAATATTAGCCATTGTAACGTCAATTGGCGCCTATTTCTTTGGATGAAAACATACCATCTGGTGTCGTGTTGACGGAAAGACACCATTTGGTGCCACCCGCTGTTTGATGACGAATGTATATAGTGCAATCCATTTAAATGCATTTCCTTTATCTTGGAGTTGATCAGTCTTGAAACGAAGACAGGGAAGTAATTCATATACAAACTGTTGACTATTAACACATTTAAGCAATGTCCTATGACATCTGCATCATAATTTTGTCTTGATAAATTTTCTTGTTAAACGCTCAAATAATCCTATAAACGATCTGAAACCTCAAACATTGTGCAATCAAGTAAGATTTCTTATATTATTTTTATGAATTTAATTAAAGACAAATCCTTAAAATATTGGATTCGATCCACTTTCAAAATACTATAACAGATTCGAAATCAGTATCCTAAATTCTGATTAGACCGCCCTAAAATCTATTTCTTCTTATAAACTAGTATGTATTAGTATGGGAGACGGCGACTGAAATTTTGCACCCATTTCTACAAAGTTAATATTTGTTTCAGTCAGAGTTTGTACAATGTAAATCAGAAAAGTTACAATCTACCAAGCTTTCAATGTTACGGATATTAATAACAATTTTCGAAACTTAAATAATTGTACATACCGGCATTAAATTAAAATCTACAAAGTTGCTTTTTTGTGTACAAGTAGTTTACGTTAATTATTGTTAAATAAACGTCGTCTACTTTCGATAAAAAGTTGTTAGGATTTCAGTCGACGTGGCTAAAATTGTAGACTATCGCTTTGTTTAATTACAATATCAATACAACAAAATGAGCAAGAACCAGCTTTGTAGGAATAATTACACAAACAATGTATTATAGTTGCCTCCTACATGTGTTCAATTAAAAATATGCTTGTGTGCCAATAATTTTAGAGCTTGCGTCAATGTGGCATGTTTGTCCGAAATTTTGATATCGACATCGAATCTCCCAAAATGGCGCATTACAAAGTCAATATCGCAGTGTTTTTCAAATATGTAAAATAATAAATTGCTGATTTGCCAGACAAAAGGTGATAAAAAAAAGCTTGCGCGCATTTTCAAAAGCTAGCATCAGACAATAGGAATATTTTTGCTCTAGAAAAAAAGAGGAGTGCTTTCGCTTCTATCCAATATATATGAAAATTTTAAACGATTCAGCTGTCAAAAAAAGCGAAAAAATGATGAATATGCTCTGATTCCGAAACACTCCGAATTAAATGCGTTCAGCAATTCTTTTGTGTTCGTGATTTTGATTTAAATGAAAATTTGATGTTGCTAGAGTAAATGTACTGTACGTGTCGACACATAAATTATCATTGGACAAAGGAAAATTGTAAGGAGCATTGAATTTAAAAATAGGAGGGTTTTTCTGCAAAATTTTCATATTGACCGTCTAAATTTGTAGACTTGAATAATAAATTTGCACTGCATGAGCAAAATAATGAAGAGCTTTTATCGAGAGCTTTTTGGTGCAATCCGCCTGTAATGATCCCCCCAGGATGAGGCTTTATTAATGAAGGAGAATCTCAAATTCAGATTACTCTCATTGCGAACAAACTGCAACACGACATGCAATCGTATTTTATATTAGGAGGGAGAGAAATATCTATAAAAGGATATAGCTACAGACCAATGAAGGGCATGGGACTCATAAAAAATAGTCTTTTATTGTATGAAAATCTTTCAATCTTTGGTTTATTTAAATGTACATTTTACAACTCAGTCGTAGTAATATATTTTAATACGATTTGAGTATAAAAAAGTCAATAAACCCTAATAAAAGACTATGCACCCGCTTTCACAGCATGAATACTTTCCCAAACTCCTTTAAATAAAGAAAATATTCCATATACACTTTTTTTGTGCGATAAATGCGTCCCACGGAAAATCGCACAAAAAAAGAAAAGCACTTTTTCTATGACTTACATAGAAAAAGTGAAGATGCGTTCCATGGATTTTAAAAACCGCATAACTTTGGAACATCTATATAAAATCGCATAAAAAAAGTTAATAAAAAACCAAGAAAACACTTTAAGTATGTCTGGCGTCTGGCATCTCTAATGTCATCATTGTTCTGTGTAGATTTTCTCTTTCCAAAAATATAATCCAAAATTAGTAAAGATGTCGATATCCCTAACTAAAAAATAAATAAATCACAAAATGGCAACTGTTTAAAAAAAATCAGTCAAATTATTTTTTTACCTTATTTTGTCACAGTTTTAATTTTTTTTTTTAATAGTTAAAAAATAAATTTTGACATAAATCTGGTAGGAATAATATAGGGTTATATAAAAAAGATTCATACCCAGTTAAAAGTTAATTCATTATTTAAAACTTGAGATATGATGTCAACCGCGTTGAAAAAGATGGTTTCGTAAAAAACGCATAACTTCGAAATCGCACAAAAAAATTTTTTTGTTTGATCTGATATTATCTGTGAATTTTACATCGATCGAAGTATAGGGCGCGATTAATAGCATTAGGTCCGATTAGAGATGAATGGAGTCCATATTTTGATATAATCGTAATTAGTTTTCAGCCTGTAA
This sequence comes from Stenopsyche tienmushanensis, assembly GCA_008973525.1. Classification (NCBI taxonomy): domain Eukaryota; kingdom Metazoa; phylum Arthropoda; class Insecta; order Trichoptera; family Stenopsychidae; genus Stenopsyche; species Stenopsyche tienmushanensis. The sequence goes on from WACJ01000043.1 coordinate 289,922, forward strand.
TTATTCCATGGAGGACATACCGCTGTATACAGAATTAGAATTGCCGTGTATACAAACATACATCCGAGTCGTTATTATACATAATTTCATCATTCGTTCTGTTATCTCTGAAAATTCCTTTTGAAAAAAACATCCCCGTACACGCAACAACAATAAAAATAAAGAGAGTAAAACGCGTGCATAAAAAGTCGAAAAACATGTTACATTTCGGGAAATGACACCGGAAAAAAAAACCTTTTTACAACATGACGAGACAAGAATAAAAGTGGTAGTATCGTAAAGAGACTGCGTAGGGGATGAAAAACCTCAGAGGGTCGACGCAACAAACGCTTCTCTAAAACACGCGCTTTAACATATTTTTATTATTATTAAATAATCGGATCGACCCACCCCTGAGATCAATTCACCACAATATTTTAAGTCTAGACATACAAACAGGAGACAATACATCGAGCACTATTTTCCCCGTCTTTATTTCACCCCTTTCCGCTTGCGGCCATGAGGCTTTATTTATCCCAACAACGTGACTGGTCTCAAATCCTCAGAGGATGGTCTATTTCGGAGGCTCTCCTGCAAAAAATGCCATCGCCCTACCTAGAGGGTAATCGTCTCAACTACTTAATAAGGAATAAAACGTGATAAAAATGGACGAAAGAGTTTTTTTTTTGACCGCCATAATGGCGGACGTACGACATGTGGTGCGATACAATTGTGCGGCTGTATCAATAACAGGATGAATTCCAAGAACTAAATTATTATCTTTTTATGCCGCCAACAATGTATTCCATCATATAGATTATGCTAGACAAACAAAACAAATTTGTTTTAAATTGCGTGACAAAAAAACCGTCATTAAATCATTATTGGGCGCGCCTTTTTTTTATGTGCACAAAAAAGTAAAATTTGCATTGCATAATGTATTCTGATGATGATGAACTTCAGAAATATTAATATTTTCGATCTCCCAACCTCCCAAAATATCTTTAGTCTAAAGGTTCTTTGCAGAATAAATAATTTGGCATGAGCCAAAAAATATGTCTTTTAATTCGTAATTTGGATAAATGACTATAAAAATCTCAAATTGATCCCTTATTATGGTGGCAGCTAATTTCGCAAGCACCCATAATACCTATATCCAAACACTTGTAAGGATAAAAATTATACGAGCATCACAATCCAGGCACAAAGACCGTCGCTCGTTAAGCGTATCGTAAAACAAAGTACCGCATATACGTTCATATAATTACCGGTTAATTGCAACTAATACTTGTTTCATTTTTAGTGGGAGCAATTCGGGCGCAATTTATAGGGGCGGGCTTTTTCATTGTTTCGGCGAAACTTTCGGGGGGATGAAATAAAAAGGTTGCGATGGCCTCAGCCGATATGAAGACATCAAACAACATCCCCAAACAAAACAACAGCAGTAATCCTAAATCGCCATATGTTTCACTCGTTTTCCTTCGCAAAAGTTACGGCCAAATTAGTGCTCTGTCATGATTTAATTGGCCATCTGCCGTGTATATCCTCGTGGACCGAATCATATTTCCTCAAATGTTTCTGCAAATAAAAAAAATTGGACGAGAAATTACATCCAGTGCAATTATAGAAAATTTATATTCCAGGTCGTTCCTGTTTCCTTTATATATTTATTATTTATAAAGTACCTCTACATTAAGGGTTTTTTTTTGGCAAGAAGCTATGTTAGATCTTACCTGCATGGTGGATGACTTTGTTATTACATTAGAATCCCTTTCTCGTGTTTTCTATTTGATAACCTCTCTCCCGGAGAAGAAATTGTATGAATAAAGGTCTTCCCTGTTATGATAATTTTCTATAACATATTATAGCTGCAAAATTTAATTTATGAAGTTATCATCAAATCCTCTTTCAAAATTTATCTAAAAAGTCAATCTACTTATTAAAAAGTAATTCAAGATATTTTAAGAATCATCACATACACAATTCGAATAGTTACAATTGTACTGTCTTTGGTCAATATTTATGTTGCCATCTTTTTTAATTCATAATCAAAACTCTCTAATGTCCGGCCATAATGTTTGCGGTCTGGAATCACAATAAAAAGTGTTAAGCCGAGGTGTGTAAATTTGCAAGTTATGAAAATCCGCAGCAGCCTGGCAATTAAGTTGAGGATCACTGGTCAGAGCGTTAAAGTTATACAGGCTTATTACCGACACCTTTTCTGTCTATCCTCAGTTCGGGTGCTGCCAAATTAGTTTTGCAGATAACAAAAACCAACTGTCAGCGGGAGATAATGTGCCACGTCCCAAAACCCATCTTATTGCGCCATTCTTCTCCGTTTATTCTCCTTCTAGGAAAGAGTGAGCCGTCAGCCCATTGCGATATGTAATTAAGGTGTATCGTAGCAGGTAGAAGGGGCGTTGAAGCGGCTGCCGTGTGACGCCAGGTATTATCCTAATTTTGCTACCCCGGAATGACTTAGTCGAAGGGTGGCAGTTTTGGATGACGAGGATATTGAGCGTTTGGCCGGACCCAGCTTATTTGATATTGCGTCCTTTTTTCTTAAATATACGGGATTAAAGCATCCTCGCGGCGAATTAAACGAAAGGATCGCCAATGTGATGCAAAAATCAGCGCCGGTGCTAATATTAATATATTAAATCGGTCGTATAGGCGGTACTTTACGGGATGAAAGCCGAGCGGTGGGAGCATTCACGTTGTAATTTTAGGTAAGAGGATCAAATTTAATTTATGTAGACTTTCCTAGTATTATAGGATATTCATATGTTGGTTGCAAGTAGTCTTCCACATACGGTTATATAAGAAATAGATTAGAATCGGGTTCATATCCAGGTTGTGGTTATAAAATTATAAGTATAAATATTTTCAATCGATATGGATACAAGCCTTTTAAAAAATAATGAGCCTATTCACAATCGAATTATTTCAGTATTTAATCTTCAAATGGCTTTTATTTGCAAATTTTACAACATAAGCAATGCATGAATTGTTTAAATTGCAATTAAAGATTGTATAAATTCTTTGCTAAGCACACAATATTCGTTAATTTCTTCGCCTAAACATAAACGATACACTTGAAATCGATTCGTTTGGGTTATTATTAGTCGATAGATTTGGGTTATCATACGGTGTACACAAGACACTCTCTCCGTCTCTGTCTCCCATTTACAGTCTCCGAACTGTAAGACACTATCTGCGTTTCTATCTATTAATTCACAATGATATTATGAGACCCTAAACAACTAAAATGCTAACGATAGTGTGCTTGTTGAAAGAGGTTCAGAAATGGGAATATACAACTCTACTCAACAACTTTTTCTAAAAAAATATAAACATTCAGTACACTTACTTTCTGAATATGCCTCGTATCAAATTGTGGATCGTCCTACGCCGTATTTACTTACAAAAATATTCATTACGATTTAAGCGGTCCAGAATAAAGCGTTTTGTATTTTTTACATTGACAAAGCTTTACCGTACATATGTACTTGTATCGGGATGTCGGACTAAAAGGGGCGCCGGATTAGAATGGGGCATGTATCTGTATTCTTTGAATAAATGATTCTATATTCCATCATGGCATCATTCCGCAACTACCGATGACTTGAATTTTTTGATCCAAGTGATTTAGCAATCGAATTTCGTTTTGAATATAAATTCATATTAGCATTCAAAAATGTCAAAATTTAATTTTGCGTTGAATTAATTAAACTGTTATTGCCTGTATATACTTAAACTTTTTTTGTGCGGTAGATGCATTCCGCGGAAAATCGCACAAAAAAAGCTATGACTTACATAGAAAAAGTGAAGATGCGTTCCATGGATTTTAAAAATCGCATAACTTCGAAACAGCTATATAAAATATATTTAAAATCGCATTAAAAAAAAAACAGGAAAATAATAAGGAAGTCATATTTTTTTTAAATCTAAACCAAAAAAGGCGTGGTCATAATTTAGCGATAGAAGATGCAATATAATTTACACAGTCCTAAATTATACTTTTTTTTTAAAATTCGGTTATTGTTGATGATTTATTTCCTATTTTATCCAAAATATCTCGATACGGACTCTTTATGAAATTAAAAAAATGCTTTAAAAAAACCGCATAACTTCGAAACTTCGCACAAAAAGAGGTTTGAGTGTGCTCCAAAGTTTAATATTTAAAAATATATATTAAGACAGAAAATCGCGAATTTATATATCTAATTAAACTGCTCCTTTTTGATGCCAATTTACGACAATGCATTTAAATTTGACCTAGGAGGTTAAAATCTCTATTGTTTAGCATTCGGAGCAATCACTCGGACAATGAGAGGTCATTGGATCGAATCCAATTAGGTTAAATTGATTTTCGTAGATTGTATTGGGATTTATGCTCATTCGTTATTATAAATTTCATAAATGTATTAATTTCTGATCATATGGTATTCTTAATTACGATTCGGTACGAGCGTGATCAAATGGGCACGTGTCGAACATCAAACGAAATCGCACTCTTTAGGCAACACCGTATAGAAAAATGTCCAATTAAAATAATGAAGAAATTTTAACCCTTGACGCACCGGTACAAAATGCATCCGTCTATCGCCTTAATGAAATATAACACGAAATTACCATCATAAATCTTCATAAAGTAGTACTAAGCCTCGGCACAAAAAATTAACCCCGACTCTTTCTCGTTAGCCGCATGCTATCGCCGATTCTTGCCATAAAATAAACGAGCATCATGCACAATTAATAGTCGGGGCTAGGCTTTAAAAGGATGATCATAAGCATGCGCCATAAAGTTGTAGGAACCGACGGCCCGTAAACAAAGTGTTACAACACGACTCGACCCAAGACCCCGCAAGGGCCATAATCCGAGCCCATTCACATTGTAAAACTTGCGGTGTGAATGTGTTAGACACGCGTTAATTTGACCTCTTCGCAACTATCCTGGAGTGTGCTGAATTGCACCCAGTTTCACGCTACGATGCTGTTTACGTAGCAGTTTCTGAATGTTTCGTTTAGTTTAGTGTAAGGACACCAGTTAAGTGCCCATATACGTACAGAAACTCGAAACCAGTGGAAACATTTCAGAGGCAATATGAAACAAAATCATTATAAAAGGCATCATGGGAGTCCACTCTGACATAATGCAAAACTGGCATTGATGTCCTCAATGTATGCTTAACGCAAATGGTAACAGCTATATCATATATCTATTCAAATAATAGCTATTTAAATATCTATTTAAAAAATTGTTCGCAAAATATGCAAATATGTAATTCAATATGAACAATATCCTCTATTTTTCTAGGGAAAGGATTTTTCATGTGGATGTTCTAATATATTAGGGTGTCCCATAAGTTTCTTTCGTTTTCACGTTAGGAAAAAAATAAACAATAATTTGTATGACATCAAAATGTATTGAATAATGTATGATCCATTCTGTTCTATTACTTTTCTCCATCTCTCCGAAAGTCTCATAATGCCTTCTTGCTTGCAAAAGTTTCCCAGGTTTCAACGCCTCGTCTGTTCGCTAATTCTGGCCGTTTTCTGACTATTGCATCCTTTAGATTGTCTAGTTGGAAAGAATATTTTGTTGAATTGATCGTTTCACCTTGCTGAAGTAGCTCATAATAAACTACCCCCTTCCAGTTCCACGAAATGCATAGCAAAACTTTTTTTGGATGTAGGCCAGGTTTACGTTGGATACTCTCATAGAGTATCCAACTTCCATCTCCAGTGACAAGTCTCTTCAAAAAAGGTTGGCTATTATGTCTTTGGAGAAGAAGACCGCATGTTGAAGCACGCTGAAGTTTATTTGAGTCAGTCAGTTCATAAAATAATTTCAATAACGGGTATAATACTTGAAAAAAAAGATGATATTGTAAAAATTAGAAATAATAATGAAATATGTATACTACTATCTTTAAATAAAAATTAGTACCAATTGTAATTGTGAACGAATGAACGTAAAAAACGAAATTTATTTATAGAATACCTAATATTATATTATGATAGATCCGCACTTAAGGTCGTCTACATAAATTATATAGCAGATTTAATTAAATCGCCTGAAATTAACGTTTGTATTATATTACGATAAGAAGGTTGTCTACGTCTGGATCTAATGCGAAGGTTTAATTGTAGGGATCTTTGACGTAGTTAAGCGTGATGATAGTTTGTGTTTGTAGTATGAATACAAGTAATTCGGATTCAAATTGGTTATAATTGAAAGGCTTGACATAGTTCAAATAACCACATCTCCGTAAACATAAATAAATTTATGGCCCCGGCAACAATATATAATGACTCCAGTTCGGATACGATCTTCTGGTTTGAACCTAAGAATACACACCATTAAGTACGCACAGGATCTGCTTCTTACGACAATTGTTTGATTTGCGATATTCGATAAGGCTGTATTAGGAGGGAATGTGTATCCACATGGCAACGCGTAGAAAGTCGTATCGTTTGTCATACTATCAGTATTTATACAGAAAAAAGTACCGCGAGGCGAATAAAAATTTTCGACCGCAATTCGGAAAACGGCGTCGGCTTCCAGTTTTATTTACGGCCGAACTTTTTTTAGTTTGTGTAAATACGCGCACACATAAGTGAACTGCCTAATAAATGGTTAGTGCTTCTGCTCGGATACAAAAGCGTCCAGATTCCGCTGCCGGGATGGCGTTGTACGGAGAAAATCCCGAGAGTCGATAAGTAAAATTTTCCGGGAAATAGAAACCAAACAAAGCGAATAATAATGAAGCGACCATATGCCATGAACACGCAGCATTCGAAATCGTTATATGCGGGAAATTCGAATACATACACATGCCGGGCGATTTCCGAAAATGATAAATCTCGCTCGTTATGGCGATGAATGCACGCGCGCCGATTGTTTGTCATCGCTTTTAAAACAGTTCTGATCCCAATAAACCCGGTTTTAAAAGTCGAAACAAATTCGTTCGTCCGTTTCGTGATACGCCAAATCGATCATAAAAGTACTCAAAGCAGTGATAACAACTTAAATTCAATCGATCAGTTCTTTCGTGATTTTATTTGAATTTTTCTTCACGCAAATTTATTAATTAAATAAGAAAAAGTGTTGTCTTTATAAATATTAAAAATACAGCAGGCCTGCTGTAATTCGGCCTACAGTCTAATTCGGCACCCCCTGTAATCCGACATACTAAGTATAGTACATACATATGTACCGGTAAAAATTCGTCAATGTAAAAAATGCAAAAGTGTAATTCTGGATCACCTAAATCGTAATTAATCGTTAGTTTTACAATTTATATATATCCATTTTTACATTTTTTTTATTACACGTACTCCTTTCCAAAATTTTCCGGACTACAAGGGGTCGGGGGAAGTACTCTATAATCCGAAAAATTAAACAATCCTCAGCAAAAAAAGTTTTGATTTATTGATTCATTGTAAAAAATAAATTAGATTATTTCCTTTGGATATTATCACTAATAGGGTGCTATTCAATTTCGATTGTATTCTAGCAATAAATATCGATTATACATCTTCTGAGCATTCCCACGGGTGCAAATGGTGCAATTAGACTCATTTATAGTTATTGATTGTTGTTATTAACGCATTCGCGGACACGGATCAGTGACGCAATTCATGAATAATGAAATTGAGTTAAACCATTAATAAAAAAACTCTTATATTATTTGTTGTCTCGTGTCTTGCAAATTCCGCTCTTTGACTTCTTGTCACTATCGACATGCATGTATTGTAAATCCTAATTAAAAAATAATATATTTTGTAACAATTTCTTCCGATAGAGAATATACATTTTGAAAATTCGAAACAACGACGTTAACAATTGGACTTATTTTTGACATCCTGAATTTATTTCATTGAATTCGGTCAACCTGCAGTATATCGTTTTTTGTAAATTGATTTTCGTTAACTTTTTTCTATTAAAATTCCTACATTCTATCAAAAAATGTTTAACTTCCCCAGCCCAAATACTTGTGGTCGTTTTTGGGCATATCGGTCGAGAGAAAGGCGCCCCTGTGTCGTGTCAGGGGTCCTTTTTCTGGACCTCTTGGCCACAGGGACTTGGTGACTAGTCCCGGTGCCTTTTCGACGTTCAAGGCCTTCTGCCATGGTTTCGGAGCCAAATGCTTCAAATTCTTATCTCAACCAAGGTGTGAATATAAAAATAAGGTCCAAATATTTCTAAACTATAATCAAATTCTTCTGTGGATGTATCTCCAATATCTTTTTTCATTCCTGAAGATGCAGAATCAAAACCAAAATCTGATATTGTTGAATGAGTCTGTGTCCAATCATCATTTCGTTGTGAGGCAGGATTATATTGATTAGGAGGTATATTTTCAGCTACAGAATTGATGACGTTGATACATTTGTCATTTTTAACAACAGTATTCAGACAGTACTCATTTATCTGGCGGATCCAAAATTTATTGACTTTTACTTCAACTTCATTATTATCTATTTCTGAATGTTCACTAGAATAATCATCAGAATCGACATCCGAATAAGGAACATATTCGTAGACATATCTAGCGCAATAAAAATCTAACACATCCGTCTGCAATTGCAGACGTGTCCACGATTGCGTTAAAGATTGAATTGTATCCTGAGATAAAATGCTCCAATGAAAAAGCTCCCAAGAATAAAATAATGACCAGAATGAAAATTATTTATTTTTATGTTACCTCATTGCTCCAAATTATGATCCTTTTTTGTGATTCCGGGAATTAATTGATAGCTTTACAAATTGCACTTGTGGAAATTTTTCGTAGATGTTGCTATTGATTTCAGGATATTTTAAGCCGATAATCATTGCATGGGCGTCCTTTCGTAATTTCGTTTGAAATAATTTTGTGTTCCGTCATTTTGACGTCAATTTCGTAAGCACAGTTCATCCCCGCGCACAATCCGCGTTATATAAATTCAAAATTCGTGTGAATATTCCAAACTCGCGATATTAAGAAAGGATGAAATATTAAATTCGACGTCAGTCAGCTGTGCTTTCCGCGGAAGCCATGGAAGCAATTTGAATCCCCCTTTTCATTAACCGATTTTTTTAGTTTCCAAAGCCGACGTTCTATCATGGCGAAATCATCTACGGGATATTTTTTAATGTGAACATTTTGACGTGCGCCATTTTTCGAATGCGCAGGAAGAAAAAACCAGGTACGGGAGTCACCGACAATAAAGGACGTCTGACAACTAATTAAATTTTACATCGAAAAATAGTGAAGGCGTCCTTCGGTTGGATCCATTAGAAGACACGATCAAATTACATTTTTCTTAATGCTCCGAATTTATTTTTCGTCCTTTAACATATTTAACTTTTTTTATTATTTGTTTCAGGTAATTGACATCTTTAAAAATTGCCAAGAACTAAGCCGACGGATGCTCGCCGTAAGTTTTTAAATATACACATTTACGCAACGTTATACACAGACTCAAATGCTCAGAGTTTTATAATGTATTCCTCACGAAAGCAAATAATGTAATTTTTTAAAAAAAAAAAATTAATATATCTGAAAAGCCATCAAACTCTTCAAACACATCAAAAACATTACCATTTATTTATTTTATTCTAGTAGCAAATTTTGCATTTTTTTCTCCAGCTTCCGAACGTTCTCATAGAAGTACAAACGATGGATGTTTTTAACAATTTCTTATTGTCCATGGATCATGACCCAAACTACGATTTAAGCCACTTCTTGTTGTTCCATATCAACTCACTGCTGATAGTCCATCCAATATTGAGCTTATTAAATATCAGCATATTATTATATTAGATTGTCCCATAAGTTTCTTTCGCAAATGAACACAGATCTAATCATAGCCATGGTTGAAGAAAACCCGCGATATACTGTTCGCGAAATAGCCAACAAGTTAGAAATTCCACGAACATCTTTCCATAATAGTCTGATAAAATTGGGCTACATCAATCGTTCAGATATGTGGCTTCCTCATGAGCTGACTGACTCAAATAAACTTCAGCGTATTTCAACATGCGATCTTCTTCTCCAAAGACATAATAGCCAACCTTTTATGAAGAGACTTGTCACTGGAGATGAAAGTTGGATACTCTATGAGAATATCCAACGTAAACGGTCTTGGACCAAGGGTACAGAAGCTTTAACTGTAGCTAAACCTGGCCTACATCCAAAAAAAGTTTTTCTATGCATTTGGTGGGACTGGAAGGAGGTAGTTTATTATGAGCTACTTCAGCAAGGTGAAACGATCAATTCAACAAAATATTGTTTCCAACTAGACAATCTAAATGATGCAATTGTCAGAAAACGGCCAAAATTAGCGAACAGACGAGGTGTTGTTTTTCAAAACGATAACGCTACGCCTTATGTGTCTTTACTCGTCAGAAATAAATTATTATCATTTGACTGGGATGTATTACCTCATCCTCCATACTCTCCGGACATTGCCCCTTCAGATTATTATTTATTTCTTTCATTTAAAAATTCTTTACGTGGTAAAAAAAATAATTCAAATAATGATATAAAAATGTACTTTGATCAATATTTTGCCAACAAACCTGGGAAATTTTGGCAAGAAGGCATTATGAGGCTTCCGGAGAGATGGAGAAAGGTAATAGAACAGAATGGATCATATATTATTCAATAAATTTTGATGTAATTCAAATTATTGTTTATTTTTTTCTTAATATGAAAACGAAAGAAACTTATGGAACACCCTAATATTTAATCATGCGATACCATCAACTTAAAAAACTGACTGCAGCAAGAAACAAAATTGAGACCTCTCCAGTACCAAATCTCAAACATCGAAATGATAACATCCACTCAAGAGATCATGGACATGTACGGTAAAGCGTCGATTGTCAGCTTATTATTTGTCACCAGATTATTTGAATAACGAAAATGAAATTGGTAAATTCGATGAAAGAATATAGACATCGAGTAAAATAGAGTGATTTATTCAAATAATACGGATACAGACCCCAGTCTAATCCGGCACCCCTTGTAATCCGACATCCAAATACAATTATAGTACTTATACACGGTAAAACTTCGTCAATTTAAAAATACAAAAGTGTGATTTTGAACTGCCTGAATCGCAATGTACGGCGTATGACGATCCACAATTTATGATACAAAAAGAAACGCAAAAATATTCAAAACCAATTTAAAATGGAATGGATAGGATTCATCAAAGTTTGCGATCCCGCTAAAAATTGCTGCGCTCGATGCATTTCAAGCCACCGATATTTTTTCAAGCATTTCATTCAAATCATTAATTACAACAATATCTCGCTTATACAAACAAGGGATTTGTCGTGCAGACAGAACTTGAGCGACAATCTAATGCTCGGGGTCCGTTATATAGGGCTTACTTTACAGTTACGCCATTTGTAAAAGTCCCAGTTGAAAAACGTTGATATAATAGAGCCATAACTTACATCATTATTAAAGTAGTTGTCATGTATTTTCGCTTCAATTTGTCCATTTATGTTTCACACAACTCGTATGTGCGACATAAGTAACCGCAATGGCGTTATTTCAGCTCCAGCCATAATCGTCATGACATGGAGCCTCCATTAATTCCCAGGTCACGACTTTGAAAACGATATCGAAGAATTTTCTCCTTTTGTTTCTCCTTTTTTCTCTCCCGCAGATAAGCTGCTAAATGAAATAAAGCCCCGCTTTATTGGTCTCGGATAAGCTTTCGGAGCTTTTTATTGTTTTTTTTTTCTGTGCGCTATAAAAGCTTAGGGCGCAAATTAAATATTTATAACTGTAATTCTGAACAGTATCGTAAAAGTGGAAATGCGCCTCTCCCACGGGGCGAATTGGCCAAATTTGTTTTCGCATGATTCATATTCGATACGGTGCCCCATAGCCGTGACCCAATCAGGATACATATTTGCTGATGTGTCCGATGGTGAGGTCTCAATTCCCTTCCGGTGGGTCCTTTATTTATTTAAAAAATGTACTAAACTCGGCTCCATTTCGCAAATTAGATTTTAGTTCGAAATGTATGCGGTGGGGTAGGATCGACCCTTTCTTGCTTTCCCCCGTGGGAATCGACTCAAAGATTTTCGATATGTGCCTTTTTTGGAATAAATTATTTTCAAATTGACATGCAATGATTGATGGTACAATTTTTCGCATATTATCGATCCGATATAACGCAATTTTCGTTCGTTTTTATTACGTTTAGAAGTTTAAATTTGACGACCAATTTACATAATGCCCAATATAACAATAAAAATATTGCTGAGCAACTGCTCCATCGTTCAAATTATTATAAGTGAAAGTTCGATTAAAAGTATTTTTCTATTAATTTTGATGCATCCTTTTTATGAGAATCTTCCTCATCTGTGTTCTGCAAATTCATCCCTACAAAATCTCAATTAACTCCAAGCCACATACCAAGAGATCATTATCTTCATTTACATGGAATTCAAAAGCAATATCAAAGAAGAATTTTTCAACGATCTTCGTTGAAATTTATGCCATGAATAAATTCTTATATTAATTTATACAATAGTTATGTTAAAAATAATTGTATAAAAATCGTAAAACTGAGTGAAATTCAATATTCCAAGATTAATTAATTTTGTACCCAATACATTAAATACTGTCTATAATATAAGTAGTTATCAATGTTTTACAAGTTTTTTTTTAGTTCTTAGGCCAATTTATCCTTTTGTCTTCAATAGACTGGATTAAAGAGGCAGATAGTCGAAAGATGTCCATCTTTGTTATACTTAAAAGGCAAAAACATAATTATCGCTTATTTCAATGAACGTAATATTACGAAGCATGGAGAATGAATGTTGTGAAGTGAATTATGACGGATTTTAAAAAGCCAGAGAGTAGCTAAGAAAGTGCTCTAAGCGTACGAATCCGTTCTTCTATCGGGTCCGTGATGTTACTGGACGAATGGATGGGAATAGACGATCTGACTGCAGGAAGGACGACCTCCCGCAGCCAAGGCTAACCGACGACTCTCTCGACTCCCGGCTCCTGCGCGTCGCTCCTCAATCGGCAACGGTGCCCGCGCAAGAAGCGATCCTTCGGTATGCAGGTGCAATGTCTCCATAGGGCCACAAGAGATGGCGCTGTTAAAATAACACATTGCATCTGAAGAGAGATGAAAGATGTCGCTGTTAACAGCGCTATACGTGTGATGATAAATCGCCCACGCTACAATTAATAACTTTCTACGAAATCTTAATTATTGTATTGCAAATTGACCACTCAAAGGTCTGAATACTGATAGTCACAGTATAACAAATTTTCAAAAAAGGGGAGTTAGATTAAGCTTGAATTAAAATTCTGAATGTGAGACCAAACTTTTGTAATAGTAATCCAAGAATTAATTTTTAGTATATGTTAACATTGATAGTACATCAATAATAGCTTCATTAGGTAACATGACAAATACCTAAATATCAATCATGTATGATAACGAATATATCATTGATATTGGACCATTTAAATTAACTTTAAACATGTTTTTCTTTGGGCTTTTAATAGTTTATTAATAAAAGAGTCATTCTTTCCATATGAAAAAATCACTATCAAATAAAACACTTCACCAATAACAAGCTGGTTATTACCAGAACAAAACTCGTTGACTCTAGTTTTACAAGCATAAAAAGAAATAACCGTTTCTCGCTCATAGTTTCAGCATTAAAGCATAATTTAGTGAGCATAAAAAGTATTCATACAATGTACAATATAAGTTTAGTCCATAATGAACCTATATTTGTCTCAAAGGACCGTATATAATGATAAAATTTAATTTGTTTAAGCACTAAAGCGATTGTATACAATTCGAGTTGTATACCTTTCCAGCTATAAAAAGCCAACGGGGGTTATATTTTTTACGACATATGTCCTATAAGGGACGTTCGTGACAATACGACCTTAAATCCCAATACAGGTTAATAAATTCGAGTGTGTAAGCAGAATTGGACGTTGAGGGCTTCTCACATAGAGATCACTTCACCATCTTCCTGCCGGTGATTGGTTTTCGATCCGAGGATGACCGTCCTCTATTCAAACAAAATTTTATCTTCTTTCAATTAAAATGCGCCTATTTTCAACCTTTACAACCCCCGCCCTTAGTAGTGCGATCCCGATTCTTATATAAGACGAACTGGGCGAAATAAGGTCATAGACATTACATCAAAAATCAAGATGCCCCTGAGCATATTGATTTAACGGACTTTTTTCAATAAAAAATTTGAATCTAAAGCTTAATAATAAGAAATATAACTCGCTTTATATGAAAATTTAAGTTATCAAATATAGATTAACCCGAAACATAATATAGGTGTGGATAAACTATGGATAACTTCACCGAATTGAAGTGTTTTGCCTCATTATCCATTACATTGTAAACATTAGTTTAACAATCAGTAACCTCACTTTATTAGCTCCATTATTTGGACAGCCTTTTTGCTCGTGTAAATTTAATCCGCTTATCCCGTAATCGATTTTGGGCAATAAATGTGATCCCACATAAAACGAGGACTTAAACCGTCAGATCAAACGTGTGAGGATAGTCCCAGAAGTACCCGATCTGTCAAAGAAAACACAAATAAGTTGGAAAAAATATCTTCGTTTATCAAATTGATTTCATTTTAACTTTCTATCATAGTATTTTTTAAGCAACAACCGCCATCTATATATCAGGTCGTATACTTCTGGGACTAGTTTGGGATTTTTATTTTCAAAATATCTATTGATTCCAAAATGCAACATTTTAGTACACATAATGATGTAATGAAATAAATTATTTTAACGTTGATTGTTATATTTTTACATATAATTCGACGACATCATAGGCGTTTCCAAACTTTTTGTCGGTAGTGTATTTGTAGATTTATCACTAGAATCGTCTTTCTGCTGAGCTAATTGGTTCTGTGAACCCTAGAACTGCCCCCTAAACTGCAGTCCGAAATCCAATTAATGTTTTATAGAACAGCCCTTACATATTTTACGGACATATCGGTTTGTCATATAGAGACTTTTGACAGACCTATTAATTTGTTTTTAGCTCCCCACATCCTGAGCGATGGTCGCTTAGTCTCGTCCAGGGCACGAGGCACGCCACCAATTCTCTTTAAGTGCTGCCATATTTCAATCCTAGAGGCAGTAAAGAGAGCTTAGTTACCGACATTTAGGCATCTACTATGCCACAATGGAACAAAAACCATTATTGTTGCATGCTGGGATAATATCGGAGAACGCCCTCCCCCGATCATAAAATCCGTTCGGGACACTTTAATGGGGCAATTCTTATCAATTATCCATGTTTTTCTGTCCGTGGGCAAGAGGTGTACGAGCACCATCACTCATTTTGCCATCGGTGCTGAGTTATGACGGTTCATAAATTTGAATATTAATCTGCGAAAAGTAATGTGTGGTAACGTTGATACACCGCGGCGTAGCGCTACGACGACGGATATCATTAAATTTGCAGCGTGTTAGCGTCGTTCTTCCATCGCTGAATTAGAATTTAAAATTAGTAGTCGATTAAAATATGAAAGATGAGGCTTTTAAGGATAATTGTATCAAAAAATTAACATGACAAAACGCAAGGCAATTCGCAGTGTTCGGCGCACAACTCGCCAGGGATACAGCCAGGATCATATTTTCATGCTCTAAATAATAATTTCGTCTATTCTGCGAGTTTCTTAATTCAATTTTATAGCACTGAAACATTTTAACGAATCAGAAATACTCAAATATTATTATAACCGTATCAATCTAATTTTGGTAATTTTCATAAAAACGTATAATATTTTGATTTAATACAAAAAACATATCATTTAATACAACACAATGAATAATTCATTTGATATTAGGCTTGAAAAAAAACCATTTTATACTGGTGCTTGTCAAATGAAGATGAACATTCATATTAGGGGGACCGAAAAATAATCAAAAAAAAATTCAATGGGCTCTTTCATAGCTAATTTGTGTTAAGATACGCTCCAGTAAATCCAAACATTTTGATATGACATTGAAGCTATGATTATAAATTTTATTTTATCCATAAAAAAATAAATAATATATCACGGAAAAGATGTCAAAACCAAAAACAGAAGCAGCGCATTTGCGCCATTTTGTGCTGATTTTGTTTTCGACCGATGGATGAAGGCAAACGAAGCACTGAAAAAAGTCACTGATACTTATGGGAATATTCTGAAACTATAAAATTGGCTATCTATGATCTATAAATCGGGAGCATCTTTGTCACATAGGAAAGTTGCACAAACTAGGAATTTGGATTCCCTATGAATTGTCACTGACGACACTCGATCTACGGCGTACAATCTGTACATCTTCTCTGTTTCTGTATGAAATAGATCCGTTTTTGTGACTATAGATAAGAAGTGAACGCTATATAATAATCCTGTAAAAAAAATAACGTCTTTCTTCCAGACAAGTACCTTTTCAAACCCTCCATCTACACTAAAATGTAGAAAGTTCTTCTTTGTTTGTGGTGGTATTTTTCTGAAATTATTAATTATTAATTACTCAAATCTGGCCAGATCGTTAAAGTGATCATTTATTGCTGATAATTAGAATGAATAAAACACGATCTCATATAAAAAGGATCATATTTGGTCAATAATTAAAAGGGATTCATCTTCGCGATAACGCAAAACCGCATACTGCAGAAATAGCTTAGGGAAAAATAAAGAAGCTTGGATTAGAAATTCTATCTCATCCAATTTATTCACCAGATCTTTTATCGTTAGATTATTACCTTTTCAGATCGTTAGAGCATATATTAAGATGTAAAAAAATTAACAAAGTTGGAGAAATATAAACGCACTTGTAAAAGTTTTTCAATGAAAAATCAAAGGACTTTTTAAAAAATGGAATTGAAAAATAACCTTTATGCTTGCAAAAGCTGATTCATATGTAAGATTTCTTTAACAAATAAATGTT
Organism: Stenopsyche tienmushanensis; assembly: GCA_008973525.1. Classification (NCBI taxonomy): domain Eukaryota; kingdom Metazoa; phylum Arthropoda; class Insecta; order Trichoptera; family Stenopsychidae; genus Stenopsyche; species Stenopsyche tienmushanensis. The sequence goes on from WACJ01000043.1 coordinate 306,871, forward strand.
TTTCACGAGCAAAAAAAATTTTGATTACTTTTCGGTCCCCCTAATGTCAAAATGAAACTCGGACAGTTGATGCAATAATGAACATCGATACGGCAAAATTCCAAAAGACTAAAAACAGAGGATAAGAATTTAATTGAAATATCGTCCAAATAACGATCTTCATTGTCAATACAATGCTGAAAGTGCTTCATCTTTTCTTTTCTCAGATCTTTTCTTAGATTTAAAAGCAATTTTGCCAAGCACGCCTCAACAGTTCTTAGACTACAACCTTTTTGGAGTTTAAACAATGCGTGATTTTCTACCACCAAACAAAACTTCTTAGACGTTCGTGTCCGTTGAATGAATTTTCTTTTTCTTGGAATCAAAGTTTGCGCTCCGCTCCGGTTAAAATAGGATGGAAGTTTTTCCGCACCCAGTATTATTGTTATATGGGAAGATTTTAATTCAATCTTATAAAATATTGATTTATTTCATCGGTGTATGAAAATAGAGGACTCGATGTAATCTTCATGTTTGATGCTTGATTATGTTCATTTAAATAAAAATATCCGTTTCGATTTACGTCTTAAATAATTTTGTCTATATATATTATTTTTCTTGTTATGGAACACATTGATAAAAAATTCTGGAAAAATATAATAGACGTGAGGAGAATTTTCTCTACTTTAATACATTTTTCAGTAATCCCTAAATCTCCGCGTGCGGTGTCTTCCAATTCTATGGATATATCTTCGGGAGACACTTTCCACTCCACCAGGTGGAAGTTCCATACTATCAATAGTGGCCATATCCTTTTATAAATATTTTGCCAAAATTATCTTTAGCGTTCATTCTTTTGTTGATATTTAAATATTTTTCGCGTGAGCTTATTCACAAGCTGCCACAATAAACATGCAAAAAAAAAGATTTTTGTCGTTTTTAGAGTTAAAATGACAAAATATTTCAAAATTTGAATAGACTATCATGAAAGCATGTTTCAATAATGCGTCAGCCATTGAATCCATAACGTATTTTTTGTATGATTAAATCAAATTAATGGCCCTCAAATGCGCCAGACCGTAATGGGGATATTAAGAAAATTTATATATAAACACCTGCTTAAAAAGCGTAAAGCAGAGGCTTATTTATAATCCTCATAGTCTAGACGTCGAAATGTCGAACAGAAATAATTTAGCCCCTCGTGCTCATTCAAATAGGAGAGATATGGAGTTTCTATTAAAATTCAAATATAATATTCACATCTGGAAGCATCACCCTGCAGAGTATGTTTGGATTCAATTATGTCTCTTATAAATAATACGTACGAGATGAATAAACATAGATCCTCCGGTTGATACACACCGTTGCTCGATGGAGCTCTCCAAGACGAGCGAAACTGAAAAGCTGAGATATCAAAGTAGTTTCAGACGGAGAGGCTGAAAGATAAATGCTTAAAAACGATATCGTATATTAAATTCTGCTGCCTTATTAATGTTTGGCTGTTGAGTTGAATTTCATACAAATCGTAATCAAAGTACGCAAATACTTTTCATTTCTGATTGCTAATTATTAACTGTTATAACTATTATAATTTTTCAGCAATTTTTATAAGCATATTCAGGTTTATTAGTAGAATTTATTGCTTCTTTTCTAAAAGTTGGGTTGCATCTTTATTATCAACCTTCAGATTAAGTTATTTCCTCTTTTCTATTAGAATGCATATTTTCATTATTGCACTAAAAGAAATTGTTTCTTGTGTCATACATAATATCATTACTTTGAACCATCCTTCTTAGGGTTCCAAAATGTTCTAAATGTTTGATCTTTCACTATTTCTGCCATTTCTTGGGCAAAAACAACTTTTAAATAATACACTTTGAAGCTTCCTTTATCCATTAACTAAAAAAATCTTGTAGTATTAAAACGCAAATATGCTACTTTTATGATTAGGAATACTTTTACCAAAAATTTATCACTCAATAAGTTCGTAGGATAACTAATAAAACAACAACTTTTTTAATAAACAATAAAATATTTATCAGCATATTTTCCTCCAAAGATGATAATCAATTCTAACGCTTCTCTAGCATTTTGATATTTTTCTTTGTAGAACGATTTTATTTTTGGTCTCAATATTCGCTATCAACCTATATGGTAGTACGGTCGCCTATTTGCGAGCAAATTCCAGTGACTCATAAAGAGCATTCTTATACGTTAAGTCCGGACACAGACAAAAACGGAGTTTCTAGCACATTGAGTTTGGAGAAAAACAAAGCTAGAGATTGTGAATAGGAGACAGAGACGAAGATATCTTGCATGCATTGTACGATTGTATAGATCGTTAACCCAAATTTATCGACTAATATGAATCGATTTCAAGCGTATCGTTTATGTATACTTGAAAAAAAATGACCGAATTCTGTGTGCTATCGATAGTGTTTATTTATTTATATACAAGCTTCATATACGCTGCGACGGTCTTGACAGATAAATGGGTTTATACGGATGATAAGTGGCGGACATACAAATATAGTCCAGATAGTCCAAATAGTTCTATAATGCTTTACCATAAATATAATAATAAGAAATCCGCATGTTAATAGGTATTTATTACAAAAGCGTTTCATATTTATTTAAGAATAATATCAATGGATTGCAAATTTGGTTTCCTGGTCCATTTATATCTTGGTGTGTATTGTCCGTGACAAGATTGGATCGTATGGTGATTGCTGCATACCCCATGTAATCAGAGTTGGGCGTGATGGCGTCGCCGGAAATATCCGTATATGTATTTTAGGTTATCGGATATGCAATTTATGGTACGGATCCGCTCGTCGAGACTTTAATCCGAATACATTGTATGGCTGTTCTAGTTCCTTCCGGATATGGGATAGGCAGGACTGCCACTCGGGAATGTCCATCCCGGATCGGACCGAAAGCTCGCCTCTTCGGCATGAGGGAAGAATAAAAACAAAGCATATAAGTATGGGATGCATCACGTCCGAAGTCGACTATAAAAAGAAGCAAGGGATAATCTTACTGGAACTAAATCTGCCTCCCCCATTCCTGTATAGTTTGCTCCATTTCCGTTGGAAAATAAAACTTATCTTGTAAACTTTTCATCTGGAGCATATATTTTTAGTATCATACGAAGCTAAATCTGTATGATATAAAAGACAAAGAGTTTCTCAACAAATTATGCTTTCTGCGATGACATGTCTTAATGATGCATTTTTTAGATGCATCTCGTTTATACTTCCGTAGGAACGCTCTAAAAATAAAATTGTTATGAGTGTATATAAGTAGGTACATATTCACGTAGTCATTAGTTCCAAATATGAAGATTTATCGAATCCTAGTCGCATGAATAACGTGCTTTAAACATAAATTTGACCTCGAATTCATCCCCCAAGCTCATTTCGAATATACCCAATTGAATTTAAGCCCGGGTTGAATCCTTTTCAGTTGAGACGCGCGTTAAGCTCGGGGGAAGTCAAAAAAATAAAATTTTATAGCACAAAAATTGGGTCTAAGATATAGGTGAACTTTGATATCCCACTACTGCTACGATAACAATAGCGCCTGGGGACTTCAAAATCCTGCATGAAACGATAAAAAGACGACATTAGAGGAAAATATTTTTGCTTTATGAATACAAGTCTAATGGGACCGGATGAATGTCTTACGTCGGGTTGTGAAGGAATTATGCCTCCAAAGTTTCTGCTCATCCCGTGCCACAATCGCCTTTTATTAATCCGATATTTTTTCGATAATTCGTCTCTGCTATGTGTGTCCATTGGCATTGGGCGCTCGTATTTTTTGTGAAATTTTGTATTAAATTTGAAATATTCCCCGTAGCGCGGCGAAGGACTTTACTGTTCGTATTAGAGTGCGGACTTATCCGTAGGGAGGGCAATAAAACCGAATTGGGGAAGCAAACCTTGTCATATCTAACCGCCCCTTTATACACCCATCAGACGGAAATATGCTTCAGGTTTTATTTATTTTATCGTTTCTATTTCTTGTACCCCCCATCGATTCCCATATCGTGCTTCCAGGCACGCATCGCCTCGTGTATGTCGCGACTCTTGTAAAATGGCGATAATTAGAATGACTGACGATAGATCCGGAGGTCGTAAAATCCACTCAACCTTAAAAAATGGCGATTTCTCTTTTCGACGCCGTCGACTTAATTGGCCATTAATGCTGAGATTGGAAACGATTGGGCCGAGAATCATTCATGTCTGGATGATATTAAGCGCTCGAGTTCTCACCGTTCGTGTTGGCGATCGTAGGTGTTGGGCTAGAAAAAGGTACTCATGAGACATAATTGCTCATCGTTTATGTGGTATAGAGTTGATTTAAAGGCTTTCGAGAAGAAAGTCGAAGATCTGATGCATTTTTTGGGTCAAGGCCCAAACAACCCTTCGAATTAAGTCCCCTTCTTATCGTATGCTTAGCTTTACTACTTCGACCCAAACCTTACCCTACAAAATTAAAGCTAATGTCAGCATCTCCAACAAGCTTGTTCTTATATCTTACCATATATTTAGAAAAAAGTACCCCTTGATTAAATTAAAGCCTAGACGAAGTCCATTAAGAAACTCTTAATCTGATTAATATTTAAATTCACAGAAGATTAGATCCAAGCGATCTTTGATTCGCAGTGCTAAACTATATTTAAGTAATAATTACTTTTTAAATGCAGCTTTAAATAAATTGGAAATATGAAAGATCTGTTTCTCACAAAATAAAATCGCAGTATGAAGCTAAGCACGATACTTCATATATAAGATGTACCCATAAAGATTTTCGTTTTTTAATGAAAATTTCCAGATCGTTGTTTTTTGACTTGAACGTTCAGCAGTCCAACTAATTCCCAAAAAAGATCAACCAATAAAACGAAAACGCTTAAACGATAGCGCTGTTAATCTGGGCGAATTTAATTCGCCAAATTTACGGCGAAATCTTCCGTCTCTCTTTAGGTGCAATGTGTTATTTTAACAGCGCCATCTCTTGTGACCCTGCGGAGACATTGCACCTGCATACCGACCGATCACTTAATGCTCGTGTGTCGTTGCCGGTTGGGTGGTGACTAGGGAACCCAATCCCGAGCCAAAATTTCGATCCCGGGATTTCGGGATCTCATTAGACAATCCCGGGATCAGTCCCGGGATCCCGGGATTGGGATTTTCAATATTTTAAGAAATTTCATTGATAAATTTGACCAAAAATTACTAATAAGTCCATTTGTTCAATATAAAAAATAACTTGAAGGCCAAAGAATTTTATTTATTTAAGAAAAGATAAAAATACAATTCAAAAATAGATAAATTAAACACTGAAAATTTCAAATATTATTTTGTAAATATGCCCGAAGTAACATTAAACCATCGAGTGTTTCGTCATTTAGTTCGGATCAGATTTTGGAAGTCAGGCAACTTGCTGCTGAAAAGGCACGCTCAGCTTCCACACTCGTTGGGGGTATCGTCATAAGATATTTAAATGCTAGTTCGAGTTGATGATAGCGTGAGTCCTCATTTTCGTATAACACCATCAATGTGACTGATAATATTCCTTTCTGCTGAGACACGGACTAAATCTCGCTAAATTCCCAATTTCCCGACAAATTATTTATTTCCGTCGCTGCAGATGAATACTTATATACATACTATAATACTTTGATGTGATTCGTAACTATATTACGGAGGAATAAAAAAATTCTGAACCCCGTATCTATTATATTTCATATCGATATTCCCATTATTAGAGTCGAGGTGTAGTAAATACATCACCGGTAGGGAAAGGTTACTATAACAATTTGAAAAACATACATGTACGCTATATATGTATACATAGATTAGACAATCACTGCTCCTATGTGTCGCCTAAGTTAAGCCAATTAGTAATTACGCCACTGTTTGTGAGGTGTACGATTTCTGTTAGATAAAAATTTCAATCCCGGTATTTTTCGGGATTACGTTTACTAATCCCGGGATTCTTAAGTACCTAAAACTGTCCGGGATCCCGGGATTGGATTCCCTAGTGGTGACGCATAGGAGACGGAAGTCAAGGAGAATCGGCAATTGGCCTTGGCTGCAGGAAGACGTCCTTCTCACAGCCAGATCTCTCTCTCTTGTTTTAAATTTAAAAAAATGTCAGAAATCGTGTCAAACAATGCATTTTTCAGATATCTTGAACTTTGGAATTAATCTTTCAGCTTATAAAAGTCAACAACGATTTTATTAGGATGTTTTCTTTGACAAAGATCATGCTAAATTATATGCTTCGTGGAATATATTTAAATTTGAATGAAAATAGTTCTAAAAATAACCACTATTCTATAATGCCAAATTATAATATAATACGGCTGTAAGCTTATTTGAAATATGATTTCCGTATATGTTAGTCGTTTCGACTATTTTTTGTAAATTCGATTATTCGACAAAAGCTTCCCGCTTAAATTTGTCAAATAAATCGTACCCATCATCGTTTGAGTCTTATTTCGAAACGTTCGATTGAAAATAGCGCAGCGGTTCCATAACAAACGCCCTGAAAAAAGTTGCATAATTTCAATGACGTCACATATATAGATTTAAATCGAAGACAATGGTCATATTTTATTCATAGGACATATGGATGTGATGATCTGAGAGACGTTTGTATATTTATGAAAGCGCTCTTAGAACAAAAAAACGACATCACTTAAGGAACGCCCCGTTCTGCATATGTTATGTATTTCGAGACGACGACTCGCGGTGTCGTATCGGGGTGTATCTCCAAGCTATTCGATCGTCCAAATGATGAATTATATAATACTGGGCATCGAAGATGAGAATCCAGATCATTTTTTTACTACTGGAGAGACGTGGGAGCGCAGTAGTAGCGGATGCGGTCATTTAATTAAAAGTTTTTATAGAGCGATTATGGCACCGATCCACTAGGCCAGTAGTCTAGGGAGTTTGTGATTTAGCATGATAGATACGGTGGCCGTGTCCTCGATAGGTACTAGTACATTTGCATAGCTTTGTGAGGCTGCTGACCTCACTTGAGAGTCGCTGGCCCGATATTCCGACATCTAGTTTGATATATCGGCAATAACTGTCCCAAACTGTGCCACAGAGTAATTCACCATTTGTTCTACAACCGAGGAGACGCTAAATAAGTTTCTACTTCTAGTGTACTCGACTCACGAATAATGCATAATGGACTCCAAGTTTCTGCTGAGTTCCCATAAAATCAATGCTATCTAGCTCCGGCACGAAGAGCCATTCGGCAATCGAAGAATAAAATTCATCCATTGATCCAATCAATTCGAATTATAACTTGTGTATGTTCTCAGACTATGCAAATACGGGAATCGAACCCAAATCGATAACGATCGGATAAAGCTTTGACTGTATTAAACGAGCTTCCGTTGTAGAATGAAAGCCCATGCTTATAACGATATATCCCCGACTTACATTCACCGTACATTATTGATACAGAAAGCGACTCATGAAATCCCCGTTTAATTCGTCGTCTCTATGAGGGTAACCTTTGGCTTATTTTATTAAACCCAAAATAGATTAAAATGTCCAGAATATATCCGTACGGGGCTGATGTAATTTAATACGATTACATTTAAAACTTTTACAAATTGAATTAAGTGCACTGAGAGTGCCATTACGTGCAGTTTCGTTCTCACAAAATTTTGTTTGATTATCCATTTAAATTGCAAGAACTTAATAGGGTTATACGAGTTTTAGCTGAAGACTCAGATTAAAAACGAAAAACGATTACTAAATCAACATTTTTTTTTACTTGGGATCAAAATAAGTTCACAAATTTGATAGTCATTGTGAATTTATAAAGATGTGAATATGATCTTATTTTTAAATTAATAATAATGTTGGGCAGGGCTTTCTATGTGTTAATAACAAGTTCTCTCTCTTCATCTTTTGAAAATTCTCAATTTCCAGGAAAATCTTCGTGTATACGTATTAACTCATTATGGCCCACAATGGTTAATACGTATACATGTAGAAAGCAATTTTCAAAAAATGCAAAACAAAATCGATTTTTTCAAAATTCTGGATCAGAATACCCCTTCAAAGTATGTGGTCCAAATTTGTAATTTCTTTCCAAATTTCAGTCAGTGTTGATGATTTCGTTTCTATTTTATCCAAAATATCTTGATACGTGCTCTTTATGAAATTAAAAAAAAAACGCATAACTTTGATATCGCACAAAAAGAGGTTTGAGTGTTTTCGATAACGTATACACTTAGGTCTGTTTTTATGCGATAGATACGTTCCACTGGGAGTAGGAGTCCCAATCGAATATTCGTAATTTAGAAAGTTAAAACAATATGGAACTTAATAAGTATGATGGCAAAAATATTAAAGAATTAAAGAAGATTAAAAAATCATTAAAGGACATAAAAACGGAAATTATTACTGATGAAGAAATATATTTTTTAAGAAAATTGCTCGACGTTCTTCTGCCAATCGGAATAGCTACAAAGAAATGCAAGAAATTACCAAGTTCATTGAAATTATTTTATTGAATTTGTGTAAAATTTATTAAAAAACTATTCAAAAATATCGATCATCCCAAAAAAAGGGTGATATTTTAGATACTGTCGATAAAACCAAACTCAACTGACAACTGAGAGGGTTTTTTCAACAGCAAGCTCAATAAAAATGAAATTACGGCCAACTTTTTTAAAAATATGTATTGCTGAAAAGTAAATAAAATTCTGATCCTTTTGATTTCGCTGAAACCAAAAACCTCAGCATTTCACTTGATTTCTAGCCTTTGTCTACGAGAAAACACGTTGCGCAACAGAAGATGATACTTCTTGCCTTCTTTGTGTGATGGGATCAAGAACCTTCCTTCCTGAGGGAATAAATTTATTTCTAATGAAGGGAACTTTGTATAAGATGCTCCATTTATATTTTTATATAATAACACTAATGAAAAATTCCGGGTTATATTTGAATCACCCTCGTCTACATATATAAAATATTCGAATACTCGAATATTTTACCAATTTAGAAAACTGAGGGATAGATTCTGTTATTTTTAAAAACCGCATAACTTCAAATCAATGTGATAAAATAAAGCAAAAATGGCATAAAAAACTTTTTCAAAGATTAAACTATTCATCGACATAATTTTGAGAAAAAGTATCAAAAGCCTTATTTACCAATTTGATTTGCCAAAGTAATGATTTCAGCTGACAATGTCAAAGTTTTTATTATTTTGCCATCTGTAATACATTTGTACCAAACTGCTTTCCAACAAGAATTGGAAGTTTGAAGATAATCTGAGATACTGCACAAGAAACATTATTTAAACAGTCCAAAATTGATTTTTAAAAACCGCATAACTTCAAAAACGCATAAAAAAGATCCGCATAAAAACAGACCCAAGTGTACTAGACCTTAAAACTCTTAACGGTCCGCACCCGCGTTTTTGCGTGATGGTAAAATAATGTAAAAGTCCGCTCACGCGTTAGGCATGTTAAAAATTAACATAAAAACGCGGTACGAACCATAAAAACTTAAGTATAGTTGTTCTTCATTTTTTTTTTCTTCAATTATTGTCATATGTTAATTTAAAAATGATGTAATATGTATCTATTCAATATTTATATCGTTTAAAGATACATTGCATCATTTATTTGCCTGTCATACATTCAATATTGATAGCGTCGGTGCTTTTTACTAAGCTAGCATGACTGCGCGCGCATGCAAATTTTATATGCAGCGCGTCAGTCTCAATTTCGACCGCACAAAAACATCATCCACGCGTATTTTCGTCGTCAAATGACTCCGAATTTGTATTCTACGTCAGAGGAGCGTTCTCTTCGGAAGTCGTCACCGAGTAAAACGAGCAGCCGTCAACGCTCTATAGATAACCACGTCTCGAGATGTTGAACTTTCTGTACATTTGTGTCACAACATTAATTCAGCGTACGCATGTGTCACAACACCAATTAACATAAATAACCCGAAAAAAGCAGTCGGGTGCATTTCGAAAGCGACTCTCCGTATCTCATTTAAAACGAATTAATCTTTCAGCGTGTTTTATACGGAAATAACGACAGATAAACAAGCAATTATCACGGCACGTCAAAGATGGCCTCTAATGACCATTTTACGTGTCCATCTTCGGTGTGTGAAACAAGAAATACACGTGTGAACCGCTCGGTAGGCCATCCGAAGAAGATATGAATCCGACGGGCTCCTTGCCGCTAATACAAAGAAAATCGCTTCTGTTTCTTTAATGTACCACCGCCTTTTTTTACCGCAAAGTCTTTGTTCCTGATGTAGTAATTCTCCGATTGTTGAAATAATTGAAATTGCAATAATGGACGTAAAACGGAAACTACAAAAAACCATAATCGGCCGACTGCGCGCACAAAGAGCGCGGCCTTCGAGTGGTTAACATTCTAAAAACGTAATAATCCAAAATCATTTTAATTAGGTTCCTTAATTGTTATTAATGTAAAAATGAAGTAATTAGGTCCGCATTATGCTGTCATAATGACAAATGTTGTTTCGAAGCATTACAGCACTCTTTCTCAAAGAGCACCATCAACATTCATCTTCTTGACAATTTGTCGCCACTCGCGCGGACTTAATTACTTTGACCCTTTGTATGCCAAACTTTCAAAACTCATCTGTTATTTCACCCATAATATAACGCAATTTAACATTTTTACAAAGATAATTCATTGGTAATGGAAATGTATCGCACGAAGCTAAAAGTCATTGCGCATAAAAATGCTAACATTTATGACATATTACTTTTTGTTCCGACTTATAATATTTTACGCTTTTAAAACATTTTAAAACAAAAGTTATCAAAATATTTGTTAACGGAAATTATTAATAATGCTTAAAGATGAAGCTGTGTTTGTGTAATATATAATAAAATAGGCGCGCTGCTATACACGCACACGCACACGGTAGAGACGGCGCATGCGCGTAGCTTGTCTATGATTTATGCGACGGAGACGGAGATACTACAAACGATTCTTCCACTTGGAGTTTCATTCCTCGTGACGTTCCGGGTGGGTGTTAGACTTCACAACGCCCTCCTACAAAACCCTCGGGGAGGGAGCCAATCCTACGCCCGTAGACAACAACAAATCCTGGGGTAATGATGTGGAGTAGAAGTGTGCGAAAGTAGCCTCGTCGGTTTGCTCATAAAACGCGGCAGGGATAGCCCAGCTAACATGAGTTGGGTGAGCAGGTCACCCTGTGGTGTGTACCCAATAAAGGGATATGTGGAACAACCGATTACAGTAGTTGGTGGAGACTACGTCAAAGGCTCGCCACTATCCTCAACAGCCTAGGCAGCCTAGGAAACTTCGCCTCCTCTGGAGGACACCCAGAAGCTCCGCGCATGAGCTTTTCAGGACTACAGGATCAGTGAAAAACACTCTTTGTGTGGCTTGTCCGGGGTAACCCGGAACGAACCATACAGCAGCGCAGGAAATGAGTTCGAATAATAATGAACCCCCAATCCAGTCAGTCACTGTCTGATGTCGGTCGTCTTGTCTTCGTGACATTAATGCCAATTTGCTCTATATGATGTATTTACAGGATATATTCAATAGATATGTACAGATAGCTATTTTTTGCCCTTGTGCGATTAGCGACAATTCCTGAATATTTGATCGTAAAAATGTAAGCTTAATTGATAATTGACGGTTTGCTTGACATTTTGATAACTTTCCGGTCAATTTAATACTTTCAACTATTTTGTGCTGAAGTTTAATTTTCATGCAAATATCTAATCACGCTGATTGCTCGAGAAGCTATTTTAAAAAGCTATACTACTAAAAGACTATATAAATAGTTTTAGCATACCCCATCTGAAAAATAATGAGAAATTTTAATGCAGCGATGAGTGCTCAAGATTGACTAGTCATAATCCGCATTTTCTGGACCGAATCCAAGACATCCAGCGTCTCATAATTTGATCCTATTAAAAGACACAAATCGGGATGCTGTATGCTGGATCTTCAGCGGTCCGCCGAGAATCGCTCGAGCAGATCTCCGATTCGGATCGATTAATTTCGTATTTGAGTGTCCCAAACAATAAAGAAGCTTCGGCTTACGATGAGATTGATTCTATTTTCTCTCCTTGTGCAACGGACAATGCTCACCTGAGATAAATGCGGGAGTGTTTTTGATCTCCGAATACTCGCTTCTTCATCCTCCTAATGATCATTCATTATATAATGGATATACCCAGAAAAGAAACGACTATATTTCGGGTACTTAGCTCATTTTTGATGACCGGTCATTTATTAAGCCGCTATTAATACTCTCAATCCGGTACAGATATATGTAACCTTTTGTAAAAACCTGTACGATATATATTCTTTTAAGATATTAACATCGAGATAACAGAGACGATCGGTATTAATAAGAGTGGCAAAACCTCTAAATAATATTCCGATATTAATCATGTCAAATTTATTTATTGAACCGATTTCTGAACACGCATGGATGCGCGCGCATTCAATTTGTTTAGTTGAATCGAGCTTATTTTAGCCAATTCCGTGCAAAAAATTTAAAGAGCATCGAGTTATGGATAAAAGCTATGCCTTATGGCTCGAACGGTCTCCAGACCTGACACCACTGGATTTATTTACACGGGGACGTCCCCTATTACGTGACGCGCACGGTCCCCAGATCTGACTCCACTGGATTTTTTAAATCTGGGGACATGCTCTATTTAGTAGCTCGCATGGTTTCCAGGCTTAAGGAAGGGGAAACCCCGAAATAAAATTTTGCCGGTCCATGCATAAAACACTCTGTATAATAAAGTAAGCTTTCAATATTTAGCTACTGATAGACAACATCAACATTGCCTTTTTAAGTTATTGAACCTTTAACCTGTTATTTGTAGTCAATTGTGTTCTTGTACAATTCAATATTGAAAAATAAACAGCAAGAAAAGCAGATGGTAGGGCAGATGTTGAAGTCAATAATACGCACATCTTACAAAGCCTTGTATGGTTTGTATGGAAAAGCTTAAAATATGCACGCATTAAAATCGATTATGATTAAATGAATTTTTGCAATGAAGCTCTACGTATACAGCAATGTATCCGCATGCCTACCATATTGAATGCTTTTGTGTGGTCTATAAATCACATCCATAACTGTTTTTATATCGATCTACATGCTGAAATATTCAGTATTTAGTGCCAAATATTAAAACGTACATTTGAATCAATTTAATTAACATCTAGAATATTTGATCAAAACGATCTCTTGTGAATGTATTCAAATAAAATGGAATTCTACTGATATTGATCGCATTTAATTCATACTACAAATTTAAATGAATGACTTTTATATTACGCCTATTTAAGGCTCTATTTAGCGTTAGCGTTAATAATTTTAAATTCACCCCTTGAATTTGCAATTATGGCGATAATATCGCTAAGAGAGCTCAAATTGCACGGTTCTGCACTTCATTCGTAACGGGTTAATTTTAATTATGAAAAGTAATTACAGAGACAATGTGCCGCTCTCCAACCAAACGTTTGGCAACTCTGTGCGTGGAACATAATAATGATCTTCAATTATTGTTGTAAATATTTCTTCTGAGTTCAATTTCATGAAACTCCTATCATCATTATCTTTATAGTGTGGTGTTTAATGACTTTTCGTTGTGGAAATCCTAATTAATGAATCTTTGGAATCCATTATCTGTGTAGATGCGGCGGTGCTCTTCAACGTGTCTTAAATTGCAATAAGCATTGATTTTTATAGAAATGATCTTGCGGACCTTCAAACAAACAGGAGTGCTTCGATTCTTGGGAATGACAATGGAAATGCTCATCAGCATCGTGACCACGTCCAGCAAGTCAATTTTTTGGCTGATGGATCATAGAATTATGCGGCGGGCGAGGCGATACTCCAACTCTTCGTCTTTGAATGCCGAATGTAACACAGAAGCAAAGTATTTAGGATTCGAAATTCCGGAGCCGAAAAAATCCGCCGTTTTGAGATGATATAAAAGAAAAACGGAGTGATCCACCAGGGACCGAGTTGCATCCTAAATCACGGCAACTGGTTTCTTCTGGAATAAAATATGAAGAGCCACGTCCCTCGCAGACGGCCGAAATAGCTACGAGTTATTATTATGATTCTCATGGCGGAGATGTGCGATTCTGAACAGGGAGGGATCCATATGAGAGGGCCGCCACGATTTTTTCCCCCCTTTATCCAGAAATGCACATGGCGGCCCTGGCGGATTGTTTTTGCGACCAAAGCTCGTCGGAGATAATGCTGACAAAACTGATGGCGAAATTTGCGATACGATATCATTTGGATTCTATGCGAGGCATCGAGTGTGATCCGCAAAAGGGGAAAATGGGGTTCGACGGCACAATATATATATCAATATTTATTTTCGTCGAATAAACAATGCCTCATCATAAACACCACCATAAGACAGCTAATGAGTCAACGTTCAATTATCTAATAACATGTAAATATTTCAAGCTCCAATTTCCGCCACAATTATGTTTTAACACTATAAATTGACGAATTTCGCCATCCCATCTGTATATTAATACGTCTACTCGTGGTATGATATTACCACCTAAGGGGATACTTACGAAATTATAATGGTTACCAGATCTTATATTATTTCATCAGATTCACTCTGCAAACGAGCGTATTATCATATCGGAATAAAGATAGGCAATTTGAAATTGATGTGAACCAATGTTACAATATAATGGCTCAAATAAGTTGTTCATCTGCCATCGTTAAGTTATTGAACATATACGATCTCCATATGAGACTTTTCTCGGGATGGAATTTTCAATTGATTACCTCATTGCCTTCCACAAAATATTATTACTCAAATGAGAGAACTATCACTATGTTTATCTGAATTTATTAGATTTTATTAGGTTGTCCCATAAGTTTCTTTCGCAAATGAACGCAGATCTAATCACCATCAATGAACACAGATCTTCTTCTTCAACGACATAATAGCCAACCTTTTTTGAAGAAACCTGTCACTGGAGATGAAAATTGGATACTCTATGAGAATTTCCAACGTAAACGATCTTGGACCAAGGGTACAGAAGCTTTAACTGTAGCTAAACCTGGCCTACGTCCAAAAAAAAGTTTTGCTATGCATTTCGTGGGACTGGAAGGAGGTAGTTTATTATGAGCTACTTCAGCAATCTGAAATTATCAATTCCACAAAATATTGTTTCCGACTAAACAATCTAAAAGATGAAATTGCCAGAAAACGGCCAGAATTAGCGAACAGACGAGTCCTTGTTTTTACCTTGACCAATATTTTGCCAACAAACCTGGTAAATTTTGCCAAGAAGGCATTATGAGGCTTCCGGAGAGATGGAGAAAGGTAATAGAACAGAATGGATCATATATTATTCAATAAGTTTTGATGCAACATAAATTATGGTTTATTTTTTTCTGAATATGAAAACGAAAGAAACTTGTGGGACACCCTAATATATGATTTTCCTAGAATAATGTCAATCCATCCAAAAATCAGGGTAAATCTTGATCGAAACAATCAATATGATATATAAACTCTTTACGGCCACAAAATAACATATAAGTGAAAAAAATGTGGATCCGGACTGTAAAGTGTTAATATTTCCAATCTTCTAAATGTATTGGAATTATGATTTGTAATTTATAAATATGATGTATGGATAAGAGTCTCCATAATCCAAGAATCTGTATTTTTTTTAATACATTCTAAGATTTAAGCTATTAATTTAAATGTCTGATAGGATAAGTTCGATGCATTCATTTGAATGACTCGCTGATGAATCGTTCACAAATTAGAGATATATGAAACAAATAGCATAAATTGGATTTTATTGAATTAAAACCTGTATGGTAGGATGATCGCGTATTTGCGAGCGAATTCCAGTGATCAGAAAGAGCACTCTTATACTTTGAGCTCGGAGATAGATAGAGACGAATATGCATGGTAGACAGAGACGGAGCGCTTCTTGCGTACATCGCACGATTGTATAAATCATTAACTGTCTGAATATCTTTCGAGATGGACCTCGAAACTTGCATTCGTATCCTTAGCTTTTCGCAATTGTTTATCTTCACTTTGTTTTTGTTAATTTGACTAATGACAGAGTCGAGCTTGTTAATCTAAGATAAAACAATACCTGAGAGAAGATGAGCCACATGCGTGTTTATCCTTCTGTTCCTTATCCTTATTCTGTTTACGCTGCGACTATCGAATTTGAGTCCCGTGAGAAACAACACCGATTCACTTTAGGCGACGAGAGTGTTAAATATAAGCTTCATATACACTGCTGCGGTCTTGACAGATAAGTGGATTTGTACGGATGATAAGTGGCGGACAAGCATATATAACATCTAAGACTATGAAGATTTTAAATAAGCTCACTACTCAAAGGGTTAATATCAACATTTCCTTGGGAACGCTCTGAGCCAATTGAAAAATTACTTATTTTGGCTTAAGCATTGAATAATCTTTAATATCAAGCATATGGCGAGGGGAATTATGATACCAAAAATACTACAATTTTTTTTCAAAATTCATGTCTCATGTCGATAAACTCCACCCAACATTAATTCGCGCATAATAAAATGGCATTATACAAAATCGGCACATAAATAATGCGGCTTTCAGTCCCGTAAACGATACACGCCCCCAAAGATTTACAGCCCCATCCCCCCCGATTCTATTATTAATATGAAAATGTTTTCATAGAATTCGAAGCCCCCGATGGTCAAAATCCGCAACAATAATTCAACACAAATTAGGCACCCTTTCATTGAATCGAAATATGATTGCATCGCACAATGACGCCGGCGAGTTTAAATTATTAATTGGCATTCAACTTTAATGCTTATTATACTTGATCGACGGATTTATGTTAAATTCGAGGCTTTTGCGGAATCATTAACATCGAATATGAAAAGCTTGATATTTTGCAATGAGCTTTTCATACAATTTTACGTCATTGTGTGTGCTCTTTGTCATTTAAATTAATTAATTGGATCATTATTTGGTTTTTCTGTTCATTCGATTGAGGATTTTTGGTTTTTCCATCACAATATTAAGTACGTTTTTAAATTCAAATTTGATTGCTAAAAGCATTTCGATCTCCGTCATTAATATTTATATTATGGCAAATTTTATGCAATTCCATTGTATAAATACTGAAATATATTAGCATAATCGGATCATAAGATTTTGGGCAATCATCCTAATCAATCCGCACATTTTATCCTTATTCAAGCTCTGATTAAATCCACTACTGCCGTACAATGGTCTCATTGTACGCGGATTAACATTTGGTAACGTCATCTTCTCCATACAAACCGAGGGTTAATATTCCAGAGGGGTTGTCGGATAGAGCTCGAGTTTTCCGGATCTGTCGTCTCTATTATTAAGAGTTGATTTTGATATCAGAGCATCTCGTTGTGATGTTGATGTTACGTGATTGATAATGTGCTCACAAGTATTCATTGTGATGCTAAAATGTATTCAGCACGTGATGGTGCCATTGTTGCTCCGTCTGGGGTATCTGCAGATACTCGCTGCCGCCCTACGCCTCCCGAATAAAATACCAGCCTGCAGGATTTCAGAATGGGAGCTCTGGAAGTCCTGTTTGACCTTAGCACTTATCTGATGCTGAGTTTGATTCACGAGGACTGCTTAATCAGAGCCAGACGACCTTAAGACGTTCGTACGTGAGGGAGCATACGATCATACTGCAACATAATAAAATAAATTAGCTTTCTTTTTGAATAAAAGCTTTAATTATCAAGCCGTCTGGGTTTTGTTATACAATTCAATTTAAAGCAAATATAAATTACACATGCCATGAATTTTATATATTGTGAATTGCAAACATTCTTCGAATGTGATTTAAATGTTTCAGTAAAAAAATCTTAATCTCATATATAAAAATGCATATCTGTTTGTTCGTATGTAATGCGCTGCCATGCCTTTCATGGGATTGCGATAAAACTTCGTCCACTTATTGCTGAGAATAACGCGAGTAACATAGGCATAGTTTAATATATAAAAATCAATATTTGTTTGTTCGTATTTAATGCGCTTCCATGCCGTTCATACGATTGCGATAAAACTTTGTCAACTTACTGTTTACATTTGCGAAAATAACATAGGCATAGTAAAAATATTGTAAAAAAGTTTGGGTTGCGGGGACGGGGAGAAAAAGGATGCCATGCGTTAGTTCAAACAATATATTGAGAACCATTTGGGTTCTACTTATACAAAAAAATATCGAAATGCATTAAATGCCATTTTCTGAATATAAATCGACATTTGGTCGAATCAAATGATATGTTTTATAATTTGTTGGCCAAATTGAAATAAATTTTCTATTGTGGCATATCTTCCAAATGTACGCCGTAATATAATACAATCTCTTTGTGTGGGGGGGTAGTTATTAATATGAAATCAGATAGGCGTTTGTTTGGCTTCTGTGTATCTTTATTACTTATTGTATTGAACATTTTTGATTAGAATGTCTGTTCGTTCTTTTTCGATCGTATAAATATACGTATGATTACTTTTCGGGAAACGGGAAGAATATGAATACCCGGAAATTCAATATTGATTGGGATAAGCCACGTCTTCTTTTACGACTTTCCGTCGGACCCTCCCGGTAATAAATTCGTCAGAGGTTTTCGTAATCCCCACATAAATGTATCCTTTGTGTATTAATCTGACAATGATTGCCTACATACGCCGTTGTGTAATAATTAACATATCATTAGTTCCAATCCGACAATCCTGAGCTTCTAATTGTCTTGTGTGCGCTGATTACAACAGTGATTGCTTATGTTTGCATCTAAACTAATTTGGTAAGGTCGGACGCTTCGAGGAGCGTTGTTTCGCGCCAACGTTGGAGAAGATCTTCATCCCTCGTTAAGCCCTTGCAGAACATCTACGTTGTTTAAGCAGACCGTTTCATGCAAATGTGATGATCGTATGTACCAATTGTCCGAATATATATCTTAGCACAACTAATCACTACGCTACAAGCATGTTTTGTAGTTAAAACTATAGTTAATACATGAGTGGATTGCTTCATCAGACTACAAATTGAGAGCGCACTATATTTTAAATGTGTATACATTTAATGTTTGTATATCACTATAGCTAGGAAGGATATGTTATACTTATCAAATGTCAACAAGATATATAGTTATAGCGACCATATACTATCTTGCTCGAGTCAATCGAACAATATTCCAAATAAACTCTAAAACAGGTGTATTTTACCACAGCGGTTACTTTGTTATCTCTCATATAACACAATGCTTTTGTCCTGCTTGCGTTATATCAGATATAAATAAGTCAGCCATGAAATCTGAAAACATGAAAAGGGTGGAAGGAGGCGAATAGATGTCCCATCAGGTGTATCTCTACAACTTGTGTATTGGCCATGGTCATAAATAGAGGTGTAATCTCGAAATGGCCACAGTGGCATTGGCTATGGGAGCGTGCATTTTGCAGATATTGGCATCAGCAGGTGATGCCATAAAGTTGCCCACCGGACAAAGGCTGCAGCATCGCCCCCCGCTGCGACGACGTTAGCGCGAAAGCCTCGATCATAATCTTTTGTAATATTGCGTGTTTCCGAGGCATTCATATTTCAGATTCGACTCTAATGATCCGAGAAATAGAGCCTCCCCGAGGTGTTAAATATCGCCGAGCTCTCGGCATGTGTGAGCTATCCGCTATTTTAATCACACATTTCATACGCATGGCCGCAGCATGAGAGCTGATACATCAACACGCATATGGACCCATTCGTATGTAACTAATATTTTTTTAAGCATTGGAACCTGTTTCGGAAAAAAATCCGCGACTAACTATGAGTTTGAAGAATTGAATACAGCGCTGAAGTTCAACAAGCTTGAAAAAACGCCATTAAATCCATAATTTGAAATAAAATAAGGCTGCTCACGGTAGATCTACATACTGTTGTTTTATCTATATAACTATTTGTGTAAAATACAGGGTGTTTTGCACATGGACTGACAATTTTTTTTTTTTGAGGGTTAAGGGGATAATTTGTTACATTTCACATATAGGCTATATATCCTAAATGTCATGTAAATTAATTCTTTTGGTGGCTTTACTCCGTGGCTTGCATTATCTCCAGACCTGACACCACTGGATTTCTTTGCCTGAAGACATCCCCTATTCTGTGGCTTGCATGATTTTCAAACCTGACACCACTAGATTTCTTTGTCTGAGGACGTGCTCTATTTCGTGGCTTATACGTTTCCTAATCTGACACCACTGGATTTCTTTGCCTGAGGCGAAAAATTTACCAAGTGCCTAAATTTGAACACTTATTGTTTTGCATGATTTTTTTAATGCGGATAAAATAATTGTATCATTCTAAATTTTTGACATTATTTTACTACAACCTTAAAATGCTAATTTATTTTATTTTTTAAAAAACAAAAAACAAAATGGCGGAGTTATAAGGTATTACATTAGACGCCTTTTCTCGTGATATATAAACGGATCACCACTAGGGGTCCCAATCGAATATATTTGGGGCCTTTTCAATATTCCTATATTCGAATATTTCTAAAATTAGTCGGATATTATTCGTTAAGTAATCTAGAAAGTTAAAACAAGATAGAACCCAATAAACATGATGGCAAAAATATTTATTTTACTCTCTAAATTTGTCAAAAAATCATTAAAAGGATTTAAAATCGAAAACTATTACTGATGAAGAAATACATTTTTTAAGAAAATTGCTCGATGTTCTTCTGCCAATCGAAATAGCAACAAAGAAATGCAAAAAAGTGCTAAAGAGTTTATTGAAATTATTTTATTGAGTGAGTATAAAGTTTATTCAAAAATATCGATCATGCCAAAAAAAGGAGTAATATTTTAGATATCATTTAAGATTTTCTACTGTCGATAAAACCAAACTCAAAGACAACTGAGAGGGTTTCTTCGTTAGCAGGCTCAATAAAAGTGAAATCACGGTTAAGTTTAAAAGTAGAAACGTTCAATACACTTCAATTTTTAAAATATGTATTTTTAAAATACCAATAAAATTCTGATCCTCTTGATTTCGTTGAAACCAAAAACCTCAAAATTACACTTGATTTCACGTCTTTGTCTACGAGAAAACGCGTTGCGCAACAGACGATGATACTTCTCGCCTTCTTTGTGTGATCCGAAGAAATAAATTTATTTCTAATGAAGGGAACTTTGTAGAAAAATAAGATGCTCCAATTGTATTTTTATATAACACTAATAAATTCGTACAGAAAAATTCCGGGTTATATTTGAATCACTCTCATATACACATAAAATATTCGAATATGTTATCAAATTCATGTTCGATATTCGAATAATTGATTTTACGAATAGTTGGGACCCCTACTCACCACTTGTCGAAGATTTCCTGTTGAACTGAAATCGAAAATGGAAATATTTTTTGATTTTTAATATGTGTAGGCAATCAAATAAGTATAAAATTAAATATTCAGTAGGCTTTTTAGTTAAACTTTCATATTTTTTATCATTTATTTAATCATTTTTACCATAAAAAAATATTTATTTACGCGAAAGCCTTAAAACTTTAGCTTAGATGACTAGATAATATTATATTGAGAAACATCTCGAAATTTAAAACAGATCGATCAACAAATTTTTAAGCTACAACTGGCGAACATTTTGAAAATGCAATTTCGAGATAATCTCGTTTAAGGTTTCAATGCGATAAAACTATCAATTTTAGTGACTTGTCTATCAACCAATGATTTTATTTGCATAGAATAGATCTTCAGCTTTTTTAAAACGTTGATTATCTTCGACTAACTGTTGTTTTCGGGCTATACGAGCTGCTTTTGTCTTAGAAAGACTCTTACGATTAACTACCCGCGCTTCATCGATATTTTCAGCAAAGACTTTACAGTAGGTGCCAATAATTATATTTAATGTATTCATCATCTTCAAAATGAAGCTATAGTCGGTGGCCAAGAAATAGAGCCAGATCTTCAAGCTTTGGATATTTTTTAAATCAATGGTTTTCTGCCATTTTCACCAGCTTTTGACTCCAGCCGGGTTCTCATGATAATGTCTTTTTTTAATTCATCAAACTTCTCTATCTTTCGTTCCTTTATTAAGATATTTTGATATTTTTGCTTCGAAAATTCAACCACACACGACAAACTATCAATACATTATTTCAATACAAATTTAGATCTGTTGATGGAAAATTATGTTTCCGTCCTTAGAAACAGTTGAGATGGAATTCAAACACGTTCGAGATTAAATTAACGTAAGGCTTAGGAAAGAAGGCAATCGGGTTAACTTGCGGATTGCCAAAGTTTCGATCTGTAAACCCACGAGGATTTAAAGAAGATTTGTCGAAATCAGGAACGAAATTTTTATGGTGTTAGGTCAAGACTCGGATCGGAACGGACAATGAACATTTTGGCTCGGCATAAATCCTCGACGGTAGATCGGCGATCAAAGAGCACCATCTTCCCGAGAGCAACGCAAGCCACGACTATAAACAATTAATTCGTTGAACGATTTGACTCGCAGAAGACAGCATCAATTTGTTTTCGACGTCGAAAAAAAACCGCCGAACATTTATATTTTTCGACAATTTTTCAATCTGACAACGCCACAAAATCAGAGGCGGCACGCCGGAAAGCAGACGATTAAAATATTTATTTTCGCCATATGAAAAAAAATTGGTTCGAACGCTTCTCAATCTTTTATTCAAACGTTCGGCATCGGAATTGACGTGCGTTTATTTATTTTGAGCCCATTAAGATTTATCGACGCCGGCTTATTGTTTCTTGGCGTCAGACAAAATGTATAAATAATGCCGGGGCCGAGCAAAAAAACGTTCGCTTTACAACCGTCTACGAAGTTTTCCTATTTTTTTTTCGCAATAATTTTAACTTGACGTGCGAAAATACCTTTACAAAGTTTATTCGATTTCTTTCGGGGACGTGGAAATTTAATATCGCGTGACTTACCAAAGTTTGAGAATACTATTTTAGAAATATAAATATTTTACACCTGTTCAAAGTTTGTCGCTTTGCTCAAATTTTGACAATTTTATGCTAATAATCTAAAACCTTTTGGACCCACAGGCATTTTGAAACTCATAATATAAGTAGGCAATGCCTAATTAATCCCAGTAATATATATGTACATTTTATTACCGCGCGTAGATAAACCTGAATGAAAATGAGAATTGAGATCAAACGTAGACAATTTCCTTTGTTAACTTCAACATACAGTATTTTGAATGAATTTATTAAAATATACTTAAAAAACTTTATTTTAATTTTATATTTATACGCGTTTTATTAAAAATATTTGAACGCTCTCTTTAGGTGACAAATCTAAGGGGGGAGGGGCATTTTTCTCCCTTTGTCCGCCCAAAATGACGTCCCTGCTTAACATAATGGAATTTATATGATCAATCAAAAATCAATTAATGTGATACCTGAGCTTGTTGGCTTTTGCAGATATCAGAAATATTAGATCGAATATTTGATATATAATAGCTACCCTCAATTCTTCGTCTAAATTCGTAAATCTTTCTTTTTTTTAGTTTTCATATTAGTTATTGTTTAGAAACTAAACTCACACAAATATGATATCGACAATGAGACTTATTCTGCTTCGGCGTATGAAAGTCATAATTTTCTACATTTAATTTCAATAAACTTAAATGCTCTATTATTGCGAAAATAATTCCCTCGGGAATGTTTTCATTGAGTGAAGGAAACATATCTACTTTTTCTCTATTATACGATTTATCCAAAGAATTATATTTTTGCCAAAATCCTGTCATTTTGTCAATGAATGTCAAAAAAATTTCGTTTTTTTCCTTGAATTCTTATGTTAACTTTATTTAAATAATTAAAAATATCCGCTAAATATGCCACATTAGCAAATCAATCACTATTCTAAAGACGTTTTACAAAATCATCCTTAACTTCATTTCGAAAAACGATTAACAATTCAATCTTTAAGGCGTCTTCTCACTTCGCAAATTTAAAAAAATCGCTTTTATTTTTTTTTTTTATTTTGAAAGTACATATCTTCAAAAATGTTATATCGAAATTTCATAAAGATCGGACGAGTCTAACTACATTTTTGGGCGATTGTTAGGTGACTACCTGACAATCACCCGGCTGCATACGTATTGTTCAGACTCATGGTGCAAGTACAAGAAAGTGGTGAAAAACAATCAGATAGAAACTTTTAAACATCCTCCTGCTCTAGCTGAGGATGTTCACGAGGTTTTGAAACCGATTTATGAAGATCTTCGGAGGAAATACCCAAAATAACCACGAGTGTTTCAACAGCTGTGTCTGGGCAATTTTTCTGCAACCAAAACTTTAAACGCGTTTATCTCAAAACAAGGTTTTTCCTATCATTATAGGAGCATCATCTGTACAAATTCCTACACAACTCCCATGATATTTTAAATTGTTCTAAATATGAAGAAATATAATCAAAAACATCTTGTCATGTCGTATGCACTTGCAATAAGCTCGCTTAAAGTAAATTTAACAGCACAATAGAAGTTTTACGGAATCCAAGTTGAAGAACCCCGCTTTAATGTATGACACCATCGCACAGAGATAGAAGTAATGAAAATATCAGGGCCAATGTCGTTCCTTTCAACAAACGTTGAAGCTCTACACGAAGGAGACAATATAAACCCAACAAAAACTTAAGAGTGAGTCATGAACTACAAGCTTCTTATTCGTCGTCCTCGAGCAAACCTCGGTCATTTCAACGTTTACATATGAAATGTCCGACTTTCGATCAGACTTTAATGTATCAATGGTTTGGTGATCTCATCTACAAAATCAATGCTATTTGTGCTTTTATTAATTGATATTTTGACATATTGATTAATGAATTAATAAATGAGCGTCTAACACTTTCGACGATGCATCGAACGTTCTTTTTTAACACATTTCAGCGTCCAATGATATCATAGCTGATGCATAAAAATGAATAAAAACGTGCGTTTGCATCGATACAGCCATCGAATAGTCCCAAAGGCCGAAAGCCAGTATATGGAAAAATGGCGAAAAGTTTTCATATCACAGAAATGATGCACTGAAGCATGTTCGGCAACCTTTTGAAAGTTCATCGTTTTAAATTTTCTTTTCCAATCGAATCATACTTGAAATTCGAACCGCCCCGCAATACTACTGATTCGATCAAACATTCTCAAGCAGAGCTCGTCGCTCTATTACATATCCAATTTCGCTCCCTACACTCTCTGAAGTATTAAAAATCACATTTTGTACGAGGAAAACGCTCCTCCGTCGCTACGTTCGAGGGATAGCCGATGGTGTAATCGAGTCGTTGATGGCGGCGATGGCTCTGTAATTATTCAAGGTGTCATGGCGATTTTGGAGGCATGTTTAATTCGAGGCGTGTCAGGCCACGGATATATTTTAAAATTAACATATGTAAAGTTTGTCATTAGAATATTAAATTACCTGCACGACAAGTGGGTAATCATGGCCCGGTGTCAGAACATCGCCTGATGTATGTTCCTCAACACCTCGGATGAATTTCTCTTTTGTCTCCTGTCGCCTGAGATACGCCGTGGTAACGTCTATTAACGGCCATCGGAGAAACCGGTGATTGAATAGAGAAATTAAAGTACAAAGCTAGATATGCTCGTTTTCCATTTTTTATACCGGAGGGACTCGACGCCTTGGTAATCAGTTTAATTGACAGCGATTTTTCAATCGGGCGCAAGCTCAGGGAGTAGTTCCTTTGAATTGGGATGTGCGGAAATGATGGCGCATGTTAATCCAGCTTGATTTTCATTTGTTAGGTCACTTGAAAAAAATTGTGCAATTGCATCTGAATTCCAGAAGAGTGAACAAAATACTGATGACATGATAAAAATGTTCAATCAATTATTCTACTGTCAGATATACCATCGACAGTGGATCTTAGACCAAGTGTTGGTATAATAGGCTAGATCTAGGGCGTTTATTATAAAGTTTCGATTCAAATCCAGATTGTGGAAAATAAATTATTAGATCGTAAAAATCTACATCCAAAAAATCAAGGTCTACCTTGTATTCCATCTGGGATTCAGAGATCTCCTTTATACAATATTTCCAGCCAGTTATCTTATATAACCAATGCTAATAAAGTAGATATTCATATGAGATTCAAATCTGAAGTGTCCAAATAATTGCATATTTTTATAGCATTCTCACGAAACACATCATTTTATCAATGCAATTTCTTCATAAATACAATTTCATCCCTGTGCCTCGGTGACGTTTATTAAAAATGTTCAGCAAGTATGAAACTGCAATATCTTCTCTTGAATCTGAAAGACGTATTTGTATCAGATATACGGTATGTGCGCAGTGTTCATTTATTACGTGAGCCTCTACAATATGGCTTTGTGTCAATCTTATACCATGGAAATCTTCTCGATGGTGTTGGTGAGACGGTTTGTTGGTATTAAGTTGTTGAGAAAATCTTTAGAGCATGCCAAATGCTTACCTAATAATTTGCTGTAAAAGTGTTGAATTAAACATCGGCACAAATTGAAGCGCAACTACAGTTGGTTAGTTCTTTAGTTCCTCAATTAATTCCTCCTAGATGAAGATATTCATTTATTCGTCGGAGTGATAACTATGTTTTTTTGTTTCTGAAAATGTGAATAATGACGCGATTGATTTGCACAATTCATATAATGATAATTTCGCCTAATAACTCTATCCTATGTATAAAATATCATAATATAACCATATATAAAAGGCAATGAGAAGGCGTTACACACGCCCTAGATGAGTATTCTTCATAAAATTTGGCAAACACATGTACAATAAAGGTTTTCATCGTTTGGCGTATAAATATCTAAAAATATTCCAACGTTTTTATTTAATGAACAAAAAACTATAAAAAATGTTAGTACAAATATACACCTTTCTTCGATTGCTCACCATTCTTTTATACTCCAGTATTTCTTCTTAATTATAGGTCAAACTATACTCAATATTATACAAAGTAAAAATATGCTTAAATTTTTCGCCGCAAATCACTTGTCTAGGACTTAGGACTTCCGTGATGAACAATGTCATTATTCGCGCATCGACATACGTGGCTCCCTCCACTCCCACTACCATACTTTGTCAAATTTAAAAAAATATTTTTATGTTCAATAAAAAATGCCTAGTCAACATACTAAATATCAACATTCTACATTTAATACTTTTCTCATTAAAAAATGTTGAAAAATCGATCACTTTTATGCCCTACAAGCAGAAACGTCCCTATTTCTATCCGAGTAATTTGAATGTAAATATCTCAAGATTTCGTTAAAGCAATTGAAACTCATAAAATTAATATAACTTCATTATATTCTTAATCGTAGTCTTCTTCCTATAATCAAGATAATTTCGCCTCGATCATCTCAGAACTAATAAAACCAATATTTTTGAATGGATTTAAACAAAAAATTTGAATTAATATTTTAAAAAGTGAATTTTGTAACTTTTGATGGAAGTATTGCTAAATGCCGAATCATGACATTCAAGCATGCTCTTTGTTCAAAAACGGCATTGAAAATCCATCTTCGAGTCTATTTGGATGCTCGAAGTGGCCCGATTTCTATGAGACGATAGGATCGCCCCGAAACTTTGGATTGTTTCCGAAGAAGAGCAGTAAGCTTTAACTAAATCACTCGGACACAAACAGTTTTATCGAGTGGCCATTCTTTAGTAGGTCGAGAGAAGATCTCAATTCAATCGACGACAATGCTTTATAAGACACTGGCACTATTCCATGAATAGTAAATAACGCCACGGGGTCAAAAGGTGGTGCAGGCGCTTCAGCAAAATGCTCGCAGACTGCAATAATGGAATTCGGGACTTTGGGCCAAATTTATTTAAAAATTTCAATACTGCATGCATACGACATAATGGACGATGAAAACGAGCTTCGTTCGTCGGCGATTCGATCTGAGCGTTCCCACTTTGTTCCTTATCATCAGAGCATGCCCAGTGAAGAGCAGGGTTTCTATTCAGCATCGATCCTTTTTTATCTCGTCTTTATAATTTTCGGCGATTATTCGCTTTACGGGCGTTTTTAAAAAATAAATCGCCCCTTCTACGACAATTTTACAGCCAATTTCGGAAGACTTTGCTTACATCCCTTATTTTTCTTTTGACCCGTCCATGAAGAGAGGGCAGATAAGCCCCGGACAATAAACAAGTGTTGCCGCTTAAAAGATAGCAGCTCTTGTATTTTTTTTCCGCCGCTTCTTTTTTTAGTAGCAGTGTCTCTTAATGAACTTCCAGCGGAGTTTCTTCGTCGTATCCTTTCTTTCACATCCTCGGCGCTGGCTCCAAGAAATAAATGGCCAAACTTTAAATTTCCACTTTGCTTTTGTTTATCAGACGGGCTTATTTCGTTATGACGATCTTCATTTGAATTTGAATTCGTTATATACGAAACTTTTATTAATTACTCTACTCGATAAAAGTTTGTTCGGCTAGATAAGAATTTGCGCCCCGAAAAGAAAATGTCGCTCTCAAGTCTTCCGCCGCTGTAAAAGGAATATTTTTCAGCTGAAAATAAACCTCTTATATATTTAATTAACTGTAATTGGATCTATGCCTATAAAAATTTTTGATACGTAACTTTCAGTAATTAATTCCACCGTACAAACGGCTCTGAATCAACAAACTTTATTTGATTAAACAAAATTAATTACGTTAAAATTCTACTGCGACGAAATACCAAAAGAAATGACGACCCCCCCTTGTAATTAACTAATTACAAATATTACCTACATTTAAAAGCATCAATATCGTGTGACTTAGTAACATATCTCTGTTAATAAACGACGAAATTGGAGCCTCAATAACGTGGAAAATGGAACAAAATTATGCTCAAATGCTAAATTGAAAAAAATGCTATAACATTGTATATGTTTGGGTTCAAATTTAAATTAAAGAGATATGTTTTTAGCATTCCAACAAAGTTTTAAAATCATTAAGTTGTAATATTTCCAATTGATCTTTACAGAGCAACATTTTATGGATTATAAATAATATTGATATAGTGTACACTTTGGTCTGTTTTAATGCGATTTTGAAGTTATGCGGTTTTTAAAAATAATGGAAATTATCCCTCATTTTTCTATGCGAATATGCATTAAAAAAGTCACGATCTGTATAAAAAAAATGAATGATTAAATCGTTGCAAAGTTTAATCCTTTGAGTAGTGAGCTAATTTAAAATCGTGATAAACTTAGATCCTATATTCGTATATCCGCCACTTATCATCCGTAAAAATCCACTTATCTGTCAGAACTGTCGCAGCGTGTATGAAACTTGTATTTATATAAATAAACATCATCGATAGCACACAATATTCGGGCATTTCTTAGCGTAAACATAAACAATACACAGAGCCTTTAAATATGATTATAAAGTCTATTTAAAATAATATACGAAAATAGTCCCAAAAGTACCCGATCTAGAACGAGTAGACCTTTCAAAAAATGTTGTTTCGTATATTGACTAAAAATTGAATAATTTTTTGATGATGGAATTATTTGATAATTTGAAATTTTTGATAATTATCGCCGAAAATGGCACAAAAAGACCTAAAAAAGGACAATCAAAGTCTGTGCGTCCAACCGGTCCGCTTTTCAGACCGCTGACAAAACAGGCGCCCGTGGCGGACGCCTGTTTTGCCACGCCCTTGTTACGGCTCTGACAATACACATTAAATACAATTGAAATCGATCATGTCATTATTAGTCGATAAATTTGGGTTAACGATATATGCAATCGTTCGATGTACGCAAGATACTCTCTCCATCTTTGTCTGTCTTCGAGCTCAACGTGTAAGAATTATCTTTCTGAATTATTGGGATTCGGACACAACTCTGTGACTTACCTCTTTAAGGGGCTTATCAGCAATTTAGTTCAAAAAAATAAGATTTTAACACAGAAGGATGACGAATAAATGTATGCTGACTTTATCGAGTAAAATACACTTTAACAAAGAAATTCTAAGATAAACATGTAGTATATTTATTTATATGGTTTTTATTAACTTTTTTTATGCGATTTTTTGGTACATTTTATAACATTGATTTGAAGTTATGCGGTTTTTGAAAATAATGGAATCTATCCTTCAGTTTTCTATTTAGTTCAAATCTTTTTTATGCGATTTTTTTATATGCGAACAGATCCAAGTGTATTAGATCCTGGATTAAGAACACTATTATTTCGCTACTCACTCATATATGCTCTCCTATCTAAAAGTCCTATCCTGATTTAAATACACTTAGAATGCCAAAAGGATCACCATATAAAATCTATTTGTTCCCAAGTATCTCTTCTTTGGAGATCGCCTTTGTCTTTTATAAGATATGGTTTCTTGGAATATTTTTGACGATATGGAAACATATTTCAACCCGTGTGGGTCATCAATTTCAAATAGTCACTCACAGTTCTAAATGTATTTATCCAAGAATATATTAGTTTGATAATGAAATGGCGTTAATTAGTGCTTAATTTGGCATTATTAAAATGCACAATGCAATTTCATCCATGTTCCCACGGAATACATTCAATCCGCATAAGCTTCACATGGTAGTTTGATCACGATTGCTCCAGAAACATATTCAAAGGTCGCTTTTCTGGCAGCGTCAGAATTTTTAATGGTAAGCAAACAATATTGATTGCATTTTTGCAGATTTTTCCTAGCAAATATGAGCTGAATTTTCAGCGAGCCGTCCATATTCGACCAACCCTCGTCGGCATAAAATAATTTTATGCCAAACTCGTGCACAGCATATGCTCTTCGTTCGAAATGTAACCGAGTCATAATGTTGAATGCGTCGTCTTCGTCTGGCATTTGGAATGCATTGTGCATCCGTCGAAATGGTGCCGAGAAGCGCATGCAAAAAATATGATTTTCCCCATCTGACATTGGGAGGCTGGGTGTTTGTGCATTTTCCCGACTCTCCTCTGGAAAACTGCTCACACAAAAATGGCTGCAATTTGGCACGAAAACAATACGAGGCGCTTGTTCCAGTTTGCCAGTTATGATGATATTACGATCTTCGACTTAGCGTCCGTCCCATTTCTTGAGAAATCGTTCCATTTACATATCTCATGCTTTTAGTTCTGCTCCGCTTATATCGTCCCGCTATTTCCATCTTCCGCAATATACGATTTGGTCGTTTCATTCTGAACTTCCAGCATCCGGAATCGATCTGATAAACCAACTCTATCCTATGGTTGACCAATCAGATACGGACATCAGATGAATTCGACGTGATTATAAAGATCAATTTAAACAGTCGCCATCAATCTAAACAGAATAAATCATTGGTACGACGAGTCAATCAAAGCATGGAATTCATCAAATATGTAAATTCGCCCACTGAACGTCCACAGCATCCAACTGACGCATCCTAATTACAATATCAAGCCACGTATAATGAATCGAATCAAATGTGTTCAAATACCATAACAATCTTCCATATCAATTTGACATTAACGATATTATTCTATTTGATATTAAAATATATGTTTTACTTGTTTCAGGTAATGAGAGTCTTAAATCCACGGCTATATTTAATTCAGAATAATTATACAGTAAGTTTATACATATTTGGCATAATCTTCTTGTTTTTAAATACGTTGTCAATCTGTCGTTTAACAATGTACTACTTAATCAGCCATTTAAATCAATGTTACTAAAGTATAACCCAAATTGGTCTTTTGTTTGACCGTGGTTGCACTGCAAGGGTATCTTATTTTAAACCATTTATTTGGTTTAGTGGCGGAAATACAATATGAACAACGCGGGAAAAAATAAACAGCCTTGGCTAGAAGACAATTTGACATCCTTCTTATTCTCCAGACATAGCTCCGACGGATTTTAATATTTTTATATTTATGCAGAATTATTTAGATCGAAAAAAAATATGAAACCAACGACGAGGTCAAAAATGTACTTTTTTTAATTTACAATATTTTCGTTCAAAGCCCGTGATGTTTTATGACAGAGACATTGAAATGTGACCAGATTAGGGAATCCAATCCCGAGCCAAAATTTCGATCCCGGGATTGCATTAGACCATCCCGTCATCAGTCCCGGAATCGGGATTTTCAATAGCTTAAGAAAGACACGAACTAAAAATCGCAAAATTCCCAATTTCCCAACAAATTATTTATTTCCGTCGCTGCAGATGAATATTTATATACTATAATACTTTGATGTGATTCGCCATTATATTACGGTGAAATACAAAAATTCTGAAGCCCGTATCTATTATATTTCATATCAATATTCCCATTATTAGAGTCGAGGTGTAGTAAATACACCACCGGTAGGGAAAGGTTACTATAACAATTTGAAAAATATACATGCACTCTATATACGTATACATAGATTAGACAATCACTGCTCCTATGCGTCGCCTAAGTTCGCCAATTAGTAATTACGCCATTGTTTCCAAGCGTCTAGATTTCGTCGGGGATGTCTCGATTTAGTAGCCTTCATCGTGTTGGTAAGGTGTACGATTTCTGTTAGATAAAAATTTCAATCCCGGGATTTTCGGGATTACGTTTATAATCCCGGGATTCATAAGTACCTAAAACTGTCCGGGATCCCGGGATCCCGGGATTGAATTCCCTAATTCCAATCGTTCATTTAAAAAACGAAAATCTTTATGGGTACATCTTTTATATTTATGCAATAATTTAAAAATATTATTAGCAATAATTATGTGCAGTATTATGAAGCAGTCAATTATTATGGCTTAGGAAAGACAGCAATTTCATATATTATTAGAGCTTCTCCCATGAAGATTGTCTTGTAGCCTCAAAGGCTGCATGATCACATTATACTTAGAGGGCTTATTACCATCAGACACTATGATATTACCCAATTTAAATAGTTCAATGGTCTCATCAGACCGTCGAATATTTTAAAGCCCTGCAAAAACGCTTTTTAGACCACCAAAGTACTTCATAGTGGCTTCTGTTGGCAAAATTGGATCTGATTTTATCACTTTTTTAAATTTGAAATTATATTTTTTTCATGATTTTATATACATTCATAAGCTTTTAACAAATCTAAGCTTTAATATTTAATAAGTTTAAGCCATTACTGGATTATGTTTTCCATAGCAAATTATATTAAGAAAAATGTCATGTCGGATATATGAAGTGCATTTGTTGCCAACACCACTAGATCAGTATTCAGTTGCGTACCCATTGCCGTTTAGCATTCACGATTTGATTGATCATGACATGTACGAAATGAAGATGACATAATTTGTCATCATAAAAATGAGGTGTCCGAATGCTCACATCCCGGTTATAAATCACATCAGCGTTTTTCGCGCTTTCCCGGAGTTTTTCGGGATGCGATCCAACGCGGTTCTCCTCTTAGGCTTACAGGTGGGCACATTATTTTTTCATGTCCCGATGATTTATTCATGGTTATTTTTCAACGTCAGTCAGTCAGAGTTGTCTCGTATGGGAGTGGAATTGAAATGAAAATGAGAAGTACGATCTTATGAATGCTTCATGCAGGTCAAACTTTTTCCACGACGAGTTCGTAAAGTTTCCTCGAGGGGCTGAAGAGTACTTCGGCCCGATTGCTTCCGACGTCGGCACAATATAAAACTATGTTTCGACGCCCTGAAACTCCGGCTACATTTGAAATGTTAATTTTGGAATGTTTTTCAGGAGCTTAACTTTTGCGCTGCTCGGAATTGAAGGCTCACTTTGGAAAGAACCATTTAAAAATCCCATTTAGATTTGGTTTACCAGAAAAATTCATCCATCAAAAACATTCAAATACGCTTAAGCAATGTTGTTATGCAGCTTTTGCCCAAACTTTAAATCTAGTAGTATTTTTTTAAATAAGCAGTGTTTTATTACAAAATACACCAAAGTGATAATAATTTTGAAAACATCCAAGTGTAAAATTTTTTTAATTCAACTTTTTTACTTAAAATCAACCAAACTACGAAATAGAAGCGTTATAATGAGGTGAATTCCTAAAAATATTTAAGATTTCATCAAGAAGGTATTATATGTCATTACAAAGCATCAGGAGAGTGGTACTTTTAAAGACAGGAAAAGACTGAACCACCCAAAATCTACAACGAATGCCAAGAATAAATTTTTTAAAATCCAAAAATAATCGTCGTTAATTCTAAAAATATCGTTTGAAATCTGAAATAATGAAATTTATTTTATTTTATTTGACATTGATTTTTATATATAAGATCTACTGTAAGTTAATTATACTATATTTATATTATTTGAAAAAGTATAAATAATAAGTTGGCAAAGTTTTATCGCAATCGAATTAATGGTATGGTAGCGTATTAAATACGGACAAACAAACATTAATTTTTATATATTAGACTATGCCTTTGTTACTCGCGAAATTTTTAACAATAAGAAGACGAAGTTTTATTGCAATTCGATGAACGGTATGGCAGCGCATTTCGAACGAACAAAACCCAATTAATTTTTGTATATTAGAAGATGCGGTATATGTAAGATGCGCTTATATTGCCTTGTTTTCTTGCGATTAAACATTTTGTCTAAATAAAGCATCACTCTTTAATTGGCCTAAAATTTGATTTTATCCCTAAGAATAATCGTTAGCTTACTTTCATGGGCAGAAGTGCAAATAAGTAGATACTTATGTGGACTTATGTGGACTAAATCAACTAATTTTCAATCGATTCGGGCTATTACGCAATGATCTCTCTGTTTATCATATTGATCCCAATGCGATTAAAATGTGTCCAGCCTACAATTTATTGATATATTTCGGGATAATTTTCGAAATGTCCCGAAAAAAGATGGAAGCCACAAGCACTTGTCTATCGCCTGGATGGAGATTGTCCGAAATGTAGTTGAAGCATGTTCACAAGGGATGATGATAGGGTACTCAGCGCCACTTGGCACACCCTCCTACCCTACTGGTCTCGTGCCAGACGCTTGCCTTTCAGATTAACAGGGTTGCTCACCATTGGACGATGTGACATACATATAATATGCCATCTTACAGTCCGAGCGCTCCCATTGCCATGTGCCATTTGCTACAACGTTATTTGAATTTAGACCGAATAATCCCTGAAATTAATGCAAATGTGTCCGTTATTGCGTCGATTTCATCCAGCGTTGATATTTCAATGAAAGTCGCACATTTAACGTGAAATATTTCATCTGCGATGTCTCGTATTTTGGCATCGGATTCGTCTTGGCATTTTAAATATTATACGCATATTGTGTATGAAAAAAGGTTGTCGATCCATGCTTGAAATGCCATAATGCTGGCTCACGTTTCTATCGTTAGGGAGAAGGGTTACAATATGAAATGCCATACTAGACGATTCAGCCGATAGTAGCAGCACCATGTTATGTTAGCTAAAATAGCTAAGCTGTTTACATGATACCACAGTTTTTCCTTTGTCTTCGTTATAGGACGTGTCTAACCAATATATTTTCCCGGATGTTACGCTTTTCCCACGAAGGACGACACAAAAACTCACATACTTTTACTGTATGCTAAATTCGAATTTATGCGCTCCACCATCCCTTATATATATTATTTTCAATCTGAGCAATTCAGTCCGTCGTTCGGGTATGTTACCCTATTGACATGTATTTTGCGCAATAATCCTACACGTTTAACTTTACAAAAATGAATGTTTGTCTATCTGTTCACTATATATAATATAGACATTTGTACTTAAAAAAAAATGATCGATCGAACGCTTAAGTCCAAATTTATTCTGATATCCTAAAATTGTAAAATAATCATGCTTATCTTGCTGAGGACGCCTATTATTGATTGAATTTGCATCAATAATTAAAATATCATTTAAAAATGATGATAATCTCATCCAACCAAAATAAAACCATCACATGTAAAAACCTTCCCCATGAAAAATTTCCTACAGAGATAGCCTACATATGATATTAAGAAGGAGAATAAATGGGGTTGGCATAGTGGGTAAGTTCTGTGACTTTTATTAGATTCAATAAAGTTGGGCAGGATCAATTGTGAGTGACTTTGAGTGAGTGAATTTGCAACAATTCTTAACATATCGTTATTTTTTTTTTAATTAGTCACTCACTTATAGATGAAAGCATAAATGTTATTTATATTTTTTTAAATATATAGTAAATGGTTTAAAAATGTCCAAGTTTAACTTATATAAAGAAATTGTTTTAGGGCTGAATACTATAGGGGCGACTATATGCATCGCTTCAGTTGATCAATTCCTCGAGTTTTATTGAATTTTCACTGGAATTTCCATGCCAGAATGTTCCCTCGCGTTGGATCATCACAAGTTTGTTTATATTGTGTCGGAAAGTGACTCCGAAATGGATTCTTTCAGCAGTGCAGACTGCATTCAGGCGCTATGCGCGGTCGTTTCATCCCCGTGAATGCAGGTTATGAGATAAGTGCCGGGATGTTTTAACCGTGTGATGATGGTGCTGAAGGGAAGCTGTGGCCACGGAAGAAGAGATAGTCGGAAGTGTGAATTGAAGTGAGAGCGGATGGCAGGAAGTGTGCGCGAAAGCCTCCGCCTATTATCGGCGCACAATGTATTGGCAGAGAGGCTTCACGCGAGCGTAAACTTAATGTAAAACAGCTCGGTTCATATTCATGGCGGCACTAAAAGCTTTCCAAATATTTTACACACCCCACATATATAATTCACACTGCAAACTTAACACCACCTTAAAACCTTAACACTTCCTGCGATAAGTCTTTGCGCTGCTCCGCAACCGAAATGCTGGGAATTAAGACGTAAAACTGCCAACTTATTGGGCCTCAGCCTTCTAACGCGCACCTCCATTTGCACAGACTTACCTTCCTCATTCCGAATTTATGCACAATGGAATAACACTAAAATTGCAATGAGGGCTGAAATGCCTGTCTGTATAAATACAGCCTTTTCTTAAAACCCCCATGATTATTGATGCTTAAATAAAAGCCACCAAATGACGCATAATATTCTGCAAAAAAATATACCTTGCAATCAATCAACATATTTTTTTAAATGTAATATTGGTTTTCAACTTGTAGTAAGCATATCAACGTGATACAGAAATAATATTGATATTCTTGTATTAGATACTTGTGCGAATCATAAAATAGATTTTATGTGGTCAAATAAAAATATTAGGACTAAAAACAAACAGAGGATGTCATTTAGGATGAAAAGCACATAGTGCATAGTTCTTTTAAAATTTAATTTATTTCTTATCATCATCAAAATTTTCTCTGGTCAATATCCAAACATCAAAAAAAATGAATTTTCTAGGAAGCAGACCAGAATGAGTTTTCTGGACGCATGAAACTTCTTTAAACCATATTTTTGAATATAGATATCTTCTAAAAGCGATTTCCAAAAGTTTTTTCTCAAGACTAGATGTTTTTATATGATAATTTCTCATTGCTTTCTCATATACACTTAAACTTTTTTTGTGCGGTAGATACGTTCCGCGTAAAATCGCACAAAAAAAGATATGACTTACATGGAAAAAGTGAAGATTTGTTTCGTCGATTTTAAAAACCGCATAACTTTGAAACAGCTATATAAAATATATCCAAAATCGCATAAAAAAAGTTGATAAAAACAGGAAAAAAATAAGGAAATTAATTTTTGACATAAATGAGGTAGGAATAATTAATTGATTAAACCGTGTTGAAAAAAGTAGTTTCGAGAAAAACATCTTAATAGATTTCATTATGATAGGACCGGCCAAGTTGCCGCGTCACTAAAATAGCTATAACTCCACACGTAGTAGGAATTTTGGAAATTCCTTTGTAGAAGGTATTTTTAAGCTGTCGGGGAGCATCGACATACATGTATGTCCGAATTCTCATGTCCCAAAAAGAGCACTCTTGCACATTGAAGCTCGGAGACAGACAGAGAATGAGAGAACTTAGCGCAGTTCGGGAGACTGAGACGGATAGCTTCTTCACATGCATCGCATGATTGTATAGATCGTTAAGCCCAAATTTATCGAATGATTTCGATTTCAAGTGTGTTATTTGTTTACGCAAAGAAACGACCGAATATTGTGTGTTATCGAGAGTGTTTGTTTATTAAACTGCTTGCCGTTCTTCTCTGCGTGTCGAATGAGTCTTTGTTCAATTATCATTTCCTTCTAAAGGAGGAGCAAATTAATCGATTTTTTGTGCATTGTTTATGTAAAGAAATGACGTGGTCTTGTATGCACTATCAAGTGTTCATTGACAATTGAAGATTGTCTGTGAACGGCGTAAGTAATCGGCGTAAAGCGATTATGACATCAACGACTTCATCGATTTTAAATTTGCTCGCTCCTCAACAGGTTAAAAGTCGAAACATGGAAAAAATGCAAAATAAATACACAGTCCCAAATTATAATTTTTTTCCAAATTTCGGTTAGCGTTGATGGTTTATTTCCTATTTTATCCAAAATATCTCAATACGTACTCTTTATGAAATTAAAAAAATGCTTTAAAAAAACCGCATAACTTCGAAATCGCACAAAAAGAGGTTTGAGTGTACTTAAACAAGGATTTGATATAATCTAAGAATCAACTATGGAAGAAATTTTAGTTTTTATTGCAAATCAATCATTCATAGATAGACCTGCCCGACTTTAAAAAATATCCTTTATAATAAAATCCCAAGACTTGTCCAATGTGCACAAGTTTTTGTTTCCCTGCTTAACTGATTAACAATTTCCGACACAATAAAATCCTGGAAAACGCTATAGTTAAAATGGTCGTAGTTTATAGTTTTAAGTTTTTAATCGGGAAGAATATCCTTAATGATAAATTAATATTAATTAAAAACTTGTTTGAACATAGCATGGTTTGGACGTCTACGTTAAATCCACACTGGGAAAATACAACCCCACGGAAGATAGTTGTTTAGTCTCTAATGAGTTCCTCAAGCATATTACTGAAAGACAATTTGAAACTATATATGTTTGCATAAATATATGCAATCTGAAGATGTTAAGAAAAAATATCAGATTAGTACAAAAGAGCTTTTATCGTTTCTATTTACTCTGGAAAAAAATATTTGAATATGATTCTTAGATAGATGGGTTCAAATCCAGCTTATGGAGAATATTTTAAATATATTCACAAATTTGGGACACGTTTGGGATCATCTCGATCGTGATATTATGGATCTGAAAAATTAAATATTGGAGTGATTGAAAAAATCAAAAACTTAACGAAAAATTCGTTCATTTTAAATCTTTCTTATGGGGATATTTATATGTAAATAATTTGAAAATTTGTGCTGAAATAATAATTATAACTTGAAGATACACAATGTATGATTATCATATTTTTTGAATTATGTAATAGAGGCGCGTTCCGTGCAGAATTTCTATCTTGGGCGTAAACGAAATGCTCCGAATGTGTTTTTCATATGAAATATTCAGCAGCCAGAATTCAGCCCCATGGAAATTTCAAAAGTGCATTTATTTTTCAAGGGATGTTTTTTAATATGTGCAAGTGAATAAATTTATTCCCCATGAAAATGCAAACGACAATGCTCAGTGAACCGGTTGTGTACTCTGCT
This sequence comes from Stenopsyche tienmushanensis, assembly GCA_008973525.1. Classification (NCBI taxonomy): domain Eukaryota; kingdom Metazoa; phylum Arthropoda; class Insecta; order Trichoptera; family Stenopsychidae; genus Stenopsyche; species Stenopsyche tienmushanensis. Next base: position 346,547 of record WACJ01000043.1, read on the forward strand.
CATCCGCGCAATACTAATAGAACGCGCACAACGCATCCCTTGTCGATTATTTAAAATGTTGGCGTATATTTAAAACTGAACAAATAGTAATTTATCATAATATATGCCGATCGTGTAGTATAGTTTAGTTTTTATTTATTTTTCGGGTCGTGATTTCTGATAAATATTTGGGTCCGATTGTTGGACTGATGAAAATAACATTGGTTGTGCTTGCGAAACGTACAGAATGGGATATTATATGCTATTTATGCCGGGAAATTCTTTTTGTGCGTAGGGTCCATGAATCAAGGGATTATTGGAATTACAGAAAAGGATTGAAAAAGGATTACGCACAGCTTAAAGCATCACGCAGGATTTGAGCGTAATCGAAAGAATAAAATCCTCACAATGGAGGCAAAACGTGTAGCACATCGTTTTTACGTTTTTTAAAGGCGTAATATTTAATTTATTATTTGGGTTCGTTTCGCTGCATCAATGTAAATATGAAATTTTCTCGCCGTGCTCATATTTAATGTATCTTATTTCAGTTTTCCGCATTTTAACATTCCGCCGTATTAGGGAGATAAAGTCTTATTCGTTCTCAGATCTTTGGAAACAATGGAATAAATGAAACATCAGCTTTTTATGAATCGCAAGGCAGACAGACGGAAAATTCATGGAAAATATTCGGATGGAAATGCGAACTTGATTATAGTCAGAAAATACTGAAAGCTCGTCAATGTACCGTCAAAAGTTTTCATAACACCTCCTATAATATCCCACGCTTAAATTTATAATTATCTTCTTCCTTTCTTCAGACTTTGAATAGAACAATTCTTAAACTATGTATTTTTAAATATTATATTCGCTTTAATAATTTTAATAGCTAAAAATGTATATTCACACAATATCGTAATTATTGCGTATTTTGACCATTGGTGTATAAATACATTTAGGCTACACAGCAAAATGACCAACGAATGTTGATTTGGGTTTTACCATTTAATATAATACTAAGTTAATCAGAAAATCCAAAGCTGTATTATATAGAAATTGATATAAGAACTAAATAAGGTTAATTTACTGTCTTATTTCCTTCTTGATAATATACACTTAAACTTTTTTTATGCGGTAGATGCGTTTCGTAAAAAATCGCACAAAAAAAGCTATGACTTACATAGAAAAAGTGAAGATGCGCTCCATGGATTTTAAAAACCGCATAACTTTGAAACAGCTATATCAAATATATCCAAAATCGCATAAAAAAATTTGATAAAAACAGGAAAACAATATGGCAAATAAAAAATAACATTTTTGGTAACTCAAAAAATAATAAAAATCAAAAAATGGCGAAAGAAATTTTCAAAAGTCGAAGCATTGGAAAAATTGCAAAAAAAATTTCTAAACTAGACTAAAGAGCGTCGTCGTATATTAAGCGATAGCAGATGCAATATGATTTACACGTTCCCAAATTATATATTTTTTCCTTATTTCGGTTAGTGTTGTTGATTTATTTCCTATTTTATCCAAAATATACCGATACGTACTCTTCTTCGAAATAAAAAAAATGCTTTAAAAAACCGCATAACTTCGAAATCGCACAAAAAAAGATTCGAGTGTAATCGGTTTTTACAGCTTGCAAGATTGTTGATCATTGATTCAATAGATTCCGATTACATGCGTATAAAAATTAAAATACGACCGTTGAATGTTTGTTCTTCAAATTTTATATCACTCAAATCACTTAAATCGTCTTAGCTGATTTCGACAGACATCGTCGTCGATTTACAACAACGAGTATTCCATTGCATAACTAACATATGTTCAATCAAGAATCTACGTCATATCAGATTCAATCCAGTCTATTCAGGATCGGTGATGAACAATGCCACTAATAATTAAGTCAATTAGGTCACAACTAGTTTAAATCATAATCTTCAACAATTCATATTTTGGTGACCCCTTGTATAAATTATTAATCTGTTAGAAATGGATTCAATTTTAGATCATTTTATTATGAATACAGTTAGGTTTGCTTATTTTGTAACGGAATTATTCTATAAAATATGTTTAATAATCGAGGGTTGTCTCGGAATGATTCCCTCCAAATCTCTTCGATACGTAAAGCATGCATTCCCACATACGTCCTCGCCCCGGAAATATACAGCCTCTCGGGCTATTCCTGGAATTTAAAGTCAGGAAACTATTTCCCGGCTTGTCTCGCGTAAATAAGAGAAGAAAAATGCTAAAAAAATATTTACGCATACGCGCAAAGTAGGACCTCATCCTCATTCCGCTCTGCGGCCGTATTGTAGGAGGTTCGGCTGAAATTTTCAGACGGGAGAAATTTTTACATAATCCGAGCAAGGGGAGAACAAGCTACAAAATAATGTATGCCGCGGTCTGTGTTGAATGGAGGCTTTTCCAACTTTGGCTTGAATAAAACGAAAGTTTGTGCCCTCCTCGAAAGCCTTCGAGGCTCGGACGGAAGCCCCGGTTACCTACTGCCGATGTATTCAGAGCGTGAAGCGTTTTTCTCTGATTACTGCGGACGAAGTGCCTCCGTTTTATTACGAAGGGTGATGCTCTCCAAACATTTCAACACCATACTATTTCGACACATTAATTTATATCTTGTGCCAGTATGTTTGTGTATTTGCGAATGCCATTATTTTAATTTGAAACTGAAAGGGACTGAAACATCCAAGCGATGAACTCTCCAACTCTATTTATGAACTTGAAGGACTAACGAATTGCAAATATTAGTATTTGCATACACAAATTTGCTTGAAACTTCCGTTTGGATATTTTTAAAAATAGTTATGCCGTAAATAAACAATCAATAGAGGAATTAATATTATATTTCAATATGATGCATTCCAAATATAATCATCATTGACATTCATTCAACAATGTAAATTTCCCACAAATCAATCAATCAATAAAATTTCTCGGATATTTAGCTATTGACGTATTTGTTTCAAGTGTTTTATTTTATCGTCATCAATACTGTTCATCAATCATCTACACAGCTCATTTTCTGAGCCAAAACATCTTTAGCTTAAATTTTAAAATTAATATTGCACTACACATTCATTCCTATTGCTAAAGGTAAAGCGGAAAGAAATGTCATTTTTTGTTATTTGTAGAAAAAATATATTTTAATAAAAGCTGTGTAATATTACTCAATTAAATAATTTCCATTGTTATTTATAATCGTTCTCCACAGATTAGGTAGCTTTTTAATGCCTCTTTCGTAAAATTCGGCCGGTTTTCCACTAAAGAAAGAAACCAAATGATGTTTCACTTGTTCCACAGAAGCGATTTTTTTATCGCGAAGCGAATGTTCTAATAACTTGAAAAGAAAATAGGCTGAAGGTACAATGTCAGGAAAATATGATGAATGTTGCAGCACTTCCAAATCCAGCTCCCTTATTTTGTTCTGCGTGATCATTGCTGCTTGTGGTTTTGCATCATGCTGTAATATTCTTATTTGGTTGTTAACTAGCACTGATCGCTTTTTGAGCATTTCCGCTTTTAAACTATCTAATTGTGCAAAATATAGCTCTGTTGTGACAGTTTGGCCAGGTTTTAATAATTCATAGTGAATTACGCCAAAAAAATTCCACCAAACACAAAGGAGGGCCTTTTTCAAGGATAATGACGGTTTTCGACGACAATTTAATGCGTCATCATCGATTATTGGAGGTCGTTCTGATTTTGGTTTATTTTTCAAATTTCTGTCGCCACTTTTGAATTTTTTGAATCATCTATGGCATGTTAGAATATTCAATATGTTGCCATGTGTATCACAGATGCTCTGGGTAGCTTATTTTGCTTTTAATCCTTTATCGAATAAAAACCGTAAACAAGATCGCAAATGGGTCTCATCAATTTCTGGCTTGGACATTTTCACTATGGCTAAAAAAATATAAAAATATTTGGAAAAGTAAGACAAACAATAGAGCTTCAAAATGACACCAACCTTGATGTATTTACTCGACAGCAACCCGAGGCAAACTGACGGCAAAGACGCAACCAAAAAAAAATGACATTTCTTTCCGCTTTATCTAATATAAGTGTCTGTATTATACATAGCAGACTTTTCTAGGAAAAATATCTTTAATGTCAGGATGGATTATTTGAATAAGTAATGTTACAAATCTAGTATGACTTCATTAATCGCTTCATAAATTAGTTCATACATTGCAAAATCGGACATTTCATATGAAAAAATGTAATATATTATTGTTTTAACATATTATATTATTTAATGACATACAAATTGTTTAATATAGTTTGATGTATCGCTGGGATTTATTTGAAATATGACATTGTATTTTAGTCGTAGTGGGCAAATTACTAATAAGTTATATATTCTGAGAGTTTATTGCAGATACACTTGATGAGTGGATGCTTAGTGCTCGTTTCTATTACTCCAGTGGAAAGGCATAAAATACATAGTAAGCTTAGAGCTTATTTCGTCTCGTGAGTGCATATTTTGTAAACTCTGGAACATCCAGGAACGAAGCAGCAGCTGGCTGCATTACGGCCTTCATAAAAACGGAAATGATTTCCACGAGCGTGATCCATTAGAAAGCGGATGGAAACATAGTTGTGGAAATGCGCCCCTAAAGCCACTCCAAGCCCCAAACTAGCGCCACTCACATGCCAAATTCTCCTAGGCCGTATTAATATAAAATTAGTGTCAACGCTCAGCATTTAATAACCATTCGAGTGGCTTATTCGACGAAATATCCCTTCTTTGTTTCCATTTCATATATCCAAATATATTCGTTGTGTATTCGGCGGCTGTATACGGAACAAACATACGTCCAAATTATTGTTTTGACAGCCTGCCGCATCGAGTTGCTTCTGGAAAGAGTAAACTAATGAATACGTTGGAAAAACTCCAAAGTTTAGTCTGGCAGTCGGTCGCCTCTCTTCCTGCCAAGGAACCGACGAGGGCCACCATAAAAAATGACATACATTTATTTTTTATTGGAAGCCCAAACGCTCCACATTTGCTTTTGTAAACGCTGAAATTTTCGCCCCGACTCCATTCATCGCATAGGCGACTTAAATCAGAGCCAAGCCGGGGAACTGTCCAGATTGCTTTTATATTAATTCAAGCGAGCTATGAAATTTCCATTAACCATTCTGTTAAGCAATCTTATTTCTTTGGGAATTCGTCCATAAATAAATTTCGGTCAGTTGTTTAACATCTCGAGAATTGCTATTAAATAAATATCATAATGAACATTCAACAATAAATTTGAATGAGAGTCATCCAGAACTAATTCTCAGAGGGAATTAATCAAAATAGTGTGGAGCAAAATTAGTGTGGTGCGAAATCTCTATTTGATGCGTCGCCCGTTATTCATTCCGGCAGATGAAAATTCCTTGCAGGGAAGAGGGATGATGATTAACGCATAAAATATCCGTTAAACGTCTCGCAAAACAAATTCCGCACACCAATAATGATCATGTTAATATAAAAACCTTTTCAGATTCACGCCCAATATCTCACCAAAGTTTCATTGCAATCGGACGAATAGTATAAGAATGTATACCAAGCAAACCCCTCGCTCCACGACACACATTCATTTTTACATATATAAAATAACTTCATAACTATTTTAAAAAGTAAATGATATATACGTATATCGTAATTATTATTTGTATTTAAGTCTTCAATACTTCTATAATCCAACAATTGTGTATAACGTGCGCGCTCCGTCCGTTCACTCCAATTACCAAATGCAAATAAATTCGAAAATAATACCACGTTTAACATATTCCATGCATTATAAGCACGAAAGAAAATTAGCGAAGGGCAAAGATTAGAAGAGAAAGTTAACAGTAACTTGAAATGATATGATGTGATAATAGAGGATGAGTCTCGATTCAAGAAAGACACGCAAGGGTGCGTGCCGCCGTGAAAATGATTAGGGATGAGCTCATTTTCTTCCCCAGAAATTACCGGTGGTATTTCCCTGATGGGCAGGAGAATCAGCCCAAAGTGTGTGTATAGGTTTATGTCTTTATTTCCACATTGTAAAAACGACGCCGTATAAACGCGCATAAACAAATAAGGCCGATGGCGACCCGGTAATTTAGCATTCTCGTGACGTGGACTACTCGCGTTGTGGAGCGATCTTCGTGTGGTGGCCATCTCCGTTTTTATGGTGTTGGTCATAAATCTTCAATGGGGGGGGGGGGAGGGAGACTAACACTATGATTATATAAAATGTTCATAAATCTACCCTGAGACACATTATAGTGGGTGAGATTGCTCCATTCGTAATGATACAATAATTCTTCCGTAACGGATCTATTATGATTAAGTGTAAACTTTCGAACGTGCCTGCTTTATTGAGTATAATTTTGATAATGATCACATTAAAAGCTAAGCTGCTTGAATCTTCATTTAAAATTGTATTTAAGTTGTCATAATACATGCGTGAGCATGGGCAAATCAACATGTTCGAAATAGCAAAAATTATATTTTATTTTATTTTTATTGTCAGATATTATAAGAAAACATGATAATGTAACGTTCATGAAGGGGCGCTCTCGAGGGCAGAGTCTCCGGGCTGCTCCCCGACCCCCATATGCTCATCGGGATGGCCGCTCTAATTGTACGAATCCGTTCTTTTATCGGGCCGTGATATTAATGGACGAATGTATGGGAATAGACGATCTGACCGCAGGAAGGATGACCTCCCGCAGCCAAGGCTAACCGATGACTCTCCCGACTCCCGCCTCCTGCGCGTCACTACCCAATCGGCAACAATACACGCGCAAGAAGCGATCGGTCGATATGCAGGTGCAATGTCTCCGCAGGGCCACAAGAGATGGCGCTGTTAAAATAACACATTGCAGCTGAAAAGAGATGGAAGATGTCGCTATTAATAGTGCTAATACAATAACATTTGCAAAAATATGATTATTAAGAGCGACTTTCAGACATTCGGCCGCGAATCAATTCGTGCGGCACCCGCTTGTCAACACTCGTTGCTTCATCTATGAGTTGTAAAATTTTATACACCGTCACGAGTGCGCCACACATAAAACGACCATCACAATTTCGCTTTGAATCGCATTAATTTAACGACGCATAAAATTTCATAATAATAACGTGATATGTTTAAAGTAAGTGCGAACCTGATCGGTGGGCGTAGCCGAGTTCGCGCAATTTTTTACGGGCGACCGGGGGGGCGGTTACCCCGGGCGAAATTTCTCAAGTTTATTGCCTCCGTTACGGCTTTCTTGTATTTTAGCGGAAATAATTAACCTTTAGATGTGGGTGGGTGGGGGGGGGGCTGCAATTTTAATTCGCCGCAATTTCGGGCGCCACCCTGTCAGCCAAATCTTCTTTTATGTCGGGCCTAGATGTGTCTGTATGTATTTTCACATTTCGCCGTATAAAAGCGATTACTTCGAATCAATTAAACAGGGCACTAAAAAGGCAATCAAACACGAAACGCCCAGGGCGGCGGCTTAGCCCATTAAACGGTTCGGCTGTAACATCCACCCTTCGTCGGGGCAAAAGTACTACGTGTTTAGTATTCCTTAAACTTAGACCGATCGTATATAGGGCGGGCATACGCCGCTTTGCCAGCGTTCGCATTCATTGCACTTTGAAGAATGAATAAAATTATTTTTAAGAGATCGTCATTGTTATTTTATTTCGAGATATCAATGGCACTCGAAGAATATTTATGTGGGCCTATAATTTTGAATTGTGGAAAAATTGTATTTGTTTATCGTTTTCGTTTCAATGGGAACGCTCACAATAGAAACTATCGTTTCTATTATGAATCAGATGTAAAACGACGTTTGGCTTTTCATGCATAAATTATCTTGGATATCGTTCTGAATTTGTTCGAATTTAAATATTTTATTAACCGCTTAAGCTACAATATCGTGTAAGACACGTGAAAAAAAGATAAAATTAGATATACAATGCTGGAATAAGAACCATATTATTTTTATTGGCACCAACATAATAAAGACAGGCTTATTTCATGATTTATCAATCGGATCGCGTTAAACGCGTTACTGATTTTGCTGGCTTCCCGCATCTGCTATCGCCCGCACCAACTATCTCCGTCACATTCATTTCATTGCTTTTAGACCGTTCTAAGCAGCGTTTATAACATCAATAATATATTGTTATATTGTAAATATACAACGTTCACGCAATTTGTTATGGCATTTCATTGAAAGCTCTCTCTTCTATAGGCTTTCACGTGCATCCTACAGAAGCAGATTTTCAGGGCGTAAATTAAATCGAACGACAACACTTTGAAACAACCGAATTTAAAAAAAGTTAATGGCGCGCATTGACACAGAGGGACATACATATATATTGGTATTTGAAAAATTCAGACAAACGAGCGCTCCAAACTCTATTAAAAACTCCGGCACTATTCAGAGCGTCCAATAGTTTGTTTCATTTTTAAATTGAAAGCCAACTGAAGTGAGCCTCGTACGAACTGTGCGGTCGAAAGCCACAGTTTGCACCATTCATTATAATTTAGTGTGTACATTCGACTTTTTCGTATTTTTATTCGTCCAGCACTATGACAGTGGCGAAATATATGGCCGCCCATAAATATGGAATATTTTCGATGTCGGCATTCGTCGGGTGATCCAAAATGTGGTGCTAAATTATTCATTGGGCGGTAATAAAGCGGTCATATCCATTGTGGTGGTTGTGACAGCAATTTTACGATGTGCATAAACATCGACATGGTTAATCTTCGGCCAAGATCTGGCGGATTACACGCACATGATTAAAACCACATAAAATTTAATTAAGGTGCCGTTGTATCAGATGGTCGTAAATCTCGTGGAAGGAAACGGCTTGTTTTGTTCTTGTGGTAGAACGCCTTCTTCTAATCCATCTGCCTGAGATGCTGTAACAGGAGCACACATCGTGAGATGTAAAGCCGCAAATTTCAGCCAAAACCAATTTGGTGCAATGGAATGATTGGTAATAATAACCTTAGGTATCGAACCTCCAGCTGTAAAGCTAACGCTTGGATTAACCTCCCTAATGGAAATTGCTTCATGGAATTTCACGAAATATAATACTCATTATATTTATATAACTACCCATATTTCAAATTTAGATTCTATGATAATGTCAAATGTCAACATCATATATTTCAGAAAGACTTAATCGAATTTCTTCTTTGGCATGAATAAATTTAAATCCGCATGGCGTTCAAATAATGGATATTATCTTCATCGTATTAATGTTCTAAAACAGAGCTGAAAATGTTATAACAGATTTGTTATAATTATAGTTAATACTATAATAATGTATGTTTTAAAATAATATACAAAGATAGTCCCAAAAGTACCTGACCTAATGTATAGATGGCGGTTACTGTCGTATATAACTATGATAGAAAGTGTTTAAATGCTACGCTGTTTCCATGATCATATAGGTCATATAAAACGCCGCAAAATGCCTTAAAAGAGAACGGAGTAGCCATACAAACCTTGTGGCTCAATCGGTCCGCTTTTCGGACCGCTGATATGACGAATAAGCGCCTCACGATCAAATGCCATGGATCTGAGCATAACGATAACGAAGAAAAGAGGGATTAGACAACTTTGTATATATTATAAAAACGGACGGAGTCAATCAGTGTTGGTTCATGTAAAGTTATAATTTTTTAATATTTTTTCTCAATTATAGGTCAAACTATGCACAATATTATACAAAGTAAAAATATGTTTAATTTAGTTGCTGTAAATCAACCTTTCAGAATATAGGACTTCCGTGGTGATGAATGTCATCACTCATTCACCGACTTACGTAACTTCTCTCATTCCCACTACATCAAGCTTTAAAAAATATTTTTATATTCAATAAAATATATTCAATAAATACGAAACCTGCCAAAATTATTGAATATTTTGATTAATAGACAATTTTAATAATTTTCTCATTTTTATATTTATTTTTTTCAGGTAATTGCAGCGTTCAAGGCGCGTTCAATTTTTACCCAAATACACTGTAAGTATTTACAATAATTTAAACCCAATTCGATTCATGTCAATTCATTTGGGATCCATTAAAAATGTGGTTTATAACCACATTTTTTAAAAATATGTATGCGTAAAATAATCTGAAATTCTCCCATAGAACTGTAAAAAATATGATATTACGCATGTTACATATGTATTTTATCTATATTTTTATATCGTATAATACCTACTAGCTTTTCAATGTGTATTAAAGAACCACAGCCATGACATTTAATTTATATTTAGCATTGTTAAGGGCTTCTTGTATTATTTGAACTTCTTTGCTTTAATCTTGCTTTATGCTTTCATCGCATTTTTCAAATATATATTTTGTGTAATAGTATCGAAATCTTGTTGTAACATATTATTGTCTCCTTGTAATAATGTGATGGTATCGGTTTTGTAATAAATGTACGTACATGTGCTCCAATGATGTCTTTTATGATAGTCGATATCAAATCTTTTGCAAAAAAATGTATTCAGTTTCGGTTGCGGAAACACAGAAAATCCAATACAGTGTTGATTCTGTCTTGGGAAATATAATACAGCCTTTAAGTGGAATCATAAAAGAAGATTATAGAAGAAAAAAATGTAAATGAAATGAAATACGAATAAAGTTGGAAGGTTTCGATTTGTACAAATGGTTCATTTTCTCTCAATAGCGTATCTTATTAGTTTGCAAAGCACTCAAGAGGTTTATGAAAAGGAGGACCGTTTCCCATTTTTTTCATATCTCCATCCGCTTCAATCCACCCCATTGGCATAAGGGGTGACCGTTTTAAACCTGCATTAATTTTATGCGTGGAATGATTGACCGCCGAATCATAACTAGATTGATGATGTTGCGGTTGTAAAAAATGCGCTTAATATCCTTTTGCGCTCAGTCGAGGATGGGGTGTGCCAAAAGCCCATAGAGACCGTAAAGTGCCCGCCATAAAAGTTAAGAACCACTTTGGCCGCTACAAGATCTTAGAAGTGTATTATTTTTATGAATACTTATATGAAATTTATGTTCATTACAGAAATGGCTAACGTCAGGTACGGTGACACTGGCCAAGCGAAATGGTTTTATAATCAGAAATTCGGCAATTTTTTCAGCGAGGACAATCGTGCTTTTATCCCGGTCCCCCATTCAAACTTGCGTCCTACATCTTTCCCGTTGTCAAATGTCTTTGTTTAATAACAATACACGGAAGCTCCATTATCAATTTTTTTTGCGAAACTGAGACTATAGAATTCGCATCGCAGCGTTATATTCGTCCAACAATTGATTTATCACGGAACGTGATAAAGTGTTTCGCCATAACGCTTGAGCTGAACGTTTTTCCGATGGGTGGTATGCCCCCATAAATCCTCAATAATGGAGAAACCATGGAAAACGGATGCAGTTCCATGCACACGCTAATGCATCTCGCTCAAACATTCCCCTTCATTAGAGCCCAACCTTTGGCGGTTTCACCTGTTTTGCAGTGCTCACAAAGCTAAAGTTACAAAGCTCAATAGTTGAAGAGCTCGCTTCGAGTTTGGAGGCTCCGTATCCTGATGATTCTTAAATTTTATCACCGGGACCGAGACAGTACGTGAACGGTCCTGAAATATGTCACATTGTGTGTAATTAAACTGCGGAGGAACGAGCTGCTTGGAGTCACGTATTTCTATTAAAAGTTTGTACGAATCGAATTAGCAAAGCTCGGTTTTGTTTCTCTTCATGCCGAAAGCTTCATTTATTATTTTGCATAAATACTTCACGACTGAAGCAGATTGTCTGCCTTTTAAGCAAAAAAATACAATCATTCGTAATAGTATAAAAATATTTTTTAATATAAATATTTAGCATATTTCAAATGATTTCCTTCATTATCCGAACTAATTAGGAATGGAAGTAGTCCGGATAATGAAAATCCGGATAACCGCACACAAAAATAATTGACAGGGAAAGTATGAATAGACATCTAAACACTGAAAAGCTTCAATATGTGTTGGACCAATATTTCCCCCCTCGCAAATCTCTTCTGCGTCTTCTCGACCTTTTTCTTCTGAGGCAAATATTTCTTTAATTATTTCCTCATCATTCAAAATTTGAAATCCAGGATTGTTCGATTACATGTCCTTCGTCGCAATCAGCACATACAAATGTGTGATATTGTTTCCGCAATGTCTCTTTTATCAGGTTCTACCGCATTTCTGGAACTAAGGTCTTTTCAATTTTGACACAACTAAAGATTTCCAACTGCGATGTTGCAACAATCTTTTAAACTTATTTTCTTGTGAAAGCTGAAACGGATTAACTATTTTTCATACCATCGTTTAAAATCTTCCATCATTCATCCAGGCTTTTTTCTGATGATCATATTCAACCGGAAGACTTTTGATATTCAAGTCGATTTCATCAGCATCGTATATAAATTCTTCGTAGAATCCTTCCTTCTCCACAAATAGCTTCAATGTGTCATTGAATGTATTTGCTGAAGGTATATCAGCAGAAAGCTTTTCCCCATGAATTTAAAGTTCCTTGATACCATGTCGTCCTTTGAATTTTTCAAGCTAGCCCGAACTTACTTTGAAGGTAAAATCTCCATTTAATTTTGTATTAATATTGTATAATTCACACAATAATGGACTAGATATTGGCTGTCCAGTTGATCGTCTTTGTATGAACCACATAAAAATACACTCTTCATGTTCTGTATCTTTTGGCTCTGAGATGGAAGATCTTCTGATATTAAACATTTAGTAAGCTTCATAATATGCAATCCACCAGGTACGTGAGTAAAAGTGGATACAATTCTGCACGTGCAAATCAGCAAATTATATTATTTTTGAACAATCCTGATAATCGAAAATCCGGATAATCAAGTTTCTACTGGATTTGAAAATCAATGATTTTCACATGAAATGTCCGAATTTATAAGTCTTAAGGAATGAAAAAAAATATTTTTTAACGCCTATTAGCCAAAAATTATTTGAAAGACTAAATGCAAAATTTTAAATATAAGAATACGTTACAATATATTTCAGAAATTAGCACTTGATTTATATGCAAATCATTGCAACAATTGCATATTTTATACAAATACTTGGTTACCATTATTAAGATTCGTGTCGGACTTACACTGAATAGTATGATAATTCCTCATGGTTTGAAATAAGTTATAAGTAGAACGATTACGTCCATTTTTGCCAATATTAATTCTACTTAGCGAGACAATGCCCTTATAAAGTCTCTGGTACATCATTTTCGGGTGATTTTAATCCATTTTCTGTCCATAAATTTACGCAGTATTACAAAGTTAAAGTTATAAGAATCCTTGTTCTAAAGGACGATTATCTAAATTTAAACCGTTCAAATATACATTTCTATATAAGATATATTTGAACACAGAAAAGCACTGCTCTACGTAATTCAGTTCTCGCAAATTTAGTAGAGGCCATCCGCCCAGGAAACTGTGGAGCGCTTCGGGGCGCGCTTTGTGAATTTAATCGCGAAATTATTAAAACAAAGTGTTTAATGGTTCACTGGATACATAGAGAGCGATTTTTTCAGCAGCGGTATAGTCCGTAATGGGGATAAACGAAAATGGGAACATTTCAAGGGATATATAGTTTTTTTCGCCTTGTCGAGCAAATCTCCACCACGGTTGAGTTGAGGAATATTCGCTATCTGCGGCTTTTTTCTGTTAAGCCGCATAATACTCGAAGACGTCCGATAAAGTTTTATACGGCAATTTCGTGGTTTAAAAGTACTGGAAAATGTTAATTTGTGTTGGGGAGGAAATTGGTCTCGTATATTTTGACGTTTGACATTTCGCTCCAGACTCAAATTACTGGGGATGCAACATAACACAAGAGCTTTAAAGCTCCGTATTTAATTTGCATACAATATTCATGCACATGTCTTTCCACTCGGCGGTCTTGTGTGTTTAAACTATTAATTTAACGACAACTCTTCATTATTAAATTAAAATGATTGCATTACTATTTTTATTAAAGCTTCGTCTAAATAAGCATTCCCCGTAAGAGTAATAACATTTTCATTACCATAACAAAATTAGCGATATCAGAGAAACAGGAATTTTAAAAACACGAATATTAATTTTATAGCTTAATTAAAAATAACCATAATCTTAACTCAATTTTGGCTTCCCTTGGGGTAATTTTTTATGCCCATTTAAAAGTACGTCTCTCTTAAAATAATATATATGAATGATTTTTATCTTAGTAATACTAATATAATATTTAATTTATAACGAGTGCTCAAATTAAAGATATAAAATGAATATAATCTTGTTTCATCAGATCTAATTGTTGACAGTGTACTACTTCAACAAAAAGGAATTAGTCCACCTTAACCTTTTCGTCAGTGAGCAAATTTAAAATCGATGAAGTCGTTGTTGTCATAATCGCTTTACACCGATTACTTTCTGTCAGCTCCTAATCAGCGTAAGACAATCTTCAATTCGAGGCAGAGTCAATTGTAAATGAACACTTGATATTGAATACAAGACCACGTCATTTCTTTACATAAACAATGCACAGAAAATCGATTCATTTGCTCCTCCTTTAGAAGGAAATGATAATTGAACAAAGACTCATTCAACACGCAGCGAAGAACGGCAAGCAGTTAAATAAACAAACACTCTCCATAACACACAATATTCGGTCATTTCTTTGCGTAAACAAATAACACACTTGAAATCGAAATCATTATAAGTCGATAAATTTGGGCTTAACGATCTATACAATCTTGCGATGCATATGAAGAAGCTCTCCGTCTCAGTCTCCCAAACTGCGCTAAGTTCTGTCTGCCTCTGTCCGCCTCAGAGCTTCAATGCACAAGAGTGCTCTTTCTGAATAGTGAAGGTCAAAACGGATATTTCCGATAGTACTCCCATACAGGTTAATATACACACATTTTTAATTGTTAATGATTATTATTTTTTGCTTATGATTATTATAAAGTATACATGTCTCATTGCTATTCATAATTTGCTACAAAAGGGTTCAATTTTAAAACTGGGTTAAAAATTATTCTTCGCTGCTGTTGTGCGGTTAGCGACAATTTACGGAGAGCTCAAATTTCTTGTTTATTGAATGAACCCTTACTATGAACGCTATGAACAAACGTATGTTTATATTATGTATTATTTCTTTACATTTGTTAATGGAAATTGTTAGCTAATATATGAAGTTACGTTTGTGTAATATATAATAAAATAAGCATTCTACTGGCGTAGAGGTTGCGTTATGCTTCTTTCCAACTAATTTGCACCACCGAGCCTATACAAGTTTCACTTCAAAAACATATTATTTTATGGGACTATTAACAACTATTTTGATATGATTGGTCGCCAGACACGCCTCCTGTAGAATTCAAACCCCCTGATCCCGGACGGTTTTAGGTGCTCATGAAACCCGGGAACTCAGAAATCGTACACCTCACCAGCACGATGAAGGCTACTAAATCGAGGCATTCTCACCAAAATCTAGACGCTTGAAAACAGTGGCGTAACTATTAATTGGCGAGCTTAGGTTATGCCTAGGGGCAGTAACTGTCTATTCTGTGTATACATATATAGAGTACATATATGTTTTTAAAATTGCTATATTAACTTTTCCCTACCGGTGATGTATTTACTACACTTCGACTCTAATAATGGGAATATCGATATGAAATATAATAGATACGAGGTTCAAAATTTTTGTATTCCTCCATAATATAATTACGAATCACATCAAAGTATTATAATATATTAGTATTCATCTGCAGCGATGGAAATAAATAATTTGCCGGGAAATCGGGAATTTTGCGATTTTTATTCCATATCTCAGCAGATAGAAATTTTATCAGTAACAGTAACCAACTTAATTAATTGAAGTGGAGTAATTCTTCATCACACCACAAAAATTACCCATGATAATATTCAAAGGTTAAACTACGTTCTGCCGCATATATTTGCTCTGGATATGATTCCTACTAATTCTATTCAGGGCTCTTGAATGCATAACCTTGTATTCTAAATATATAAATTCGTATTTATTTCATATTGAGACTTTTTTATATAAATAAATACGTCGATGAATTCGGAAATCTCCAAAAATACACGTATTTCATCCTCAAAGTCCCCATTGGGGAAAAAAAAAACTCTTGACTATCAGCACACCACTTGAAATTTATCCGCGAAAGCCTACATAATCTGATTATCAGCGCTTCCGGCGAGTAACGTAACGTACCGGAAATCAACGTTCTTGAAACCGAATCTACCAGCGACAGATTGTTAGTGAATTATTATTTCGAAGACGGAACCTTTGGGGAAATTGACAACTTATCTGATGGCGACATGTCTGTAAATATATATTCGAGCTTGAATAATTTATATAGTAAATTGCAAAGCTTTGCGAAACTGTCGTCGATCGAACACTCGCTGAAGGATTATCACAAAAACGCCAAACAAATTTGCTCGTATAAATGTATTCCGTGGTGTATTTAGTTGAAGATGAAAAAAAAATGGTCGATTTGTATCCATGTTCGGAGTGTAGTACCTCAATTTGCACGGCCTTCCTCAAAGTACCCCCCATTAAGACTGAATATCTCCAGTTACCTGAATTCGTTTGTACGCGGAAAAATAGCGCCAAGTATAGTTCTCCACCGTTTCCTGATTTTCCACCACTTCCACAGAGATATTACAATAAGGATTTTTCTCAGTTTTTCGTTTCTCTTTGTTCAGCGATCTTTTGACGCCTTCCTCAGACACGGTCTGTGTGTATTTTTTGTGTCGTTTTTTGAGTCTCCATCGACGCCGGTGCCTCTACTCCTTTTGTGTGTCCACCTTAGGGGACAATGATCGCAATTCCACCCCGAGAATTACTCTGTCCGTAGTGCCTTTAAAATTACGTAAGAGGTAATGGCTTTTCATAAAGAGGGCCTTTCCAATTTGAATAAGAAATTGCTCCGGAGCTATCGGGAGAGGCCCCGCGTCAATTTCAAAATCCATTTAATTCAAGATCCGCCCGACTCTATCTGGTTTTTTTGCCATTTGGCGCATTGAAATATGGTAATATTCCATTTTTCATAAATCGGAGTAATTTTTGCGTCCCTGGTATCGCAGCTTTCAATCTGAGACCTGTATTTTTAATAGGACATCGGCGCTTTACGCTCTCAAGCTGAAGCACTACATATTTATACCGAGCCATAGGTTTTTGTCATGAGCCTGGAAAATTTTGATAGAGCAAAATCTCGCATTTACATTAAAAATTAGATCATACAATGTAAATATATTTGGTTTGGACGCATTTTAATAAAGCACACTAAATTGCTATCGAATTGACGCTTTGCTGCTAATGATGCAACTAGATGTATATCCTTATTATAATAATTTTCCAACGCGTTGATCGTCATCATCATCAATTTTGAGGGGAATCATAGTCTTCAAGCTGTGTTGGATAGTGACCAAAAGCTGCTAGTCTTATCGAATGTTTTAATTTACTAGGAACCATATCAGCTACAATGCCGCGGGAAGAACACATCTTCCCGCGGCCAAGACTATCGGTCGACTCTTTTCGTGCTTCTTTTTGCGCGTCTCCATTCCCTTTCCCCTGGCGAACTGCTATTTCCCCTTGAACTTGAACGGATTTTTTTTTTCATAGCCACTCACTGATAAACTCTTAGATTTTGAATTTATTTTAAAAATGATACTGCATTTTTGAATCTTGATTTTTTAAAAAAAAACTTGTGTAATATAATCATAATGGTAGTACATTGGCTCATTAGCAGAACCACGTTGTTCGGCGGCATTTCTTGCTGTATTTTGTCCGAGTATTTCTCGCCGGAATGTTTTCATCGGCAGACAATTATTCGTTGAAAAGTTTCAACTGCAAATTATAATATGCTTTGAACGAAATTGATAACAATAAAATGGCAACGATTGAGCTCAAAGCTCCGTTCGAAGTTTTCCAGTCTGCGCTCCATCGAATACACCATCCGATTTCTCTGTGCAACCGTACTTTTTTTATATTTGTCCGGACGAATTCAATTAAAAAGCTGTATTTGTTCTCCTGTTTATATGGGGAATATTTCCGCTCAATATGCACCGGTACACCGATTTATCCTCCGTTGAAAATTTTGACTGGTTTCACTTTATCCTTTGGTCCAGTCCGCTGCGCTAAATACAATACAATTATTCTGCGGGACTGCAGTGCAATAACCGAATACAACAAGACAGTAAAACTAATGGTCTTCCGTTGCACTCGAGGTCTTTGATATCACTAATTGGCTCCGACTATTTGTTGGATTAAATCCGGAGATAAAAAAAATGTTATGGTGAACAATGTGCAGCCAATCTCCAGGGTACGCTTTCGGCAGAGGCCATTAGCGAGACGAGAGCTTTTGGTCTACGTATAAATCAAGTCACCATCCTTGCAATGGAGCTTCTCCTCCAAAGGCTGAGGATTGTTTTTGCTTCAGAACAAATGTTGTTGCTTTAAAAAAAGTATATTTCATTATCCAGAGAGAAGAACCGCAATAGAGTTATAATTTTAACAGATTTATGCTCTATCGTACTCCTCAGCATTTGATAACTGTAACACCAAAAATATATAAATAATGATTTAAATTTCATGCATAGATTTAAAATACATTCACATACTCATACTTAATCCAAACTCATACGAACCCAAAATGGTTTTCGTTTTATTGCTTGACGGTTTTTAGGTATTGATTGCACTTAGACTGCTGCACTTTCAAGTCGCGTTTTGTACTCTTTTGGTGATTATACTCATTTTCTCAAAAATAAGACTGCAACACGCGTCACTAAAAATATTTGCAATATACTGTGAGATATTTTAAGTGTTCACAAATGTGAAAATTGATTCCAGAAATTTCGTTCTGGAAGTTTTGATTGAAAAAATTGCCCTGGAAGTGGATGACTGTGTAAAGTGGATGCCGCCACACTGACTGCTAAAATCGAAAGTAATCCAACAGGAACTATTAAAAAATATCGGCCAATCTCAGATACTCATGCTCGAGTGTTCAAAGAAATCTGATAAAAATCGGGATGGTGTGGAGACAAGGAAGATGGGTGCCGCACGAGCTAAGCGAACAACTTCTAAAAATGGAATCCAAAACGCTGTTTTTAGGCGACTTTATAACTGGAGATAAGAAATGTGTTTTTATACTCTGATTATAGATGCAAAAATCAATGACTATCGAAGGGCCGGGTAGAAAAATCGACCCTTAAGGCCAGCCTGACAACAAAAAGAAATATTTTGTCTGTTTGGTAGGACAACAAGGGTATTGTAGCGTGGGCGATTTATCATCCCCACGCAGTAGCGACATCTTCCATTTCTCTTCAGGTGAAATGTGTTATTTTAACAGCGCCATCTCTTGTGGGCCTGCGGAATTATTGCACCTGCTTACCGGCCGGTCACTACCCAACCGGTAACGATGCACGCGCAAGAAGCGGGAGTCGGGAAAGTCATCGGTTGGCCTTGGCTGCGGGAGGTCGTCCCTCCTGCAGCCAGACCTCTCTCTCTCTATCTGTAGTGCGGAATAAATAGTTATCTTGCGAAGAGATTACAGTATCATTAATTTTGAAACATTTATTTCTTTTAGTGGTAGAAATACAAAAAAAAATACCCTCTCTCGTGCATCGAAGACAAGTGTTTTAAAACATGATAATTCTCGCCCTCACACGGCGAAAATAACGCGGGTAAAAATACAGCTTTGAATGGAAGACAATTCAACATCCTCCTTATTTTCCAGACATCGCTCCGTGGGATATTCATCTTTTTAGATCTATACAGCATTATTTGGATGTGAAAACTACAAAACAAACGATGAGATCAAAAATGGACTTATACAATACTTTCGTTCAATGTCTTAATGTAATGTAATATTTTATGATATGAGGCATTAAAATGATAGGTGGGGAGAGATTACCTTAGTTATAATATTAATATAACAAGAAAAAGCTTTATAGTAACTTGATCAAATATATTGATCAAAACAACAAAAAGAGAAAGAATCAGCTCTTAGCGGAATAATTACACAATTATGTCGTTGCCTCCCGTACTATTAAGATATCCATTTTTTATTTTGTTTGCACCCTCTTTTCGCGCTTTGATAAAAAAAATACAAGTCCTATGATTGCAAAGTCACCCTCAAATGAAAAATCTTTGGATTTTGAACCGCAACATCGACTGGATGTATCAGAAGAGGGCTCTCGAAGATTTAATGGATAAGTTTGCTTTCATGGTGTCTTACATCACGTAGGAGCGCTCTTCCCAAGTAAACGCGTTAGTACGGTTAACTTTAATCCTGGAATGAAAATACTAGGGCTCCGGATTATAATTCGCGCTTATACTTGGCTCCCCTTTCGCTTACGTATTCATTAAAGTAACGAAATAATTGCGTGAGAATGTAGCCAAAACTGGCATCTCATTAAACTTTGCGTACGACTTTCGAGTGATATACGCCAGGGCTGGCCCACTGCTCGCGATACCCAGGTGATCTTTTGCAAACCAAATTGCGGCCAAATTAACTTACCCCCCAGTCACCCCCCTCCGAGGAAGACAAAGGACGCAGCTATTACGCACCGAAGGATTTTCGCACTCGGATTATCCTTTGAACTCTATTTATTTGGCAAATCTGTCCCGACGAGGCGGTTCGTTATTGAATCGAAACTCGATAGTTATTCAGAGTCGGAAAAGGGCAACCGACCGTGATGGCTAGATTCTGGGGAAATTGCGATGTGGCCATATTCAGCCACCTGCTTCTGGTATCCCCAACCCCCGACCATCATTGGCGCAATGTCAAATATTGGATATTTGCATGCCGTGCTACGGATCTGCAGAATGCTGTCGCTATTCCAAAATATCTTCCCAGATGTTCGATGCTGGATCAATTCAAGCATGTACGTGCTAATTAGGAATTCGCTTCAACAATTCGGGAATGCATTGCACAATCAAACCAAATGAACCACTGATCTGCATTCTCGAAATATTCATTCAAATTCTAGCGATACAACATTATCTTTAATTAAGCCATAATGAAGTCCATTGATCCAGCTATATTCATCGACAATCGTTACACTTGCAAAATTACAAATCCGAAGAATATGTCACATATTTCAATGAAATTGCATTCGATTAGCATAAATATACGATTAAATAATTTACATATCAAATCCAATATAGATCCAAAATTTCTAGCACATAATGTTTGAATAATGTGAGCTGAGATAGTTTATTTTATACTCGAATTTATATGAGCTCTCTAATACCAGATGAGAAATATGAAATCATGATTCTACCAACGTGGAGAATATGAAAATTTAAGTGCGCATTAAATGACGAAAATTTAATAGATCATGCATTAAATCTATATTTTATAATTTCGAACCCTACTATATAATCATTTAATGCATATCCAAGAGCTCCATGCAATTTTGCGATAAAATAATCATATTTTTAAACTTAATGTTGAATACTTGAACTTAGAACAGAGTTCCCAACTTATTTCGCATTTCAAGTGCTAATTAAATTATAGCAGTTTTCATTACACAACAGGATGATTCTTATAAAGAAAATCTTGCAACTTCAATGGTTTTATAGCCATAAATATGTTTTTTATGATAGATATATACATTTAATATGCAAATATGATCATTACAATCCCAAATAAACGATAATTTGGCTCAATTTAATATGGATTTTATTATTACTATTTTATTTGATTTGACTCATTTAAATTAGCTAAAGTATTGCAACAGTTTAACCTGTACTGACATCCCATAACAGATATGGAACTTGTTAGGGGAATCGAAAAGTAATCAATTTTTTTTGCTGGTGAAAAAAAATCATTTATTAAATAAATCTTAAATAATAATCAAAAAAATAATATCAATCATTTTCTAACAGCTTTTTCCACGATAAAGATAACTTTTCAATTCCCTTTTTGAAAAAATCATTTGATTTTTCATTGAAAAACTTTTACAAGTGCGTTTATACTTCTCCAACTTTGTTATTTTTTTTACATCTTAATATATGCTCTAACGATCTGAAAAGGTAATAATATAACGGTAAAAGATCTGGTGAATAAATTGGTTGAGATAGAATTTCTAATCCAAGCTTCTTTATTTTTTCTTAGCTATTTATGCAGTATGCGGTTTCGCGTTATCGCGAAGTAGAATCCTTTTGAGCTATTGACCAAAAAAGATCCTTTTTATATGAGCTCGTGTTTCAATCATTCGAATTGTCAGCAATAAACAATTATTTTAACTTTCTAGCTGAATTTGAGCAATTAATAATTAATAATTTCAGAAAAATATCACCACACACAAAGAAGGACTTTCTTTATCATCAGTCTTGATTGAGGGGTCAGAACATGTACTTTTCTGGGAAAAAGTCATTCTTTTTTCACACAGGATTATTATATAGCGTCCATTTTTTATGTTATGTTACAATTCGTCACAAAAACGGATCTTTTTCATACAGAAACAGAGGAGATGCATAGATTGTACGCCGTAGATCAAGCGTCGTTTGTGACAATTCATGGGGATCTCAAATTTCTAACTAATTTATGCAACTTTTGAGTTCTTAAGTTCTCTTTTTCCATTTTAAAACTGTTTAAATCAACGATAATACTAATTTAGTTTCAGAATATTCCCATAAGTATCGGTGACTTATGTGTTTAATGGACAGTGTTTCAACATAAACTATGTGTGAAAGAGCTCATCGAAAAATTTTGATTACTTTTCGGTCCCCCTAATAGAAATAAATTAATTCTAATCATCTCATTGTAGAGTTTAATAATGGATTCAATGCCTTTTCAATCAGAATTTAAGATAGATATAATCGAATGAAGGATACCATCCGCCGTCCATGTCCATGACTTCCCAACCGAATCTCAACGTGTTAACGCTTGAAATTTGGTCATGACTCCACAAATAGTATGAAAAACAACTATAATAAAAATATCTTGGAATGAATTTTCTTAATGAGTCGAAAATTTGTGTTAAATTGGGAAATTTCATGGGACATTGATCGGTGTCTTTACATTGTAAATAATTTTTAATAAAAACACAGACGAGTTTATGTGCGATGAAATGTTCTTATTTTACAGCTTTTAAAGTACAGTTATTCGAGAGCACCATTAAAACCGCATTTATGAGCTAGTCTGTCGGTGGCTAAGTCAGTTTCACATTTAAAACAGCTTAAAATAGTTCAAATTCCGCCGCTAGATGGGAAAACAATTCCGAAAATTTTGGTCGGTTAAATATTTCGAGATCATCGCTTAAAAAACAAGCAGCGCGGGGTGCATTTCGCCTGTAATTTCGGCTCCACGTATTTAATATCCAGCTATTTCGATTTGACGATTTCGAGTCGTGCCCTTAATTAAATACTTTCCCGACTAATTAGTCTTGGGGTTAATGCTCGGAAACTAGAGTTGATGTTTAATTTCGACAGCAACAAAGTCACCGGTAGTTAAGTGAGCAAATCTGCGAAATTACGTTATTGATCTGTCTGAAATCGGATTCCTTTGATGTCGGACATTCGATGGAAAGACAAACAATCACGAAGATATTCGGGTGACCGCTCCCGAAGAGATAGAAATTTCCGCAAATTTTCACGACCCTGGAATAAAATCAAGTGCCATCGGGATTCCAGCGCCCGTTTGAAATTCAATTTCTATTGGGTGAAAATTATTTAACGATTTATGAGTTTGTATTTTTATTTTATAGGGTGAGGTCGCATGGATCGACCCGGAGTCGATGATAGCGGCGTTCAACATCCAACACCAGCCGCAAGACTGCCTCACCAATCCGAAATCGAGCAGAAGAAATACAGCAAAAAAGAACAGAATAGGTAAAAAATTGTCAATTATATATTTTTCAATATGACCACCTTAGACATGGATGATGGCATTGAGTAAGGCGATAAATATGTTGCACGCTACATGAGTAGGGAATCCAATCCCGAGCCAAAATTTCAATCCCGGGATCGAAAATTCCTGATTTCCTGACAAATTATTTATTTCCGTCGCTGCAGATGAATAATTATGTACTACAATATAATACTTTGATATGATTCGTAATTATATAACGGAAGAATACAAAAATTCTGAACCGCGTATCTATTATATTTCATATCGATATTCCCATTATTAGAGTCGAGGTGTAGTAAATACATCACCGGTAGGGAAAGGTTAAAATAACAATTTGAAAAACGTATATGTACTGTATATATGTATATACATAGATTAGACAGATACTGCCCCTAGGCGTCGCCTAAGCTCGCCAATTAGTAGTTACGTCACTGTTTCCAAGCCTCCAGATTTCGGCGGGAATGTCTCGATTTAGTAGCCTTCAACCTGCTGGTGATGTGTACGATTTCTATCAAATAAAAATCTCAATCCCGGGATTTTTCAGAAATCCCGGAATTCATGAGCACCTAAAACTTTCAACAAAATCCGGGATCTCGGGATTGGGTTCCCTATACACGAGCATACTATATAAAAAAATTTACATTCATAGTATAGCATTTTCTTAATATTTTTTTACTTCAAGCAGTTTTTGACGATCTATTTATACGTTCATTACCGCCCTAATTCCAAAAACGACCAGAACATCGAGGGTTATTGGTGGTTTAATTATGACCCGAATGAGTCAATGATTTTTAATGGCCACTTGTTGCTTCAAATTATGGATAGACTTTCTGCTTAACACTTTTGAATGACGGATGGATGAACATGGGCGAGCGACAGAAAGAAAGACTCTCTTCTCTAGATAACTCTTTATTCAACACGACATAGAGAGATCTGGCTGCGGGAAGGATATCCTCCCGCAGCCAAGGTTAACCGTCGACTCACGCCTCCTGCGCGTCACCACCCAACCGGTAACGGTGCACACGCAAGAAGCAATAGGTCGGTATTGCAGACGCAATGTGTCCACAACGCCACATAAGATGGCGCTGTTAAATTAACACATTGCGCTTAGAGAGAGACGGAAGATGTCGCTGTTAGTCTGGCGAATTAAATAAATGCTCAGATTAACAGCACCATTGCATGGGAAAGATAATTCATCTACGCTACATATATACACGGAAAAAGATATCCTTGATTGAGGGAAGACGTTTTCTTACCGCCGGCTTTCCCGATCTCGTATTTGTGCTCTTTCTCTCTTTATAAATAAAGATCTGATCATTTGACCATGGTGGCTTTATTCAAGTCATTTATATTGTGTTTAAGCATTGTTCGCCGAAAGATTCGTCGGTGCGGGCGGTGGCATACATTAGAGCGGATGGATGTTTTACTTTTGAATTGAACCCTCCAAGCTACTTAAGTTTCAGTGTTTCTGCTTTTAATTTTCTGTCATAATATTTGCAATAAAAGCTCATGTGTGTATTTTAATATCCACTTGTTGTCAAATATTCTGTTTGCCAATACTTTCAAAATTGTCAGACAAAATATTTGCACGAATAAGTCTTCGCGAAAATAAGCAAAATCGCGAACTTTCGCGGTGGGAGAACAGCGATGGAAACTCGAAGCAATGATGTTATACTTAGGTTATAATTAAAACAAATGTTCCGCTGTTAAATGAACAAATTCATAACTTGAGATACGACAGAAACGTACAGAAAACACAACGACCCATAATTTGAGTTACAATATTAGCACATTTGTGTGGAAGTTTTTCCCATCGTAAAGTGTTCCGGGAAGCAGAATAAATAATGCGTACAAACAACTTGTTGGTGCTTAATTCGCAAACACAATTTCGCAGCGAGAATATTCTCCGCTCAAATGGATGCAATTAAAATATCCCGGACAAAAATAGCCATTGTGTTTGTAGGCTACACGTTTGTGCACTTCCATTGTTAATTAAGTTAAATCGGTAACTTTGCAGTGACAGAAACAGTGACAGCGACAACGGGATGTGGCAGACGGAAGCCGGCGATCGTGGTGACTGCGACTGCCTGGGTCCACCACCAGAGTTCTTACTTCCGCCTCCTCCGAGACCACCCTTACCCTCAGATCTATATGCAAGTTGCACGGACGACCCCCTCCCCTGCGATGCTGAGCCTGTAAGTACATTTCATATTCTATATTAATTTTTAAGAAATCCAAATACCATATTTTATAAGAATTCAACCTTGCACTCCAAAAACCTCTTGGCAGCAAAATCAATACGATCATGCTGTCTTCAATATCGAGCGCACAAGGAGATGAATATAAAATATAGACGAGATAGATGTAATCCTTTTATAAGAAGAAATATTGAAACAGTCCCAGTTCTACAGTAGACTGCTTGTCTTGAATATTTTGACATTATATTCCAGATATCATAAAAATGTTACGCCCATAAATACATAATTGAAACAGCGAACATCTGCAACATTGCAACAACCACTCAAGAATAGCTCAAACTTTTATGCTTCCCGAACCCATCACTCAACTTAAAATCTTCAACCATAATATAAGATTGGCAAAAACCAATCAAAATATCATGTCACAATACTGCCAAATGATATCAAAGTACCGTCAAAGTTTAATATAGATTTAATTTAAAAGGCACAGTATTAATCGTCGTTGATATTTTTTATTGGGTATCGATTTCTTAACATTGTTGCAGCGTGTGCATTTAATCCATTCGTTAATTACATGGCTTTCCTCCCTGTTCCTGGCGTTATCAGCAATTTCCGTAACTTCTGCTTCCTCTTTCTACTAAACTTTGTCAAAGTAAAAAATCCAATTGGATTAAGACGTCTATTTATGTGCATTCGATTTTCCACCCCCGGCCGATCTGCCCCTGCGTAGAGATCCATAATTCGCAGCCTAGCATTGTTTCATATCAAATCGCCCCCAAAGCAAGGAAAGCTAAATCTGTACCGTTAACTAATCTGTCCGGACAGTTTTCCTGCAAAAGCTAATTCCATTAAAATGAATTATTAAGATAGAAGGAAACGACATAACAAGTTAGGGAGGCATCCCCGGGGCAACCCAGACAGATCCCGTAAGGACAGAGGGCGTGTATTAATTATTGCCTCCACTAGCGGAGTTTCCCGGTTATTAGCAGGGCGCACATCAATCAATCCGCAACAAACTTGGTAATTAAAAGTAAAATCTGACGGGAGATTCCAGGGCGCCGGCCCTGCGACAATCGCCCCCCGTGCCAAATACACGCCGGAATATAAACAAAACCAGGGTGTAATTTTGGAGATCCAGTCTGAATTACCATTTCAAAGTTGGCATCCCAGAATTGAATTCATTTGAGCATAAACTTTCCCCACTGAAGGCAGTGAGATAAACTTTGCGAAATATTTTTCCGCTATTTTCGTATTTCCATTCCATTCATGCCGTTACGCAATTATCGGGGGCCTTAAACACCCCGTTAGGCCTCACTTTATTGGCTCTTGTCTAAGCCCAGACATTATTGTATTTGAGTCACTACTCCACTTTACATACCTTTATGTGTGCAATCTACCTAAACGATTCCCACTCCATTATTCTATTACACGCTTAAAAACCCATTTCTTAATAACGCAATTTCGTTTTAAACGCATCGCTTTTTAGTGTCTCAATAGTGTGGGTGTTTTTTTCCATTTAAAGTGGCATTTAACATATAAAATATGGTAGGGTCGCATTTAACCCCTCTTAATGACGCAACGGTTAAATTAATTAATGAATAAATTTCACATGGAAAATATTGATGATGCTTCACGAGATAAGATTCTAAAATACTTCAATCCCAAAAACATAATTTTAAATACATTTGGAACACTTTGAATTAATTTAGGTCAACAGAACTTGAACAATCTCGTTTTAAAGCTATATTTAAATAGTTGGGCAAAAGATCTATGAGAAAGTAATGAAATTATCGTTATTTTTATATAATATTTTATTTATTGTTTCAAATCAATCATTCACTACAGTAGCCCTGCCCAACTTCTTTATACCCAAATCCTTTATAGATTATATGTCAATTTATTCTCTCTCGCACAATATCTGCCAGTATTATTTTGCGTACATATCCAAACTATTGTTCGTTTTTTATTGACAACTTTGGAGCGACATTTAATATTTTTTCTCATTTTTGCTACAATTATCCGATGTTAAATATTTATTAACCAATACAAACGCTATTTACAAAATTTGATCACTCTGGCTGTAGGAAGACGTATTCTTCCAGCCGGTTCTCTCGCAGTCTCGCAGCGGGGATATTTCTCAAAAAAAAAAGAGAGACATTGCTTATGCATATCGAATTTTTATCATCATTTTTGATTAATATTTTTCTCATTTTCAAACGATTTGTAATCTGATAGAAAATGGCTCTGGATGTGTTCATCTTGGAGCATTCATTTGGGCTGGAATACAATCCAATGTTTCTAAGATTCGGGGATCTTCGCCTTAAGTAACAGTATAAAACAGCTTCGAAACCATTAAGTAAATTAGAGAATGACTCAAGCTTTCTTATTTACAATCCAATATATTGGCGATGCAATTTTTTTTACGATGATAGCCCATTTATTGCCACTGTCTTTATTGGGAAAATAATATTATTCCTATATTAAATGGAAGAATGATCCATTTAGAAGACAAACGGTGACACTCTGCTTGGTATAATCGTTCAATGGGACAGCTTCACGGGTATAAAAGACCAATACATTAGTGTCCCCGGAGTGGACATTTCCTTTTATTGATGGGTTTTCCTCTTCCGATGTGTCATTCAGTCACTTTTCCGTGTCATTAACCGGCCAACAATTAGCCTCTGCAGCCATCATTGCCACACTGGTGATGTTCGCAAATCTTCACTCAATCTCCTTTATACCAATCTACCCTTATCCCAGTGGAGGCATTCACGCGTTATAAAGCCTTATTATGTTTTCCTGGTAATGTTCTCGCTTCCTTGCACGTACACACCAGACCGTGAAGGGAGGGCTACTCAATTCTGGATCGACCTTATCTCA
This sequence comes from Stenopsyche tienmushanensis, assembly GCA_008973525.1. Lineage (NCBI taxonomy): Eukaryota > Metazoa > Arthropoda > Insecta > Trichoptera > Stenopsychidae > Stenopsyche > Stenopsyche tienmushanensis. Next base: position 375,530 of record WACJ01000043.1, read on the forward strand.
GCGAAAAATCGTATGCCAAATGAACTTCTTGCTCTGCTGGAATTTACTTGCTACGCCTTTAAAAGTACGCTTGACAATTTAAATTGACGGGATGGTAGCAATTTTCCTCGGAAAAATCCATCTAATGTGACGTTTTTAGCGCTGTTTCTTATCGCGTGCTGATGCGCCAGAATGTGCTAAACCGCACTTTTTCGAGAATATTAAATATTAAATTGAAAAATATGTACATATGAATTCCGCGTGTTTTGTACGTATTTGCGCCTCAAATCGGCATGCTTGGGGCGCTGGATCGAATTCAATTTACACGTGCCTTTAGAGTTTAATATTTATATTAGGACTGGTACTGCACACGGCATTTCTAATTTGAAAAAAGGTCGCCGACTCCTGCAAACGAAGAACATCCAGTGCGCGGTACCAATTTTACCTCACCGCCCCGTTTCTTATTTTTCTCTTCACGCCAGGCAAATTGGAATGCAAATTGAAAAGAATTTTAAATAAAAAATAAATATACCTCGTACGTGGAGCAGCCAAACACACCCCGGAGGCATTCCTTATTTTCCATGAAGATGATAAACAATTTCCACACCTAAAACACACTTTGAAGTTGGACGGGGGAGTCGCGGAAACTCGCTTAAAAACTTAAATTAAGATAGTCCACCCTTTATCCGTATAAAAAATATACTCACTTTGAATGCAAATATTATAGAATTTGGCACAAAAGTGGCATAGGGTCAAATACTTATATATTTGGATGATTGGAAGTATTAATATTTCTAGTCGTTTATGTTTATATCTAAAAAAAAAAGTAACTACTGAGGCGAATAATAAAGCAAAATTAGAATAATGATATTTTGCAACTCACTCATCTATCTGAAATTCATATTCAATGGAGAATCACAACATACAGAATATGTTTTCTGTGAATTTTTCCTGTTTAGATGCATATTATGATCCATTTTGGTTCTTATTTTTTCATAGCCACTCGCCGCTCCCTAATATTACATTATTTCTTATTGATAAGCTATTCGATGAATAGTTAATAAAATTTTATGACCAAAGTCGTCGGTTAGCCTTGGCTGCGGGAAGACGTCCTTCCGGCAGCCAGATCTCTCTCTTTCGTGTGTTGTATAAAGATTTATCCAATAAGAAAGTCATTCTGTTCGACGCCCGTGCATTCCCATTCATCCATCCAGCTACACCATGACCAGGAAAAAAAAAGTACCCGCGTACTAGCGCAGCCATCTTGACGAGCTCATGGGGGGGAGGGGGAAATTGCCAATTAGGCTTATTTATTTCTTAATGTTGCTTTGCGATCATTTAATAATTTTCCAAATGTCCCTAAATATATATTTACTCGTATCCAAAAAAAACACCCAATAAAATATTCCATTAGAGTGATAAAGTTGGCTGGGGTCACTATTTACCCATATTAAACCGCGATTTGTCTTCTGAAATTCGGAGCTCGTAAATTCCTAGCAGAAAATGTGTTTCTTATTAGCGAAACACCGTGTTGTTTAATTAACATTAACTCCAATGAGCTATCGCCTGTTGAGCGAATCTTGGCGCATGCGCATATCAATTTACAATATACAGGACGTTTTGCACATGAACAGATAATTTTTTTGGGTTTAATTGGGGGTCTTTTGCTACGTTTTACACATAGACCCTATGTCCTAAATGTCAGGGTTGTCGAAAAAGATTTTTTTTTTCAACAATTCGAAAAAAAACCCAAAATTTCACCTTTAAATTTTCATGACTTTTTAATCTATAGTCTAAATGTTTTTGTATTTTGCAATGTATTTTTGATCTAAATTTTATGCAATCGGTTTAAAGAAATTTAGTTCTGAGCTTTCAAAGTCACAAAAAATGTGCGAGCGAATTAGAAATATCAAATTCTAAATGCTCTCTAAATAAAAAATTAACAAATATTTTGAACATAGTGTAGTTTTAAAAACAAATCTATTTCATACCCTTTCCAGAAAGAAATCCAGTGGTGTCAGGTCTGAAGATCATGCGAAATACAGAAAAGGTTACGTGCCCAGACAACCATTTCGACAAACCCTGACACTTAGGATATAAACCCTATTTGTGAAACGTAGCAAAAGACTCTCATAACCCCAAAAAAAAAAAACACTCTATACATCTGTATATTCATTGGAAAGGGATTTATAATTAAAATATGGTTTTTTTCGTTATTGAGTCTAATATAATATGAATTTAGGACATGAATCAGACTGAAAAGAGAACAGACAGACATACATTGAATATGTTTGTACAAACCATTGCTGATTATTTTTCCAATAAATGTCAATTTCACATTGCATATTCATAGATGTCTCTGCTAAATTTAATTATTCAATCGGTATCAACATTATATATTATTGTTTGATTAATTGAATGAAAATATGCATGGAATGCTTAATAATTTCGTTTAGTTGTTCGTTCGCAACTCTGTCACATGCCATTCATTACAGTGCAAACACGAATGTTGAATATTTTGTGTAGCGTTTAATCATCAGACAACCCTTCAATTCTAACGTGTTTAAACGGATGCCATTAATTTGCATTGTCACATTGCAATTGCATCCGTGTTGTACATGCACATCCATAACGTGTTGCTTAATTCATAGGACACAATAAAGCAACAATTCCTATGCATACTTAGAAATGCAATCAGAATTCAATTTCGCACCATTGCATTCGGTGGCAACGCGGCTGATGCATTTCATTATTAAATTTTAATTGAAAACCGCCATTCCCATCGTTCACGTACGATTAGATTAAGCTCATTCAATTTCAACACCGATAAAATGCAGTGGGCAAAATTACCACAATGCACTGAGCTGCTATAATAATACCCTGTAGCTTTTTCTATGGGGGTTGCACAAAAGTTCCAAAGGTTTACACTTGCATACGCTCACAGGTCTTAACTGGAAAAGCTCTGCAAACTAGGAAAGGAAAGCCTATAAACCCTTCCGTTTTGTCTTTTCACTTTGCGGTGAAAGAAAAAGCCTTGCACCCCTAAACTTTGTTTAATTTACTTAAACTCTCTCGACTTGAGTGCTATGCATGAAGTCGTTTCCTTACGGTATAAAGAAGCTCGGCTCTGTTAGGTTTTTCAAAAGCGGTGTAAAAATGCTCATTTAATCCTTCACAATTCTAATATAATGCAAGAAAATTATGCCTGTGGGATTTACATAAAAATGTACTATATACAATCGTAACAAGCACTTCTAGCCTATATTATATTATCGTACTGAAGCATTACATGACGACCCGTTGGTACAGGCGGTGATATATATCAAAAACCTATTTATCGACGACTTAACAAAAAATCTAATCTATAAATCATTGTATTAATTTAATTTTTCGAACGTTCACATGGAAGCATAAACCACGGTTAGAATACCACGCCTTAATTTACATCTGCTTTCTGTTGTGCATTTGCCTATTAATGTGTCGCGAAAATAAAAGGACAAGGTTACCGTTCAAGTCTAACTGTTTACTTCTGAAGGAGTAGATTTTGCAAAGGAGTAGTGATACTCGGCTAATGGCGCCACTCCAGAACAGTCAAGGGGGAATAACAAAATTGGTCAATGATAAAAATGATGTGAATGTCTTAATTATCAAAACAAACGCCTGCTCTCAAGACAACACGAATGAAAGTAATCTTATCTTTGCTGAAAGAGCTTAAAAGCTTATCATACGATAGTAATTTCAGAGCAATACGATTTCATAGCGATAGCAATGCTTATATTGATTTTTTACAAGTTTTTAATAAAATCAAATTAAATGTAAATCCCCTAAAATTTTCAATACAAGCAGGAGGATCTTCAATAAATTAAGTGCTCTTCTGGTATCCAAGTCTACAGCCCTTTACCAAAAGCTTTGATCATTTCCCAGTCGACACTGTCATTATGTCGGGGTCAACCCTAATCGTTTTCCTCCCTCCTATTCTTCATCGGTGCAGTCAATGGATGACCCTCGCGAGAGAGTGCTGATCAACTCAGCATTCTGATCTTTAACGTCTTCAAACCTCCCCTCATTTATGCCGACAGATTCCACTCCTTTGTTGACATGCTTGTCGATTACAAATCTCAAGTGCTTCCATTAAGCACACAGGGAGTCGAGTCTCGTGCTATTTAAACAGGATGGGATATCCTAAACTCGGCTATTTCCAGACATCGGACAGCTCATCTATATTTCGAGCAATCTCGTCGAACAACCGTAATTTTCGAAATAAATTTGGTCAATCCAGTCTTGAGGTTTCATTCCGCCGTCGATCCAATCCCGAATGCTCCAGCAGTTGCTTCATTTCGCTATCGATTAGAGCCATCTTGCCCGACATAATCTCTAAATTCAATTTCAAGGTGGATGAATTTAAACAAGCGTCGACACAATAAACTGATTGCCAATATGCTCGATTACGCGAAGCTTTATAAAACAAAGAAGACCTCATCGTCGAATTCATAATTCGGAAATTCGCCCGATCCAAAATTATTCTTCACCATCGCCAATATAAATCCAGTGAGTGGATTATTTCAATACGGTCTGAGAAACTTTGCTTAAGGGTTGATACCCTAGAATAATGGAGGTTTGTCTCTCGACAATGAATCAATATAAATACTGAATTAGAGATGTTCGAGGTATCAGACTTAATATATATATATATATATATATATAAATCCGTGCGCAATTAGACACAAATTAATAATGCGCCCTCTCTACTAGGGTGGGCGAGATGGGAGCGGCGTGATAAAACCTACCCCCTCTGTAAATTCTTTGTTCACCATTAATTTGCACCATCATATTTCTGATAAAACGAATCCCTTATAGAATACAATCCTAAAAGAGGCTTCAGTCTATAATAAATAAGTGAAGCAGAAAATCAAGAAACATTTGGGGATATATTGACCCTAAGTAAATGTCCATAGGTGGTTGAAAAAATTCCAACTGGGTGACAGAAATCTTACAGGTGCGCCTAAACGGGAAAGACCGCTAAAAATCGATGATGATGTCCTGTTAAATTTAGTAGAGTCTGATCCTCGTCAATCAATCAGAGAAATATCAAATAAACTTGGATGCCCATGGACAACTGCACAAAATCACCTTCACCGCATTGGAAAGTGTTCCAGGCAAGGAGTTTGGGTCCCTCACGATTTATCACAAACTGCACTGGAGCAGCGACGTACTATCTGCACTCTTTTTTATCTAGGCACGATTTAGAAACCCTTTTTAAGGCGAATTGTTACCTGTGACGAAAAATGGGTCCTCTATAACAATACCACGCGAAAAAAATAATGGCTTTCACCCGGTCAATTAGCTTTACCTACGGCAAAGCCGAGCTTAACTGTAAATAAGGTCCTGTTATGTATTTGGTGGGATAGCCTTGGTGTTATTTATTTTGAATTACTCAAAACCCGTGAAACAATACAGCAAACATGTATTGTGACAATTAGAAAGAATGACACAAGAATTAAAAAACAAAATCGGCCATTTTTAGTGAACAATATAAGCAATTCTCCAACAAGACAACGCACGACCTCATACGGCAAAAGTTACGTAGCAAAAAATTAGTGAACTTGGCTATGAAACTTCTACCACATCACCATATTCCCAGACATCGCTCCATCGGATTATTATTTGTTTCGTGCCCTAGAACATTCTCTTCCGTGAAAAAAAAAATACTAGTGTGAATGAGATAAAAAAATAATATGGAAAAGTTCTTTAAAGAAAAACCCAAATACTTTACAAAACAGGAATAGATAAATTACCTGAAAGATGGAAAAAGGTGTTAGAAACGATTGACTTATTTTATAGAGTACTTTTTAAGTTTTTTTTTAATAAATGTTTTTTTCATAACTGTATGAAATACGCCATTGATATTGGGACGGGTGGATCTTTACGATTAACCCTCTATAGAACACGATCTATACTTATTTCAATTCAAATTTAATACTCCAATATTTGAGCAGCGTTTCTTCACAATCTATTCTGGAATAGTCAAATGGATCTTAAAATTCAATTTTGCAATATTTCAGCATTGCTTGTGTTATCAAATTTTATCGTTTTAATCGAATATTAGAGAAATATATCATATTTTTTTCATATAAAATTGAATTATTAAACGAAATTGTATTGGCAAATAAAATACATTAAAATGATTGTAAATTAGAATTTAGGTTAATAACAATATTATCCGAAGTATTGATTTAATAAGACAATTAACAGGATTTACAAATAATAAAAATGAATACAATTATGGAACATTTCTACCTTGTTGCTTCAAGCTCACGGAAGTGCTCTTACACGCTCTAGATAAGAATTCTGTATGAAATTTGGCAGACATGTATAAAATAGACGTCTTCATAGTTTGACGTTTAATTATTAAAAATATTTAAAAGTTTTTATTTAATGAACAAAAAACTACAAAAAATTTTTGATAAAAATACATACTTTTTTTGATCGCTCACAATTTTTTTATTTTCCAATATTTCTTCTTAATTATAGGTCAAACTATACAAAATGTATACAAAGTAAAAATATGTTTAATTTTTTGCTGCAATTCATTTGTCCAGGACTTAGGACGTCCGTGGTGAAGAATGTCATGGCTCACGCACCGACATACGCGGCTCTCTCCAATCCCACTATCATACTTTGTCAAACCTAAAAAATAAACCGAAAAAAAACTGATATTTTTGAGTTGGTTCGATCGATTTTTGATTCAGTTCCTGTACAAAGCCCTGGATGTAACCCAATAAGTGACGAATATAATCGTGTCTAGGTTGCTGTATGGGTGATATCTGTTTGCTTAAATTTCCGTGGGAACACTCAGAAACAAATCAAAGTTGACTAAATCTTACAAGGCTATAAATGTTTTCTTGGCATTTTTATAGTAGAAGTGAACATTTATTGCGTCTATATATTATGTATAAAGTTGATCCGAAGTCCAAAGCGACTCTTGTTCGAGTACCAGGGTGATAAAAATAAAGTATGTCCCTCTTTGCGGAAAGCAAATTTCTTCGAGACGTTCAAGCATTGTCTTAGTTATGGTTCCCCGTCTTCGGAGCAACTCAAATAGGGTTGTTTCAAATTAAACAGACGTGAGTATCAAATTTGCCCTATTGTTTAATTAGAAGCGAAAGTTTATGAAGCAAATTACGTTTGTTCTGTCCCCGTATTAGAAGAACCCGCGTAATAAGAGGCCAATATTAAGCTCGCGTCTGAAGTCCTCCTGCGGGAAAATTTTCTCTTTCCTCCCGCTTTTCACACTCATTTCCTGGATACAGCCTTTATTTTTGCAGCTTCCCAAGTGTTGTACCGCGCCCGAGGGGTGCCTATTTGAAAGGCTCGCATCGACTCTCTCCCGATGTCGTCTTTCCCTTTCCTTTCACACCCCCATCCCTCTCTTAATGGAAATATAAATCGTTTCAAGTATTACATTTCGCTAATTGGTATAAAATTCATAAAGTGGTATGAGACGACTAAATGGAATCTGTAATGTGGAAAACCGAGCTAAGCGGCCCATTAACGCCGTTAGAAGCGACCTTAAATTAATAAGCGCACAGCGTATCGCATAAAAATACGTGTTCGATCCAGATATCAATGCTTTAATCCCCGGGAGGTTCAAAATGTATGTTTGTGGCAGAAGTGAAAATATGGAATAGGCGTGAGATACATTCCAAGTACATAAATTTTAATGGAGGAATAAATGTCGCAGAACGTTGCGCGAAATTAAGCCAAAAATCTACCACGCGTTCGGTGATCATGCAGAATTTAAAGGGGACAAATTGGTATTTATTAGGCACAGCTGTATTTAATTTTATTCTTTTTAATGTCTTAAGATACTAAATCTATTATCGTATCTCCATAAAAGACTTTATTTGAGGATGTTTTCATATAGTGTCTTCTCATTTGTCTTTCTTATGTGGTTAAATTAGGGCAGAATTATTTGAATAAGCTCAATAAGATCTGTGTCCATAAGCCTGGATCGGGACGATCAAACAAAAATATATAAATTGACGATATTTAGAAACATTATCGTTCTGCCGTACCGTATGTTGTTTGAATCATCGAAGCATTCGGATAACGTTTGTTATCGAAATACATTTAACCCCTTAAGTGGATATGACGTATATATTCGTCAAGACCAAAGTCCATGCAAAGTGGGTATGACGTATATATTCGTCAAAACCAAAGTCCATGCAAAGTGGGTATGACGGATATATCCGCATTATGAAAGTTAAGCATACCTCAATGGAAAACGACGGATGTGTCCGATTGCAGTGTTGCGGATGTGTCCGATTGCACGTTAAATCTAAGAATGATTCATCTCGAAAACTGACTAGTTCGAATTTGATGATATATTATTTTCGTATACAAGATATGACGTACGTATCCGCTAGCGGCGAAAAGATGACACTTTTAACAGTGAAACGTAACGTTTAAGGGGTTAAAATATGACATAGCTGCCATATTAAGCAGAAAATTCAAATTGAATCGATTTCTTCCTTTATTACAAATCACTCATCAATAACCTCCAAACATTGAAAGGCTCCAGAATTCAATAATTATCAATTTCATTCTAATTATCTTAGATCCATTCATGGGATGGTATTATATATTCGATACATGTTTAATTATGTATTGATAAATCGAAAGCGTTAGCATCAAAATGTAATTATTCACTGACATCGTATTGAAATATCTCCTAAAACATCTCTAATTGATTTAATTATTGATATTACAAATATCAATATGATTCATTAACAATCTTATAATTGTGTCATGCTCTCGTAGAGATGATATAATGAGATAATCTATAGATTCCAGTAGTATTTTATATAATCTGCATACAACTAAAAAAATATGTCATTATAAATATTTGATAAAATATAATTCGCCTTCGATTTACGCGGTTTCGAATACGCCGATTTATGCTTTATACGTGTCTGAAAATATTTCATTTAAATGCTCAAACCAAGGTCTTGCCATTACTAATTTTAATTGATAATTGGAAATGAACGATATTTTCGAACACTTTCGAACGAAAGCTCACATGTCGGTTATTTAAATTACGAAAGACATCTGAATGGTTCCTAGAGGGTAAGAAAACAGATCGAATCTCAGTGCAGATGAATAAATGTTGCAATGTCGTTCGTGAAAGATTTATACAACACAAGAAGGATCTTTTGAGCTTCGCTCGTCTTCTCTTCCCAGACAACGAATTCCGTTTGTATACTTTCGCACAATAAATTACAATATTTCCCGTGAGTACAATGGGAAGGAAATATTGCCAAGGAAATGTCAGAAGAAAGTCTCACTGCAAATACTGAAGACCATGCCGTGGAATTCAGGCCTTTCCGGGAGTCGGGGAAGGCGGGTTATTCGTAAGAAATTACCGACACCCCCTTTCAAATACGATTTTAATTTATTCCCATACAAATTGTTTCGGTAGCATTGCATACTAGACATTGGACTTCTTTTTGTGCATATTTTCGCTTCAAAGAAAAATACTTGTTAAAGTTTTTACGTCTTCTTAGTTTGAGCTTTTGTCGGAATAATTCTGTTGTTCCCCTTCCTACACAACTAACCGATGTTTCAAAGAAAAACTGTTATGCGAAATATCCGATTCTAAAGGCTATGCGAAAACTTTTTCCTGTGTACCCTTAAGCAGCTTATAATGTTTTCCCTATAAACAAGAAAACTTGCTTCTTCCTCCTCGCGAAAAAATCTCACGATAGAGCTGTATGTAAAAGCAACAAGAACTTTGGTTCTTAGAGCTTAAAAACTCAAATAACCCATCGATGCTTCTTCATGACAATTCTCTAACAATACAAGTATACATCAATCATCATCAATTTAAGGCTTTAAAATCTTAATAAATCATCGTCTTATAAAATATCATTTAAAAAGTGAACTAATTAACAATTAAATGCTCTACGATCTATGATAAGAGTAGATTGGATAAGATCGACAAGATAACATCACATAAAGTCTTCTCCTTTTTAAGTTTCACAATAAAAAAAGATCCTATATTTACTACACATTGAAGTTAAATGGAAAACCACCATACGAATCATCTTTTTCGTAAGTATATCTCCTATGTTTTTGCTTGTTTTAAAGTGTATTCAAATTCTTCTCCGAAAGGAGTTCAATCTCCCAGGTCTGTGTGTGGTTGGTAATCCCTGGTGCGACGGTGCTGATGTTCAAAACCCCATGGTCCGATGGTGGAAAACTTAAAGGAAAGCAGCGGCTTAAGGGAAATCCGCGAATTTCCTGCATTCCAACCGTAAACAATGCGCCCAAATAACAATAAATCTTCCTTTTAGCCGGTTCGCGGCCCAACGCCGGCCGCGGCCCTCTAATTGAAATTTATGACCCCCCCCCTTCCCCCGAAGCGAAAAACCTATTGATGAATTCTTCCGGACTCATCTCTCAACTGGGGCTTCTTTGCCGAAGAATTTCTGCAAGCGAAAGCGTAACAAATTATCCTCGTCAAAAGCATTGTTATCGTTTCTTATATCGTGGCCTGTCAGAATTTATGACTAGAGAATGCATGGAGTGCAATACAAATCAATCATAATGAAGCAAGAACAACTCTTGTGATGACTGTTCAATGATGAAGTATAGTAGTGGGAATGAGAAGAGCCACGTATATCGATGTGCAAATGATGACATTCTTCACCACGGAAGTCTTAAGTCTTCAATTTTCTCTTCTCCTCGTCAGCCTATAACTTTGTGAATTTGGTTTATATCGACTTGAAATTTACTGATGGTGTCCTTAAACATTGATACAATCGACCCTCTTATAACGGCGGGATAGGGACCAGAGTACAAGATCACTAAGAAGGCGCACTTATAAAGCGCATATAAAAAGTTAGATTTAACATATAGGAAAAATATTTATGGACTGTAGCGCTTTCTTTGCTAAATGTTGATGGCTATTGTTGCAGATATATATAGGTCAATGGGCACATCTGGGACATATTACATGAAAAAACATATATATATATATAATTTTATTTTCAATTTTATAATAATCATAGCTGATTTGCGCTTAAATTAATATAACACTAAATTTTTTAACAAAAATACTATCTTATCTTGCATGCGTACAAACGTGATAATAATTTTATCATCATAATAACATAGATGTCACTCCTTATACTATTAGTGACATTCTTCATTTTTATTATATTGTTCATAAGCGATCGATAGTTTAAAAAATACATTCGCAAATAAATGCATTTTATTACGGACCGAGCATTGTTTGCGTATAAGCAAGATCGCATTTATAAGACGTTTAACCTTTAAAGATACGCTCACAAACGGCAAACAATTTAATCCCAATGAGATGTTTAAGACGAGGATCCGATTTTTATTCGCCGGCAAAGACTTTATAGTACCACTCGGGACGTCCTCCGGTATTTTATGTAAGAATAAGCAAACGTATTAAACGCGATTTAGTGCAAAGACCCTCGCGAAAACAAAAAAGACCAAAGGGAGGATATCTCGACGAATCCTTCTTAATTCAGTAATTTAGCTCAAAGCACTTTGTATAACATAAGATTTTGAATTATTCCTCTTTTTCTTCGGCATGCAGTCCGGATTTACCACGACTTAATACGTGGCATTATAACACTAAAGTATAAATCTCAAACGATTTGCTTTGAATGCTTTTATCGCATTTTTTCGAGGCGAGATAGTGCTTTCTTTTTGCGTCCTTGCTTTGCAATTGTTTAAATGAAAAATTGCCGTTTTTACGTGTGCTTTTTGAGTCTTTTGCTATTTTTTTATAGTTTGTATTCAGTGCGAAAGAAATGGAGTTTACTCGGTATGCGGTCGTAATAATTCGTTCATCTACTTCACTGAGCAATCTTTTGTTTTTGTTCGTAAGCGTTTTGTTTTTCTCTTGATGGGGGAAAAATGAAGGAAAACAAGCATAAAACCATTACAGTCGGAGGGGTGGGTGAGGGTAGAATCCAATGCCATAAAACCTAATTATTAAATTTATATGCTGTTGCTTTTAAATACAAAAAGAACATGCTATGCGAACATGCCCCAAAGAAAGAGATTGGTTAACTTTTCTCTCGATTAATTTATTACATTAACATTAGGGGGACCAGAAAATAATCGAAAATATGACTTGCTCTTCTAAAATCAGTTAGTATCGAGACACGGTTCAGGAAACACACATTTTTTATTGTCATTATAAAGCAAGAGTTTATTGTTTTTGAATTGAAATATTTTTCAATTTTTTTTTTATAAATAATATCAAAACCAACAATCGATTAATAATATTGGCATCATTGCATGCTGCTTTTATTGGATCTGAAAAAAAAATGCAAAAATAGCAAAAAATGTTACATTACTAAAATAGAACGCTCCATAAACTAACACAAATGGTGCTTAAGATTCAGAAGAGTTTAAATAAATTAAATAAAAAAATAATTTGGATTACCCATGAATTGTCGCTAATCGCATAAGGACATCAACGACCAATCTGCATATCTTCCTTTGTATCTGTGTACAAGTATGACTTGCAATAAGAAATTATTGCTGTACAATAGTCCTAAGCAAAAAAAAATGACTTCATTTGAGTCAAACATCTGTTTCTACCCTTAAATCCTAGTCAAAAAAATCAAAGATCAATTCCAATGATCACCGGAAAAATCATTTTGAATTGCTTGAACTTGTATAATAATCTTCAATAAAATATGGGTCATAAATTATATCAGTTTTAATCAATTTTGGGCTTCTTTATCCCTAAAGGAGTACTATCCCAGGGCTTGAGACCCCTATTCCACTATTCAGAAAGAGCACTCTTGTACATTGAGCTCAAAGACAGACAGAGACAGAGAGAGAACGTAGCGCAGTTCAAGAGACAGAGACGGAAAGCTTCCCTGCATAAATTGCATGATTGTATAGATTGTTAACCCAAATTTATCAACTAATAATTTAATTGTTTATGCAAAGAAATGACCGAATATTTTGTGCTATCAACAGTGTTTATTTACAATTGACTCTGCCTCGAATTGAAGATTGTCTTACGCTGATAGGAGCTGACAGAAAGCAATCAATTATGGCATCCACGACTTCATCGATTTTAAATTTTCTCACTCCTCAAAAGGTTAAGCAATATGAGATCGAATCTAGATGTCATGGACATGTACAACAAAGCTTCATCTGAATCTAGTATCTTTAAAAAACTGATAATGTAGCATGGATACTGATATAAAGAGTCTCTATAACTGAATCAAATGTGAGACCGAGTGGCAGCAGATGCGTCGGAAGAGACATAATGACTGCACAATTACAGGGAGGATTCTCAGAGCAGGCAGATATGATGAATCGCGTTGTCATTGATCGGGTCTTTCTTATTGGGATATCCATCAAAGGATACATACGTATATTTATGAATAATGCATCAGTTCGTGCGGCACTCACATGTAATTTTAAGTTAAGCTAATATTTTGTTTTTCAAACAACATTGTATTTTATATTTTAAGCATAATATAACATATCTCAATGTTGTTTTTTTGTTAGGGAAATGTTTTGCGCAGAATAAAAGAATATATTCCATTTTGTTAGCTCTGTACTTTCTAAAACGACATCATGTAAATTGGATATATTTTATTTGCAAATTTCAATACATCACCGTTCGGCTTCTTCAAAGGGCTCCAACGTGTCGGAAAGTTTACCTTTCGTGGGAATAGCGAAAGAGTCAAATGTAAAAGGGGGGGGCATATTAAAATATTTCTTAGGCCTATTCTCACCGTTCCTATTTTGGTAGTACTTTATTTAATTCACAACAATATTCCTTGAGGATACAAAGCCTTTGAATAAGATAACTCCGATGCCGCTTCGTTTATTCACCGGCACCCCTTTTCCGAGTGAGAATTTCTCCAAAGGAGGTTTTTGTCGATTCACCTATAAGGTAATTTATCCCAAAGTTATTTGAAAGCACTGTAAGGCTTTGATGTTTGCAGTGTCCTTCTTCTCACTCGTTCTCCGGCGCGATGGACGGAGGGCTCGAAGAAACCACCCTTCGTTCTTCGCCCGGAAATTGTCACATCAGCTGGGAGCCCATCCCTATCAATGCCCGTCTTTCACGGTCTCCTTATCATGGCCACTTTGAGTCAAATTGAAAGGCAATCGGAAGAAAATATCTCGAGACATGGAACATTTTTTTGCGCTTTAGTTTCATCCAGAGGGAAGAAAGCGATCTTCGGTTAACATGGACGGACGTCGACTTCGACGGTTCATAAATATTGAAATTTTATTAAAAACTGTCGAGGGTATTGTTCGTGAGAGCCATTACGACCGAGCCTATAGTGATTGTCACGCGAAAAACTAATTGGTATTCCTGCTTCATTTGGAATTTAAAAGCCTTCTAATTGCGATGGATATAGACTCTGTCGGAGTGACAGCCGTTTGGCAATCGAATCCATGGTTACTACCACAGAAATCGAGAACCATCCAAAATATGAACAATTTTATACAGTTTACAGAATAAATATAAATTGGATTAAAATCACTTATTCGACATAATTGAGTATCAAATGATATCTGGCTTATTGGAAGATTTTTGCGCATATTGACAGAAATTTAGATTGTAACATTCTTAATTTTGTCTCATAAAATATTTGTTAAAAAATAAAATTGATCGTAACTAAGTTTTCATACTAAAACTACCGACCCATAGAGTGTTAATAAATTCGTTGAATTCATACTATTTGAAAGCACGTTTAGCATTATATTAATGGAATGTATTTGTATAAATTAATTTAATTTTAAAAAAATGCAAAATTATCGATATTTAATCGACAATTAAGACCCATACGGAATTAATTCAACAACTCTTCAAAGCCATTTAATTTGAATCGTATGTTGATGATAGCATTCGACGTATGGCCATATAAGCAGTTGATAAAATGATATCGCTTTAAAATTGCATTTAGGATCAAAATCGCCCTAATGATAGTTTTTAATCGACAATTAAGACCCGGACGGGTTTAAATCACTCGCCGCTCAGAATTTATAGCCAATCATTACATCCACATGATTCTCATCTCGTTTTTTCCGTTATTGAAATACCCATTTCGCAGCCCGGAATAAAATATTCTCCCCCGACAGGGCCGGTTCGCATTCCATCAATTGGCAACTTGGGAGCTTATACGTTGATTAATGCGGACGGATTGTGTACGCAGACCAGGGCTGGATCACGTAGATGCGCCAAATGATCAATCATGTTTTTGGTATGTTTTTGTTTTGGGTGTAGGCCCTGTGTTTTTCACCCTGTCGGCCCATCTGTTTCGGCATGTAAATAAAAAAAGAGATACGGGGGTGCGTAAATGGCGGCTGTCCAAATTTATTGCGTTGAAAAGTTAATTTGAACGTTAATACCGGATAGGCTTTTCAGATATCCCTACGCGAAACGTCGGATGGTATAAAATCAACTGATAAAAGAGCCCTCCGAACCTTTTTTTGTATAAATAGAATTACTTACAAAAATACAATATTGATCATGTGTATGCAAATATTTGCGAGTTTGCGTATTAACCCTTATTTTTGTGTGTCGCTGGAACATCATTTATATACATATTCTATTCAATTCAATGTACAATACTTCACAAACTATAAGCTCTATACTATATTTCTTTATTCATAATCATGTAACATCTTTTTAATAGTAAAGAAGGTATCATTATATAATTTAAATCAGGAAAATTACAGTCTACCAAGCTTTCAACGTTGCGGACATTAATAACAGTTTTTGAAACCTGAATAATTAGCATTATATTAAAATCTACAAAGCTGCATTTTTATCTACAAATAGTTTAGGTTAAACATTGTTAAATAAACGTCGTCTACTTTCGATTCAGGGTGGCTAGGGCTTCGGTAGACGAAGCTAAAATTGTAGCGCAGGAACTTAATGAAAATAGTGCAACTTTCAAAAGAGTGCAATATTAAGTATATATAATATTTTTATATGCAGTAACAACACAGTTTTAATCTTGTTGTTATGAAATATTTATTTAGAGATCTCAAAAAATGTTATAAATGTTAACATCTTGGTTAATCATGTTTTTTGGGCATTTTGTTCAGCCACAGTAATTTTTTCATGTAGGGATTATAGACACTTGAAACTTTTTTTTGTGCGGTAGTAGGGATTTGTGGGTTGGATGCGTTCCACGAAAAATCGCACAAAAATAAATTGCACAAAAAAAAGTGAAGATGCGCTGCATAACTTTGAAACAGCTATATAAAATATATCAAAAATCGCATAAAAAAAGTTAATCAAAAAATAATAAGACAATTAAAAAATAACATTTAAAGGACATCTTGCATCATTGATAAAATTTTAAGGATGTCTGACATCTGGCATCTCAAATGTCAGTCATCCACTAGAGCAGCGGTTCTTAAACAGGTGTCCGCAAAAATATAAAAAAAAAAACATTTACCTACATTTGAACAAGATATTTTCTAGGTATTGTTTATAAAAAACATTATAAAAAGATCTATTTTGACCAAGAAATATTTTTTTGTTTGAAAAAGTAAGTCACAAGAGTTGGAATGGGTTCCACAAAAAAAATGTTCAAGAGGGGGTCCGCGAAAAAAAATTGCTCAAGAGGGGGTCCGCGAAAGAAATTTTGCTCAAGAGGGGGTTCGTGGACTACATAAGTTTAAGAAACGCTGCACTAGAGAAATACTAATTATTTGAATTACAAACTATCATCGCTGTATGATAATTTTCATTGCGATTTTCGATATAACTCAAAATCGCTCTCTTTTTCGGAAGAAACAGTATACCCAATGTCAATTTCATCATTGTTTTGTGTAGATTTTATCTTTCCAACAATATAATTCATAATTAGAGAAGATGTCACTTTAATCCCTAACTCGAAAACTAAAAAAGAAAAAAAAATCACAAATTGGCACAAAAAGTCATTTTTTGGCCTTGTCAGTTTTAATTTATTTTAAAATAGTTAAAAAATAAATATTAACATAAATCTGATAGAAATAATAGTGGGAAGTATATATGTATATATATAGAAAAGATTCGTACCCAGTTTAAAGTAAATTAATCAATTAAAACTTGAGATTTGATGTCAACTGTGTTGAAAAAAGTAGTTTCGAAAAAAACGCGTTAAAAGATTTCATTATGGTAGGACCGGCCTAGTTGCTGCGTCACTAAAAAAGCTATAACTCCGTAAGTAGTTGGAATTTTGGAAATGGTTTTGGAGAATATATTTTTAAAAGTCAAAACCAAAAAAAAAATTTGCTTTTAAAAAACCGCATAACTTTGACATCGCACAAAAAGAGGCTTGAGCATACGTACATATATGTCAAATCGGGAGATTGTGCGAGCCACGGAATAAGGCACGTCCCCAGACAAAGGAATCCATTGGTGTCAGATCTGGAGATAGTGCGCCAATGTGGGAAACGTAGTAAAAATGTTTTGTTGCCAAATGCCAAAAACCTTGTATATTTTCTCAAACATCTTCAACCTTTTTTTTCATATATTTTAAAATACAAAATTTACTATCTACACTTCAAGAAAACTTAAGATATTATGGTTTTTTCAAAACCAAAAAAATATATTTTCATCAAAAATTACCCACCTATAAAAAATACAATCGTGGTCATATGTTAACTTCTAATATCATTTTATTTTTTTACTAAAAATAAAAATATTTAGAACAGGTTTTCCTTTGTAATTTAATGAATTATTGATTTTCTTTTAGTCTTCGCTCTGATGTCATCTCTCAGACGTTTCAAGGAGACAATGTACTTTTGCTGATTGATTTGTAGAATTCACATCTTGTATAGTGCGAGCAGATCAAATAAAGCAATACTTATTGGGAATCTTAGCACCTGTCTGGGTACTTGGAGTCGTCGAGGGCGATGCATGCAATCTTGTAAGTGTGCGTATCGCCGACGGCGGCGCCACCGTCTACGTCCTCTCGCTTGAAGAGAGCGCCATGGAGCGAGCAGCGCTTTAAAAATCGCCTGACAATCAGCCCCATTCGCCTTTTATTCGTAATTAATTACAACTTTTAATTATCGCCGTTTCGAAATCAAAATTTAATTTTCTGCCATCTTCACATTTCCCCATTGCGTACGCACAATATGAACTCTAAGGAAAATGAATTTTCTTTGTTTTTTCGCTCCTCAAAACTCCGATGGAATTGTCGCCTACCATTTATAAATTTTCCGACGTGAATTCAATTCTTCTCGCGTCGTTTTCCGAAAATTTAATGAAACGTCCAAACAAATATATTTCCGCTTATTGTGTGTCGCCGACAATTTCCAGCGATTAAACGATCCCGATATAGAAATTCTATACAGCGTCGATTGAAAAATTGTTTATAAATTGTATTGAATGTCGCTTCAATGAAAATATGGTCTGACGGATTGATCGGGATTAATTAAGCTTATAATGCGCCTCACGCCTCGATAAGTTTTCAGTTTGGATTACTGTATTAGAATTTTAAATTCGTCCATTTGATCGGTAATAAACGGACGAATAAAACTGCCTGATAAATTATTCCAATATCGAATATCAGCCCTGTGTGGTCGTTACATCATGACAGCAACAAAAAAAAACCAATCATACTTAAAGCGTATCAAAATCGGCCACCATTTTGAAACGCGCAATACAGAGTCATCTATCGGCGCGGATCGAACCATCCATTTGCATCTCGAATTTAAACAATTTGCGTATCCATTGATAAAACTAATTTAAAAATTCATCCCAAATGGGATGATATTCAATTTAAATTTATTCCGCAATGTAAGGGTTTAATTTCCTAGAAACGGAATACGGCTCGGCGATATTGTTTATGGTCGAAATTTCTTTAATTAGTTGAGAACATACCGAGGGCTGAATAATTAAATTTCAATGACCCATTTTATTTCGCCTTGTAGGAATTTAATTATGTATCTGATGCTTGAGCTTAAACGAATAGTCAATATCCAAGATTAGATAAAATACATCACTCCAATGGCATTCATTGCAGAACATAAAATAGCATTTTTGCTAGAATATAAGAAAGATTTAACGATTGATTGATGGTAAACCGATCATAAATAAAATGCGTTTTGATTGATAAAATCTTCTTGAATCATGTCTTACCCAAAATAACATTTTCAATCTTAAAGGATTTTGTTGCAAGTATAATACTTTAGGGTGTATCGATTGAAATTTATGGCTTTTGAGCTATAAATAATAGAATATCTGCTACTTTGTCTATTGCCATTTCAACCCTCGAATCACACTATCAATTTGTATATACAAGTATCCATGATGCTTCAAATAATATATTCAAATATAAAAGATAAGACGATCGATTAAAAATATAAATAATTATTTAGATAGCTCTTTATAGCGCATATTCCCATGGAATCACGAACAGATAATGCAATTAAGCTTTAAATTAGCATATCAATAGCTCAATGGCGTCAGTTTGTGAGGTAATACGCTTTTCCGTGTATTTACGAATCTATTTAATATAAAACGGGTTTTATATCCTTCAAGGAAAACGCATTTGAAGAATTGAAATGGGATGTAGGTAAATTGCAAAAGAGCATGTTAAAGCAAATACTCCAGGCTTGTATGCTCTATTCGCCCTGTATACAGGTACGTTTGGGGTAAATAAGCGCCACTCGCGTAAAGAGGGGAAATCAAATACAGGCCAATAACGGAAAACTGGACTTTGGAACCGATGAAAGACTTTTCCACCAGAGTGGATTCGGTCCAGCAATCCACTAAAGGAGTTGTACGAACCAAAAAAAAAAAGAGGAAGAAATAATGCGCCCGTCCGCCCGCCCTGTGCACAACCCTGACGCGAGAAAATACCCCCAAATTTTCCGTATCATTTGATCGGAGGAAAACTTAGCGGGAAACACTGGAAAAAATAACAGTGAAAAGCTCTTTAATTTTCCGATAGCTGAGTGAGTAGCGATAATTTCGCTTATTGTGCCATAAATGTAGATGGACTTATGATAAGCTAATAAACATGCTTACGTTATTTCTCCCCCATTGTGTCGGCATGAAAGGCGTACTTCTTCCGAATGTGAAGCCTTAATGCGACCCAATTTCTTGAACAATGGTCCCGATATATAATCAGGATTTGTTTTTAAAAGCGCCATAATACGATATCGATTAAATCCACGACACGTTTGGACTTGGAATGCTTCAAATGCCAATATCCATACGCATTAGCCATGTATGTTTTTATAATAATAGTATACAATACAATCATAAACAAATGGAATCATTCCACAAACCTAAAGATATGATTTGGATGAAAGAGATATTTACAATAATTTGGAGCAGCGAGTGCTCTTGAAATAAAGAGGACTTGCTCGGATCATAGTTTGAATCACAGTATTTCGATTTAATTACAATGCAATGGTAGTATTTATATCCACCAAATATATATGCCATATATTTATTGATTAAATTCATTATATTTGCAGAATTGCCCCAATATATAAATATATACATACCTTTCTGTTTGAAATAATTTTCTTATGAAACATCAACTGATCCACGTGCTATTTTAGCCTAAACATTTAATAATCAGCTCTGAATAGTTCACAGATACATCCCATACCTGAGTATGATTAAATATAAAGACTCCCAGAACCACTTGACCGAAATTGAATTATTTTTCCCCTCTTATTTTAACAAGAGTGCTTTCGCACATGGACGTTTTAATCAATAGCTCCACCGTCAAATATCTCATGTCCACCAGCCCGTGATAAATACAATTGCTCTGGGATTTGAGCTAAAAGTCTTGATATATGACGTTCTTGTCTCAATTGTTGGGCCAAGGTGCTATCGAAACACAATTGAAGCCTTTCTCCTCCTCCTCCGTGACTTCTTGCCCACCTTCTCCGTATTCACACACCCAACCTGAGGCGTCGGCTTTCTTTGTACCAATTGAATCATTGCGCCACGATAAACCGCCCCTGGCTATGAGAGCATCGCTAAAAAACACGTGCTCGGTGGGTTTTCGTTTGGAGATTCCTTATCTGATGGCTGCGAGGAGACGCGGGTCCACAAACTGGTCCCGACCTCAGACCCATGCCCCGGGATAAAAACGGCTGCTAATTTGAGATACACGATTGTTGACTTATTCGTTTTGTGTCATTGTCGTATTCCATTAAGTAACATGTGATGGAATCCACTACTGAGAGCTTTCTATTACGTCGACTCGAGCCATTGTTCTATCGGAGATTAGAAAAGCTTTCTTCTTGTTGACGATGAAAATTATCATTCATGACCATGCGTTTTTTTTTATTTAGGCAATCTTTCATATTAATCCTTCTCAACATTGAAAGAAACATCTTATTGTATTAAATAAACGTCTTAATAATACTATATTTAATACAAAACAACCAAATAACACACACATTTAAAACACAAATAATAAAAAAATATATGATACTTTCATCAAAATGTATTCTTAACATTGGCATCTATTTCTGCAATGTCTATTTTCGAATTTTTTTGCAACAATTCAACTAAAAAATCTATGCTAAAACTCTTCAGTAGGTTCAATAGGTTAACAATCTTCTACTCTTCGATCGATCTCATCCCACAATAGCTCAATTGAAGACAAGTCTGGAATTTCCTGTCACTCAAAGTTCAAGTCTCCTTATATCTTCTAAAGGTAGAATGCAACCCTTTGATGAAAATCTTAATATTTTTAGCAATTCCCCTTATTCCCACGAATATATATTGTTCAATTATAGATAAATGTTTTTTTTATATTTCCGCGGACCCCCAGGGATTCGCAGAGCCCAGTATAAGAACCGCTGATCTAGTATATATATATGATAAAAATAATCCGATAATTCAGTAATAATATAGCAATTATTCAACAACGTTATAAATCAATTTGCAATATTTGGTTTTTAAAAATGCATTTCATTCTGAGACACTGTCACAAACGATTTACATCAATAAATGGCTTTTAATTTTATGAACATTCACCCCAAGTGAAATGGGAATTTAAAACGTCCAATTTTGTTTGGGCAGCTTGTGTTTCCATTTGATTACAAATTCATTTACAACACGCAAACGCTTTCTGGATGAGGCGGCTCACTTTTGAAGATCTATCGGCGTTTGAGTCCATGCTCTCAAGCTTTTGAATTGCATCATTAATTTGGATAAAAGCTGCATTTATTAGCTCGTTTTATAAGACGGTTATCATTGGTCATTCGGTTCTATTAGACCTCTTTCGTTTGCCATTTATTCGAGTTAAATAAAGGATGCATTTACTCAAATGCCTGTCAAGCTTATAATATTCAATTTCTAACTTTAAATTTATTCGATCGTTTAAAAAATATATCATTATCAAATCATCTTTAAGGGGGGACAATCCCTTTAGACGCTTGAAAATTAGTCGTTTTCCATGATTTTTTTAATGGTGATAAAATAATCGTATCATTTTAATTTTTTGGAATTATTATACTACAATCTTAAACTACTAGTATATTTTATTTTTTAAAAATAAAAAACAAAATGGCGGAGTTATAAAGTATTCCATTAGGCGCCTTTTCTCGTAATAACAAACGACTCGCCACTTGTCGAAGGTTTCCTGTGAAATTGAAACCAAAAATAGAAATATTACTTGATTTTTAATATTTATAAGCAGTCAACTAAGCTATACAAATTTAAAAAGTGTAAAACTTTTTTTACCATTTTCTTAATAATTTTTACCCCAAAAAATAGCTTATTTACGCGAAAACCTTAAAACTTTAGCTTAATTGACTAGATAATATTATAGTGAGAAACATCCCAAAATTACAGCCAGATCGATCAACAACTTTTTAAGCTACAACTGGCCAACATTTTGAAAATGCAGTTTCGATATAATCTCGTTTAAAGTTTCAATACGATAAAACTATCAATTTTATTGATTTTCCGATCAATCAATGATTCCAAACGCATATAATAGATCTTTAGCTTTCTTAAAAAGTTGATTATCTTCGACTAGCTGTTGTTTTCAGGCTATACGAGCTGCTTTTATCTCAGAAAGACTCTTACGATTCTATCTCGCTATCCGCACTTCATCGATATTTTCAGCAGAGACTTTACAGTAGGTGCCTATAATTATATTTAATGTATTCATCATCTTCAAAATGAAGCTATAGTCGTTATTAAATATCTCAACAGCAATGTATATTAATATTTCAATGATTTTTACAACAGAATGCAGGTGATTTGGAGCCATTCGCCAAACTGTCGAGTTAAAACATTCATTTACATTTTGGGTATTGCCAGCCAAGCATCTTTGAAGTAAATCATCTCTAGACAAATCTTTATAAATTGGTAAGATATGCTGTTTTATCTCTTGGCCAAGATATGGAGTCAGATCTTCAAGCTTTGGATATTTTTTAAAGCAATGGTTTTCTGCCCATATCAAATATGGCTATTTAATAATGAGACTTCTAACGTATGTTAATATTTCGAGATTGAAATGTCGTTAAATTAACAACAACTATAATTTTGACGATACACGTTAAAAAAGTGTTAAATTAAACTCCTTTACTTATGGCCTGGATGATTTAATTTTATCCATATATATGTGTCGTATTTTATTAGCCACACTTCGTTTATAAGTGTGTATTATAATAGAAACGCTAATAATAAGAGGATCATGGCCAATCTTGTCGGTGATTTTAAAACGCTCTTGCTTTTCCTATGTATTAATTAAGCATACCAGAATACCATAATTAAGGTCTTATTTCAAAGGGCGATTAAATTACATGAAGCGTTTAGTATTTAAGCGAAATGAATGAAAATTATATTTTCGCTTTAATATTTGTTCTGGCGATATGTGCTTTGGGATATTCATATGCGGAGGACATGAAACGAGTCCCAATTTGTGGCCACAAATTTCGTCCCCTCAACCCGTTCTTTGGAACAGAAGCACTTCACAAGGATCGTATCAAAGTTTATAAAAAATGTCCTTTAATCAACTGTTTGTTGTGTTTGCCTTTTGTATATTGTTGAGTGATGATTGTGGCTTTTTTTTGGTGTCGTAATGATTTTTTAATTTCTTGGAGCGCGCCATTGAAACGTTTAATTATTCGGCTCATCAAGAGTCGTGATTTGGGATTTTTTTATTTATTTTCCGGTCGTTTAATCTCGAGAATATGAATTCATTAAGCAGATGGAATGTGTAATGATTCGTTTAACGGAACATCGGGACCATAGCGTCCTAGCGTGTTTGAGGAGGACCGTATTTGATAGTATCGTATATCACATTCCACCGAAGGATCATTTTCTTGGTACGGGATTGTGGTCACGGCCCGACGACCAAATGAAACAAAAACTTGCTTTGAGGAGGAGCCCGACACGGGTTACGAATATCAGAAGACATCTCCCATAAGTATTAAATGACAGAATCACACATGAAAGGACTGACCAAATTGTACGTCTACCCTGTGCGGTTTGCCCGTCCCGAGAGCCTTACTAAATGCGGTCAAAATGTACTCGATTTAATCTTCGGACACTACTAAACCCAAACCAGATTCGTATCGATGCTACAACTTGGGCCCTAATCGATGAAGGGCTTCCGCATTACATACGAACTTTGTCTTTAATAAATTCTTGCCGTTGTGCGATATGTATTCCTAATTATAACAGCTGTTAAATAATGCGAATATTTAAAATTAAAAGGAATTTCACATGATATATGAGTAAACCCAGCCCTCGTTTAACACGATTATGTAATTCCATGAAAACATCATTTAATATAAGTTTGTGTCATACGAAGCTCGAAGTTCATATTAAATTTCGGTGTGTCTTCCAAGTCACTTGTAAGCTTTCATCATTGCTAGGCTCTTCAAAATTTCGGTAATCTTTAACATTTAAAATCTTTTTATAACACAGTATTGGCCATGCACTAGCAATATATTTTGTACTGATGAGACAATCCTGCCAAAATTGTATTTCTTATTTTACTTGAAAATAAGAAAAAAAATTGTTACAGAAGAATGTTCAAATCTTATATTAAGTAAAGCGGAAAGAAATGTCATTTTTTTATTATTTGGAGGAAATAATTATTTTAATAAAAGCTGTTATTTATAATCGCCCTCCACAGATTATTCGTAAAATTTGGCCGGTTTACCACTAAAGTAAGAATCCAAATGACTTTTCACTTGTTCCACAGAAGTAATTTTTTTATCACGAAGCGAATTTTCTAATGACTTGAAAAGATGATAGTCTGAAGGTACAATGTCAAGAGAATATGGTGAATGTTGCAGCACTTCCAAATCCAGCTCCCTTATTTTGTTCTGCGTAATCCTTGCTGCGTGTGGTCTTGCATTATCATGCTGTAATATTCTTCTTTGGTTGTTAACTAGCACTGATAGCTTTTTGAGCATTTCCGCTTTTAAACTATCTAATTGTGCACAATATAGCTCTGCTGTGACAGTGTGGCCAGGTCTTAATAATTCTTAGTGAATTACGCCAAAAAATCCCACCAAACACAAACGAGGAGCTTTATCAAGGATAATGCCGGTTGAGGGGTAGAAACAGGTACTTGATTTCAAGAAAGCCACTGATTTTCCTTCTCGAACTGTTGTATAAGACTTCTCAAAGTCTTTTCAAATGGTCTTTTACTGTTGACCAAGGATAGCCGATGTCTAGCGATAATTCCTTTATTGTTTTTCGAGGATCAGATTCTACCAGAGAA
The DNA here is from genome assembly GCA_008973525.1 of Stenopsyche tienmushanensis. Lineage (NCBI taxonomy): Eukaryota > Metazoa > Arthropoda > Insecta > Trichoptera > Stenopsychidae > Stenopsyche > Stenopsyche tienmushanensis. The sequence goes on from WACJ01000043.1 coordinate 401,251, forward strand.
TTTAATGCGTCATCATCGATTATTGCAGGTCGTTCTGAATTTGGTTTATTTTTCAAATCTCTGTCGCCACTTTTGAATTTTTTGAACCATCTATGGCATGTTCGATCATTCAATATGTTGCCATATGTATCACAAATGCTCTGGGTAGCTTATTTTGCTTTTAATCCTTTATCGAATAAAAACAGTAAACCAGATCGCAAATGGGTCTCATCAATTTCTGGCTTGGACACTTTCACTGTGGCTAAAAAAATATAAAAATATTTGAAAAAGTAAGACAAACAACTGAGCTTCAAAATGACACCAACCTTGACGTATTCATTCGACAGCAACCCAAAGCAAACTGACGGCAAAGACGCAACCAAAAAAATGACATTTCTTTCCGCTTTATCTAATATATTATATATATGTATATATATATTTATGTCTTTCTTAAAACCATGTTACATGACATAGTGTGATCTAATGTAACATATTTAAATTGAATTTTACCATACAACCATAAATGGCAACAGGCCTTCTACTACCATTTTAGTCAATAGTCTTCTTCGTATGTACTATATTCATACATGATAGTTGCTCAATCGATGTCTAACAATGGTATTCTAATAGCTTCGTTTTTTATCGATTTATCTTCTTCTTTAACAGAAAAATCAGATAGTTATCAACCTCAGTAATTATTCCATCGTCACGAAGTGACATACTCTTGTTTTAAAGATAGCTTCTTTTAACCTGTATGGTAGGATGATCGCGTATTTGCGAGCAAATTCCAGTAATTCAGAAAGAACACTTACCGCATTTATCGACTAATAATGATGCGTGAATTATATAATGAATCGATTTGTATTGTTTATGTTTACTTGAAGAAATGACCGAATATTTTGTGCTATCGACACAAATTTACTTATTTATGCACAAGTTTAATACTCGCTGCGGTCATCCTGACAGATAAGTAGATTTGTACGGATGATAAGTGGCGGACAAGCAAATATAGCATCTAAGATTTTAAATTAATTCACCACTCAAAGCGTTAATTATTCAGTTCATCTCTATGAATAACTTGGATAACCCCCTAAAAAAAATCGGTCCATGTGCCAAACACCCTGTATATATGAATAGAGATGTCATGAAAAGTTTAAATACTGCTTTTTGTCAAAATTGATATCATTTTAACGCATAAAATGACTCGGCAGACTTGAAATTGCAATCATGCTAATATCTGCCAGCAGACGCAACAAATCACCGATTTCGCGTTCATATATAAAGTAAATTTGCATCGAAGGATTGATCTCAATTAAAAATTTTTTTTAGGGTCATTTAATTTGCCAAAAAATGTTTTGGATCAGGTTTTGTGCAAAATATTAGTTCACTGAGTCGATGAAATCTGTTTTGCATCAATATGGGTATTTTCAATTAAAAAGTTGGCACAGCAATTGCGAGGTAAATTTGTTCCAACATGCGTAAAAAATTATTCGCTATTGAAAACGCCATTAGCAGGATAAATTGGCGAATATTCATCAGGACGAATAATGCCGAGTGAAACGTGAAAAACGAAACGTTTCATTAGAAGTGCGTTTTTTCCAGGAGACCGGATGTTTTTTGATCAAGGCTGATTAATGCTGGAAAAATAAACACATTTTCGATATAATTAAGGAAATTCCCCCGCCAGCGAGAGGGTCTGCCCGTTTTTTTTCATCCCTTTTTAACGGGGTGTTGTCTAACGAACGGAATCGTCCAAAACAAACATTTTTTTTCCACACCCTGCTAATGAAACATGCCTATGTGTCTATAGAATTAGTTGATATTAAAAGTGTTTGAAAGACTCTCATTTTTCGGATCGGGGATTCTAAAATCCTCGAGCTCGACACAAAAGGGATGAAAATTTATGGTTCGTAAACGCACAGCGTTGCTTTCAGTTTCCTTCGTCAAAATAAACATTCTCTGCATTAAAAGCCCAAATGCCGAATCGCTGGTGGAAAACCGCCGACCATTAAATTGGAGAGCTTTTTGGACACTCTTCATTGAATGTTCGCTAAAAGCTTTGATGATGAGCAGTTGGGTTCGATAACTTGACTTCGTATAATGTTCGCTCTGCTTCACACTTCATTTGGCTCAGAACGACGCACCGAACGCCAACATTAATATGGAGGGAATAAAAGGGATGAAAACGCGAGAGCTGGAACACAATCATCGCTTTTTAATGTCAATCAACTTCGAATCATCAGAATGCAACCCTTGAGATAAACAGGGCAAAATTTTGTATTTGGATCAACGAACTTTTAGATTGAATATATATATTAAATCCTTAAGCGCTTATAAATTGTTGAAATTAATGAATAATTGTGGTTTTGAATCAAAATGAGCAAAAATAAATTTTGATGAGAGGAAGAATGTTTAATTCCGAATCGTCATTCCTTGATTTTAAATCTGAGTGGGGGAAAAATGTCGAAACAAAATGTCGAGTCAGACTCGACATAGGACCGCAAAGAGTTAATGATCAAATGCCGACATATACGCGACATGAAAAAATGTTGGTCTCTTTTGATAGTTTCAAATATGGACACAATTTCATCTTTGAATTTTATACCAGATTTTTCTTAGTTTCACATCCTTATAATGAAACCGACCAGAGAGCTCTTTAAGTATGTTTGTGAGACTTGCCTTTAATTTTATAAATTGGTTCGTAGCAATTCCGATAAGGACGTTCCATTTCTTCGTCTGGATCCATATATTTGCCGAACCAACCATCTCAATAATTGAAATGTTGTACGCTTTTAACATCAAGTTCATCGGACCCACTGAAAATGAATTGATAACTGTAACGCTTTGTGCTCATTTTAAAATGCTTTTTCTTACTTATGCAATCTTATAATACAGTTTTAGCATATGAAAATCAAACATTATGATATATATCGTACATAGCGTTTATGCTAGACCGATGTGATTCACCATAACAGAGGCTTTTTCATGGTAAAAGTGTTTGTTCTTTCAACATATTTTAAGTATTTAATGTTTCTATTACGATAAGTCATTTAATACAAGGGTGCGTATGTATGATTTATGTCTATTTATAATTAAATCGTACCATCGCGTAGTACTTTTTCGTGCATTTCTCCCCCTCTTAAAACCAGCTGCAATCCTTTTAGGCTCGAATTTAACCCCTACAATTTAAATAGGACTATCCCCGAGTGCCTTTTTCGCCTAAATATAATTATAGAGTTCTTTGATTATGTTGTATTTGACCGATCTAATTCAACGTATGCCATCTGTTTGTGCATGCGGCTTTTAATTAATTACAGTCCGCGTGGTCGTACTAGCGCTTGAATATTCGACCGGCTATTTAACCTTTAAATTACTTCCCCGTATGAAGTCTAGCTTTTTATGCAGCCACCTTTGACTATGAAATGCATTATGAACCATGCGATATTAATTTCGAAGCAGCGAAATTCATTCTGAAAGGGTGGAAACGTTCGCTAAAATGCACGATAATTAATGTTGTTGGCGCGCGGATGTAAATTTTAGTTACGACCTGGCGGACACTCTCGTTGGGTTCTGCATTTTGTATATCTAAATAAAACGATTTGTGCACTGGATGGATGTAAATTCATTTTTGATGTCATAAATGACACTATCCGCCTGAATTATATCCCTCGTCCTTCCGACAACCGAAGAAATCCAAGCCCATCTTTGCACACGATTATAATGATTCGTCCTGGTTTATTTTTATCAAATGCCGCCCAGGAATGAGGGTCCTCATCGTGAGACGATGTGAGAAAATAAAATTAAGTCTTAAAAGTGTGTACTTAAATGACGTGTATAAATTTTAAGGGACAGGTTCAATTAAGGACATGTAGGACCCGTTGTAACAAGAAATCATGAGTGACAGCTCAGTGATCATCCCTTAGCGCAAATTGATGTCGAGACTGACTTTGACGTTAAACGAGACATAATTAATAAATTCTTAACGAAATTAATTTCATCCATCATTTATAGTGTAACATTTCATACTCTATTTGACATAATATCGCAAATGAATTGAGATCAAATCTATAATAACTCAAGCTTATATTAATAAATCGACTTAAATTCTAATACACGACAATGCGTAATTGAACCAAATGTGCCCATTGGCATATATTTGGGATATTTGGCAGCCTTAAATTGACGTTCATATTATAGTGTATTGATACACTTGCTTCGACATTGGATTATTATTATATAATAGTATTATTTGGTAATTATATAAAAATTGAAGAAAAGAAAAGATCTATAAGGTCCCAAAATTATTTACATTTGGGTCTGTTTTTGTGCGATTTTAAATTTATGCGGTTTTCAATAATAATGGAATCTATCCCTCATTTTTCAATGGATGAAAAAACTTTTTTATGCGAATTCGCATAAAAAAAATAAAAAATTAACACAAGTGCAAGTTACAACCATTATAATGTGAGTGTGTATAAGGCGATGGATCTCTTCTCAAAAGCTTAAGAATTGCATGTTTCCATATCACGAACTGAGTAAAAAATTAATGATTAAATCATCGCAAAGTTTAACTCTTTGAGTAGTGAGTTAATTTAAAATCATGATAAACTTAGATGCTATATTTTTATGTCCGCCACTTATCACCCGTACAAATCCACTTATCTGTCAGGACCGTCGCTGCGTGTATGAAGCTTGTATATAAATAAATAAATACTGTCAATAGCACACAATATTCGGTCATTCGGTCATCAACACGTAAGAATGCTTTCTGTATCATTGGAATTCGGACACAACTCTGCGTCTTACCTCTTTAAGGGGTTAATCAGCGATTACATTTAAAAAAAGATGATTTCAACACAGAAGGATAACGAATAAATGTATGCCGACTGATAACGATAATTTGTACGATTATCGAATAAAATAGACTATAACAAAGCAATTTTAAGATAAATATGTAGTGTTTTTATTTATATGAATTTTTGTAAACTTTTTTTTAATGCGATTTTTGGTACATTCTATCACAATTATTTGAAGTTATGCGGTTTTTTATGCGAATTTTTTTTATGCGACTCCCTGTGGATCGTATCTATCGCATAAAAACAGACCCAAATGTATATCTTCGTATCTTATTAAATCTTAAAAACTCAGTTTATTATAAATATATTTTTAACCACTGCGCATTGAATAGGGGTCATATTGGACCCCAAGTATTTTTTGCTTGAAATTCACTCAGCGTTCATGTTTATCGACATCAATACTTTTATAATATAAAACAGTTATTATATTGGCGTTCAATATTGAAGCGTTTGATGATATAGGGCCGTTTTAGTTGAAAATTGCCTAGGAAAAAAAAATGGATAATGATCGTATTTATTTCTCAAGCTTTGTGTAACATTTTACATCACGTCAGCCATTGTGAATATTTTTTACCCCATGCAACGCTACGCATTGTGGCAAAACATGCAATTATCCTAACTGATCACGCCACAACAACGGATTAGTGAAAGTTTCGATTACACACCACGTGACCCGCTTGATGGTTGGAATAAGCGTTTTTTTTTCCAGCGTGGTTCAGTTTGTACCCAATTCTTTTGTACGATAACGCTTATTTACCCTCTTTAAGGCAACTTAGCTTCGTCATTTTGGACAAATTACCCACCGCCGGCTCGATTGTGTCTTCACTCCACTTTGCATAATAACGCGTTCCCTGCCTATAGCCATTGGGACGCAATAACCGGATTTATAGAAGTGAAAATTTATTCAACGCCAAATGATGATTCCGTCTATGGCCGATCGACGGACGCTTATGGCCAAGCGCCAAATTGAAAATGGCCGCACGTCGGATGGCATTCAACGGAAGAGATTCAATGGACGATGCATAAAACATTTTTATTTGATTTGGCTCCTTTTAAATATAAAATATGTACGTCCGAATGAGTTTTTGCTTTTATTGTGGTACGGGAACATTATATTTTTACCTGCTGCTGAACGTGATACGAAATGATGATGATAAAATGTTTATACAGCGTGTTCCGAAAGTTTGCTCGCTCGACGCTATTTTAGTTTGTTGTGTCCCGTGTGCCGTATAACCTCATTTATATTTTACGGTTATTCTGTCTGTGTTACAACCCACAATGTTGATCGTGGCCAGGTTGTATCCTTATTGTAGTGAAAACTTTCAGCCAGCTAGATGTATACCCACAACCGCCCTGGTCCACATTTTTTCCAACAAAAACCTCCCTAAATTTATTCTATTACCAGATTTGACTTTACAAAATACAACCCTCATCTTAAACAAATTTTTCAATGCATATTCCACAAGCAAAGCACAAAACAAGCAGAATTTCGTCATAAACACAACTCAGGATTTTATTACCCTTTACAGTATAAATTATGCATAAATATTAACATACTGATAATAATAATTTTCGATAAAATATTTGATCAAGGATAGCATCTAATATCAAAATCAAAAGACAGATCAATGAAGCTAAATACCTTTAATATCGAGCGCATGCCGTGATGATTTATACGTATAATATTAAAGTCAGATAAATTAATTCATCATAATACAATAAAACTAACACGATAGTGAGGGTGATAAATAAAAATACACAATAGTAAAATTAAGTATTAATATAAAGTATTTTTATCTACTTAAGGGACGTTTCTACTTTGTTGAACCTAAAAGTAATGTGAAAAGTATTAAATATAGAATGTTGATATTTAATATATATTGATTAGGCAATCTTTATTGAACATAAAGTATGATAGTGGAAGTGGGAGCCACGTATGTCAGTGCGCGATCTATGACATTCTTCACCATGGAAGTCCTAAGTCCTGAACAGATGATTTGCAGCAAAAAAATTAAACATGTTTTTACTTAATATAATATTGTCTATAGCTTAGACTAAAATTATTAAAAAATATTTGAAAATAAAAAAATAGTAAGCGATCGAAAAAAAGGGTGCGTTTTTATCAACATTTTTTGTAGTTTTTTGTTCATTATATAAACATTTTTTAATATTTTTAGATAATTTTAGTCTATACGATGAAGACGTTTATTATACACGTTTCTACCAAATTTCATATATAATGCTTATCTAGGGCGTGCGGGAGCACTTCCATGAGCTTGGAAAAAGTAGTTCAGTTTCGCGAAGCGCAGCTTATTTTTGCAAATTTAATTATTATTAGAGAGAGTTTATTTTTTTCTTTAATATCGAGATTAAAAATTTTAGCATGAAATGATTCTATGACAAACTTTTCCGACCACAGCTTGTTTAAAACTGAAATACAATTTGCTCTGAAACAATAAGAAATATGGGAGTATATTCATTTGTAGTAGTGAGATGCAAGTTGAAAAATTGGAATTCCACCAGTAACATAGATGCACAGAAAGAAATTAATTTAGCAAAATGTGAATTCAGATCTATCATTCGTAGTATCAATATAAAATATTTATAATATTTTACAAAAATGATTTTTAAAAATTACGATATCTTACATATAAAAATCAATGTTTGTTTGTTCGTACTTAATGCGCTTCCATATCGTTCATCCGATTTCAATTTCACTTTGTCAACTTACTGTTTACACTTGCGGGAATAATATAAGCATAATAAAAATATTGTATGGATGCACCATGTTGGCGCATATTTTGGGCTGCATTGACGGGGAGAGAAAGGATGCGTGCACAATACAATGGTTAAGTCAGTATTTGAGATTAAAGCGATTGTGTATATGCTATTGGATCCCAGGTCTTCGGCTCGCGCTACACGTGACCTAAAGCAATAAACCACGTACTGAACTGCACAAAATTATTATTGAATATATTTATTATATTTATTTTTGGTGTATTTATTTATTATTAATTTATATGGCAGTTCTAAAGCCTTTGCACTGATTCTGCAAAGAGGACACGTATTTTTATATAAAGTGTTTCGCTTGAAAAACTATCACTTTGCTCGTTCTAATGACCCTCCACTGTACGACGTTAAATTTAAAATCACATATAGTACGCCGTTGCAGTACAAATTCCGTGTAAACACAACAAAAACGTTTCCTTTTCCACAAAGTCCTTTGTCAAATTTAATTTTCGTGCTACCATGAAAGGCAAAAAATTCAAAAAGATTTTATCGTCGCAATATCGCGTTTCCTTCGGGGGGTGAATTTACAAAACAATTCCCGTTTGATACCAATCACATTCGGCTACAGGAAAAACAAACATTTTTAGTCGATAATTGGATGGGTTTATTTTATGATTGCGGTGTTTGTTTTGCAGATAGTTAATATTGTTGCGTCTTCGGCGACCGATCTTCGGATGGACCCCGATGCGGAATTGGGGATGTTCGATGAGTAAAGTGCTCACCTTATCGCCGGGGGCTGAAATCGGACTATCATGGCCATAATTAATAGTATCCTTCCTGAAACACAAACAGCCAACATCGATTTAATATGTTTGCTTGCGGCAAGGACCAGGAAATGGATGTCAGGCGTCAAAGGACGCCATTTGGGGGTCTCAATAGCGTGTTTTGCATCGCCACTTCGCACGCATTAATGTGTGTTTAAAATTAATTATGGACATGCCATTGGGCCACTTGTGTATTCATGGATTTCTTATCGTATTATTTGTAGATTATGGTAGTTTGAATTGTATCTACAATATTTAGAATGTGTTATGATGCAATTACGCTGTATCCTCTTCATACCAATTCAATTAAAGTGTCCTTTGAATACGAGTATTATACGTGTATTTGAAAATTCATAATACAAATTAATGCCCACTTGTAGCTCTATATCATATTTGCTACATACTTTTGCATGTATTCATTATGTCATTAATAAATCATTGAATTTCACTGAGATTATGTGAATTAAATTGATAATTGTATATTCATGTAAATTGATATTAAAATAATCCTAGACCATAAACTAATTATTTTTGGGTTAATATTTGATAAATTATAGAAATATTTCAAAAACTATCCCTATATAAAACCGATTTCTAGTTGTGTTCACACATTTTATCCAGCAATTAAGATCATTTTCTTGTTTCTTTGTCCTTTTCTATGTTTTTTTATTAGACGTAGAATTTCATTAATCCCTTTGTTTACATAACATCTCACGTAGTTTTTGCTTTGTCTTTCAAATCAAATAGAACGTAAGGTGTCGTATATGTGAGACGTCGAATGTGTCATGTATCAAATGTATTACGAAGAACAAATCTTTTAATCGCAAACTTTCTACGTAGCAGATAATTCCCAAACACCTTTGTATTTTCATGTTTATCTACGATAGCAATAAGTATTTCCTATCTTTCAGTGGAAAATTCACGAATATTAAATTGATTTATGACATCCTTAGGCAAGTATTTTATCTTCACATCAATATATGAAAGCATATTTTATCAATCGATATCGATTTGTGTTCAGTCAAAGTCAAAGAGTTGTTTATATCTTAAGTATAATGGAGTCCTTTTAAACTTATAGTCAAAAGCGTGAACTTATTGTCAGTGATAAAAGGATCAATTGTAATCTGTTTTATTGCATATTATACTATTTTTTTACAAAATTTATTAAATACATCCTAGTATCAATTAAGCAGTTTTAGCGCTTTTAAACGCACCCCAACACAGGATTGTCGATAGTCATAAAGATTAACAGTCGCCATTGTCTTGTGCGGGTCGTGCGGAAAGCTGCCGCAATATAAATCTATATGAGGGATTTCCCTGCTTATAGGAAAAGTCTTCAGTGCTTCCTGAATGGGATTCATTTCTTCGGGCGACCAGATCCCCATCCCTCTTTAGAGGTAATCTGCCGTAAGTTTTACAACCCCCCATTCTATAGATCGCCTTCCAACAGAGGGACCTGGCACTAAAAAGTAAACGGAAAAGGTGCAAGTACCTTTTACGTTTTATGCCCCACTGTATTGTCCGTGGAATGGAGTCCCCATTTTAGCCGAAATGTAGATCATCGTGGAGTTTTGTATTAAATTTCCACCCTCCTCTTAGCTCCAACCCCAAATATTCGGCGCAAGATTCGAACCGGAGGATATACGTATAAATAGAAGCGTGGTCCTCGCCGGGCTGTCTATTAAACTGAGGTAATTTCGTATGGGGAGGTCGACGATCTTTCTACCTTTTCGCAATTCTATGGGTCAACATTCAATAAAATCGCCGCTGAAAAGATTTCCCCTTCGTATTGTTTGCGTGATTCCCCTTTTCCATCATGTCCTGGAATAGGAACTTATCTCCTGCAGTATACTTGAAGACATCCGTCTCCCATCTTCCCTGGGGCGCCACTCCCTCTTAGAATATCCGTCTTCATATGTCCTATCCTTTATTTTATTTAGTCGAGATACACTAATGCGAAGATTCGCGTTTCATAAGAATCTTCCGTTATTCTCTTAAAAAATACATGTTATTTTACCTTGGAATGCCTTAAAGACATTATTCATTTGGTAACTACTGCTTCTGTGTGTTCTTCAATAGACTTTAGAACTGATCTTTATAACCAAATGCATTTAATACAGTCTCAGTTTATTATCGTACATATTGCAACACCCCCGATATGCTCCCCTCTGGCTACATACCTAATTCGATTTAACCCCATATGTGCCGTAAAAATTTATTTCAAATCTAATTTTCGCCGCTCCTAATTGGTATATATACGTTTTTACAGAATTAAATCAATATTGAACGTCCAAAGTATTCGACCATGGAACGTGCTCCGCAGATTTGTTCCGGTAGTATTAGGGTTAATTGCGCTGCTTCAACGGTATTCGTACGTGATCGGTTTTCGTCGGGCTGCTTCGGAAATCAATTCGTTTAATTGCCTCATTCAAACGAGAAAATCTACAAGCATTGATTTTTAAATTGACGTTGTAGTTATTCAAGAAGATTAGATTTTCAACAATAAAAAAAGCTTGAAATTAATCTTCCAGAAACTCTACGAGTGAGGCCAAACAAAAGCTGCATATTGGCAATACTTAAAGCTACAATATTCAATTATTTGCCTACATTTTTCAAATAATTGTTTGAATAACAACATATATTGTATGAAATGCATATCTGCTATTTTTTAAATTATTTTGTTATGTATGAAACATTCAAAATTATTAATGTTCTTAGCGAAATACTAACAACCGTCAAATATCATTGCAAATTTGTCATAAATTCAATAAAAAAATTATTAACGAAAAGGACGATAAAAATACCTGATTATTTTATGTAATTCATTGCTATCAAGACATAAAATCCATCCATTTTCAAATTATAACTGGAGATAAGAGAAATAAATAGTTTATGATAACAGTGACATGTTTTGAAAATATGCACTTATTCCAGATACATAAACTCGGCTTTACACAAAAAATATATATATATACACTTAGTGGGATATTCATCGGAGAGAGAGAGAGAAAGATCTGGCTGCAGGAGGGACGACCTCCCGCATCCAAGGCTAACCCACGACTCTCCCGACTCCCGCCTCCTGCGCGTCTTTCTTCTTTCTTCTTTAAATCTTTATTTAAAAAGAATCTAAAATTTTGCAAAAACTACAAAATAATTTTATATTTGTGCAAAAAAATGGTTCACGTTACGATGTCTTAAAAATATTTTTTAAATTGAATTTCGAATATTTATTGAATTAATACATACAGTATACCCGCAGTAATCCGTCTCCAGTCTAATCCGGCGCCCCCTGTAATCCGACATGTAAATACAAATATAGTACATTTGTACAGTAAAGCTTCGTCAATATAAAAAATGCAAAATTATGTTGTGGAACGCCTAAATCATAATTAATCATTGTGTAAGGAACAAATGATTACGGCATAGGACGATCCATAATTTATGATATGATACCGCAAGTATATTGAAAAGTTCGTTTCCACCATTGATTGTGGACCAAAACTAAACATCCATTCAGGAAGCTTTGTATGTAGGATCATGTTGTCTGCTGGTGGCTTTTATGATTTTATAACTGCTATGGCCATTGCATTTATGACGTATATTCTATAATATGAAGCCTTGTGTTTTCTATGTGTATGAATATCTCAGAGTTTTTTTGGATTACAAGTACTCCTTTCCAAAAAAAATCCGGACTACAAGGGGCCGAGGGCAGTACTCTATAATTCGACAAATTAGACAATCCGCGACTGATTAAAATAAGATGATCCTATGAACATGCAAACGATATATCCAAATTAAATATAGATATATTTCACATTTGCTTTACGTATCATATTTGATTGGATTTATTTTTGGAATTATAAATATATCTCTTATAGTCTGAGCGTAGATATATTATTTTTAAGTATTTACGTAACAAATGCTATAGTCGTGTATCTTTGAAAGAAAATCCATCTCATCATTACGATTGTATGGTCTATTTTTCTTACCCTTCAAAAGGATGATAAGTGGCAAGTTTCGAATTTTTCTAATGCGAAAGGAATAGGGTTGAAAATGGATATAAAATATAAATAAAAAGCAATAAAGTTCACGGGTGCGAGAAAACATTTTGTTGTCATTTTAGTTCGGCCCATTTATAACTCATATCTTTGTGCGGGACATAAAGGGCGAAATTTTCCGCATAAAAGATGTATTAGTTTGACTTTTGGAAGTGAACGAAAGAAGGTTGGGAAAATAGAGTTCAGTCCGGGGTTCGGGTGGGATTCGGGAGGGATTCGGGCGAGGTGGGAAAGTTACATCGGAAAATCGGAAAAACTGTCTCCGGGTTATACTTATCGATACGAGAGGCCCTCTCCGGGCCTTTAAATATGGATTATGTCTTTCAGGATGCTCCTCCGCTAGAGTAACGATCACAATATTTATTTTCAGGTTTTTATATGCTCATACTCGTATATTTCCGCGGATTTTTCGACTGTATCGACGTCATATGCTGTCGAACATCGGCTCTGAGATCCTTTTTGTGCGTCCTCGAAGTACCCTTTATGTGAAAAAATGGTCCATAAAACATTTGTATATTGCGGCGATCGAGTTTTATTTCATTGAATATTCAGAACGACTTTCATGTAGGCATCAAAGTTTATACCGAGGCGACGATCTTATCGCCGAAGAAATAATGTGATGTTAAATTTTATATGCCATCTTCTTGAGCCATCAAATAATTACTGGCGTCAAATCAGAATGAAGACGGTCATTCCGACATAATGTCGCATTCAAGTATCGAAGTCAACCTAGAAGTGCCGCTTATTAACTAACGCGTCCCGAAATCATGCCATATATGGACCCCATGAAACTAAATCGATCGTCTTTAAACAAACTAAAATACATCTGAAATTACCACTCGAGAGGAGCAATTAGACACATTTTTATTCAACGGAACTTCCTATGCCAACAAAATAAAGAATTTCAAAGTGATAATTGTCGACGAAATTTTTATATTCTTTAGAATGAATTTTAATAATGGCCATATTAATATTCATGACCGGTACATTAAAATTCTGTGCATAATTACAAATAAATGTCCCTTAAGACTTTGCCGGAAAATTTTAATTTCGTCATTTACAAATTAACACAATTTTTCTTTCTTCTATATGATATATATATACATATCTTTTTTATAATTAAGAATATTCAAGATGAAAATTAATCTACTTGAGATCGTCAAAATGAAAAATACATAATTAATATCCATTCAACGATCATTCATCTCTATTCTGGCACTAAATCATTATGGTCTTCGTACATCGTCTGTGAACCTTGGCGCATGACCTGTTCATTGACAATTCATCAATCTTTAAATAGAGAAAGAAAATAATCCTGAAATCCTTCTCTCCTCCTTATGATGGACCTTTTGTCCTGCCACAACTCAAAAAAAGATAAATAAAACACGAATTCAAATATTATTTTGAAAATATGCCCGAAGTGACACCATCAATGTGACTGCTAAAATTCCTTTATGCTGAGACACGGACTAAAACTCGAAAAATTCCCGATTTCCCGACAAATTATTTTTTTCCGTCGCTGCAGATGAATACTTATATACTATAATACTTTGATGTGATTCGCCATTATATTACGGAGGAATATAAAAATTCTGAAGCCCGTATCTATTATATTTCATATCGATATTCCCATTATTAGAGTCGAGGTGTAGTAAATACATCACCGGTAGGAAAGCTTAATATAACAATTTGAAATACATATATGTACTGTATATATGTAAACATAGATTAGACAGTTACTGCCCCTAGGCAACCCGTAAGCTCGCCAATTAGTAGTTACGCCACTGTTACCAAGCGTCCAATTATATCTAGTCTTACTCCATAGTAGATTTTTATAGAAATGTTTGATTTTGTATACATTTTTATACCAAATTCGCACATATCAGTACCCGCCCAAAGTGTGTTAATTGTCTCAATATTTATTTCGAATCTAGATACATGATTCTCACGAATGAGATTCTAAATATCGTATGTTATATTAAATCGGACGTTATAATAAATAATTTGGCTTGACCATCACAAAAAGTGAAAGTCCAAGCGGCAGTTGATCAGAAAGAGAGAGAAAATCGTTTGTAATCTCTCCGTCGCATACATCATAAATACGCTACGCGAATGCGACGCGCCGCCTCTTCTATGTGTGTGTGTGTATACATAGCATAAAGCAACCACTATACCAGCAACAAGCCTATTTTATTGTATATTACACAACGCACAACTTCATCATTTGGCTAACAATTTCTGTTAACAAATGTATTAAAATAATTTTGTTCGGCAATGTTTTATTTTTAGTGCCAATTCATAGGTCTCATTTGCCACATATCGTGAAAAAACAGTGGCTAACCAGCCATTCGAGTCCTCGCTCGGGATGGTTTCTGACACGTGCTCTAAATTAATACCCTTCCCGCCGGGATAGAACTCATGTAGTGACGCCCTCTAAAGCCTCTGGGCTACGGCCCAAAACGACCGGTCACTTAAGACGAAAGCGCTTTCCCTAGAAGTTTCCATTGCCCGAGGCAGCAACCTTTCCACTTCCGGTAGTTGTCCGTCCCTAACGGCAAATTGAATAAGACTGTCCTGCGCTTATTGTCCCAACGGTTTTGTAGCACAATGCCTCACCGCAAGGAAACAATGGACAGGAGGGCATATAAATCATCCGTTCTGAATCCCGCCAATGACCCAACAGGACGATTTGTTTCGTTTTGGCCCGGTTCGTGCGGCCCTTTTTCGATATTACCATATCTGAGATATCCACGGTAATTATGGCCCCAAATGGATTCACAATGTTGTTTTAGGCTGGCGTCGCAAATTTGTAATAACACTATTAAAACCGAGCCGGCTAAATTTGTTTATAATTGAAGTCAATTATAATTGCGCAGCTATTCAATTGGAATATCCAATTAGAATATTAAAGACTGAGCATGCAAGCAATTAGCCCAGCGAAACATTCCCATTCACTAATTCGAAAAGTCTGCCGTTTTATATATTTTTTGTCGAATTAATTAATTATTTCAAACGGTTATCAATATATTGCTTCAATCTATTCAATATATTTAAATGATGAATCATTTTTAATATGATATAGGTAGTACCCAAAATGGTTTTCGTTTTATTGCCTGACCATTTTTTTGGGAATTTATAGCACTTAGGTTACAGCACTTTCTAGACATGTTTTGTACTCTTTTGGTAACTATTCGGAAATCCAATCCCGAGCCAAAATTTCGATCCCGGAATTTCGGGATTTCGTTAGACAATCCCGGGACCAGTCCCGGGATCCCGGGATTGGGATTTTCAATATTTTAAAAATTACATTGATAATTTGATCAAAAATTACTAATAAGTCCATTTGTTCATATAAAAAATCACTTGAGGCCAAAGAATTTTATTTATTTAAGAAAAGATAAAAATACTTCAAAAATAGATAAATAAACACTAAAAAATTCAAATATTTTTTGAAAATATGCCCGAAGTGACACCATTATGTGACTGATAAATTCCTTTCTGCTGAGACACGGACTAAACTCGCAAAATTCCCGATTTCCCGACCAATTATTTTTTTCCGTCGCTGCAGATGAATATTATACACTATAACACTTTGAATTGATCATGATTATATTACGAGGAATACAAAAATTCTGAACCCCGTATCTATATATTTATAACGATATTCCCATTATTAGAGTCGAGGTGTAGTAAATACATCACCGGTGGGGAAGGTAAATATAACAATTTGAAAAACATATATGTACTGTATATATGTATACATAGATTAGACAGTTACTGCCCCTAAGCTCGCCAATTAGTAGTTACGCCACTGTTTCCAAGCGTCCAGATTTCGTCGGGAATGTCTCGATGTAGTAGCCTTCATCGTGTTGGTGAGGTGTACGATTTCTGTTAGATAAAAATTTCAATTCAGGTCAACATCGGATACTGATAATCGAGTGTTCAAATAAATCTGAAAATAATGGGAAACGTGTAGATACAAGGAAGATGGGTGCCGCACGAACTACTGCAAACACTATTGCATTATTTTTAGCAAATTAATCAAATAAATACTTGATAGACCTCTTATTCTTGTCAAAAAAATCAGCTCTTTTGGTAATAAAAAAAGGTACAAAGTTAAGAAGTTTCTGCATTTATAGAACACATTGCCATTGTATGGCAGGTGGCTAGAATGACTCAAACTATTATTTTTTTTTATTGCGTTTATATCAACATTTGAGTACTGTGAGTACTGTGTACAAGTGATTTATCCCCGGGTCACACGAGGACGGTTTTCAAGCCAATAGAGCTTCGTTTTTAAGCTATTTTTTAGCTCAAAAATGGAATTAAAAATACCACCCTTCCAGCTTATCAGCACTTGCTTACTCTATTAGCTTAAAAATTAGCCTCGTGTGAACCTGGCATAAATATCGCTTGCAGAATGACGTACTAGTATGGCCCACTGAAAATATTGGCATTAATTTATTCAATGCAAAAAATATAACCGCAAGAACATTTATTCGAACATATTTTTATAAATTACTTATTAAGCCTATACATTTTTTGTGTAGATTCGCCCGCTCAAATTGTTTATATGGCAGTACTGAACAATCTCGATCTTTTTTTTTCGGTAATAGTCGTAAAGTCGCAAAATTTATGGTCGTAACGCACGTCAAACCGATCCATAAATAAACCAAAAATACTGGAGACATTTTACGTCATTGAAAATGCGCGAAACTTGCTTTATATCCTGTCGCCGCTTTTATTTCCTTTTTCACAATAAAAGCAGGATATATCACGACAACATATTCGACGATGATATTCGACGTCCCATAAAAATCGCGAGTATTGTTAGGGCGGCGATGCTGAGAATGGGACATGTAACCGCCCACCGGCCCCCAACTGAATTATTGTATGCAAATCTGATAAACAATCTTGAACAACGACCATTTCCATGGACATCGTTACTCCGGTCCTCCGAGGATGCATCAAACGCTACGCACTCTCCATGTCCTGCTTATTACTTGCGATGTGAGCTGATCATATCTAATATATTTATGTTCAGGAATGTCTATTCTTATGTGTCTTCATCCGAGACTGCGATCTGGAGTGTGGTCGACCCTGGAGTAATTCATGCTTGCATCTCTTTGGATGCCTTCATTAAAACTGTAAAAAAGGAAGCTTGCATACCTAAAATCTATCTAGAAAATACATTTTACATTCCATAAAAGATGGATCAAATTTAGATCAAGTTCAATTTATACAATATTATAATAGTGACTGAAGAATATTGTCTAAATTATATTTAAAATATTCCCACAGGGTTTCAAATCTTTATAAATTTGTGGCTTTATACTCAGGAGCTCCATAGTGCTCCCGTATACTAAATATGTAAGGACGGTTCTGTTATACTTAATGGTTGAGTTAATATAATTTCGGAATCCATCTTAATTCAATAAGATCCATCCATTTGCTCAATTTGGCCAAAACCGCCGTAATTTGGGTTTCGGGGTCCATCTTCACGAGTTATTGAACCCGAACGTATTTATTATCAGATTCGCTCATTTCATTCCATCTTTACTTTTACGATAAGGGCTCAAAGAGAAGCGCTGCCGATCCGGAAGATTTGATGCAGATTCAAAAGACGACAGATCTGTTTCGCACATAAATCTTGATAAACCACCAGAATCACACCCTTCCCTACAATGAATGATAAGGACGTCCCCGCAGGGACTTCCTCGACTTTACGGCCGCACTCGGGCTTATTTGGGTCGCCAAACTCGCTCATTCTATAAACATTGAAACTCCCGGGCGAATCCTTCGCAGTATTCGAATCCTTTTTGTTGAAGGACGATCGACTGCGTTAGGTGCGACTTACCTGTTCATCCATCATCTATATCCGCATCGACTATAGAAAAGCCGTATTTATAGCCGAGCTTCTGCATATAAAGTACTTTAAGTGCTTGGAGATACGGCCATTAAGACCCATTCATCTCGGACCAAGTCAACACATGTATTTATTCCATTTTCAATCATAAACATATCGCATTTGAGCCTTCAACGGAGCAATATGATCATTTTGCTTTATCTCGTAATGAAATTATATATCTATGGCCTTTTAGCGCTTGAGTCATTGTTGTGACTGCAATGGAAACAGATTGCGATCTCAATTGCATCAAGCTCAATTTGATCAAATTAAACCTAATTCTGCTGTCTAAATCCTGCATTGAAATAAAGATTCATCTACACTTTAATAAAAAATCAAGAAAATTTTTAATAAAATTTTAAGGATATCTTGTTTCTTCAGTTTTAATTTTTTTTAAATAGTTAAAAACTACATTTTGATATAAATCTGGTAGAAACAATAGAGGGTTATATTTAAAAGATTCATACCCAATTTGAAGTAAATCCGTTAATTAAAACTTAAGATATCATGTCAACCGTGTTGAAAAAAGTAGTTTCGAGAAAAACGCGTTTAAAGATTTCATTCTGGTAGGACCGATTTGGGTGGCGCCTCATTAAAATAGCTATAACTCCGTAAGTAATTGGAATTTTGGAAATTCCGAATATATTTTTAAAAGTCAAAACATTGGAATAATGCAAAAAAAAACGATTTTTTTCAAAATTCTAGACCTCAAAATTTCGTTTAATGTCAATAGCTTACCGAAACTCCCACGCGAAATCGTACAAAAATCAAGTATCAAATAAATCCATAAAATTAACATATTTTCAGCAATAAAATGATTTATTTTATCTGAACGTATGATATTTGTTTTAAATATTTTTTTGGAATTCAAAGAACTATCTGCGATACAGGTTTTAAGCATATTGGTTACTTCTTGGAATCTGGTAATTGAACTGATTTCTCAAAATATTTTATCATTTCTTTTTAATAGACCTTATTAAATTCAGCCATATTCTTTCCTTTATATTTTTGTCGAAAGCCTATTTTTTCGTTGGAATATTTTACAAAGTAAATTTGTTGTGATTCCGTAGGAACGTTCATACATATAAAGACTATCCAAACACGAAGGGATTGAGTATTGGATGATATTCGCCAATTGGGTTTAATATTTCCAGCTACGCCATTCCAAGTCAGAATTGTGGTAAAATACCAACAAATGGCGTCCAATATACGTGATCCCAAGTGGCGCAAATATAAAACAGATAAAATATTAAATTTATCTAGAGCAGACTGTTGACATGTGCGGCAGTGTGGTTAATGAAATCAAACGAAAAATGAAATTTGAATCGAGTTTTCTCCGAATCCAGATGAAATTTTTTGCTCCTCCGAGACTTTCAGCATTGAAATATTGTTGTAAAATATCACACCTGTGTCTTTGCGTCGTACAACGAATCGCGCATAAACGGGCAATCGGTCAATAAAGCGTTACATGGCTTTTGAAGTGTATTTGTTAAACTGTAAAGAATATATTAAATCAAAAATTTGTCATTTCGATGACTGCTCGAATTGAATGATGACTGAAAATATTTAATTTTTGAGACATGGGATATAACCAGCTAAACTGCGTCATAGCTGTCGAGCCATTGATAGCAGTGCGCTCAATTTTGATTAAATATCAATTTGTGATATTGTTATCTTAGCGCTTAAGCTCCGACCAAAACATTAAAAAGCACCGAAATAGTTGTGAGCTAGCTGAATTATCTGCTCAGATCACTCACCATCTAATGATTTGTCAAAAATGAGCCAATCGATATTTTAGAACAGCGACTGACCACGAAACATCAAAGACATGCCCAAAATTTGATTTTGATAATACAACTTATCAAAGGACTATGATTAAACAATTAGGTCACAAACCATAGACAGTCCTAGTGAACTAGTAAAAAAAAATTTTCCCCATATACACTCAAACCTCTTTTTGTGCGTTTTCGAAGTTATGCGGTTTTTTTAAAGCAATTTTTTCTTTGTTTTTTAATTTCATAAAGAGTACGAATCGCAATATTTTGGATAAAATAGGATACTTTCTTCTCTAGGATCTTTTCTATTTAACTCTCTATTATTCCTACCAGATTTATGTCAAAATTTATTTTTCAACTATTTAAAAAAAACTAAAACTGACAAAATAAGGCCAAAAAAATGACTTGACTGATTTTTTTTAAACAGTCGCCATTTTGTGATTTGTTGATGACATTGACACTGCGCATACTATTTCTTCCGAAGAATGCGATTTTGAGTCCTATCGAAAATTGCAACGAAAATTATCATACAGCGATGATAGTTTGGATAGATGTCTGGAATTTGAGGTGACAGAAATCCTTAAAATTTTACCAATGATGCAAGACGTCCTTTAAATATTACCAAAAATGTAATTTTTAATTACCTTATTGTTATCCTGTTTTTTTTATATAGCTATTTCAAAATTTATTCAAAATACAGCTATTTCAAAATCCATTAAACGTGTCTTCACTCTTTCTAGGTAAGTCATAGTTTTTTTGTGCGAATTTCCGCGGAACGCATCTACCGCACAAAAAAAAGTTTTAGTGTTTTCATGAAATCTAATTATGTTTTATTAATTGGATTGTTTGTTATAATAATCAAAAGGGCCATTATTTATAGTATAAAAATAAATCTTATTAGCTTTTAAAATTATTATCACTTGATTTGGCGGATCTGTAAATATAATATATTCAATACTATTAAAAATAAATTAAATTTTAGCATTAACCCCTTCAACGTTATGCCTCACTGTTAAACGTGTCATCCGTAGTGACACGATATTTTCGCCGCTAGCGAATACGTACGTCATATCTAGTATACAATAATTCCCGAGATGAATCATTCTTACATTTAACGTACACAACACTGCAATCGGACATATCCATCCTTATCCATTGAGGTTTGCTTAACTTTCACAATGCGGATATATCCGTCATACCCATTTTGCATGGACTTCGGTCTTGACGGATATATACGTCATATCCACTTAAGGGGCTAATCAATCGCTGAATACATTATATTTATCAAATCCATATAAATAATCCTGGAATACAAAGTAAATCTAGTGGATGAAACATTATTTCCTTGAAAAAATAGTTTTTTAGGGATCATCTTCCTCATTTAGCAGATATTACCTATAAAATAGAGAATATTCCTTACCCTTTTTATTCGATTACAATAAAAATATAATTCTGATCATTAGATAAGGATATAGATTTTGGATTATTGAGAGATCAAAGCATTTTTAAAGCGTTCCCATAGAAGCACAAATGACAAATTTATGATAAATGAATGTCAATAATCAGTTGCTACAAATGTTGACCAGTCTTTAGCTGTAACAGTTCTTACACTGCACATTCTTGTAAATTGATATTGATTGATTCCAAAAACTATCCCTATTTCTAATTGTGTTCACACATTTTATCCAGCAATTAAGATCATTTTCTTGTTTCTTTGTTCTTTTCTATGTTTTTTTTTATTAGACGTAGGATTTCATTAATCCCTTTGTTTACATAACATCTCACGTAGTTTTTGCTTTGTCTCTCTAATCAAATAGAACGTAAGGTGTCGTATATGTGAGACGTCGAATGTGTCATGTATCAAATGTATTACGAAGAACAAATCTTTTAATCGCAAACTTTCTACGTAGCAGATAATTCTCAAACACTTTTGTATTTTCATGTTTATCTACGATAGCAATAAGTATTTGCTATCTTACAGTGAAAATTCGCTTTGAATATTTCAATATTTCCATATAAAAATGTTATCGCAATGAAATAATCCCATGGCTTATATGAGGCTTCATTAGAAGTATGCATCATGTATCATGTTAAGTACACGTGTCGTTTAAGTATTAATTTATTATTTAATCTGCGGAAGTCATTCAATTTGGAGCAAAAAAGGCGCAATTTCAATTTGGGTAAAAGTTTTTCGCGATATCAAGTCGAACGGAAAATATCAAAGTTGGAAGAGGTTGCGCCTTGGAAATTTTCAAATTATCCAAGTCTTTCACATAAATACCTACACACACATACAATATAATCAGATATATTTTCCGAGGCTTCCGGCATACCCGGTGAAGCACTTAACGTTATTAGAAAATCATTGGGAAATCTATCCCCTTGGCAAGGGCAAATAGATAAAATTAATACACCGGAAGATAAACGTCTTAACTGATTTTGCCGGGTTCGATTCTGCGGTTTGTCAAAGTAACTTTTTCAGGGATCATAAACTTTTCCTTAAACCGGTCGTTAAGTGAAAATTCTTTTTCTTTATCCGCAGTGAAAGTCTTCTCGCTAATGAAAGCTGAAAGCTTTCTCTTGCCAACAAAAAATATGTGCTCAATTTATATAAAACATCTGCGACAATCGGCATTAATTGATCTTATTCATATGTCGTTTGTGCTTCTGTGGGAACGCTTAACATCCATTCCAATCAAAACTATATATTGATACAGAATGAATTAAATTAAACGTGATAATCTAGAAAAATTCACATATATTCTGCACAAGCCATCGACGCAATTTTTTCATATGCATTATTCAGCTGTAAGAGTTTCATAATCAAGTTATGCTTAATTACCAAAATCAACCCCAATTTTATA
The DNA here is from genome assembly GCA_008973525.1 of Stenopsyche tienmushanensis. NCBI lineage: Eukaryota > Metazoa > Arthropoda > Insecta > Trichoptera > Stenopsychidae > Stenopsyche > Stenopsyche tienmushanensis. The sequence continues at coordinate 424,242 of WACJ01000043.1, forward strand.
AAAATTGAAGAGTATGCTTTCATTTCAACGGCTTTTGGAAATGTATCTTTTCCAGAATTGCGTTAATGACTTGCCATTCTGTCCATCAGCGCCTGTTTCATGGGTCGTAAAAGGGAGGTTGTGTTTGAAAACAAGAATACTTTTATGTTTTCATTTGTATAATCACATACAAGATGATAGGTAATTCTGCTAAACTTTTGCTACAATCCCAATGTAATTTGCAGTTCTCCCTGTGTTTACAGTAGCAACAGTATGTGAATGAAATGAATCTTTTTTAAATGGCTGAAATGTGAATCAGCGTAAGTCGAAAACATACTGGTAAATACAATTACAAATATATTTATTCAAAGGATTTGTTATTCAATGGCATTGAAAATCACTGATGCAAGCCAACGATTGAAAGATTTGAGCCCTCGTTCTTCCCACTGCTATATCCCTTCGGATGAATGTTAATTTAATGGATCCAGAGTCTTGGAACAGCGATGGGACACAGCGATAAGTCATTTTACAGGAAATCCACCCCAATAGGGATGGAACCCGGCTGGGAAAATTAGCCGAAAATAACTAATAAACTGTTTTTTACTCCGCCAAACGTTCCAATCAAGCCGATTTAAGCGCCAATTATTAGCCGATCAATCGGGCGATTTTTCTAATCAATTATGGAGCATGAAGTGCGAATTCGCCGACAAAATTTTATTCCTCGCCTTCAACGAATATTCGGGATATTTCGCTCCTTTCGACATTTCAGCGCGCAAACGTTTTAAGGACGATTTTCGGCGTAAATACCGAATATTGCGCGGCTTTAAATATCTCAAAAAAATCGCGAATATTTCATCCGCTCTATTCCGATTCAAAATTGCTTTTCTTTTTTCGCGAATTTCATTTTCTTCAGATTTTCACGGAGACATAGTGGGGCCCCGAAGAAAGTTTTCCATATACTTATTTTCCGCATATGGAAGATTTTCGTGTCGCTCAAAAAAAGTCGTTACTTCATTTTCTACCCTCTCCTCGTACAGAATATTCACTGAGCACAAAAAATCCATTTCTGCCTCGTACAAATAAATTGGCTTTCCCTTTGACGAAAATCACAATTCATATAATTGCTTTGCAAAAAAAAAAAATCGTACACTCTAAATGCCGTAATCTCTTTAGATATGTTTTAGAACATTTTACGTACGCTTTGTTGGGGTCATTAAATGCGACCTTTGCCATAATTTGTTCGCCTTTGTAGCTCGAAAATGCGATGCTTTCAACATAAAGGAGTGATCGATTTAATCGTTGATTTTTATTATATATATATCTTTTTGATTTTATCTATGAATAATGATGTGATTTCATACAACTTTTCATAGCATCTAAGGACTTCTCGTGTCAATCCATTGCAAACAAATACTATTCATATCTCCAGGCAAGACTGTCTTAACCTGAATGACTTGAATCGACGGTGACTTGTGGTGACTAAAGTGGTGTGGTGTGGTGTGGTTTTCTGGCAATTGCATCCTTTAGATTGTCTAGTTGGAAACAATATTTTGTTGAATTGATCGTTTCACCTTGTTGAAGTAGCTCATAATAAACTACCTCCTTCCAGTCCCACCAAATGCATAGCAAAACTTTTTTTGGGTGTAGGCCAGGTTTAGCTACAGTTAAAGCTTCTGTACCCTTGGTCCAAGACGGTTTACATTGGATATTCACATAGAGTATCCAACTTTCATCTCCAGTGACAAGTCTCTTAAAAAAAGGTTGGCTATTATGTCGTTGGAGGAAAAGATCGTATGTTGAAATACGCTGAAGTTTATTTGAGTCAGTCAGTTATGATTAGATCATTTGCGAATGAAACTTATGGGACAACCTAATATAACTTACCTATAAGAAAAAGGTACTGTTGAACTGTAACTGGGGTTAAGTAAGCTTATTTGACGATTTTTTGATTACTTTTTAATCTCTTATATGGTCGTTTTTAAAAAATCTATACACATCAGTGATATAATATTTTTCAATTATTTTCTTTTCCTGCATAAATCCTGCATATAATGACGCAAATGTTCTTTTATAGACTGTTGGCTTTATATTATTGTTAATAAATAGTGATTTGAAATTATTTAAAACAAAGCAATATAATAATGATCAAAAATGTGTTTCCTGAACCGTGTCTCGATACAAATTGATTATGAATATATAAGTTTTTGTTGTAGTATTTTTTATCGCAGTCTGATTCCCTTTACATATTAATGATTTTATAGCATTATTGTAATTGTTTTATTACAATAGCTATCATTTAACCTGTTGAGGAGCGAGCAAATTTAAAATCGATGAAGTCGTTGATGTCATAATCGCTTTACGCCGATTACTTTCTGTCAGCTCCTAATCAGCGTAAGACAATCTTCAATTGTAAATGAACACTTGATAGTGAATACAATACCACGTCATTTCTTTACATTAACAATGCACAAAAAATCGATTCGTTTGCTCCTCCTTTAGAAGGAAATGATAATTGAACAAAGACTCATTCAACACGCAGAGAAGAACGGCAAGCAGCTAAATAAACAAACACTCTCGATAACACACAATATTCGGTCGTTTCTTTGCGTAAACAAATAACACACTTGAAATCGAAATCATTATAAGTCGATAAATTTGGGCTTAACGATCTATACAATCATGCGATGCATGTGAGGAAGCTATCCTTCTCAGTCTTCCGAACTGCGCTAAGTTCTCTCTTTCTCTGTCTGTCTCCGAGCTTCAATGTGCAAGAGTGCTCTTTTTGGGACATGAGAATTCGGACATACATGTATGTCGATGCTCCCCAACAGCTTAATTGTATTCATTTTATATATATATAGGGCTTATATATATAAATATATTTTCATATAAATGGCTACTTTTAAGATTCTAATAATGCTTGTGAAGAATTTCTGCATAAATCTAAGTGTTGTAAAGTGAGCTGTTAATATCTTAACATTTCATGGTGAATATTTCTCTGGTCATGGTTTCTTGGAGATATATAAGTGAACCCATACACGTTCCCATGTAGGCATATCAGCTCCGCTTTAATTCTTTTTGCTTTCTCCTGTTGCATTCTCAGTTACGAAATAATGAGGCAACTCTCCATTGTTTTGTCAATTTTGTATTATATTACTTAACAGGGATCCCTCGCGCGAGTCTTATTTTACCATTTACATTCTTCCAGCGACATGAAAAGAATTCACCACATAAATATTTCGACCCCGCGATGGCGGATGTAATATTTGGTTTAAATTCTTACGGTTAAAATGTTTGCCTTGTATTATGTTGAGGACAAAAAATGTTTGGCCTTTTAAAAAAATCTCGGCGCAATGTCGGTGCGAGCTTTTAGTACATTTCGCGATCCATGCAAAAAGCTCGCTCAGTTCAAAAAAAAAAATCAAAACCATTCGATAGAGCAACCGCTCGCTCAGCCAAGGATATGGTTTTAATCGATTTTTCTACATCTATCGAAATTATATAATAATAGAGTGCAATGTTTGCAAGGAGATATTTCTTGCCGCGTTGCTAACTAGGTTCTGCATAACAACTTATAATAGTTTGCTAATTAGGCTAAGTTTGTCTGTGAATCCTATGTACATGACAAGAATACTCATGAGTATGATTGTTGATATTTGAAAAGATCTAGCTGAGGTTTATATTATAATTAAATTTAAATCCATAATAAATAAATATTTTTGAAATAAAACTGATAACAAAATCGGCTAGATCATACAGTAAGGCAAATCTTGCAAAATTTGATTGCATATTTCATGTTTGTATGAGCGTAAGTGCGTTTTTAGATGTTTTTCATCAAGTATTGATATAATGACTTAAATCTTATACTCTTATTGTAAAGGTTCGAGCTCAAATCCAATGAAATTGTGAAAAAAAATCATCATACCAACAAAAATTAGGATCTAAAAAGGGTAGCATTTGTATCTAATATATCTGCATTTTAGATTTAAATTATGTTTTTATCCAAAAATAGTATTTTTACATTAATCGAAGATATATTTAATGTAAATAATCATTAAAATTATCTCTTCTTTGCTTGAAATTCGATTCTGAACTGTCTGCTACAAATTCGCAAAGTTTACTAGGTTTTGTTTGTAACTTTGTTTGACACACGTTGGTTGTCAGTCAAAACTTCTTCCCGATGTTGAATGCTATTCCTGAATTCAAATATCAATATTTGAGACCCGTTTTTCGATCGATACAACGAATAACACCTAAACATCCAAATCTGTCCGAATCATTTTCGAACGCGTCGATTATCAGGGCGAGGACCTTCCGCGTCCGAATAAGGACGAAAGAGCGGGTCATAGAGGTTGTCACCTCACCTCTTCGGTAACTTTGTTGGACCAACTTCCTGGGACTGCGGGGTAAACCCGAAAGCTTCGGGCCTGGATCGGGAGGGTAAGCGGCTCTAATAAAAAACTTTTCCGACCGACTGACTGATTTACAGCCCGGTCCCAGAACGAAATTTAGCTAGGTGTGTTTTTTTTTCAACCCCACAAAAGAAACTTAAAATTGGGTTGATTGTGAAATATTGAAACTGCATAAATATTTATAAAGGAAATGCGGCGGAATAGACAATGGGATTGTCGGAGTTTTTCATACTCTTTTCCATGGGGATTCCGCTACATTAAGTATCAAACAAGCCCATATTTCAAATTCTATTCATAATGGGCCAATCCCTAAAGCGTTTCTTTTTTATACAGGCAGATTAATATATGAATCATATACATAAGTTTGCAAATCTTTCAATATTTAAGTAAGATCGTAAAGTTTGTACGTTTATCAAAGACAGCCAATTTGCAAAAATAATTAAAGTATGATTTAAAATAGATGATAATTTGGCAACTCAATAATAGATCCCATCCCATTGTTATGTTTTATGTATTCTCCCACGTAAATCTCCTTTCACGGAAATAATGATCCTCAGCAATGAGGCAAAAGCTGAAATGAAGCAAGTAATTTAGTTAATCATAGCCGGAGGGATAACTGTCTTACATCTTGTAAATATTATATTCATTACATTATAATATTGAATACATTGTACCAAGAAATGGTATATGCTAATTTAGGGTCATTTAGGTAAACTGTTGCCAAGTGTGAACGTCTGCAATGCATACTGCATGCAAAACAAATTAGGATGAAACTCTTCCAGGGGGAATCATTTGAATTCAAAATTCCCGCGGTGCTATTGCGAGTCCGCGCAAACCGAAGCCCCATTGTGTCGAATCATTGTCTCACACACTCAATTGGATAACGATGATGAACCTCCTCGGCTCCGGAGGAAGACATCACTGACCGAATGACTTTGTTAAGTCACCGGATTCGGCCGATCGTTAAAAGGCCAGAAAGACAGTGGTTTTTTTCACGTGTCCGTATCTGGCCAAGCAACAAATAGCCTGGAGCCGCTTCAAAGACGCCGACCGACCTCTGAAGCCGTAAATTAAATCCGTATTTCACGAATTATCCGGTCTAGGCGGCGCACCATGAGAGCGGGTGAAATTGAGTCATCAAACCGTCAATGGAGCCGAGCACGTACACCTCAATTTATGGCACAAAATTACTTATAACGAGTGGCTAGATCGACAGCACTATCGTCACTCGATTGGGTCTTCTCGCTTGGGGCGGTTGCGACTTAATTCATCAAAATTAGCGCTTTCTCGAAGCCAATATGAACTCAATGAGCTATTTGGACGTGGTCGTGGGAAGTGCGCATGCGCCGAAGCGTTCCAATGCATCTGCGACTGCGCACAATCTGCCAAAGCACTATACATGATGATTTATACCTAAATATATATATATAATGAAGATTTCCTTCTGCCTTCCAAGGAAAATACTTGGCTTTTAATAAACCACACACATTTCTCCAGCATGATGTCCTTAAATTTCTACGACAAGAAACAATACGCAAAATGTACCAATTCAATAATATTTTATCATATACAAGGAAAGGATCGAAAATGGGTAATCAATCAATATTTTATAGCCTATTTTATATACATCATTTCAAAAATTCGATCATTAAAATAATCGTCTTATCATGAGTGTTCTCCGTGTGCTCGAGAATTTCTCTTATCTCATTTCAATGATGTTAATTAATTTAAATACGACGATCTGATGGAAAGTGTAGTTGAGATACGCCAAAGGAGCTTAATGAAATATTTCGCAATTGTGAAGCTTTGAGACTTAAACAATAGATGCAAATCTTAACGTCGAGCTCGAAATGAAATGCACAGGGAAATAGAAAATTCTATTCCTTGCATAATATAAGAAAAACGCTGATTAAAAATACAAGCTAAACTATTGTTATTTTGTGTGGATATTAGATCTGATTTATTTGTAAAACTAACTACGGATAATATGTATATGGGGGTGATGCATAAGTTTTCGCTCCGTGTATTGATATTGTGGGTTAGATCCTGTATTGTTAATCTGAGCAGATTTAATTCGCCAGATTAGCAGCGACATCTTCCGTCTCTCTTTAGGCGCAATGTGTTATTTTAACAGCGCCATCTCTTGTGGCCCTACGGAGACAATGCATCTGCATACCGATGGATCGCTTCTTGCGCGTGCACCGTTGCCGATTGGGGAGTGACGCGCAGGAAGCGGGAGTGGGGAGAGTCGTCGGTTAGCCTTGGCTGCAAGAGGTTGCCCCTCCTGCAGTGAAATAAATAGTTATTTAGAGAAGAGAGTCTATTCGACGCCCGTCTATTCTCATCAAATTCGAGAAGCGAGTTAGTTTCAAATCATCATAAACTTAGATGCTATTTGTTTGTATGTCCGCCATTTATCATCCGTATAAATCCACTTGTCTATCAGGATCGTCGCAGCGTGTATGAAGCTTGTACATAAATAAATAAACATTGTCGTTGGCGCACAATAATCGGTCATTTCTTCAAGTAAACATAAACAAAACATTTGAAATCGATTCATTTAGGTTATCATTATTAATCGTACGATGTACGCAAGATACTCTTTCCGTCTCTGTTTCATTTCAAACTCTCCATTTCGTTAGAATGCTCTTTCTGAATCAATGGAATTCGACCACAACTCTTTGTCTTACCTATTTAAGGGACTAATAATTTCAGTGCCACGCCGAATTTTTTCACAATGATATAACGTCAATTTTTTTTTACTCTTCATATTTAGATACGATTTTTTATATGATCCTCCACAATATTCCACAATATAATATAAGTGATTAAATGAAATAGGTGTTGAATTTGAAATACTTTCCCGCTCTATTACCCGACCATTAAATCTCACCCTTATATTAGACTCGGATTCTGATGAAGAAATTTGGGTTCCTGTAAAAGCATCACTAAACTTTATCTTGGCTTACAACAGCAGTGCTTACAATTGCCAATAATATTCCACTATGATATGTTACCAATAATGATGATTATAGCCCATTTTATAAAAAAATGGGTTCTAAAATAGTCAGGAATCTGGTGATACGCGATCAAAAATGCGAATTTGCATTGCATCACAATCGATAATTAAATGTTCTTGATCAATCAAAACATTGGTCTTATTTATAGGCGAAGAAAAATAATTAAGCTGTATGTACGACGGTTGGGTTAACTTTATACGTTTGGTATTGACTTTTGAAGTTTGGCCAGGCTCGGCGAGGGGCTACACCCAATGTGATGAGAAGACCACGAGGAACTTTACCAAGTTTGCCATTGACGCCTATGCCGACCACAGGTTTCACTGGGAAACCATCAAAACTTTCTTCGCCCCCTCTGCCACTCCTCGAAGCCTTCATTTAGATCTTAGTCAGTTTTTGTTTCGGCTCGAGACCTCCTCTCTATATGAAACTACTTGGTGGGGTTAACTTTTGAAATTTTGTTAAGTTGCACGAATACTAATGCCGAGGCCTCGAACATGAAAACTGAATTGGGAGCAATTCCGAAAAAACAGTTTGAAAACCGCATAATCAAGACGAGGGCTTTTGTTCGGAATATATGTCTAATTAATTGGGCTCGTGGCAATTAAGAGTTAGTTGAACCCGCCGATTAATCTACTCCTTTATGTTGCTTCATTATAGATAAATAAACAACTTAATTATGGGTCGTATATGTGGCCAAGTATTCTTGATCAACGATCAGACTAATTGCTCGACTCCCTTTAAATATATATATATTTTTAAATTTATTCCCTTGAATACGGACATTTTAACATTAATATTGATCGTGTTCTTTGAGATAATGATACAAAAATATATTCGGTGCAAAGTATCACTTATTAGCATAAATATGCAACGTACTTATATGGCTGTATTTTGAGCGCTTAAGGCAAAATATGGCGTCCCGTTAGAGATAATTGAAACGTCAAACACAATTAGGTTATGTTCCGTGTTTTATATATATATATATATATATATATATATATATTCTGCCTTCGTTTTAAATTAATCCTTTTCGTTCTGATGAAGTTTTATAAGAATGACGTCATCGTTTATTTTAACCACTTTGATGCCGCATAATTTAATATAATATTTATATAGAAAATTAATTATAATCTGAGAGCAACAGCTGTATTGCCTTGTAGTGTAGTGCTTCTATAACATATTTGATTTTATACGTTCGATGAATTGTGGCATAAAATTATTTAATAATATAACTTATTTTAAGAAAAAAATATTAATAGAACGTTGTTTATTAAATTTTAATAAAGTAATAACTACTTATAAATTATTCTTGAAACTTACAAATTCACATTATGTACAAATTAATTGTCACAACACATTAATATACTTCCCCCAGTTAATGTGTTAAGCAAAAATCACTAAAAACACCTGAATATATTAAACGTATCGATCAACTTTTATCTAAAGAACAACTTTTTTTGGAATATTTTTTGAACAATAGTTTTTTTAAGAAGTGATCCTCACTATCTTTTTATATATAAAAAATAATTTCTGTCTGTTCGTATGTAATGCGCTACCATACCGTTCATCAGATTGCGATAAAACTTCGTCCACTTATTGCTAAAGATTGTGCGAGTAACATAGGCATAGTCTAATATATAAAAATCAATGTTTGTTTGTCCGTATTTAATGCGCTTCTATACCGTTTATTCGATTGCGATAAAACTTTATCAACTTACTGTTTACACTTGCGGAATAACATAGGACATAAATTTATGGATGCACCATGTTGGCGTGTATTGTTCTAGTGAATTGATCCCAACTCTTCGGCTCGCACTACACATGATCTGAAGCAATAAACCAGCGTATTGCGTTTCTTTTCAAATAATTATTAAGCACCTATAGCATCCAGAGTGTAACCTACTATCATACGATTTGATTCAATTACGCTTTTATGTGTCTTTTCACGATCTTATACGTCAATCAACACGAGCAGTTCCGTAGCTTCCAATCTAAATAATCTTTGACACCAAGGGTCAAAGTTATGGTCCCCAAACGTCTTGCGATCTCATCCTCTCGCCCCTATTTCATCCCTTAGCGTTGCTCTCTTTACATCACCGTCCTGTCACATGTGGTCTACCCTTGTTTGCTCTGTCCGGCTGACATCATCCTTTGAACTAATCACTTTGCATTTTGCTCAAAGCCAGTCGCCATACCTTTGTTTTGTGCCCCGACTTTGATGGACACGCCAAGACCTGGACGTCATGCCGTTGACTGATTTAATCATCCAGCTAAAAAATCACACACTAACATATATCCATTGCACCATTTTAACACACCAAACCAAGAATGTGATTCCGAATCTAAAAATATTTAGGTCGATGATAATTCCGGGACATTCAGTTGGTTTTTCGTCAAATTCATAATTCATACGAAGGGAGCGTTCATCATCGTTGAAATATGACGGACTCTCACTCGTACCATGTCTCGAATTAGAATTCGAATGAATATTTCAGTAATGATTAGGCGACGTTGATTTATAAGAGCAGCTTGTGCTGCACACCAAGCCAATGACTTCATGATCCAAATCAAAATATTTTGTAGTGAAAATATGTGTTCGAAAGCTGTCATAATTTATCTCTTCAATGAGAGCCGGACTCGGGATAATATGCATCAGCGATACATAACTTTCTTCTAAATTTGTGGGATAAATTTAAGCCAGATTTCCATTTTATGTCGTTTTTTTTTCAATATATTTGATAGTGTTTTTATTGTATATTTTTTATGTTTCAGACGATCGATGCATCATATCACAGCAATCCCAATCTGCAGACATCTGCAGTAATAGCACTCTGCTCCATCCTGGTGGTCCTGGGTGTCTTCATAGGTGCTATATTAGTTTGGAAGTAAGTTTCCCATGGATTTATTTTTTAACATGCCTCCGGATCCAGGAACTCGTGTCATGGGCATAAATCTGGAAATGAGTCTCCTCAACCGTCATCCCAAAAATGCGGTTCCCATATTAATAAAGCAGCCCCATCTGCATCGTGAATATAAGATGCGTAACAACAACATGCGTAAATCGGGCCACATGTCTGTCGCATTATTACCAAAAAAGAAATATTTGCTCACATCGTGGTGAAAGCAAATGGCGGGGAGGTCCCGCGGACGGGAGTACCGCTATCTTAATTTTTTATGGGTCCATAAAAATATTTGCCTAACCCATGTTCGAAAAGGGGTGGACGCCTCTGCCGCCCACCCCGCCGTTGTGTACACTTTTTCCTTGAATCAAATATTTGCCAAAACTGAACAATGTTTGCGCCCTTCGCGATTTATGCCCGTCACATAAATCGCGTATCGAAATTTATCGGTTTTTTCCGCGTTTTTGCTCGCCATTGTTTATCGAACGTCGGCTTTACAATGTTTTATTTCATCCCCTTGAATTTACATAAATTTTAAAGCAACGCTGGAAAAACTCGCTCCGCAGCGAGTTTTCGACGTCGCTCACAATCTGCACAACTCATCACGTCATCGCGATTCCGACCACGGCCATATAAATTTACTACGTAGAACCTCCCATAAAGTTAACGAAAATCTCGCCAAACTGTATCAAAATATTCGGACTGGCAATTTTTCGAAAATTCAGCAACAAACTCAATCTAGAGGCGAACCGCAAAAAAGTCGCGGAGCCGTTAAAAACATTTTTTGTTTGACTTTCTCCGCGTTGAACGACGCCGTAACAAGTACGATATGCAAACTTGTAAACATTCATATAACGAAGAAGGCTTTCAACACCATAATATTAAGCAACAAGCAATCTTTTGCAAGATTTAGACATAAATATTGATTATATACGCTTGAAATACTTTAAAATTTGAATTTATTATTCCACATTGAGTGTTCCTATAGAAAACACAAACAGACAATGGATAAATTTGGGATTGAAATCAATAAGATTTTTTTTGTATTGTGAACGATCTGTACTCGTTTTCTACATACTATATTATTTTCTAAACTTCTCTGCCTGACATCTTTGATTTAGCCGATATCAATGGATCTTTTATAAAAAACAAATAGACAAAGGATACCAAGACAACAATTTGTAGAAGAACTTACCGAGGACCATAATAAATGTCTTCAAGAAGAAATATATATGCCAGATTTTGTAAAGATATTGGGAGTGCAAATTAGTTCGGTTCGATTTTTGCGATCAAAAATGCATTTATTCAGAACAAAAAAGGTGAGCTGCCAAATCGTACTGCATCTTTCGGAACAACCAGTGATCAGAAGAATCAATGAAGCTCATAGTACATAACACCCTTTTGGTCCCATAAAATACACAGCATGGCCTTCAAACCATGAATATTCATTCGGCTTTGGTGTTGATGTTGAGATCGATGGTAACGATTGACCGGGACCTAGCCTAGTGTTTTTTATTCTTGTTCCTTGATCCCTTTCTAGTCCCCGGTCACAATCTGATGTGAAAAAGCCTTTTTTTGTTGCCTTTAAATCATTTCCATGGATTACAATCGTACAGAAACTACTTGTCTCCCAATGATTCTGCAAGCTCCTCTTGCGTTTGATTCGGATTTTCATTGATGAATGCCTCCAATTCTTTATCTTTGCTTTTTACTGTCCATAATAAGACTTGTTTCTACGCTGAAATCACCGTTTTTGAAACGTCGATATTACAATTTAACACAGTAAAAACATTTTTTTTTTACATCTAACAGACCCATCTTTTGAAAACGGACCGAACTAATTTGCACTCTTAATAATACAACTAAATTTTGCATGATTTACAAAAAATATGTGAGCATACAGTGGCTTTAAAATGATGCAGAGTTGACTTGTTAATAAATCAGATGCCCGGCAGGCATGTGCATTAACGCCGGACGCTTTAATGGTCATCTGCATATCAATGCTACTGGAAGTCGACGTGCGCATTATCGTGCAAATTATTATATTTCTGCTTATAAATATGGTTAGTTTCGATATTAGTGTAAATATTTTGTCGGAAAATTTTTGCATTCTTCCGCTCTGGAGCTCCGCAGAAAATGGTTTATGTCTATAGGGTAAATAATTCAGGGATAATAGTGTTCGTAGAGCAAACCCGAGCGCATGTAGACATTAACCCGTAGCCCCGTTAACCCCTCGCGCACGTACGCGGTCATGTGAGCTGGTTCCAAGGCGCGGCCAGTACATATCGGATTATTTTTGCAGATATGGAGGCAGGGCCGGAGTGGCCAGACAATATATTCCGGCATTAAAGGGCCTTCCTTTCGCCGCGGCCAGCCTCCATTGTCTCACGCATTATTTATGTTATTGCCTCCCGCCTGGCCCTCGCACCTTACTCCCTACCAAAGTAATGCCGTCGCCCATATTCACAGCTCTAGGCTTTAATTAAGTATGGACATAGATAATGCTCTTCTCTCCTTCTTTTTTTTTCGTTTAATTTGCATCGAAAAGACCATTGTCGGGTCTAATGTTGGGACGATGACCTTCTGGCTGCACGCTTGCGTGAGCTTCAAATTTCCAACAAACATGATACTTCAATTAAAACTGTATTAGATGCTTGGATTTCACTATTATTTTGGACATAAGATGACTTAATTATACATATAAAAAATGTCTACGAAAGAAACATTTTAACTAATCAACTTGTAGCTGTCTCATACGTGCACATAATTATCCGCACACATTTTGTACAAGCAAATAAAACATAATATAGACCATTTGAATGCAAAAAAGATGCGAGAGGCATTGTATTTATACGTCCTTGTCTGTTCGAGGGCAGGGCTATCTATGATGGCCTGCGATCTGTAATATTTATATGACATGCTTATTTATTTCCATGTCCTAAAAAACTATTTTTAATGCTTTATAAACCTTTCAATATAAATCATATATAACTATACAATAGTATTAAATTTAATTCGGTTTAAGGGTTGCAAACCATATAGGATGGTTCGAAAAATCGTTTTTTTTTTTTCTAAAATCTAATACATAAAAATCAATGTTTGTTTGTCCGTATTTAATGCGCTTCCATACCGTTCATTCGATTGCGATAAAACTTCGTCAACTTACTATTTACACTTGCGGGAATAATATAGGCATTGTAAAAATATTGCACCATATTGGCGCGTATTGTTCTGGTAAAATGATGTTTGATCTCAGCTCTTCGGCTCGCGCTACACGTGACCTGAAGCAATAAACCACGTAGTGCGTTTATTTTCAAATAATTATTAAGCACTGATTTACACATCGCATCAAAGCAGCGAACGCTGATGACCACCTTCCATGGAAAGCGCCTTATAACTCGACTATATTCGGCGGAAATTACTAAAAAAAAAAATTCAGATGTATCTCAAAATACTAATAAAATATTATCTAAGTTTAAATAAATTCTAATAATTTCTTCTCATTAAAAAAAAAAATACGAAAAACGCTAAAAAAAAATCAGCTAATAAAAACTAATGTAATTCCCTCCCTTTTTTCCTTTTTTCCCAACTTTATGCACAAAAAACACGTTTAGCTAAAATATTATTAACACAAAATTTATTTACCAGTTCTAAAAGATTCAAAATTGCACACAGAAATCCGTTTTTTAGTCAAGAAGGCGACTTAAAATTTGTACTCGCATATTTTTTTGCACAAATAATTTTTGTACATACAAATATCAATCTATCTAAATTGACCCTTTTTGATGGGTTTTTTATTACCCATTATACTGATTTCATATCATCAATCGACTTCCAATAAATTTGGATGATCAGAAATAGACAATTATTCAATTTGTTTATGTTCGACCATACACATCACAGACCACCATCACCTAAATTCATTGATATGTTTTAGTGAATTTCTTCATTTAAGACGTCGGGTTGTGTGCGTATGTACATTTTAAGAACAGATGAGCTACGTCTGGGTCTTAATCGAAGACATATTAGGTGGCAGGCCCTTAAACTAGTAAAACAAGTATCGAACGAATACCCTCAGAAAATTTATTAGTCAATTAAGCTCAACAGAGGTAACGGAATTACTATCGTTGAAAACACGATAAGGACTGCGTTCAGACCTTGAAGTAATAAATTCATATCTCGCGGACGAACCCGCTCGAAAATGACTAATGGACGGCCGGCCGGAGGAAGGTACCACCTCCTCAGCATCAGAGCGCCAGGAAAGCCCCAGCGATAAATCCTCGGAAGCTGCCCTGGAACAACGCCGGCCTTCGGGATTTAATTGCGAAAATGAATAATTATTTAACTACCAGGGACCATTGCTCGCGGTGCTAATCTCCGAGTCCTGTTTATGAAATAGCAATAATAACAACCCCACCGTGAAAAATTTTATTGCGGCACACGGGCTAACCACGTCCGGTTGCTGCAGTAAATTTCGCATTCGTTTATCGCAACAACCATAAGCAATTTTGCCCTGTGTGTTAAAGCATATTTAAAAGGGTTCCATTGATAAAAATCGGCATGGGCCTGTTTAAATCCGATGCTGATGTAAATGGAACCGAACCTACCCGCAATAAGTGCTCATCCGATTGCATTTGCATGATCGTTATAAATATAGTCAAATTCTCAATCTAATCTAAATATAAATCATCTCAAAATTAACCTTTTCAGAACCAAGAAATTTGAAGAAAATTTTTTGAAATGCATTTTTTTTTGATCCTGCTCAATTAATTAATAGTCATGATATTTACTTCGATCCGCAGTCCTTATTAAAATTATATCATTTTATAAAGATTATAGATCGAGTACTTATATGCTCTATTCTTAGTATCATTAAGTCATCAATCGCTTGTTGATTACTCAAGGAAACTAGTTCTTGACATTAGGAATGCTATCAGTAAATACAAGATCTATAATAGATTTTTTTCTGTATCGATATTATTTTATAGATTATAAATGATAGTGATAATAAAACATACATGCTATTGAGATCAAACTCTTTTATGTATTAAAATCTTTGGAACTAAAATATGAGCATTTTTATCGCGTATAAGTATGTGTCCGGATCGTAACATGTTAACGATATATTTAAATAGTCGAAGTTTAAGTAATGTGTTTTAATTTATTTTTTCATTAATATTAGCAATCTAATCAAGGCTTTCATTTGGACAATAGCAATTCTGTACCATCTGCTCGATGTTGTTTCTGTAGAGCAGATTAAAAATTTTAATGTTGTTCGAACAAAAATTTTCATTAAGATCCGTGAGCTCTTTATACGAAAACTTTTCTTGCGAAAAGAAAAGCGCGCAAAAAATCAACGAAATGCAATATCTTTACAAATACAAAAGTCGGAAAATTATTATCATTAGAGTGGGTTGGCGGCGCAAATGACAAAATATTATTTCCCTCCCCGTCGGACGTCACAGGGGCGGAAAAAAAGGGGAAATGAACTTCGCTCCTGGAAAAACAGCATTCCCTTTATTATAACGTCGCCTATAAGTTTTTCCATATCGCCGAACCGCAATTCAGCGACCACCTTTACGACTTAATATTAAAACTTTACTCTCCTCCGAAGCGTCGTGGACCACCCTCGGATGCATCACCCAATCTACGCGGCGATTTATACAAGCGCTTTTCAAAATTTCTTCGGGGGGTTGGGAAGTCGTAAGGGAATCCAAGCGACATAAACGTCGAATCGTTTTCGAATTTACCACTTTTAATATGTCGTTAAAATGCGAATCAAACGAGTCACCACGGGGCATTCCCCTCTTAATAAACCTCGTGCAATTGATTAAATTTTACCAAACAACAGTGCAATCACAATGCGAGTTCAATTAATATTATCGTCCTCTTCCACGAAGTGTTGCCTGGAGTCGTTCAAAATATGATGATGCCTTTTTAAATTCCCCGAGTGCTAAAATAGTCTATGAGTGCATTCGGTCGTAAAGCAAACATCTCGTATTCGTCTCCTCCTTTGTCAGCGAGCACAAAGTGCATTTGCATACAAAAATCGAAATGCATTTCACAACCCCATCATAAATTCAAACAGTGTTGACATGCCAATGCAGAAATGCTATTTTAAAATTACAATCTTGTTATTTCATTTCAATATCATAAATCGGATTTGTTACTTGCGAAAAAGTGCAATATTAGAAATATATACGATGATTATTAAAATTGAATACAATTGTAAACCTCCTTTTGATTTTTTTTTCATGAGGTGCCAATCGATGATTTGACTATCTCCATATGGGATTTTTATAGGGAAATATAAATCATGTGGAGATTTCCCAATGCCTTCTAAAGCTAAAATAGAATATGATTATTTGTATAGGAATTTATGAGTAAATTGTCCTACCCTACTTAATTAACCTTTTTGTTAGTGAGCAAATTTAAAATCAATGAAGTCGTTGATGTCATAATCGCTTTACACCGATTACTTTCTGTCAGCTCCTAATCAGCGTAAGACAATCTTCAATTCGAGGCAGAGTCAATTGTAAATGAACACTTGATAGAGCATACAAGACCACTTCATTTCTTTACATAAACAATGCACAAAAAATCGATTCAAGTGCTCCTCCTTTAGAAGGAAATGATAATTGGACAAAGCTCATTCAACACGCAGCGAAGAACAGCAAGCAGTTAAATAAACAAACACTCTCGATAACACACAATATTCGGTCGTTTCTTTGCGTAAACAAATAACACACTTGAAATCGAAATCATTATAAGTGGATAAATTTGGGCTTAACGATCTATACAATCATGCGATACATGTGAGAACGCTCTCCGTCTCAGTCTCCTGAACTGCGCTAAGTTCTCTCTGTCTCTGTCCGCCTCGGAGCTTCAATGCACAAGAGTGCTCTTTCTGAATAGTGAAGGTCATATCGAAGACCCTTCGATGATACTCCTTAAAAGGTTAATAATCTCGGTATTTACATTCGTAGAAGCTGGAAATAAGAGTAAGCCTGAATAGAGACAATCGATCAAAAATAAGTATAGGGAATCCAATCCCGGACAGTTTTAGGTACTTAAGAATCCCGGGATTAGAAAACGTAATCCCGAAAATTTCGAGATTGAAATTTTTATCTAACATAGATCGTACATCTCATCAGCACGATAAAGGCTATCAATCCAGACATTCCCGCCGAAATCTGTACGCTTGGTAACAGTGGCGTAACTATTAATTGGCGAGCTTAGACGACGCCTAGAGACAGTAACGGTCTAATCTATGTATTTATACATATATGTTTTTAAAATTGTTATATTAACATTTCCTACCGGTGATGTATTTACTACACTTTGACACTAATAATGGGAATATCAATATGAAATATTATAGATACGGGCTTCAGAATTTTTGTATTCCTCCGTAATATAATTACGAATCACATCAAATGATTACAGTATGTAAGTATTCATCTGCAGTGATGGAAATAAATAATATGTCGGGAAATCGGGAATTTTTGTGAGTTTTAGTCCGTGTCTCAGCAGAAAGGAATTTTAACAGTCATATTTATGGTGTTACTTCGGGCATATTTTCAAAATAATATTTGAATTCATCTATTATTGAATTGTATTTTTATCTTTTCTTAAATAAATAAAATTCTTTCGCCTTCAAACTATTTTTTATATTGAACAAATGGACTTATTAGTAATTTTTGATCAAATTTATCAATGTAATTTCTTAAACTATTGAAAATCCGAAATCTCGGGATCAAAATTTTGGCTCAGGATTGGATTCCCTAGATATGACCGTTATTTCTTGTAACATGGATAGAAAAATGCAAGCGTGTTGATGATGGATAAATTAATTTGTATACCAACAGACCTTATAGTCGACCAATCGTCTTGGCCGCGGGAAGATATTTTCTCCCCTTCTCATGGAACTGAGGCTATGCAGCCTTACTATAAAATGGGAAACATGTATTTATTTATATTTTCAAGGCACTAATTATGCAGGGAAATGGCAAATAGCTACCAGCATGGTCGTCCAGAGTCTACTATTCAATCAACTCGCCCATTTCAGTCAAACAGTATGACTTTTTACTGTGCTAAAGCAAATTAAAGTGAAAAAAGTCTGAACGATATCTCTGTGTGCAGTTTTTCATTGTGCATCATCACATTTCCCCAGACCAAGCCACACGTTTGAAAAAGCAATCCGTCCGAAAGTCGTAGCCCGGGGCGACGCCCTTCTATCAATATTTGCAGTGATTGAATGAACCTTTTGTCAGGTGAAAGCCGGCGCCTCCTCTTTCCAAATAAAAAAATGCACATCGAATTGTGCCCGACTCGGATACGTTGGGAAGTGTGGGGTGCCGTCGCACCCCACTCGACGGCCGATCCCCCCCGGGCGAAGATGAGAAAGCTGTAAAATTGACGATTTTATTATATTTTTTCTTGTCCCGATGCTCTTCGGCGTATTCAATCAGCTAAAGAGCTTCGAGTGTCAGCATAAAGATAATGGACGCTCTTCTTCCATCTCGCGGGGTGTTTTTGTGGCCTGCGCGTTATTTACGTTTAGTGGCGGAGGCTGCTTGATAAATGGAAATCTGGAAAAGTTGGGAAAACTCCTTTTGGAAGTATTCCAACGTTTAATCCAGTATCTCGGTTATTGATCACTTTTAAAGTGTTGCCTTTTCATCTTTCGCTTTGTTTGCCGAAAACATACACGCTCAGCACACAGCTGCTATGAAAATTGTTATCAAAGTTAGAATGTATTATAAATACACAAACACGCAATTGCTTTCATACATCTTGTATGAAGCTAAATATCTACACGTGGAACATAACATACAACGCGTGGAGAAACCTACATATCAATATGTACTGATTTTATTTATAGAGGAAATATTTAGCTGGATTTAAAATCAATACTTCTTAAAATCTTGTTATAATTTTTAGGTTCAAATATACGTTTTCGTCTATCTGATTATTTATAAGTAAAACAAGTAAAGATAATATTTAACAAGCCCTGAACAAGCTTTGACATTATCAGTAATGGAGTAAAATTATTCGAGATTAATTAATATGTTTATCTAGGATCGGTGGTTGATCGACGTGTTCAATAGAAAAATGATTTTTTTCGCTTGTTGTGCAGCTATCAAATGTTGCAAAATATGAAAGATTAAGTATTGGTAGCAAAAGCAAGTGTTGTCGCTGTGGGAAATTGGATGGATATAAGATAATGGCCAATAGTGGATAGTTGAAAGATATTAGATAAAGATGAAAGTCATAATGAATAAGATTGGCTCAGGATGAAAACCAGTTGCTTAAAATCCCATTTTCGTTCGCATGCTAAAAACCATAAGAATATATGATATTTTCCATCCAACTTGGCATCATTTTTCGTAGCTATAACTATGTTTGCCATGCCTTTATTTTCAATTACGAACCGTGCAGAAAACGATTTTACGACGGCCCCCATAAATCGAATTTCTTTATTAAAAAAATGGAGACTTCATATTATCCGAGAAATTCTCAAATATTTGACGATTCATAAATCGCCCGTGCCAAATTATATTTAGTAGTAATCAGTATAAATTTTCTTTGCTGATATTTTTTTTCGGGGCGAGATTCGAGCTAATGAGTGTGGGGTGATTTTACAGGAGGAAAAATTGCTAAAGCATGCGACCTAATGGCGCATAAATTTCGGTTATTTGTCCCTATTAATCAGAACAGAAGGCAAAGGCTGGGGGAGGGAAAAAATGGAAAATCTAAACATATAAATCATCCCCTTGTCATCCACCTCCTTCACACTTTGTTATAAACATCCGCAAATATCGCCGAAAAATTAATACCGCTGTCTGGACGGGGAATATATTACACTTTGGAAAGACGTCGAGAGAAAACGTAAAATATAAGCGCCTATGTGCAAATATTTATTTTTAATACACTCTCTGTCTCCCCGTACGGTGTATGTCGCTTAATTTTACATCGCCAACCATATTTTTTACTCAGAATACATATTCAAAATTATTTAAAAGCTCAACAATGAAGTACTATATCGTTTGAAGCTTTGATACATTTTTCTTCTCCTTCTTAAGCTACCGTATCCTTTATCACATGTAGGTGATCTCCATAAGAGAGAGACTTTTATAGGGATGGCATTTTTCATGAGGTGATTTTTCATTTACTTTCCACATATGATTAAGTTAGGATAATATTATTTGAATAGATATTTTATTAAATATAGAATTTATGAGTGTGTAGCGAAATTATTACTATAAGTTAGTGTTGATTAAATGATATTTTAACCCTTTTAGTGCCCATCGAAAAAACTGTACCTTAGTGTAAAACGACAAGCCGTAATTTAGCGACATATTAAAATTATTATCATTGAGGTATTTTTGCTATACATAATTCCCTTTTCAAGACGCCTTTTATGTCGACACTAAGACATCGACTTACAGTGGCAATTGTGTATTAATTCCTTCAAAATATACAATTTTTTTAAACAAGAGTTTCAGAAAAAATCAGCCACTCAGCGTTCTCTGCATGACTTTATTAATCGCCTCAATACACTTGGAACTTTTTTGTGCGATAAATTCGTTCCCTGGAAAATCGCACAAAAAAAGCTATGACTTCCATAGAAAAAATGAAGATGCATTCCGTAAATTTAAAAAATCGCATAACTTTAAAACAGCTATATAAAATATATCCAACATCGCATAAAAAAAGTTAATAAAAAAAAACAGGAAAACAATTAGGAAATTAAAAAATAACATTTTTGGTAACATTTAAAGGACTCAAATGCCAGACATCCACTAGAGATATACTTATTATTTAAATTACAAACTATCTTCGCTGTATGATAATTTTCAATGCAAAAAAAGATTTTTCAAAAATCTAAACCAGAATAAAGAGTGTGGTCGTAATTCAGCGATAACAGATGCAATAGGATTCACACAGTCCCAAATAATAATTTTTTTCCAAATTTCATTTAGTGTTGATGATTTATTTCCTATTTTATCCAAAATATCTCGATACGTACCCTTTATGAAATAAAAAAAAATGTTTTAAAAAAAACCGCATAACTTTGAAATCGCACAAAAAAAGTCGCACAAAAAGAGGTTTGATTGTACTAACATTTGCCATGGCGCACAAATATACGTTATAAGTCTCGTTTATTCAATTTAAACATTTTTCTCATGGATTCATCGCTTAATCCTAACGTAAATATAATTGAGCAACGCTAACGTCACGCGATATGATAAGAATGCATCACATATTTCAAGATGTGATTCATCGCCCTATGAACGAATCATGGATTCTTACGTACAAAATATTGTTGAGCCATTTTTTCACAATTTAAATTCGGTGTCATTATTTAAATTTAACAGTATTTTATGGAGATCAAAAGCATCCAATAATAATGCTAGTAATAATGGAAGCCGTTCGACAAAATTGCTTTCTTGGCAGTGCATTTGTGCTCGTCTTGAAGTTGTCCACGTTTTTCACCGTAGATCGCAGTCATAAATCTTTTGTGTTCAATTTGAAATATATATATTCGCGAATGCAGCATATCAATGACTTCCGTTATCCAACTCCGGCGAGAAACGAGTGACATTCAGAAAATTGCATTTTAAACTACAATATTGCACGCCCCTTGACTTTGACGCTTATTACGAGTCATTTTGGACAGGGAAAAGGCGCATTAGGATCGCAATGATTTGCCTCGATCTGACAATCAATGCTGCTAACTTAAATCCGACTATTAGTTCGAATAAAGCAATTGATATATTTTAACACACTTCAGTCGGGCGTTAGGCGCGCGACTGAATCTTAAACTCGCTTAAACATTAACACAATCCAGTCAGTTTAAGCCCGCAATAAAATAAAGACAACAATATTTTCGACCGACTGTCGTTCTGTAGACGTGTTCCGATATGGCTTTCTGTCTGCATTCGTCGTGTCAGCGATCCGAAAAGTGGACCAATTGGACACACAGACCTTTATTTGTTTTTTAGCTTTATGTTACAAAATCTAGCTAATTTCTTCCCCGCTCTCAAAGCGCAAATGGTCACTCGTCAAGTTAAGAATGAGCGTGTCCTTACGAACATGGATATTAAATTCAGCTTTTGCGCCTTGCTGTGTACTTTTGTTGAGCAGGAAAACATGCTCCCGAATAGCGGAACCAATAAACAGATCTATTCATTTGAGGATTCCCATGTTTTGTTCCCATTTGTCCGTGTGAAATAGCGTTTTTTGTCGACGAAATGATAGTCAGATCAAGTGTTTCACTCGACAATTCTTCGACGGGGGAATGGCTCCGAAATGGCGCCGTGTCACCGGCCATCTGTCAAATGACAGCCATCTTAACAACACTTCTGTTTTCGTCCATTTCTTTACTGCTCTATTTCTGGACGAATAAAACACATTTTTTGCATGTGAAATAAATGGCGACATAATTTCATTTGGTTAATGCTCCAAGAAATGAATACGTCCGTCGTCGACTTAATCATTTATGATGGATGCGTGTTTATTTTTTGCCATTTTGTATGAGTGTTCACAATGAATTATAGATCAATTATATATATCATTGCACAATAAAAACATTTTTGCAATATGACTTCCCCTCTGTCGCTTGATCGACGAAACCTTGTTCATGATCTATTTTTAAAAGTAAATCTATAATGAAAGTTTTACGTGAATCACGATAATTGAGTCGTGCTTATTAACTGATAGCTAAAATCGCTGATGAAGACAATGGATATGTCAACAGCAGTGTGATAACAGTGTTATAGTCCGGCGATAAAATATTCTCAATGTCTTCTCGAACTAACTATTTAACGACTTAATTGCTGACGTCACGGTAATAAACCAGAAAGAAAAATATCCCCATGAAATAAATCCCTGTATAAGTAATATTACTATTTTATATGGCGGAAAAATATCGTTTCGCCTTCATGCGATGATTGATTTGCGAATGTTAAACTACGCTAATCTTAACACTTTACCGACCGCGCAAGACACGTTGGCAATTAAGAATATTTATGTAAATATCAGATCAGTCCGTAAGTTCGTGCGCATTCTTGGGAAAAAATTTAATAGTGAAAATAAAACACAATTTAGCATTATAATTATATATATATCCAAGGAGTAAGCAGGATGAGGCAAAAGCTCTTCCAAACGATCAAAAAATGGCTCGCTTTCAAAACGCGATAAAAGAGAAGTGCAGATGATTATTCGTTACTGGCAATTGGATTCGGATAGTTCATGCGATATCCACTTTCCCAGCTTGGATACTTTCTCAATCTCCTTTAACTTGTTTAGCGAAGAAGTTCCTTTACTATAACTCAACATACAGTGGGCGCGCACATTTTGGTTACGACGTATATATACGTCCTGCCCACCTGGCGTGAGTTCATATTATTTTTTTTTAACGATGCTTAGAATTTATAAAAAAAAATCAATGTGACATATATTTTTTTCTTTATTTAGATACATAAACATATAGATAAGTTAACAAACACAAAACAATAAACAAAAGCACATAAAGAAAATGGAAACATAGAGTTTAAAAAATCAAATATAAAATAAAAATTCGGACACTAGTATGGTAGATTCTTTCCCTTTTTTGTGATAAACTCGACATTTCATGGCTTTAGTTTCCTTTTCATTTGTTATTTGAAAATGCCTTTCAACTAAGCGTGAGGGTTTAGATGTAATGATGGCATAGGTTGGCTTTTTATTATGTTGTCTGAATTTAGCATCAATATGTCTTCCATTTAAAAACTATAAGTTTGCCTCAGAATCTTACCTTATGCTACTAAGTACACGTCCACCCCAACACAATAGCGAAATGCAACCAATTTGCTACTTATCTTAAATTTATGTCAAAACATGTATCGATAACTCACATATTCGGTAAACAAATACTCAACATATATTCCGAGGACGTATATATACGTCCTAACCAATTTCAGTGCAGTTTACGTTGGACGTATATATACGTCTCGCACACTTAACAGGTTAAATAACGAGAGGCTATTCCATGAGATGTATCCATCCTTTCTGCAAACTGATCCACTGTTAATTCATATTTTGTTGAACGATATCAATACACTGATTATATTTTAAGCGTATTTATAAGCATTGTAATTGTTTTCAAAAGTCTTGTATTTCAATATGTGTTTTACATATTTGCCTCCATTTTGTTATTCAAAGATTGTGATGGCTTCCAAATATTAAATATTTTATGAATCCAATTTTTTAACAGTTATTAGTAAATAGTTTTTTACACTTTAAATAATACAAATTTTGCGAAATGGTCTTGTGACTAAAATACTATTGACTTTAAACTTGTCTTCAACGTAAGAAAAATAGATAAAATAAAGTCTATTCAGCATTCACGCGGTCATTAAAGTGTTAACGGATTTAATAATGCCTCTTCCACCCTTCTTTTGTAAATATTTCCAACCCATTTTCCGCGACACACAGAACAAATTGCATCCTTCGCGTAGATATTGATTCGGACCAGATTCGTCCTTTTTTCTGGAAGGCCGTCTCCTTTTTACGTCAGCTCCAATTAGAATATATGGAAACGGCAACCAATATATCGGTTGTCGCTTTAAATTGTCGGTTAATTGGGGACGGGCCGCCATAATTGAGTCGGCCATTTCTCTGGGGGTCCCCTCCATGACCTCTCGTGCTGGCCCCCCCATTGTTGTGACCTCATGCGAGGAGCTCCACGCTCTGCTGGGCCATCGCGAGCGGCCTTTGTCTCGCACCCACCGAAAAATGATCCCTCCCCCTGAATATGATAATCTTCGTCATGAAACCGCGGCCCCCTAATAACAATGTTTTATTGCCCGCGTGTATGCGAACGGAAGTCGTAGTTTGGTAGCTAATGTCGGACCTCGGAGGCCTCCTCCATGCTAATTACCATCGGACCTCAAAACGTTCAACTTTTGGACCTCATTACCTAGACGGGACATTAGAATGCCCGCAATGGCCCGGTGCACCCATCCAAACAGCCCAAAATCATTATAATAAATACTTAAAAAGGCAAATTAACGCATCCGAATCTAACATTAGGGGGTACTTTGATACCCCAATTTCAAACGTTCAATGTAATACCAATCAATATCGATTTTGTAAATTGAGTAATTATCTATCTTATAGATCATTGTACATTGATATTATGATGTAAACAAAATATTTTTGAATTGAAATTGATTTAAACGTCACGAAAAGTGAAACTCCAATCTACAGTTGTGTGTAGATTTGTCTAGATGAAGCATAAAGCAACTACTACTCAAGTAGCTTATTTTTGTTGCATACTGGTCCATAATTGGTCTTTAAAATCTACATTAACCGTTGATCAATTGTAAATTTATATATACCAACGCTTGGACGTTTTGCTTCATCGTTAGGTTTTTCGTAATGGGGACGTTTGAAATACCTCTGAAGAAAGGGTCCCGTGGACATTTTTCTTCACTAACGAGTATTTAGTGGGACATTTTGCGAAACGAACATTAGAAGAGGGCACCATCCCTTTCTTAAGGGCTGTAATTGTGCAACTGTTTCCCCTTGTTAGGGACATGTGTTTGAATAAAAGAGTCATTAACTTTTAAGCGCTCCAAATGAAGAGAGCCTTAGCCGTACGTACGAATCCGAAGAATGTTAAATACCACGATGGAAGAAGAGTGTACGGTAAATGGCATTAATGCATTTTGCATTTTCCATTGCATCCATAATGAGATGTGGAGTGTAGCACTTTTGCGGGGACGTTATCCTGAACGAGATATCTTCTGTGCCTGGTGCGGATAATTTCAATCAACTGTTCCTGAAAGACACCACGAACGGAACAAGATCTAATTTTGCTTTGATGCCAGCTGCAGATGTTGAACGCTTCGCAATCTGAAACAATGTTATTTACGCTTTCGTATATATGAAGTATTTTCAAAATTGTTAAGTATATTAGATATAGAATAATTGGATCATCTTTTGAATTTATAATCTTAGACAGGATCGATTGGGAGCTAAAGATGTATGACATTTAATGACCAAGTGTTTGTAAAGTGGACTAGATCCTGGATTTTCATTGTAAAGATGCGGGTTCAAATCCAATATTAAGAAAATTAGTTTTAATTCCCAATATATCATTTCAATTCAGGCTTAGCCTGATTTGTTAATACGATGATTCTTCCCATGTCAATATAAAAACAAGATTTTTGGATGTAAGAACTGTTACAACTATAAGTTTACCAACACTTTCATGAAGACTTTTTAAATAGTTCAACTCTATTACAGAATCCTAATATCACATTATTTTATATATTGCAAGTAACTTTCTGCAACAGACCACTTTATCAATCGACCTGATATTTGATAGTATCGTCTAAAATAGATGAATCCGGGAAGGATATCTTATTTCATTCGCATACTGTCGTCAATCACCAGATCGCTTTGTCTCGAGTAATTAATATGAACGAAGAGCCCAGGTAATGGGATTTTTCGGGAAATCGCCAATTACCTCTGGGGAAAGAAAACATAGGGTCGCAAAACGAGGGGACGCCATACGGGACGATAATGGCACCTTTTATTTCCTATGCAGGTGACACAAAAATCCCGTAATTACGACCATGGCCATTAGGCCAAAATGGCGGCCATGTTTAAAGTCACCCGACGGAAATACCTTTGTCTGGAGACTTCGTCAGCTCGAATGTCAATTTTTCGCATGCAGAAATTTCGCTGTGGCCCAAATAAAAATAATATTGCTGCCATGTTGCTGATAAAAATTGGAAATCCTTTGTGTCGAATAATGTTATTCAAAATTGTCTGAATTTGACACAATCGTACGGAATGCATTGAAAGATTCGATCATTTTAGTTCCTTTAAAATATATCCTCAGCTTTTCTGTCACGCAATTTCATGTATGGATAACTCAAAGGGATTGCAAAAGCAACTGACACAAAAAGCCAGATAGAACTCTATTATTATATATTTTCAAATATATTATGCAGTATGCAAAAAATTCATTTTGAAATGGACATTTCGTATCGACATCATAATTATCCATATTATTAATGGGAATAAAAATATATACACTTAAACCTTTTTTTGTGCGGTAGATGCGTTCCGCCAAAAATCGCACAAAAAAAACTATTACTTACAAAGAAAAAGTGAAAATGCGTTCCATGAATTTTAAAAACCGCATAACTTTGAAACTTCCATATAAAATATATCCAAAATCGCATAAAAAAAGTTAATAAAAAAAAACAGGAAAACAATTAGGAAATTAAAAAATAACATTTTTGGTAACATTTAAAGGACGTCTGACATCTGGCAGCTCAAATGCCATACATCCACCAAAAAAATACCAATTATTTTAATTACAAAATATCATCGCTGTATGATAATTATACAGTTCCAAATTTTTTTTTTTTTTTTCCAAATTTAGTGTTGATGATTTAGTTCCTATTTTATCCAAAATATCTCGATACGTACTCTTTATGAAATTTAAAAAAAATGCTTTAAAAAACCGCATAACTTCGAAATCGCACAAAAAGAGGTTTAAGTATACAAGTCTCGTATCTCGATCCCAACTGCGAGACTTTAATGACGACGAGCCAACAAAATACGCCAAAAACAGAAAACCTTTTCTTTGAAATAAATTTCACCTTAATTAACAAGTTGTTTTCCCTATTGTTGAATATAAACTTATTTACGCTATAATTGAATACTTGACATAAAAATATGTTCACAGATTTTTTTAATGTATTACTGTAAAGCATAAATGATAAGTGGTACGTTGCTGAAGAAATCTTTCCAATTTCAATTTCTCAAGCATAACATTTTCGTTAACTCGTTCGTCGCTGCGTCCACCATCGCAATGATATTCATTTAAACAACTTAAGGCGTCTTCTCACTTTACAAATTCAAAAAAATCGATTTTTATTTTATTTTAAATTTTGAAAGTACATATCTTTAAAAATGTTATATCGAAATTTCATAAAGATCGGACGAGTCTAACTACATTTTTGGGCGACCGTTAGGTGACTACCTGAGAGCACCCGGCTGCATACGTATTGTTCAGACTCATGGTGCAAGTACAAGAAAGTGGTGAAAAACAATCAGATAGAAACTTTTAAACATCCTTCTGCTCTAGCTGAAGATGTTCACGAGGTTTTGAAACCAATTTATGAAGATCTTCAGAAGAAATACCCAAAATAACAACGAGTGTTTCAACAGCTGTGTCTGGGAAATTTTTCTGCAACCAAAACTTTAAACAAGTTTATCTCAAAACAAGGTTTTTCGGTGGCTGGTTGATGAAATTTCGGAAACTATCCGGCCGATTGTCATGAAATTTGAATGACATATTCTTCATAGTTATGGCTATAGCGCGTATCAGATTTTTGAAATTTTGGTAATTTTTTTTTACAAAAAACTGCAAAAAAAACCGCGTTTTTTTTACTTTTTCGAAAAACGTGCGCCATTTTGTTATTTTCGCGAATATCAAAAATCTGATGATATGCGCTATAGCCACTGATATACTGAATCTAAAACTGTTTCATTTTTTTTGTTTTAAATGACCCATCTCGGAGATACCATCAACAAGTCACGAACATAACATTTCTACACGGGTTTTTCGATGCTACTGTTTTATTATAATAATTGTTCAAAAAAATAAAAAAATAATTTTTTTCATTTACTTGAAAGATGTGTTTATTACATAAGATCCATTTTATCTCATAATTTTTAGCGAAAATCCTCGAAAAAAAATCGTGAAAATAGCCTATTTTTGAGGCGCCTAAAGTGAGAAGACGCCTTAAACAAATATGAGGTGATTTTGGACAATTAGGAGAATATGTTGAGACCCTATCTATATATTTTTTTCGTTTCCTGGCGATCGAGAATTTGTCTCATCTTTTTATAATAAAGAGTACAATCTCTTCTAATAGATTTGCCTGCGGATTTTTATGAACTTCTAAATCGTGAAACGCTTTTTCCGCTTTATTATTTTTATTCTCGGGCCTAGCATTTTCCGACCACAACTATTCTCTTACTAGAAGTTCCCGGAAATTTCTGATTTGAACAGTTTCCGAAAATCGAATCACCACAATCAAGATCAACCTCGAAACTTGCATTCCTACCCTTCTCTGTTCGCACTTATTTATCTACACTTAGTTTTTTATAGTTTGGCTAATGACAGAGTAATTTGTGAAGCTAATCGATCTAAAATAAATAACACTTGAGAGAAGATGTGCCACATATTGCATTCTGTTCGTCCGTGTTTATCCCGTGCGTTATAATATCACATCGCTATTCCTTCTGTTTACGCTCCGACTATCGAATTTGGGCCCCGTGAGCAACAACACTGATTCAGACTGGGCGACGAGAGTGTTAATCCAGGATGGCAAATAATTCGTTCAGAATTAATATACAAAATCAACCATGTAGATGATATTAAAAGTATGAACGGCGTAACATGCGGTTGTTCACCCGTGTTTTCAGTGCTAATGTGCATTGCTGCAAAATAATTTAAAATCACCATTGCGACAAATGCATTCGAACAGCATGTGATTATCGCGATATTTTTTTGCATCGGTGTTGATATTGCTAATTTTAACGACGGCATATTTAATCTAGCACAGAATCATCATGCACGCTAACAAACATGATTCAGTTTACCGTTCAACAACAAGGCTATCGTTATCTTCCATCGTTATCTCTTTCATTACTAGCAGTATCCGATATTCTATCATCGGTGGATATTTTTTTGCTCGGGTCCCATTATCCCGGTAATTGAGCCCAGGCCGACGCAACTACTTCCCGGAATGCATTATTAGCGCAGTCTGTATAAATGGCCCCGGGGAACTAATGCATCCTTCAATTGCACCTTCTCCGATCTAAACTGCATTATGCAAAGTTACATATTACTTTAGTTGGCAGGCGGAAACCAATATGTGACCACAGAAACGTGGTGCAGCATGCGAAATCCTGCATTTTCTTAGTGCAATTTTGCGTTATTTACTCCCGAATATTCCGGATGTTTCCGGAATATTTTGAACATAAACATCCCTCCGCGAGTAAAGCTTTGGACAAGTTTGCAATCACGTAATACTATCCGAGTGGCAAAAATCGACGGGCAAAAGTTGGATAGGTAGCAATATTCGAAGTGTCATATTTATACTTTGTTTCGCTCTTTTTGCCGTTCCGCGGAAGATTTATGGGGACTTATTTCTTTTAGGGAAAATCAAATAAACAGATTTCAACTTTTTTTTGCGCTACTATATTTTATACGATTTGCAGTGCGTCAATTTTCCATTTGCGCGACAAAGGAACAATGGAAAATTTATTCAAACTTAAAAACTCCATCCATTCTTTTGCAAATCGCTAGAGTATTATTATAATACAATACAAGTATATAAAATAATGTAATAAAATTCACAAGATCTATGCGAATCACGTTCGCCACTTATAGAAACGGGCTAACAATTATGTCAAGATTGACGCTGAATTCACACCTTTGTGATATTTCGGGCTCGTCAATTCACCAGTGGACACGTTTTTTTTTATAGAAACAACCCTTGTCAATAATTCATATATATTTTTTACATATCCATGATTATGAGCAGACTTAAATGTCCAAAACATCGACAAAATGTAAATAACTTCTTTCTATCTTTATATCTTTCAGATGTGCGCTGTTTTAATTTTAAACATGTTTAATAGAATTTATACAGGCTTTTTGCACATAGACCGACAACACTTTTCGAGGGTTAGGGGTTAATTCGTGCTATTATGACTACAGATTAAAAAGTTATGATAAATTAATGGTGAAATTTTGGGTATTTTTTCAAAATATTGAAAATAAAAATCTATTTCGACAACCCTGACACTTAGCCTAAGTGTCAGGGTATGCTGTAAGTCATATATGCTAAGTTGTCTTAATCTTATTTCCTTCATTATCACTTTGTTCGTGTATGGCATCCGATCACGAGCCGCTCATTTGTTATATCAGCGGTCCGAAAAGCGGACCGATTGAGCATACAAACCTTATGGCCACTCCGTCCTCTTTTAGGACCTTTTGCGGCATTTTCTATGATCTGTACGATCACGGAAGCAACATAGCTTCTAGACCAGTGGTTCCTAACCTGGGGGGAATTACCCCCCGAGGGGTAAAATGGCAATTCTGCGGGGGTAATGACGCTGTTCATTACCCCATGACATTCCGAGAATGTTCATAAGTAGTTGGTAGGTAAAGAATTTGATTTTTTAAGAGAAAAGAGAGTGTATGCAATTTGCTTCCACAGGAAATGCACAAAAGATAACTGGATCGTGTCTTCAAGCTTCGTATCAAATTGCTTATCCCATTGCTATGAACAAAAACCGGCAAACTATAGGAAACGATTTCATGAAGCCTTGTTTGTGTCTCTCGTTATTGGTGAGCAACGCGTGGCTAAGATTAATCAAATATCATTCTCCAATAGAACAAAGTCGTATTTTAGAGTTTAGTAATGATATTTTGGCAACCATTATTTCTGAAACCTAAGAATGTTCTATGTTTGCGCTGCATTTGGAGAAGACAACCGATGTAGCTTCGTGTTCGCAATTACTAGAATAAATTCGGTACATTAAAGATGACCGTGTAAAAGAGGAATTCTTGTTCTGCAAGTCTTCCCAGCACTACTCGCGGTGAAGACATATTCAAAACGCCAAAACAGTTATTTGTGGAAATAGAACTGGACTGGTCAAAGCTAGTTGGCGTTTGTACAGATGGAAAGGAAACCTTCCATGATGGGAATACGTTCTGGATTTCGAGCAGTCGTGAAACCATTTGCTACTCAAGTTTTGTCTTATCACTGCATGGTACGATCTGGCTGTTAAGAATCTTCCTTCAGATTTACTAAGCGCGTTGAGTGATGTAGTAAAAATTGTGAATCATATTCGTAGCAGCGCTACGAATTTCAGATTATTCAAAGTTTTATTGCGATGAAGTTGGAGCCAAATTTAATGGTCTTTTGTAACACACAGAGGTATCCTGGCTGTAGAGAGGAAGAATTTTAAACAGGGTTTATGAGCTCCGTGAAGAAATAGGATTGTACTCAAAAATAAAAGATAAATCATTCATTAAAATGCCGACGTATCTTGCTGATTTTTTCAATTAAATTAACAGTCTGATAACAAGGAAATAGAAAGCAAAGGGTTAAAAATGTAATTTCGTATAGTTTTGTGCAATTTCATGATAAAATTTTAAGGGGGGGTAAAACCAGTTTCCCTGATAGGCTACAGGGGTAACGAGACTAAAAAGGTTAGGAAACACTGTTCTAGACACTTTCTATCATAGTATTTTTTACAACAGTAACCGCCATCTATATGTTAGATCGATTTTTTTTTTGGACTGCCTTTGTATATTATTTTAAAACATACTATTTTATTAAACAAACATCTTAGTCTTGTATCGTCCTTATGAGAAATAAAATAGCTGGACATCTTATACTCCAAAGAATAAAAATTTTAGCTATTTTTAAAGAACATAAACTAATATCACCACAAAATATTTTCCTATATGAAGTCTCATATGGTGATTGTCTGCATTTGATAACGAATATCATATGTATTTGTATGTGTTTCTCATCTGTACAACTTGTAGTAATAAATGACGATTTAAGAGAATGCAATATCTTTTAATACTTATGGCAAGTTTGTGTTTCAATTGGGTCTTAATAGATTCACCCCCGTTTATCTCCTCCTCGGGGGTTGTTTATCCATGTCTTTACGTAACCGACAATTATCGACGCTTAGTAACTGTTCATCTTGTCACCATTTTAGCTTATTATTCTACCATGTGTTGTTGGCACTTAGCCGTCAAACTTTCTGAAATTTCAAATAGTTTAACGTCGCTCGTTTCCATTTTGAACGGAGACATTTGCCGCAGTTTCTGTTTACGTTAAACTTTGTCCATAGCTATGGCAACCGCTGCGAAAAATGACTGATGCATCCAGTCCTCGCCTCAGATATTTTCAATTCCTGTGCATTAATATTTATCAAATATTTTCGCAATGCATTGCAAAAATCCATATTTATCATATAGGCAGATAAAAGATCGTGATTTACCGCTTGGATGACAAATAATTCAATCCAAGCGATACAACTCGACGATCGATTCGATATAGGCTTGCTTCGACTACTCGTCGGCTCATTACGGATGGCAAATTAATTAACAAGAAAAATGAAAGCAATGCTCTTCATTGTTCCATCCAAATTTGGGCGTGTTTAATTAATGCAGAAGTGTCGCACATTTTCTCAAGATTGAAAACACCAGGCTTGGCTTTAACAAGTTTTGCCCTCGAAGACTTGGAAACTTCCTCGTTGTGCGCTTCGAAATAATGCAGCATTCATTAAGCCCCACCTTGATGCATCCGCTTGGCATCACCGAAGACACTTTGCATAAAGACATCTTCTTCAGGTTTTATTCTGAGATTTTTTTCATACAAATTGGGCTTGCGACGTTTTAATTAGAACCCAAAACGACCTATTCAATTATAATAAATGAAAGCTCTTATACACCTGCATTTACAGAACGTATCGTCAATAAGTCCTTATGTGGCTTACATTTACAATTAAAACAAATTTAGTGCACTTAATTCCTGTCCTAATCTCATATATAAAAATCAATGTTTGTTTGGCCGTATTTAATGCGCTTCCATACCGTTCATTCGATTGAGATAAAACGTTGTCAACTTATTGTTTACACTTGCGGGAATGACATAAGCATATTGTATGGATGCACCATGTTGGCGCATATTGATCTGGTAAAATGAAGTTTGGGCTGCATTAAGTCGGTTTTCAAGACGAGAGCATCTGTGCATGTTTTTGGATCCCAACTCTTTGACTCGCACTACACATTACCTAAAGCAATAAACCACGTACTGCGCTTCTTTTCAAATAATTATTAAGCGCGTGTGTAGATAGTCGCTAGTACAATTTAAATTTGAAATTAACAACGCGTTTTCATAGATTGATCAAAATTTTTTGCTTATATTTCATTGTATTCTTATTGATTTTCGCTTTCGTGCAAATATAAATAATAAAGTGTTATCCAAATGTGACATCTTGCTGAAAATAGACATCAAACACATCAATATGATTCAATTTTGAATATAAAAAGTCACTCAAAATTTATTGGTATCGCTCAGCATTCAGCGTAACAGCATTTCCATCTTCGAAGAAATCTGACCCAATTGCCCAAATGCACACCAAACCTCTGAAAAATTGACTATTGATAAATTTAATGAAGTAGGACAGGTCTATAATTGACTGATTGATATTGTTGTTATGGTTCTGATTTAACCATAGATGGAAAGCATTAGCATAGTATAAGAAAATCTCTTGTGGTGATCGTCTAGGTCTCTTAATGGATATGGCATCTTAAAGAGAAGATAAGTACGTTGTAATTAATTTTAGTGCAGCATTCAGCTTGAAGTGTCTTTTTCACTTTGTTTTAATTAACTCTTTCTCCTCGGTATTAATAGTTGCAGGTAAAAGCAAATAAATTAATTTTCAGTTTAACAGTTATACTTCCTCTCGAGTTGCGCTCTCATCAGAACGTTATGAATTAGTCGGGAAAATGCTCATCTCCATCCCCCATTTTTAATCAAAGGAAGTAAGGAAACGCTATGCTCTCTTTTCTAATGAAAAATTATATTATTTATATTCCTGTTGAGTGTAGATCTTCTTTGGTAATGGGGTTTTGCTCTTACGCGTTCAGCATTTCGCTGCGTTTTATCCCGAGCATTCAGTGCTTTTTCCTCTTTGACATGGCACAAATTAAGATTCAAAAGAACTTAATACTTCGCATGCTTCTTTGTCGGGCTTAAAGACAAACATAGCGATGGTGTACATATTAATTTTTTTTCACCCAAGAAATCTATTCATACACAATTTATCTGAAATAAATCCGGGCCATTTAAATATTTTCGTAATGCAAATTGATTTTCAGCTTTCGGCTTCGGATTTCCGGCTATTTTAGACGCAAAACAGACGAAGTTCGTTTACCATCGCATAATCATTTAAATTCAATTTATTACGATAGAGTTGACGTCCTTTGTGCTTGGCAAAATATTTCATTGAGTTACGTCCCATTGGGGAAAACAGGATGTAAATACGGCCACACTTCCGGTTTCCATTTTCTCTATGACCTTTGTCAGCCGCTCCAAGCGAGGGATGTTTACGTCATTTGAAACTTCATGCTTGTCATCGAATAAAATCTTATGCGAACTCGATCAAAATAAAGTCGAAAACCATGACGATTGATACTACATCATATAAATGTCCCAGGAAAATAAATATAACCTCCGTTAGACAATGTATTATCAATTCGAAACCCCGTTTGCAATAAAATATATACATAATAACCTTATTATTTAGTCACCTTTGAACTGGACGATGGCGTTGAGTTAAGTATTGAACGTGTCGCATACAAACAATAATTACTTTCATACTTTGTCAGATACCTATGTTCCTATGTTGTATGATGACTTCAAAATGCTCAAATATGCATAGTTTCTGTGCGTCAGGGTATCAGTGTTCAATGTTTTTGTTCAAGTTTTTTGACTATGAAAATATATTAAGTTGTACCATAAGTTTCTTTTGCAAATGAACACAGATCTAATTATAGCATTGGTTGAAGAAAACCCGCGATATACTGTTCGCGAAATAGCTAACGAGTTAGAAATTCCACGAATATCTGTCCATAATCATCTGACAAAATTGGGCTACATCAATCGTTCAGATGTGTGGCTTCCTCATGAACTGACTGACTCAAATAAACTTCAGCGTATTTCAACATGCGATCTTCTCCAACGACATAGTAGCCAATCTTTTTTGAAGAGACTTGTCACTGGAGATGAAAGTTGGATACTCTATGAAAATATCCAATGTAAACGATCTTGGACCAAAGGTACAGAAGCTTTAACTGTAGCTAAATCTGGCCTACATCCTAAAAAAGTTTTGCTATGCATTTGGTGGAACTGGAAGGGGGTAGTTGTTAGAATTTACCTTGATCAATATTTTGCCAATAAACCTGAGAAATTTTGGCAAGAAGGCATTATGAGGCTTCCGGAGAGATGATTGAAGATTTTTTTCTTAATATGACAACGAAAGAAACTTATGGGACACCCTAATAAATATGTAAAGAGCTCAAAATAAATCCTCTATTAAACTCTACCGAATGCTGCCAATTATTGAGATTTTTTTAATGAAATCTCATTTTTTACAAGATGGATTTTTTCAGCCTACGGTTATCCCTTGAAGTACTCGTATATATTTGAGGCAAAACTTTAAATATAAACTAACAGCGCTTTCTTGGATATTCCTTATCTCGCCGAGCTAATTAGCAGTTTGTACAAAAATTACTTGCTCGAGCAGCACTTGCCCTTAAAACAGGTAATAAGGAAAATCGAGTATTGGCAGGCTCCCGTAAGCCGCCGCGTAAGATTTTCATCTCGTTCCAGGGCGGCACCGAAGGGACACCGCGAATAAGCCGGTGTACTTATTTATCCAGGATCTCCTCTCGGAGGCTGAGGAAGATCAGTTTGCGGTGAGCCGGGAGCGCCTCCCCGAAGCCCACCGCACATTAACATTGCCCGAGATAAGGTGGCGCCCTTTGTTGCCAAGTTTTAATATCACCAGCTTGCGGTCCTGGCCTTATTAATGAAGTTTGCCTTAATGCACCGCTTTTGCAGTAATAGCCGCAAAGTTTTTAATTTAGCCCGGCTACGGCGAGTCCTGCGCACTGTTGATTCTACAAAGGACTACTTATGCAGTCATATTTATTTGTGCTCCCGACGACACTCTCTTCTTAACCTCTGGATTAACTACCATTGGCTTTGTTTTAATTCCCGAACAAAAACTTCGCATAGACTCTGGAATCTCGGCTCGATTGTTGGCGCAGACAGGGAAATGAAGGAACAATCGTACAACTACATCCAGGCTAAAAGCGCACACTTTAAAAATGTTTCGTTTCAATTTAGTACAATTCTTAAAGTGCCATATACACTATCAGATATAGGCTATATCCATATAAGTTATGATTGTTTTTACAGACATTTAAGCATGATTGAGACATTGAAGTAGGATCTATGAATGAGTAGTGAAATTAATATTATATTCAAATATGTTGCAAATGCGTGACTATTTTAAATTTCTGAATAACTTCCAAATCCAAGCAATCAAAATGAATATTTGATACAATTCCATACAGACAATGAATTTGACAGGTGACAGGTTTTGATATTGTAGCGAACCTCTGCTAAAAATTCAAGGCAGGAATTAAATACAAATTCTGGGGGTTTCATAAATATTAGGTTCGTGGTTAAAATATTAACCTTTAATTGAAAAACTAGGCCATTTTCTGATCTCATGCCGCGTAATAATGAAATCATAAGAGGAATCCGTGCATATTGAGGGCAGAATATCAATATTATTCCATTCAATTATAAAATTCTTATTCTATTGAATAGTTGCGACATAGAGAGAGCCCTACTGCGAGACTTTCGAACGACGAACGTCATCCTTAAGAAGGTATTTTAGTATAGGGGCACCAATATACAAAAAAAATGTAAAGGGTCAAAAAAAAGGGCGTGTCCTGGTTGACACGATTTAAACCCTCTTATTTATCTAAAATAAAAATATATAAAATATTATTAATAAGCAAAGATATTGCTATAGTCCCTACCTTAAAAAAATATATTTTCAAAATATTGTTTTTAAAAAAAAGTCATTTTTGACCTTATTTTTGTCAGTTTTAATTTTTTTTTTAAATATCAGTAAAAAAAATTTTGAGACTAAATTTGGTAGGAGCGATAGACAGTTATATATAGAAAATTAATATTAAATTTGAAGTAAATCAGTTAATTATAAATTGAGATATCGTGTCAACCGTGTTGAAAAAAATTACTGCTGCATGAAATCGATTTTATATTATCCAAAGTCAAATACAGTTAAATCAACGATCAATGCTCATATTAAATTATCTAATGGTAATCAAACAGTTAGGGTATTGCTTGAAGGAAATTCATGATTGAAAGTGATGTTGTTTAATCTTATTCATGCATCTTCCACAAACGATCTTCAATTTTTGATCGACAAATTATTTTATATTTTATCCTCTTTCATTCAGAAACTGATATACTTAGTGGGGCATCGTCTTCGTGTTACTAAATCTTATAATATTATCATTCGTTCCACTCCAGATATAAAAAGATAAGTAGACTTCTATGAAATGTGAACTCATTTTATCTGTCCGTTCATGGAAATGAACGAAATCGGTGATTGAAATTGTTGGAAAATAATGTAATGTTGAAAACATTTCATTAACACTTTCTAGTCTTGTCTATGGCACACATGCTGTATCATGTGCAATTATGATGATAATATATCTTTTTATAAATGCTTTAATTTGGGATTATCAATATATTTTGAATCAAACGCATTTTTTGATCCATTAAATTGTTAACGCAATATTTAATTAAATGCTCCTCAAACGTTGCCAAAATTTTCAACATCAATTTGGGAACAGCATCCGGATGATATTAGCAAATTTGGCGGGACCATTTAAAGAGCTGTGATTAAGCCGCGTTATAGATAGCACTCCTTAAACAAACTTAACATTAGCATGTCCATTGGCGAAATTAAGTCCCAAATTCGGCGTTGAATGTTTCCTTTATCGCCGATCCCGGATTTTATCTCTGCGGCTTTCACAAAGATTGTATCTATTAAGAAAAGCCAAGTACGCTTCGGAGATTAAGAAAGCCGAGACTCAGATTAAATCAACCCTTGCGACCGAGCGCGAGGGAATCCCCGATAATTTGTAGGCTTCGTCTCCGTGTGCGCTGAATCCAAAATTCGACCGAAAAAATACAACCTTTTATGCACGAGGCGCTTATAAATAAAATTTGAGGCCCAAGGGTTGATTGCCCGAGGGAAGATATCAGCGGCAGGTGTCGCGTTTCCCCGTTAATTTAGTTAAGGGCAGCTAAGTGATGCCAATGAAACCAACGAATGCTTAATGGCCGGATATTTTTCAGGTGCCGTATCCAATTACGGAAAGAGTCGATTGTCTTTCAGCTTACCATCCCTGCTGAAAACTGCTTAAAACAAATTGAAAAATTGATTTGGCTCGTATTTTTAAGCGCAGGGTTGCGAGGTTTCTTCTGCATACAGCAACGTAATATGCTCCCATTACGTAACGGATTTAGATGTGGTATTAAAAGCAAAAATGTTTTACTTTATACTAGTAATATACATATAAAATAGCAATTCGACGACATGAGCGTTTATATAGAGCGAAATCGTATAATTCCATCGGCCAATTGCCACTTGTGATCATTTGATTAGCCTGATTGATCGTTCGATTATCGCGATATCTTGAAATAATCGAATATCTTTGATATTGACATGATTTTTTATATTTATAACGCACAATAAATTCAAGAAAAATGTCAATAACCGTTTAATTGCATTGCTTTAAACCAGATTTGATTTACGCGAAATATATCAATTACCGCATAAATATATTTGGACTGGATTAAATTTGCCAAATGTATTTGAAAATCTTATCGTGAATCTCTTCTTGGTTGGATATATAAACGGAATATCTATCGATTCATTAAATTAACGAAATGAATTATATTTATCAATATCATCAACATTTTTGGGGTTTTAAAAACGATTACTTGATAGATTAGGACAGGGCTATCTATTGTATAAGGGACTGATTTGCATTCAGATCATCTTTTAACTGAATAATATTATTTTGCATAGATGTGGATCAATTAAATAGAACTTGTTTACCTCCGAAAAAACCCTTATGGATATCACCTATGTTTGATAACATATATGGCACTTTAAGAACCAGGAAAACATATGGATACGCCACTTTTTTGCTGAAAAAGTCATCCAAAAATGTGAAATTCGATTATTAAATACGTTTTTAATGACGCAAAAAATTGATTCGTCGTAAGATAAAATTATTTTCTGGGGTCTTAATGTGCTCGCTCCAGTCGTGACGCGCCCCTCTGGAGTAATATGATATTTTATGCGCCACCCGATGGAACTCATTTAGAAATAATATTTCAGATAAAGGACTTTTCATGTTATTAATGGTACAACTTTGCCAACGAGAAACCTAGACGATAGCCAGACTAAGGTCGTCCGCACACAACCTTCGAACTTCTTCGTTTCGTCATAAGTATACTTATCGTATCGGGTTTTTGTGAACGGGCTGAAAAATTAATTCTAATTACGAAAATTAATGAAAGACGACCGCTCGCTGTTTTATTAAAATTAACCGCCTACATCGCGACTTTCAAAGCGAAACTTCTTCGCGATTCCACCACATTTAAATTTCAGTCGAATTAAGCTCGGACACGAAACAAACCATAATTAATGACATTTTGCTAAGAATCAGTGCCTCGAGAGAGATTGATATCGAATGTCTGAAACGGCCGAAGCGAAAATGGTCTAATCCACATTTTAAATAGATGAATTATGGCGATGATTGAATTCAGACGCCATAAAAACGACCGCCTTTACGGTGCATGAAATCTTTATTTTTCATCGCTGGAAAAATATCCAATCCGCGATTCTATTATGCGATATTATTAAGCGAATCCAATATTTCAGAAAAAATATGCCGGAAGCATACTGTTATTGAGCTCCATTGTTCTTATCTTTGATTTAGAAGCGTTCTCGGAAGAACG
This sequence comes from Stenopsyche tienmushanensis, assembly GCA_008973525.1. NCBI lineage: Eukaryota > Metazoa > Arthropoda > Insecta > Trichoptera > Stenopsychidae > Stenopsyche > Stenopsyche tienmushanensis. Next base: position 465,305 of record WACJ01000043.1, read on the forward strand.
CTCCAAGTAACATTCAGACTTGAAAATACCCTTGAAATATCAGAGAATAATTACCACAAATTTTCCACACGCATTAACAATATAATTAAGTGCAATTGCATTTAAAAAAATATATATTTATGCAAGTCATATGTTACATGGCTCTCGTGTTGTGGTCACTGCGACAAACCCTCCGTAGAGTAATTTCGCAGTCTGCAAATTCACCCTACAAATAAATTCGAGAATGTCCAACATAATAAAACCACATTAATTAATAAATAATGCTCAATTAAATTTAATAAGTTTCAATGAAAACTAATATGAATTCTAAATACTATAACCGAAGCCTTAGCTATATTATATCGAAAGTAGACGACGTTTATTTGACAATAATCAAAGTAAACTTACTTATAGACACAAAAAACTGCTTTGCAACTTTAAAATCTTGATAGCACCCAAAATTTCACACTTATTCCTTCAATTAGTATTTATTTTGTGGGCACCTCTATTGTGTTTTTTTTTGGCAACCCTATTCCGTGGCTCGCACGGTTTTCAGACCTGACCCCACTGGATTTCGTTATCTGGGAACGCGTCCTATTCCGTGGTTCGCACGGTCTCCAGTCCTGACACCACTGGATTTCTTTGTCTAGGGGTGTGCTAAATAATTAATTTACATTAAACCAACTTTATTATTGCTTAAATGATTACATTTATTATGGTATTTGTACCTCAATACCATTTACGTGCGTCTATCGAACATATTTTTATAATATCAACATTATTGTTTTTTTATTGTAAATATTTCCCATTTGGGAACCATCTGTATATTTCCGTTAATAAATAAGAATCCGAGCTATTTACAGGCGAACGTTTAATGCATTCGTAATAAGGTGCGCCACCCGAGCGCTCCCGTCTGTCATATTCTCAGTCAGTTATATTTTTTAAGGGATGTTTTTCATGGCGAAAAATCCCGAAACGTCCTTATTTTATTTGTCTAACATTAATAAGGTCTTTTGTATTCCTTCCGTGGTGAATTATTCATTCTATTTACGTTCGCTAATGCACAATGCGTTAAGTGAAGTTCTCGCAGGATTTCGCTAAGCTGCAATTAAGTTGATGATACCCGCTCGAAATGCATTCAACTCTGCAAAAGGATTCAATTAAGAGGAATAATCCTTTCGCCGCTGGGATGTAGTCTGATAAAGCCATTAACAGGCGATTCCAAAACTCAACAGGGATTTATGCGAGCATAATTCGGAATAATTTTAACTGGATGATCGTCTAAAAGCCCTACGATCGCTACACACCCTTTAACTATTATTTGTTATCTATCCGAGTCCATTAAAATGCGTTCAATTTAAAGGAGCCCTCTTTGTAGCACTCGATCCTTGTTAGGATAACATCTAGACCGTTTCCAATTTGAATAAACTAATTATACTATCAAAAATCATGTCCGATTAAATCGCTACAGTTCGAAGCGATTCGTATTGGAATATTGTGTGAAATCAATATTTTTTCGAACAATACTCGCCGCGACGATTACCATGGACATGTGTATCGATTATACAGATTCAAGTGTGTCTGATCATACATTTTTGATTGATATCTGATATTATATCCATATCTGGAATGGCGACACTTGAGAGCAACAACATCACATACCCACCTGATAAAACGATATGAACTCGAAAGTATCGATTCTGAAATTTTATATGAAAGCTTCAATGCCGTGAGACATTTAAAGTAACTGCACATTGCCATTGCAATATAGCAAAGTTCGTTTTAACTCTGTCTTTATGTAGCAAAACGAATAACGACTAGACTAGATAGATCATTATCAAAATTATTCACTTCTTCTGAAATTCATTATAAATATCTCAGTTTGAGAATATTTCTAAACTATTTATTTTGTTAATTTCAAATGGATTTACATAATTTTTTATGATTTTCCTTGCACTCATTTTCCCATTTCCTTGTTTTTATCAGTTTTATCAACCATTCTTTGTGTGGGCAATCGTCGATAAGGCGAATATTAAAGGATTCCCAAAAGACTTTAATAACTTAAAATCTCATAATTACTGATATCAAATACTACGAAAAACATGAGCTATTCCATAATTAACGTGAAGCTAACATAGAACAATGAAAGTCGATTTTATGCAATCGTTTTAAAGAAAATTATTTCTTAACGTGTAAACGAATTATAAATTATTATAATCTTCATTATTTTCCAAACAAATTTGAGCAGATAATCTCTCATTTAAGCCATTATTTTATTATATTATTTAATTTTACTTTATTGACGTTGTCTACGAAACCCTGGGGGTATATAAAAATCACTTAGAGTACCTAATTTCTAGGTGTCTTCACCAAAAGCAATAATTTCAACTATTAATTTTCAAACAGTAGACATAATCTTATTATCATTATTTTTCATTAAAACTAAAACTAACTAAAAATCCCTTAAATCGTGGTGATTCAAGCTTGAATCGCAATCCATGGATTAACTGAAGCGCATTAAAATGATAGAATTTCAGCTTGAAATACATATCGTATGAACTTGATATAGGTAAAAATTTATTTTAAGGAAAGTCAGTACGTACATGTCTGAATACACTCAAATCTCTTTTTGTGCAACTTTTTTTGTGCGATTTCGAAGTTATGCGGTTCTTTTTTTAAAATTTCATAAAGAGTAAATATTGAGATATTTTGCATAAAATAGGAAATAAAACATCAACACTAACCGAAATTTGGAAAAAAATTATAATATGGGATTGTTTAAATCGTAATTGCATTTACTATCGCTGAATTACGACCACGCCCTTTATTCTGGTTTAGATTTTTGAAAAAGTTGTTTTTTTTGCATTTTTCCAAAAGAATTTTCAAAATCGAAATCCAAAATCTTAAGTTTAAATTAATTTAATTTACTTCAAACCCTTTATTATTCCTACCAGATTTATGTCAAAATTTATTTTTTAACTATTTCAAAAAAATTAAAACTGTGACGTAATAATGTCAAAAAATGATTTTACTGATTTTTTTTATTAACTTTTTTTATGCGATTTTGGATATATTTTATATAGCTTTATCAAAGTTATGCGGTTGTTAAAATCCATGGAACGCATTTTCACTTTTTCTATGGAAGTCATGGCTTTTTTTGTGCGATTTTCCGCGGAACGCATCAACCGCACAAAAAAAATTTAAGTGTATATTATTCGTGTGAAATATATTAAAGCGATACCCATCGTCAAAATATAGCAAATTATATTATTTTAAAATATTATAAATACTTTGTATTGATAGAATATAGTCAAACACACAATTCAAATATAATTTTTATATATTCAAATATAACCGAACGTAATAATTGAAAACTACTGTTTAAACTATTTTAAAACTACTGGTGAAATTTAGATTCACTCTATTATCTGGCGTAAGAAGAAGTGTTTTAAACATTTTTTGCGAAACCCAATCGTTTCTCCAAGTAATATTTAGTACGGAAATTCCCGATCGTAAAGTGTTTAATGCCTATCTAGATCTCATAGAATTTAGAATACTTCTCTTTCCTTTGTTTCCATGTGTTTTGCGGATTTTCAAAAATTTAAAAAGAATTTAAGAAAACGTATAAATGAAATGTAAATACATGTACGTGTATAATAGATACATTAGTTGATCTAATTGTATATTATTTGATAGTTTGCAAGGGTAGTTTTAGTGGGTCAAAGCCCGTCTTCGCTTGTTCCATGCAGTTTACAAGAGGAGGGTCCTGTTTTTGGGAAGATAGTTCGCTGGCGAGGCTTTTGTGCGGTTGCGTGTAGAGCCGGCATTGTGAGAAGAGAACATCCTTCGGCGCTGGAAAGGATATCTGTCAGTTATGATTACTTTTATCCTCTTCAACCCTTTTCATGGGGCATTGTCTGCGGTTTACAGCCAAACGAGCGCCCCTCCCCGCGGTTAAACTATTAACCGAGTGCCTTTGTTCGCAGCGCTTCAAGAACAATGTCTTGGCCGCATATCCACTCCAAATGGTACTCTACCTCCACAATAAACCACTTCACATCTACTACATTTCCTTTTTAGACCGTCTCCCAACATCTTCTAATTACCCTATTTATCTCGAAAAATCGTATATTCTGGCTACCGGCTTACAATGGATAGAACGTCCCAAATGAATCCATGAGAGCATTCCGAGCATCGGAATACTTTTGAAATGCATTATAATTGATCAATAACGAATTTTAACAATGAAATAAGTATTAAGCCCTAAGTTTTAATATTTCACTATAAATTCCTACTTTTATTGATATTTGGAATCTTCTTTTGATTTCTGATGGAAATATACTGGATTCTTTGGTTCCCCAATGCCATTTTCTTGGATTATATAAATACACGTCACCCGCAAAAAGTGACTCAACTAAAGCGCCATATCAATATGTACACTTTTACATCGTTATCATAGCTCTCTAAGACCATCACAATCCTGCTCGTGTTCATTTCTCATGAGTCGCTTATTAAACCGAATCGATCTAGACCTTTTTTATCGCTCCATTGAATCAATTCGACATGTCAAATGTTCATATAATTACAATCCGATGGCGTTTAGTCTTTGTATTCAAATTGTGCGTCGTCTTTTTGCTCGGCGCACCGGTGCGTCATATATCGTTCGCCTTAAGGAATCAGCCACGACTCGGAAGGCAAATCGAAGGAAGTAAATCTCATATAAATAATGGATCTAGAAATCTTCCACGTTGGATGAGATGGAAGTCCCCGTGCCTAGATTGTCTCGAATCCCCGGATTGATTAATCACCCCCTTACAACGCGTTATTCTACGCGAATAGAATATGCACGCCCTACTTCACCTTTACGTTTGAATGCTGCTCGAAGCAGGGCTGGGATAAAATTAAATTAAACCGCTTTATTGCGAGACGAATTCGATCGATTTACGTTGAAAAAAATTAACTATTTGAGATTCATATGCTATTTAATTCAGTGCAAATTGCAATCATATCCATCACGTAAAGATCTTACATTCATTGATCAAATAGAAATAATTTCAGATACAGATTTAAAGCAAAATGTTCAAATATCAAGATCATCAAAAATCCTAAATATGTACAGGCTTAAATTTTGCAAAAGACATGGAATTGCTCTGAATTTAAGATTCGAGCAACATGATGATAATATCTTAATTCATGAAAATTGAAAACGTTTGTTTAATTTAGTATGTCGGTGGTTACGTGCATCCAAATATTTGATCTACAAATGCGATTGTAAATATGATTTATCTCAATTGTCTGTCTGATGTATAATAGAATTATGACTTGAAATGAGTCATGCTTTTTAGGAATCTGTATTCTTTCCACTGCTTATTCATCTTAATTTTAATAAAAAATTGTCTTATTGCGTTATTTCTTATATCTGCCATCTATTTATCATTTGGATTTCCATTATAATGTCCTAAGCAATATTTTTTGATGTAAAATCTGTACATTACAAGAAAATAGCTTGCGCCATCTCTACTGTGTATGTACCAATAATGTGCCTATTTTATTATATATTACACAAATAATACATAAAATCAAATATTCCTTGGACTTATATTTAAAATCATATCATCGTGTTTTGGCTCTCATTTGGATATTATTTCATCCCGGTTCAAATAATTTTCGGCTGTCCCAACCCTGCCCAGGCCTGAGACGAGATCCAAGTCCAGCCGAGTCATCGCGGGACTCGAACCCCCGTGCTTTGGCTTCGAAAGCGGCACCTCGTACATTAATGCCAAAACAATAACGACTTATTGTGTATCCAGATACAATATCGGCGTTATAATGCCACACAGACGAATGGCGTTGGTTGAACAATAGCCTTTCTTCGCCACTCTCAGCATCATGCAACGGAGATTCCTTGAGAACTTCCACATGTGCCTCATTATTAACATCAATATAATCTTCGTTTGAAATCCTTTATAATTTCCACGTTCGGCTTTATTTTACGAACACAATAGGATGACTGGGTCGAAGTTGGCGGCCTTAGGATTATTAACACTCGAGCCGGCTTCGCAATACATTAAATCATGTCTAGCGTTATTTCCTAATTAATTTCATACTGTGCCATCTTTAATGCATCTCAACAATATAAAAAATTGCGTTTTATTAACACTTGTGCGATGCGAAAGATGCTGCGACAAAAAATGCTAAGGGGAGACCCTTGCTTTGAAACATGTCCAGATTACGACCTTTGATCGTACAAAACCTTTGTTTGAATGCTGAATGCCTCGATATTTTGCATAATAAATCTGTAGTAAGTCATAATTATTTATAATTTGTGCTTTTAAATTAAAAAAAAAAGACTTAAGGCGTCTTCTCACTTTAGGCGCCTCAAAAATAGGCTATTTTCACGATTTTTTTTTTCGAGGATTTTCGCTAAAAATTATGAGATAAAATGGATCTTATGTAATAAACACATCTTTCAAGTATATGAAAAAATTTATTTTTTATTTTTTTGAACAATTATTATAATAAAACAGTAGCATCGAAAAACCCGTGTAGAAATGTTATGTTCGTGGCTTGTTGATGGTATCTCCGAGACAGGTCATTTGAAACCAAAAAAATAAAACAGTTTTAGATTTAGTATATCAGTGACTATAGCGCATATCATCAGATTTTTGATATTCGCGAAAATAACAAAATGGCGCACGTTCTTCAAAAAAATGAAAAAACGCGTTTTTTTGCAGTTTTTTGTAAAAAAAAATTACTTAAAATCAAAATTTCAAAAATCTGATGATATGCGCTATAGCCATAACTATGAAGAATATGTCATTCAAATTTCATGACAATCGGCTGGATAGTTTCCGAAATTTCATCAACAAACCACCGAAAAACCTTGTTTTGAGATAAACGCGTTTAAAGTTTTGGTTGCAGAAAAATTGCCCAGACACAGCTGTTGAAACACTCGTTGTTATTTTGGGTATTTCCTCCGAAGATCTTCATAAATCGGTTTCAAAACTTCGTGAACATCATCAGCTAGAGCAGGAGGATGTTTAAAAGTTTCTATCTGATTGTTTTTCACCACTTTCTTGTACTTGCACCATGAATCTGAACAATACGTATGCAACCGGGTGCTCTCAGGTAGTCATCTAACGGTCGCTCAAAAATGTAGTTAGACTCGTCTGATCTTTATGAAATTTCGATATAACATTTTTGAAGATATGTACTTTCAAAATTTAAAATAAAATAAAAATCTGCTACTGATTGATATATTTCCATTAATGTCATCAGCCAATTTATGCAATTCTTCTATTCTATGAACATCCCCATAGTGTCGATCGCCATTTATATTTTATTTACCCATATATGATACACATTGTGTTAATAACGCACATGTTTTTCAGCAATTGTTGGCTTTGACATTGTTTATAATTGTGTTTCCAGAACAATGTCTCGATAAAAACTTATTGTAAATAAGTCTTAAAAATTATTTTCTGATAGCCTTTAATATCTTCTTTAAAGACAATACAATTCTTAAATTGATTGGATATCTTACCAGTATCTTCATCTATTTCTTCCAAGTCGTTAAACGATCGTGCATGTGGTTTACCTCACGTTTAATTTAGCCCTTGAACGTGTTAAGGAAGCTATATTTAGCACTATAAGACTCCATGGTTCGTTATATTAACACATATTACTTGCAAATGAAATATTTAGTCATACATTTACAAATTAAATGCATATGTTACAAGCTAAATTTCATTTGAATCTTAGTCGGTAAAGATCTGCAATGTTGTATTCGGATATTAATGCAAATTGATATGAATTTAAAATGTATTAATCCGATTTATAATTTTCAATCGTATTTCAAGGAAGAATTTGTTAGATGTAAAAATATAACCAAATCTGAAACGATTTTTCGCCTTGTAACATCGAAATACAATATATTTATTCGTGCATGCGTACGTATAAATATACATATAATCGGATTATCCGTTCTTTTATAGGGTCTTTTCCCTGCAAACCCTTTTATTTTATTTTTAATGATATTATTACATCCAACAGCTGGCATATCCGATTTCTAGTCGCACGTACGGCTTAGGGTCCCCCGTCAAAATAATAATCGCATTACTGAACGGTTTCGGGTTATTTCTTTGCCGTATGAAATACATCTGATTTCTGTCCTATGTACGTTGCTCTCGTCGAGGCTCTATTTAAATAATTCCGCCAGAATCGATATAATGTGTGTCCTTAGATTGTGAATAATATCATCCCCTGTCAAATTTGAAGTGCTCCAAAGGCATTTACCTCTTTTGTCCGATTAACATGCATTTAGGCTGTCAACTCTTTGTCCGGGATGAAATATTTTTTGCTGCCATGTCCTCGTTATTCCGCGGCGAATCTGCGTGGTTATATTGTGTGGGAGATATTCCGCAAATTAACAATGGGAATATGGCAACACATGACGGACTTATCAATGTCAAAACCCCGAAAAACAACGGATCATTATTCACGAGCCTCAACGTCGCTCTTTAATACGCTCCAATAAAGCCATATTTTTGTTTATAGAAATTGCGACGTATTAATTCTGATTCTAAAAGGCTTTTGACGAACAACGTTGACGAGTCCATCATCAGTTCGTCATATCAATTACGGCGAACCCTTTTAAGTCTTCGCAGACCGGGATCGAATGCTTGCTGAAAATTGTTCCTTTATAATAGCAGAAAATTTACAAAGTAATGCCCATTGTCGGATATAAGACTCTAATCTAACTTTTATTGTGCTTTTGGCGGCAAAATATCGCCTTCCGCCCAATAATAATGTCAGCCTCCTGTCGTCCATAGAGTTTCATTCAATTTCAATATCCGGTCATATCGTTCAAATACAAAATATAACCCTTTTTAGGACAATTTCATCCGACTTCAAAAGCCATCAAAAATCAAATCCTGCTTCTATATCTTCGTCTAAATTCCTATAAATATTTTGCTATCTTGTCATCCGTAATGGACCGTATTCTAAATGAAATGATTTGGGCGTATTTATTGGATACGAGTTAACAATCTTAAAAAAATCACTGTACCAACAATTTTTTTATATTAACAAGCTTCCAAATCATCGTCTCTTTTCAAATTTTGCCTTCCCCCCATTTTCGTTTAACACCATCAATGTGACTGATAAAATTCCTTTCTGCTGAGACACGAACTAAAACTCGCAAAATTCCCGATTTCCCGACAAATTATTTATTTCCGTCGCTGCAGATGAATTCTTATATACTATAATAATTTGATATGATTCGTAATTATATTACGGAGGAATTCATAAATTCTGAACCCCGTATCTATTATATTTCATATCGATATTCCCATTATTAGAGTCGAGGTGTAGTAAATACATCACCGGTAGGGAAAGGTTAATGTAACAATTTGAAAAATATATATATATGTACTGTATTTATGTATGCATAGATTAGACAGTTACTACCCCTAAGCGTCGCCTAAGCTCGTCAATCAGTAGATACGCCACTGTTTCCAAGCGCCCAGATTTAGGCGGGAATTCCGAATTTTTCGGGATTTTGTTTACTAATCCCGAGATTGATTTTTCCTCCAAACAGACATAGTCTGATTACATAGACACAGTTAATGTTGTAGTCGATCTGATGAATTAAATTTGGCTTTATGCATCGATGGGACATCGATTCATGTTTTTCGCCGGGTTTTTCGGTATAATAATCATATAACATTTTTCATTCCACGCGCCCAATATAGCGTTTTGAAATAAGACATCAAATAATCAATTTGCCGGCCATTAACTCCGTTAAATACGGTTCGTTCTATAAAAATAATGCCAACCGGATAGTCGGACCGTCGATTTGGCCTTATTCTGGCGTACACATTTTTATTGAGTTTATGATCCATGTCGCATAAGCATACACATGTTTCCTCGTAATTAGGGCAATTTAGGATAGTGAAACATCTGCCATAAAAGATATCGTCACGCTCGGCACTCCTTCGGCGATTGGTCGCCACGACGCCAACGTTCACCAATCGTAGGACCCCATCGGACATGTTCCCTCTGGATTCTTTCCATATGTTGACACCTCGAAATTTGACAATTACCAACACGCACTCGGACATCGTCGATAAAATCTTATTATACATGGTCTCCTAATCGCACTTAATTCCCAGACAAAAGGGATGTACCTTCGCTCAAATGATCGATCAAATGGTCCAGGTATAAATCCCATTGTGTGCTTTCCACTCGAAGGATTATTTTGAGTGTCGCCCTAGGACGAGCTGTAGTTGAAAGAGTTTTTATACACAACATATATTGTTTTGGATGACGGACGGCCCACAAAAAATGCCATAATTGAGGATCAAGATGTGCCAAAACACACAATGTTACTCATGATTGAGGCATTGTTAAGAATGACGATATCAAGGACCTTCTTATGGAGCTATTAACGAGTTATCCGAAATGAATGTTATAAATTTTCACGTCCATCAATAAAATACAATAGCCTTTTTTATGTTCATTGTGAAAATCGGCTTTATTAGACATTTTTGATCCTTGATCTTGCGAAATATTCCTTCGTGTGTTTTATAATTATTGATGATGGATCTAATTCGTTATTAAACTATTAAAGACATTTTAACCCATTGAGTAGTGTACTATTAAGGCGTCTTCTCACTTTAGGCGCCTCAAAAATAGGCTATTTTCACGATTTTTTTTCGACGATTTTCGCTAAAAATTATGAGATAAAATGGATCTTATGTAATAAACACATCTTTCAAGTACATGAAAAAAAAATATTTTTATTTTTTTGAACAATTATTATAATAAAACAATAGCATCGAAAAACCCGTGTAGAAATGTTATGTTCGTGGCTTGTTGATGGTATCTCCGAGATGGGTCATTTGAAACAAAAAAATAAAACAGTTTTAGATTCAGTATGTCTGTGGCTATAGCGCATATCATCAGATTTTTGATATTTGCGAAAATAACAAAATGGCGCACGTTTTACGAAAAAGTAAAAAAAAACACGTGTATTTGCAGTTTTATGTAAAAAAAAATTACTTAAAATCAAAATTTCAAAAATCTGGTAATATGCGCTATAGCCATAAGTATGAAGAATATGTCATTCAAATTTCATGACAATCGGCCGAATAGTTTCCGAAATTTCATCAACAAGCCACCGAAAAACCTTGTTTTGAGATAAACGCGTTTAATGTTTTGGTTGCAGAAAAATTGCCCAGACACAGCTGTTGAAACACTCGTTGTTATTTTGGGTATTTCCTCCGAAGATCTTCATAAATTGGTTTCAAAACCTCGTGAACATCCTCAGCTAGAGCAAAAGGATGTTTAAAAGTTTCTATCTGATTGTTTTTTACCATTTTCTTGTACTTGCACCATGAGTCTGAATATCATGGTGCTCTCAGGTAGTCACCTAACGGTCGCCCAAAAATGTAGTTAGACTCGTCCGATCTTTATGAAATTTCGATATAACATTTTTAAAGATATGTACTTTCAAAATTTAAAATAAAATAAAAATCGATTTTTTTAAATTTGTAAAGTGAGAAGACGCCTTAAGTTGTCCCATAAGTTTATTTCGCAAATGAACACAATCTAAGCATAGCCATGGTTGAAGAAAACCCGCGATTTACTGTTCGCGAAATAGCTAACAACTTTCAAATTCCACAAACATCTTCCACAAACGGCCAGAATTAGTGAACAGACGAGGCGTTGTTTTTCATCACTATAACGCCAGGCCTCATGTGTCTTTGCTCGTCAGAAATAAATTATTATCATTTGACCGGGATGTTTTACCTCATTCTCCATACTCTCGTGTAACACAAATTATTGTTTATTTTTTTTTTCTTAATATGAAAACGAAAGAAACTTATGGAACACCCTAATAATTTGAAATCTTCATAGTCTTAGATGCTATATTTGCTTGTCCGCCACTTGTCATCCGTACAAATCCACTTATCTGTCTTTATGAATCACTGAAATTCGCTCGCAAATACGCGATCATCCTACCATACAGGTTGATGAGGGTTTTTTAAAGACTCTAATAATCATATCATCGTCAAATCATTCGTAAATTTAAACGAAATCCCGATAATAAATTTAAACGAATCTCATACCCCGTTCCGGAAAATAACTGTTAACTTGAATAATTAATTATTATAAATGTGTAAACATTTAGTATGCAAAAAATAGCGTTTTTGTAACATGATTTTTTTTATCTTTTCAGGCATAAAAGAAAAGTGGCGAATTTATTTCCTTGTAAGAGTCCAACAGGTGCCAGAGCGCCGCCAGCCCCGGCAGCTCTTTATGAGGATTTAGCTGATTTGGGAGACTTATCCCATAGAGCTCCCGATTCACAACTAGAGGTAATAAATCTTTCAATCCCGAAAGCGATTTTAAACGCATCATATAAAGCTGTGCCTCGTGTGGGTTTCAATGGAATGTTTTGATTTGAACGAATCTTTTTTTTTGTTGTTGTTTTAGATGCTGGATGTTAAGCTGGGCACGCATTTTCCGAGCGGATATCCAGTGTCGAGAAGTCCTCCAGTATTTTTAAGGTCGTCTCCCGGTCCGGAACCGTACAGACCGAGGGAGAGACACATAGAGCATGAACCAGTCTACGAAGAGCTGCCCCCGTTACATGATTTACCGGATAGTGATGGCGATTTTGCTGAAGATGAACTTAGCTTGGCGGGAGAGCTTCCTCCGGCGCCGTGTATTTCGACGATACACAGGGAGGCTAGGCGACAAAGGGCGCAAAGGCCGAGAGGACCTGCTGCCTCTTCGTTGCCTTCGAGGAGGCACAGGACGCACAATCACGCGGGGGAGTTTCATGAAGGACTCTTGTTGGATGCGCTCTTGAGGCTCTATCCTAATGTGGGAACAGTGGGTGCAGCTAGAGGTCAAGCATGGGGAAACTGTGCTCCCTCTAGACGTCCACCATGTCCACCGTGTGCCCCATGTACTCCTTGTGCTCCTTATGGACCGTGTGCTCCCTATGCGGTATGCCCTCCAACTGCCTGCAGCAGGGATTCATTGGGGTCAGATTCCGGCTATAGCAATACGACAGGAGGAACTCGAGCGAGTTCGCGTGCTAGAAGGGACCTCAACTTTTCTTAAAATAATTAGCATTTTCTAAAAACGGAAATTGAAAACTTCATTAGAAATATAAAGAAAAATATTTTTATGCATGAACGTTTTCGATCGATCCTTGATCATACATAATCAATAATATATTTTGTTTGGTTAAACACAATAATTAATGGAGGCGAAATTCCACATTATAAAAAGTCTGAAAATTAAAATCACACTTGCTAAAAGAATTATTTCCTCACATCATCCTGTGCTAAATTTCAGTATTTTTCCATAAATTCGTCAAAGTCAAATATTCACATTTCAATACGGTGTTGTATTTTAAGGGGTAATTTTATACCCCATTCCAACACAACAGAGTCGTATTAGCATTTTTAATTTTATGATGATAAACGTCCTCGATCATTTGTAGATCATTTTATCAATGTGCTGTGAAAGATGCGTGTCAATTTGCACTCGGCCAGGATTTCAGTTGATTTCGAAATAACTCGCATAATTGGAAAAAAAATCAGAAAAATGTCAAACAACAGATAATTTCCGATTACAGGGTTTAGATAAGAGATAACTAACGTTCAGTGTTTTATTGCTATTAAGTGATTTTCAGACAATCCCTATGATAATTAAAATACTGATGTATTGAAAATATGAAAGGTGAAATTATTTGTGTTTTTTTATTATTTATATAATATAAATATTTGTATCTTAAATGGACGATTTTTTGAAAAATTTTCCGACCCCCAATTTTTGTTGTTTTGTAAATTTTTTGTTAATATTGTGTAAATATATTATATCAGTGCGAATTTTTATATATTTATTTTAAACAAGTTTTGATGTACATTTATTTTATCTAAACAAATATGATTGTCATTATTATATAAATAAGAAAATAAGATGAGGATTTATCACATGGTTTCTAATAGTTTCCATCATGGCCTTCAGCTCTTTTGATAGCAAATAATTATTTTAAAAAATTTGCAAAATATATATTTTACTTCTATAAATTTATGAGCTAATTATTGCTGTATATTCTCTGTTGGATTTTATTTAATAAAGTCCTTTTCATTTCCGTCTGCCGCTCACGTCCTGATTATTTAATGGAGCCTAATTTGATTTTTGTTACCTATAACAATGTTATTATATTCAGTATCATACAGGGTGGTTCCAAAACTATATAAATTTGCTCTTATGTCATTAAAAAAATATTTGATCATATGAGAATCTGATTTCAGACTCAATCTTCAATCAATAACAGAATTTGATTTATTTTTTTTTTTAATTATGTTACCATTTATTATTAACTTATAACCATAAGTTAGTCGAAAAAATCAGCACCCATAGGCATTTATGAATAATATTAAATAAGAATAAATTTTTCAACTATCATAACAACCACGAACTGTATTCAAAATAATTTCTTCTTAATTTCTGCGAAAGCTTTATTGTAAATTTCATCTTTTCCAACACTGTATATTTAATTAAAAATTTCAAAAAAATACAATTTAAGACCAACTGATAACACTTAATACACTAAGTAATGGCCTAGTAATAATATTTTTCCATAAAAGTATAAAAAATCACGTTGTATTATACTTCATAATAAATGCATACATTCCTTATTACATATATAAAAATATAAAAAATAACATTAAAAAAAAAACAGTCAATGCTTTATTATTTATTTTTTAAATAATAAATAAAATTATATTTTCAACCCCTTGACTTACCTTACATTTTGCATATCATATATTACATATGTAATTATGTAAATAAATAACAATATTTTCTAATGATCATGTGTATTGTTTTAATTTTTTTCTGTTGAACAGAAAAAGTATTTTTGTTAAGGCGCACAAAATCTTCGACCGGGGGGATGTCCGCCCCCCCGTCGCGGAATAAGATTATTTTTTGGTTCTAAAACCACTGTATTTACTGCCAGAAAGTCACATTGTAAAATTTGTATCGATAAGTATTTGTAAATAATCTAATTTATAAAAAAAACTCTTCTAGGACTTTTGGATAAATAATGGAAAAAGGTTGTGCGAACGAGTGAAATTTACTCGAACACAAATAAAGTTTTTTAAAAATACGCATTGTTTCAATTTTTGATCCCCTATTGTGTAAATCCTATGAATTTAAACTATTTTACATGCAAAATATAAGTGTCTTATTAATGATTTATTTTAGTTATCCCTTTGAGCAGTTCAGTCGCGTATTTGCGATCGAATCCCAGTGTTACAGAAAGATCATTCTTACACGTTAAGCTCGGAGAGAGATAGAGTGTCTTGCACAGTGTTTATTTATAGAAATACAAGCTTCATACATGCTGCGATGATACTAATAGATAAGTGGATTTGTATGGACGATAAGTACTCTTACTACTCAAAGGATTAAGGATGGAATAATCATGGAAAAAATTACACACAATTCGACTAAGGCGCCAAAAAATAGACGAAGGAACTGATTATTTTTCTCCCTATCCTTTCATTTGTATAATTTCTATTTAAATTTGCATTGGTAAGCTACAAGAGCTAACTGCAGCTATCGTATAACTGCAGCTAAAAATTGCATTGCTACATATATTTTAATTCTTATAAATCCAATTGACCTTTTATCGTTTCGATGAAATATTTTATCTTGTCTCTTATCTTAAAATTATATTTTTCGCAATGTATTATTTAATACACAGCTTCGTTGAAGCTCTTTAGTCGCATCCTGTGATGTGCAATTCTGCAACAAATGTTAATTCGCCTTGAAATTAGCACTCATATAACACTGATTAGATATCCGTTGAGAAGTGTAACAAAAATAGAAAAACAAACTACTACATTATAAGACTCTCAGAATGAACTTGTTGAAGATTAATAGTATATTATACAAACATGAGTATGAGAAATAATACATAATAAAAAACTAGCAGAATATATAATATATGAGAATGCAGTTATAATTATAAGATGCATTTTAGGTGTGATGATCACAAGATAAAATTATTGATGCATTATTAATTTTGCACGATGAAGTAACTCTAATGATTTGCAGAAAAAAATGTGAATCGACAGTAAAAAGACGTTAACATCGAACGTATGCCACGGTATATGTAGCTTACCTATCAACAGCGCGTTCTGCCATTTACGTTGCCCAGATCCAGACATTTGGCGTCATATATATGTCACTATATCATCAGATTAGCACAGTTGAATCATTTAAAAAAATCTGCTACCATTTGAATTTAAGACGGCTGACATCTTTATTCCAATTTATTATATTCTTTATATGCAAGTATTTTAAATCTGAAAAGTAGGCTGATTGAAGCAAAAAATCCTCTTAAGTTCCAATATATTATTATTAATTCTTTTGCACGTCCCTAGAAAAATAAATCCAGTGGTGTCAGATCTGGAGACCTTGCGAGCCACGGAATAGGACACGTCCCCAGACAAATGAATCCAGTGGTGTCAGGTCTGGAAACCGTACGAGTCACAAAATAGGGCAAGTCCCCGGGCATAGAAATCCAGTGGTCAAATCCCCCAACTCACCAATTAGAGACCTCTATTATCTCGTTCCTCCCAAGGAGCACTGCTCCTTCTCAAAATTAGGCAAAAAAATCTAATGTGAAAGTTCTCCTAGATAAAGAAATCTGACGATGAATATTGTACTTTAAGAAAAATATATTTAAAGGATGAATTTATCTGAACAGATCCCTGGTTACTCATGATCACTCGCTTGTTATTTGATTAATTGACATTCATGAATATTTCATGTATCATCTAATACTTCACAATCGTTCTTAATGACTGTTGCTGTCAAGTATTTTTATGAAACTCTACGATTCTTAAAATCTATGATACATCAATAGCTCATTTATGCTTATGGTGTTTTTATCAAATTTATTTACAAAATGTATTCAAATTGGCCACCTCTGTCTTGTATGCATGCACGACTACCTTTTTGAAATCCATTGGTGTCAGGACTAAAGACCGTGCGAGCCACAGAATAGGGCACGTTACCAGATAACGAAATCCAGTGGTGTCAGGTCATGAGAACGCGCGAGCCGCATAATAGAACCGCGCGCTTTTTTTATACTAAGCACATTTTGCCATGAATTTTGATGTCTGGAGTATTTTTTGTCGCCAATTTTAAGCCCTTCTGGAAGGTTTTAAATCGATTGAGGGGAATCCTTACCCAGTAGTACTTAGCAGCAAAGCAATTTTCTATGGTCAATAATGACCTTTTTGTTACTTTGAAAACCAATTCTCTACTGCAAATAGTCCAATGATGCTCTGCGTGTAGACTTTGCAGGGTTATTGCTTCACCTATGATGCGTGTTTGTCCAATTTTAACATGAATGGCTTGCAACGACGAGGATGAGTTTTAATAGGCTCCATTCTGTACTGAAAACGAAATAAAATGTTGAATGATACCAAAAATACAAAAGTGATTATATGGAGCTGAAGGCTTCGCATCAGTTTAGTTGATATTGAACAAATGCAATGAACATCAATGAAGATTAATTAAATATCTCGAATATCGATTAATACAGGGGATGTCAAATATTAGTTCAACCTCTCTAGTCGACGCGTCATTGATAACTGACATGTAACGACACGCTCTCAAAATAATTGATTACTTATGGGTCCCCCTAATATATAACCCCCTGAGTATTATATGAAATGCTCAACAAAAGTATGCACGCGATGCTATTAATACAATGTATCAATACAAAGCGCTTCGAGTCCTTTTATAGCATTCGTCCTAACCTTTGTTCCGATTCATTATCAATTTTTGCACACGAAATTGATCATTTTTTTTTGGATTTTCTTCTGATGGTAACTCTGCGATGAAGATAATACTTCTAGTAAATATTGCCGTGTGCAATTTTATCGCGATGTATCGAAAGATTCGTGTTTTATCGCATTGTTTTGCGCACGGCGCTATTCAAACTGAAAATTTATTTTCGTATGACATTTGGGTTTCGTTGTTCTTGACGGTCGATGCAATTTATTGTTCGTGTTTCGTAGACTCTTATCATAATGAGATAGAATCTCTGCCACCTGATTCACTGTACATTCTTATGGCAATATTATCGTTTTTTTTTTACAGCTGAAATGATTTTTAATATCTCTAAGTATCTTTTGAATGTTACTGAGATTCAAATTTATGAAGATAAGGTGTGAAATCAGCCTAGAGACGGAAAAGATTTTTCAGATCATTGATGATATTATCCCATTTTTTATAAGCCTATCTTCAACATTCCAGCAATGTTTAAACCATACATTTTAAATTGTATAGATAGAAGTTGCAAATCTTATTCATTTTCCTCTTTATTCAATCCAAAGCTAAATTTCTGGACTGGATTTTCATCATCCTAAAATGATCTTTTTGTAGAATTTACTGTTTAATTTATTTTTTATTTCTACTTCTAAGTAGGGTTATTTATTTATAGAAATTTCTTCCTTGAAAATATCTAAAATTTACGTGGAATTAACAGGATATTAAACAAGATAAACAAAAATAAAGATTACAGTTACATTACAAATTCTTTCGTATCGAACGTATATTGAACCGATAAAGCCGATATTTTCGAATCGGTTCATCCCCGGTAATAACGATTTAACCGGTTTCTTGCTTCTGTTCAGTTCAAGTTAAAAGCCCTGTCCTGTATATTGCAAATATTTTTATTCTATCAATAAATCCATTTATATTTCAAAGGAAGTCCTTTGCATCCTATTCCCACAAGGGATAGTTTCAGGTTAAGATGAAGTTATTCATCTAAATTATTGTATGAATGTTCTATATACTTTTGAGAGTAAATTGTCCTACTTATTGCGACCCATAATGCAAAACATTGTCGCGACCCTGTTTCGATAATCGATAAACATAATCTATAAATACAACTTCCGAGAGTCGATCAAAGCGAGAAGTGTTCTTGCAGTGGTTGCGATTGGCCATACTATTTGATAAATTTGCATCCGAAAAAAATTAAGATGTGGAAGTTCTTCTCCGCGATCCTTGTTACTATCCTAATCAATCAAAGCTATGGACAAATTATCACAGAAGGAGACTGCGAGGAGAACTTTGTTGATCTCAAGCCCAATTTCGATCCGGACAAAGTAAGTAGTTCTTCATTTAATCCTTAAAATTGTTTAAATTATAGATTTATTTCATAATTTATTTTAACGGTATAAATTCTGTCATCTTATGCGGTGGATCTTCAATGGCCATTCTTTATGTTTGCTTCTCTGTTTACTCAATATTAAGAAACTTTGGGTGAAATTGAATTTCCATCAAAGACTGATCAATTCATTCATAATCGGAGCCACTATAATTAAAAAAAAAATGAGTATAATGATGCATATAATACAGAAACATTGTGTTTCTTTGATTTTTCATCCTATTAATTATGTTTCTATATTAAAAAATCTTCTCAAAAATCATCACTTTTTCTCTTTATTAATGTATGAAAAGCATTTGACGTTTGTCATAATGCGTTGTGGCTATTATATTTATTTTAATTTCATTAATGAATTTCAGTACACTGGTAGATGGTTCGAAATCCACACCTACAGAGCTGATAACTCCAATCGAAGTCTAGTCACTTATGATTTTACAAACTCTTCGGTGCATTACATGGGCGAAATAAATGGGAAAATGTTCCACGATGACTACGAAATCGAAATAGATAATACAACTAAAGCACTATTAAACCTGCTGCACCCAACTACTAGTAAGTATAAATAACAATTTGCTCAGAAATCAATATTCACCATATCAAGTGTTACCAAATTGCAAGCAAAATTATTGCATAGACTTTTTTCAAAGATGATATCACATAGTCTTCCACGTTATATATGGTTGATATGGGATAATATTATTTGATTATCGTCATATTTGAATATTGTTGCAAATCCAGTCAATCATAGGTCAAAACTCGTGAAATTAGTTCAAATCTAGATGGAAGCGATCGATCGATCTTGTCAATTTTTAACATTTCCTTTTCAAACTTTTTGTCAAAACTAAAAAATATTAGTATATCCTTGTCTTATAGTAAGTCTTTGATTTCATATTAAATTCGAAGAATGGTTCAATTTAAGAATAAGTGAAAATATCCAAGTTTTAATGATTTTTTATTAAAAAACCATGATTTTTTGTTGGGTTTTCGCAAGATCTTTATATATTTGTTCATATCGTGTGGCTATTATTCCTTGATTCGAAGTATGGATCAAAGCTGTAGTGTTTAGTGGCAAAAATATTGCGATTTGCAGCGCTGAACATTACAAAACGCATCAAACAAAGCAAAAACATATTTAATCGACCGCGTTAAAGTGAAACCGCGCAAAGAAGTATCGCATAAATCAGGGGATGATTGTATGTACTTCGATTGCACCATAAAACCATTTAGACTCTCAAAATAACTGTTCCATCTAGGTTTAGCATTTCAAAATTGACAATAATCCCTGCTTTGAGGATTAGAATTGATAATTAATTACTTTTTATCTTAAATTACCTTTTTATAAATCAGATATAGATTTTTAAAGAAGACTTTTCACGACCGCATTAAAGTGAAACCGTGCCAAAAACTACCGCATAAATCGGGGGACGAGTGTAGTTTCATTTGACTGACATTCTCTTAACCTTTTGAGGAGTGAGCAAATTTAAAATCGATAAAGTCGTTGATGCCATAATCGCTTTACACCGATTACTTTCTGTCAGCTCCTATCAGCGTAAGACAATCTTCAATTCGAGGTAGAGTCGACGACGTCAACGTCAAGACGTTCTCTCTCTGTCTCTGTCTGTCTTCGAGCTCAATGTAAAAGAATGCTCTGTTTGAATAAGTGGAAGGGGATCGCAGACCCTGCGATAGTACTCCTTTAGAAGTTAAAGCTAAAATATTTACTATCCACGGAATTAAAATTTTATGGCTGTAAAATCCAATTATGCATCAGCTATTCACGTTGTAATTTTTAAGGCATGCAAATTAAATTAAATCGATAATATTGATATTTCCAATTGTTCATCTATTAAAGATCTATCTAATTTCAATATCATTTTACAGATGAATCCGTCCCACATTGGATCCTTGAGACTAATTATGATTCTTATTCGCTTGTATATGGATGCGAGCCTCACAACGAAACCTTTTCATACAGTATGTTCTTCTTATATTTTTGAGTGTAACATCTCAAAATCTAATACGATATATAATCAATTTTTTCCTATAGTTTATAGCTGGATTCTCAGCAGAGAAGAACTCCTGGAACCTGCTGATATCATTGAGATGAACACCAAGATGATCGCCGCCAAACTAAACTGGAACAATTATATTCGAACGAACCAAGTTCCAGAATGCAGCGGATCGATGGCCAACAGAGCGATTGCAATTTTATTGTTTATCGCATTCTGTTCCACGAGAATATTTTAGATCCTAATACCAGTGTTATGCTTAAAAGCCTCATCTAAATTGGTACTCATTTAAACATCCTTATCGCAATTCATGGTGCTTTATCGACGAGTTGGTTGCGAAAGCAAATATGACTTGCACTCGAGATAGTAATGAACAAAATGTTATTGTAAATCTGTCCGAGTCTCGACATCCACAATAATTCTCCCGGCTCATATCACAAATCAGAGACTGCGATATTAAATAAAAAATCATGCGAAAAATTAGATTTTGGACATCCATTGTAAATTTCATATCAATATTTTCATACATAAATTATTTTAAAACAATCTTCATGAGTATTCTTTCTTAAAATGGCAAAACAATCTCCATGTTTTAAATACGAATGTAAATCATTTTGCTGATTCTAATATTAAATGTGATTCATCAAAGAAGCAAGTCACTTCAGCGTCTATAAAAAAGAATAAGCATTCTTATCTGATAAATGTATGCACATCCCAATTTAACCAGAAATGCGTGGAAATGGATGGAACATCAAGTGTCTGTGCAGATAAAAGAACCAAATCAATAGATCGGATTTGTATTATGATAATATCAATATAAAACTAGCTGCCCTTCTTTTCAATCCTAAGAAAGCAAACAATGTCGACCAAACCATGACCTGAGCGGATCCCAACTTAATCGTGTTCACTCGTCGCTCAATTGCATTTGCTCTTAGACACTTTCAAATCTATCTATATTATCAAATTTTACATTTAAAATTCAATTTATTTTTTTTACAGTTAAATAATACAATTATAATGTATATTTTAAAATAATATATGAAGTTGGTCCCAAAAGTATCCGACCTAACGTATAGATGGCGGTTGAAGTTTAAAAAAAATACCTGTGTTTCGAGTTTCAAGATGATAAATTGCTTAGTGTTTATTTGGCAGCCATCAATAGTGAACCTTATTAGTGACTTGGTAAACATGAAAAAAATCGATTGTCATAAAGTGATACAATACTTTTATTTCAAAGGTAAGTGCGCGAGCCTGCAGACATGGTAGGCCTTTCAAAAATGCTGTAAGTCGCATGTTGATTGAAAATTTGGACATGAGAAAGCTGTACGCAAGATGGGTACCGCGTTTGCTCACAATGGAACAAAAACAACTTCGTGATGATGCTTCAATCGAGTGTTGGACGATGTCTCACAGCAATAAAGCCCAGAGAGAGTCCATCACTTCATATCTGAGACAAAGAAACATGGGGAGGATCTACTGAACCGAGCTATTTATTGGTCCCGCTCGGGGCCGTGACAAGGGCGTGGCTAAGCAGGCGCCCGCCACGGGCGCAACTGAGCTCGGGGCGCAAAACGCAGAATATCGATCCGATCGAGAGTTCCACATTGATTTTATTTTACTTAATCATTCTACGTTACATGAACCAAAACTGATTGACTCTGTCCTCTCTTTTCTTCGTTATCGTTATGTTCAGGTATGGCATCCAATTGCGAGGCGCTCATTCGTCATATCAGCGGTCCGAAAAACGGACCGATTGAGCATACAAAACTTATGGCCACTCCATCTTATTTTAGGGCTTTTTGGCGGCATTTTCTATGATCAGTACGATCCTGGAAGCAACGTAGCATCTAGACACTTTATATTATAGTTACATACAACATTAACTATCATCTATAAAGGTCTTAGGTCGGATACTTTTGGGGCTATCTTTGTAGTATTTAATATATTACATTTATAATAGTATTTCCGGGAGGGGGGGGGCATTAAGTTAAATATTTGCCACGGGTGCTTCATACCCTAGTTACGGCTCTAATCCCGCTATTCGTGACCATATGGCTACACCCTTATTCTCAAATTCGAGTGGCCACTTGCACTCTGAGCGCGTGGTAGAAATTTATCAAAATTTATAACTTAAAATTAAAAGGTTTCCGTAATCGCACAGATCGTGGAAGATTCCAGGCACGCATTATTCCCGAAAATGCAGCAAAAAGCCCTAAAAGAGGACGGTGTGGCCACAAGATCTGTTTATCCAACCGGTCCGCTTTTCGGACCGCTGACATGACGAATGCAGACAGGAAGCCATACCTGAACATGTCTCATTACACATCCTGATCACGAACTCTCATTACAAAACGAAGTTATCCAAAGAAGACTGATCGGGTGGGTTGTTTAAATTTTACAGTCGGTTGAAAATTTTATTGCAGTCTTATACCGGATGAGTCGGTACTATATTGCCCAAGCGATAACAAAGAAAAGAGGGATTTGACTTAGTATTATATTATAAAAACGGATAGAATCAATGTGTCCCAGTTTGATTATCCCAGGGTATTCAGCGTCCTCAACAACAGCGCCAAAGAACAAAGCTGACAATGGATTTTTCACCGCACATGTCCATGACCTACCTCATGACAAAAAATCAGTTTTCATTCACATAGTATAAAATGATTTCTAACAATATATTATGGCGTCTAAATGAACACAACGAAAAGAGACAAAATTTGATTGAACCTTTAAGAATATTGTTAAGTGTATCAATGTTATTATAATTAGTCCAGAAGGAAGTAGATCGCCCCAAGTCCAATTTGCATCCAACTAGCATCTTATCTATAAAGTCTTCTCATATTTAGACTATGCAAACTCTTAGCATATTAAATAAACATGTATGCCGCCGCACTCTTATGCAAATCTGAGAGAGTTTGAATTCGGCATAACTTTTAGGTACGATTATAATCTCTTTATGTTTCTACGCAAATTGTTGTAATGGTGGCATTAGTGGCCTTCGTTGGAATGGCGTTGTTTTAACGACCTCTCTTGCACTAAAAGATCGTTTAATTAGCATCAACATAAAATAAACACTTAAAAATAATCTCCGCCAATCGAGCTAGAAGGCTATGTTTCAGATATATTTTTCTGCGTTTTAATAAATATCACTCTTCGGAATAATTTAATGGGTGGTGCCATATGAAATTGCCGAACGACGCTCAGATCGGAATATTTTCAACATTTATAATAAAATTATCTGCTTGACTTTACTTAATTTTTCCTTCTACAATGTGCAATATTTCAAATTGTCATTGAAACATTTTAGGTTGTCCCATAAGTTTCTTTCGCAAATGAACACAGATCTAATCATAGCCATGGTTGAAGAAAACCCGCGATATACTGTTTGCGAAATAGCTAACAAGTTAGAAATTCCACGAACATCTGTCCATAATCATCTGACAAAATCGTTCAGATGTGTGACATCCTCATGAACTGACTGACTCAAATAAACTTCAGCGTATTTCAACATGCGATCTTCTTCTCCAACAACATAATAGCAAACCTTTTTTGAAGAGACTTGTCACTGGAGATGAAAATTGGCTACTCTATGAGAATATCCAACGTAAACGGTCTTGGACTACGGGTACAGAAGCTTTAACTGTAGCTAAACCTGGCTTACATCCAAAAAAAGTTTTGCTATGCATTTGGTGAGACTGGAAGGGGGTAGTTGTAGAATGTACCTTGATCAATATTTTGCCAATAAACCTGAGAAATTTTGGCAAGAAGGCATTATGAGGCTTCCGGAGAGATGGAGAAAGATAATAGAACATAATGGATTCAATATATTTTGATGTAATACAAATTATTGTTTATTTTTTTCTTAATATGAAAACGAAAGAAACTTATTGGACACTCTAATATTTAAAATTTACAACAAAATAGTGTGAAGTAAATAACTCTCTTTTATGCGCATGCGCGAGCTTGGAATGCGTCCGCTTAAGAAAGAATAAGAGTCGATCGATGACCTTGACCACAGGAAAGCGTGTTTTTCCCGCCAGCACCACTTGTAGTCTCGCAGCTGGGATCTCTCTGAATAAAATACAGATCTTGGACAATAATATCGACTTTCCATTACCACTTCACCGTTTTTAAATAACAAACGAAACACTGGTATATAGGTGCAAAAGAAGAGTAAATCGAAATAAAGATCAATGAAGGAATTTTTTTCATTATAATAAAGATAAATTAACAGTCTCGTTATTTAATAGCCACGACTGCAATAAACGTTATGATTAGTATAGTTTATAAATTCAAACATTTGGATTGGGTCTAAAAAACTATGCTATCTACTTTACATCACTCGGTTTTACTCAACACCTTCGCGCCATAAAGATATCAGGAATCTTATCATACAAAAGAACAATAAGAAAATGCAAACCCCTGCGTTTTAAGTCAACACATACTCTATAAATATAACCAGCAGGACGCAATGAAATCAAAGCGAGAGCTCTTTCGCTAACGACCGTATTCTTAAGGTTACTTTGGTTTATTTAAAAATCGAAAATGTTCAAGATAATAATAATCATTTTCAGTCTTTATTTCCTAAAGTGGAGTCATGGACAAGTTGTAATATCTGGAAATTGTGACAACTTTAAACTATCCACGAAGAGTGATTTCAACATAAGTCAAGTGAGTATTAAATTTTTGTATTGATACTGATTGAATATCTGGATGTAAGCTGATATTTTAAAGTAATCTGTAATGAACAACCTTTTCAAAACAAGCTATGAATTCATATTTGTATGATGATCATGATCATGCTCGGATTTAGATCCATTGCTTGATTTTAAACATTTCATCATTAAATGCTCACATTTTATTCAAAGCATGCTTGATTTTGTGACCTTTGAGTCGAGAAATGGTCCTTTTAAATCCCCCATTCAATGTCTATAATTTGATGCATATTTTTTCTAGTATAACGGCGTCTGGTATGAGATTTACAACTATGCTGAAAAGAACTTGAATCGCAGTAATGTTATATACAATTTCACAACAGATCGTGCAACAATATATATTAACAAAACCGAACAAATTTATAACATTAAGGGATCTGCACCCAAATTCGAGCTCATACCTCAAAAGAACAGTATGTCATATTCTCGAAAAATATTTATGTGGTTATAATTTTAAAGAGTAATGATGATATTTAAATTAATTTCTCAGATAAAACCAACCCCATTCCTCACTGGATTGTCAATACAAATTACAAATCATATTCGCTCGTTTATGGATGCAATAACTCGACAAATAAGTCCACAAGTAAGTTTTATACATGGTACAATTTTCGTATAAATGCTTTTCATATTCAAACTTTTATTTAATTGAATTTACAGTTTTTAGCTGGATTCTTAGTCGGAATAAACACATCAATCCGGCTGACCTAGTAGAAATTAATACCAATTTTAATAATGATACACTTAAGTGGTCGAACTACTATATTACCAAACAAGAAGCCATCCCCAATGATTCAACTGCAAACAAAGCCTTATCAATAATATTATTGATGGCTTTTGCTTTGAATAGATTCATCTAATTTTATAAATATTTTAACGCTCTATGAGATCAATCTACGTGTAATTGCATATTTATATTTTTTAAAATACATTTTTAATGTGATGTTTATTTACAGTTCTTATACAATAAAAAGATAATAATAATGACATCTTTTAATAGCAATATGAAGCTTAATTTAAAAAAAATGATAAATTTGGTTTGAAGCTTTACTAAACACTTGAACATTTATTTATAATTATTATTTTAAAAACAATACATTTATGGTTTAGATATCATATTTAGAATTCCCAAATTTATTTTTATATTTGTTCTTTTATCCAAAATTTTGTAAAGCCCCAACTTTATAGGTATTTTTTTTTACTTTGTATACACGAATCAATAAATTTGTAAAATATACAATTTATTTGGATCAACTAAATTTCTTGGAATGAGACTTGTGAAATCTACAGAAAATAGAGCGACTGATCTACTTTTAATTCTTGCTTTATTAAATAGTAAAATTCGTTTAATATCTTGTATTATAAATCAGTGACATCTATTAACGCTACGCTCAAATAATAAATTTGACTGATGGTATGAAGCTTTGCTTAATATTTATTTTAAAATAAATTATTTAAATTTTATTAAAATAACAAACCTATGGTTTCAAAATCATCATCACGAACCCGATTTTGTTTGCTATCGACAGTGTTCATTTATTTATGTACAAGCTTCATACATGCTGCGTCTGTCCTGACAGATAATTGGATTTGTACGGATGATAAGTGGCAGAAATACAAATATATCATATTTATTTATCAAGTTTATGATGATTTACAATTAATATGTGAATCAATGAATTTTAATTTAACAACTTCTTCAGATCTCTGAGAATATTCTAGAACACGTTCAGAAGCATGTAAAAATACTTAATTTAAACAAAATTGATTTATCTTTTCTTATGAAAAGTGCAAATAGCGCTTAGCTAAATCTCATTATCTGATAAGAAGTGATCCAAGTGCTTAATATGCAGAGACTTAAAATTCATTTTCCGGATTTTTTTAATTACAGCAGACCCGCGGTTATCCGACAAACGGTTTGAACGGCGGTGTCGGATTGTCCGATATGTCGGACCATAGAGTGCTGCCCCCGACCCCTTGTAGTCCAGATTTTTTTGGAAAGGAGTACATGTAATCCGAAAGCATTTGGAAATTATGAGATGTACATAGCCAACACAAGGTTTCATATCATAGAATTTACGTCATAAACACAATGGTCATAGTTGCAGTTATAAAATATAACCTGTTACCGTCATCAAACGTATTCAATGACGACTTTTGAAGCGTTTTAACTATGCCTTGCTAGCTATAAAGTCGTATTTTTTTTATCTCTATGTAAACTAACTTTGCTTTCGTAGCCAATATGAGCCCAGAAATAGATATACATATATTATATATATATATATATAGAGTAAAAATAAAGTTTAACGCACTTTTTATGTATAAAGGTGAAATGTCGAAACGCAAAGATGCGCCCGGTATTTATAGTGTTAAAATGGAAAGACGTCTAATAATGTTTATCTTCAATTAATTGTCGCTTTTTTTCATGCATTCAATTAAATTTTTCCAATAAAATTCGTCATGGAGCACAAATACATCACTTTGAAATGGAGTTTCGTAGAAAAACTCGTAAAAGCCATTAATTTACTAGTCCTGGCGCAACGATAAGCTTAAATCTGAGTCACTCAAATAGATAAAAATGAATACAAGTACATGCTTTTGAAATTTCATTTTTTCGATGATTATAACATTAGTGTCATACCATTCATCAAAAGACTCGATACATATTTCATAGCTCCATTAATTCCATTACAATGCATTTGCTATCATTTTTAATATTGGCTTCAATGGCAACAGCCTATGGCCAAATGCTTTTACCAGGACAGTGTGAAAATTTAACAGTTGTTGAAAATTTCGATGTACCCAAGGTGAGCGCATTTACATATTGGCTTTAAAATGTTTAATTCCCTACACGTTCTAAATATTTGAATATTTTTGTAGTACGCAGGACTTTGGTACGATATCTATCATTACGAGCAGATAAACCAGCGTGGTTTGGAATGTGTGACGGCCAATTACACCCTGAATGGTGGCGCCGTTATCGTAGAGAACAGTGGTATATTTAATGGAACTGTTTTTAGCATTATTGGCGAGGCTAGAGTCGAAGAAAACACCACTAGCGGCAAACTTTTGGTCAATTTCCCTGGAAGTAAGTTACCAGTAAATGTAGATACTAATGAACAATGTCTTACCGCTCATGTCCGTGACTTCTCGGTTCTATCGTAAACTAACACCCTTTTTATAAATGTTTTATTGATTTTTAATTAAGAACGATGATTATTTATTTGCTTAAAATTTTGGCAGCACAAAGGTGTGCGATGTTTCGATTTCATGAATATCATTCGTGCTCTTCTCTTACTTTCAAAAAAATATATAAATCAGATAGTAATATTGATATAAACTTAAATGAGTGTCTGATATCTTTTTGCACATGGATTAAATGTATTTACAATAAGTACATGGATTAAATTAGTAGCATGTTATCATCGGATCTTTTATCAATGTGTACCTTTCATATCGTGTTCTGTTTCCTAGACTTCGTTTAGATGTCAGTTGTAAGACATTTTTTTGCATCATTTTATATCTAATCTAGTTTAAATCTCACCATTGATTCAAACGTCGACTTATAGCGTTATACATATTTATAAAAACACTCAATAATATTCAATTTTAGATGTTACTGGTTCACCGTATTGGGTACTCGACACAGACTACGATTCATTCGCATTAGTTTGGGCATGTCGATCCAACCCCAACAATACAAAATTTGGTAAGAAATCTATAATTTGCATTCAATTTTAAATTATTCTAAATTAATATTTTTTAATAAAATATTTGGTTTTTTTAACAGTAACTAGCTGGATTCTTAGCAGGGAACCTTATTTAAGTCCTGTCAATACTTTACGAATCAATGAACGAGTTAAGAATACAAATGATTTGGATTGGTCCAAATTTAAAACGACTGTTCATTGGGGTGAGACTTGCATTATCGGCGGATCTTCAGCAAATAGGGCCTTTGGTCTACTTTTAATTCTTCCCTTATTTATAGTGAAATTTATTTAAATTATAGTACTGTATATTTTAATAAAATCATTGCAGAAAAACTATTAAAATATTTTCTATTTATTTAAATTCAATTATCTAATTCAGGCATGGCCAACCCAAATGATCTTGCGGGCCACTTTGACAATGCATCATAACTCCGCGGGCCGCATATAAAATTATATATCCCCATATTAGATTTAGATACACTATAGACATTTTTTTGGAGTGAAAAGTTGAAATATAATGAGTTATTATTATTGTGTTTACTATAAGGAGGACCGAAAAAAATCCAAAAAAATATTCCTTAAAGAAAACTTTTATTTAAAAAAATGTTTTCATCATTTTTTATAACCTTTCACCTTTTGGGTAGATTTTCGATGCCATTTTTGTAAAAAAATTGTTTTTCATCGAAAAACTTTTGAAAATGGATTTTCATATCGTCAAAAGTGATGAAAATTTTATTTTGAAGGGAGTGCTCCAATGATTTAAAAAGGTGATAATCAGAGGGAGCAGGAGAGATATCAGGAGAATAGTCGGGGTGAGGTAAAAGTTCAAGTCCAAGTTGCATTATTATTTCTTGGATGATTTTTGCGGAATGTGGTCGGGCATTATCCTGTTACAGTATTCTCAGTTTGTTATTAACTAACAGTGAACTTTTTTTCGAAGTACATTTTTCATTTTCTCAAATTGTTGGCAATACAACATTACAGTAATTGTCTCACTAGGTTTTAAAAGTTCAAAGTAGAGTACACAGAAGAACTTTTTAAGGTCAAATATGGTTTTGCTATTGGAACAGCCGACTGACCTGGGGAGAGCCATTGTTTTTTCGGGTAGAATTATTTCATAGAACCCACTTCTCGTTACAAGTTATTTTTCTTCGCCAAAAGATGTTTGTTTCTTACCTGGATAAAAGAGATGCACAGATCGTTCTTCGTTGCCCCAACGCAGTTGGCATCAATGTGTGCGGAACCCAAATTCCTTGTTTTTGAATTTTACCAATGCGATGAAGATGTTCCTGTACTATTAACCATGGACAGGCAAGTTTAATCGATAATTTCGAAATGGTTTGACGAGAATCTGATTCCACTAATGACGTCAATACGTCATCATCCAATTTTAAAGACCATTCTATTTTAGGGGCAACCCTGAAATCTCTATCGCTATTTTTTTTTCATCTATGACGTTTATTAAGTTTTAACACTTATCCATATGTATCTGTAATTGTTTTTGTTATTTCTTTCTCCTTCATTTCCCGGTTAAAAAAGAACAAAATACAATGCCGTAAATGTTCTTCGTCGATTATTGGCCCTGACATTCTTAATAAACAACGGTAACAAATAATATAAATAAAAATAGCAAATTCACGACCCCCACGATCTACTAGTATCAAAAAATATGTATTTGCTCTACTGACTCTTTCAGGGTCAGTTGGTGTCTTGACACAAACTGACCCTGAAAATCAGATACCTAAAAATTTTGATTTCTTTCCAGTCCTCTTAATATTATTTTTAAATATAAACATAGATAAGATAATAATATTGATACTCAATTTACATTGTAAAGAAATATGTAAATCTAAAAATTAAATATAAGAAATACATAAATATAAATAAAATCATTAAAAAATATTTTACTAGTGCGATATTTGTTTCTCCACTCTTTCACTTAGCTTTTGGAAATCGATCTCAGTTAGGGTATTTGAGTTTATTTTTAGGTGGTGGTTAAGCATTTATATTTGGAGATATTCTGGAATCGATTCAAATTCAACTTGAAAAGGAGATAAATATATTTCAAAAATTTTATTGTGCTTGTCTAACTGTAAATTACTGAATCGGCTTTCAAAATCAGCTGTAAGTTTTCTTATTTCTTTTGCATATTTAATGTAATTGTTACATTTTGATTTCTTAAATTCTTTCAACAATGGAAAGTGATGAGCGTAATTACTTTTCAATTGTGATTACTTTGGCCAGTATAAAAAAGATATATTTTCTAAAAGTGTGATGATTCTCGCGGGCCGAAAAAATAATCCAGGCGGGCCGCATGCGGCCCGCGGGCCGCGGGTTGGCCATGCCTGATCTAATTGTAAAAAGTTTGGGTGCTTTACTACACAATTAAATTAGTGACATCTATTAGCCCTGCGCTTAATAATGCAGTAGGAAATGGTTTGAAACTTTGCTCATATTTTAAAATGTATTTTATAGTTTTTATTAAAATGACGCTCAAAAATTACACATAATGGTTTTAAAATCTTTATCATCAACCCAATTAATTTTTCATTGCGTTTGAATTCTTCAGATTTTCCTTCTATGTATATGATCTTCATCAAGAATCGACCCTAGCGGCTCGTTTTCAATCAAATTTTCGCTAAAAAAAACATCAGCATTATCATTACAGATGCTATTTTCAGCAATCACTGTTGTTCTTATAAATTAAATTTTATGTAACATGTCAGTATTAAAGTGAATCATATTTTTTTCACAAAGCAGTTGTAAAACTTCAATATTAATCATCTCACGTGAAGAAATTTTTGAATTACCTTCTCTGTTAATCCACAAACAGGTTTCTTTATCAACAATAAAAATTTACAACTCGTCGATTATCTGATAAATATATGAATGTTCCCTATGTAACATCGCAAAAATATTAACAGAAGCATACAACCTACTAGAATTATATTAAAAGCATATTCTATTCCTATGCTGATTTATCTCGCTGTCTTAATTGCTTTCTCAAATGATTGTTACATGCTCAAATTCTAGATTTTGTCAAGGATAATCTGCAGCGTAAAGATGCACTTTGTTATGGGAATGTCTTAATCCCTTCCAATTAATTTAGACCTTTCGAAGCCCGAATCCTTATTACGGCTTAAGAATTAGTACTAGTGTTCCATTCATCAATAAATTTACATTGTGAATTATTAGTATTTGATTTACGAATATCCGTTACATCCAATTCGATCCTTTTTTAAATATACTTATGAATAAACCATGAACTTATGTATGAAAATTACAATGTCTGATAAGTTCTTCAACGATCTTAGATTTTGATATTTTAAGCTTTATGTTATTAAAGCAACATCTGTCAAATTTATTTTGAATTATTTAATAGTGCATGGCAAATCAGTATAGTAGTTTATAGCTTTGAACAATGTGTGCAAATTATGAATTTTTATTTTTAAAATCAGTTCTAAAAACGTTTCACCAAATCATATTTAAGCAAGAGACCCATTTTTTGATGAATGAATCTATGAACAAGCAAAATTATCAGATTTTGGACAACACCATTCCACACCAAATGCATCCCGAAAAAGTCACTATTTGGTGCGAATTTTAATATGGCGGAATCATTGATCCGTAATTCTTCCATAACGAAACTGGCATTGTCATAACAGCAACTTCTTGTAGCCTAAACTGAATGATATGAATACTAACAGGACGGTGCTATATACCACATAGCGCATTCCACAATTGACATTCTGCACGAGCGATTTGAGAGCACGGTTATCTCGCGCAGCAGCGACGTGAACTTGCCACCTAGATCATGCAGTTAGACGCCTTTAGACTGAACCCATCATTATTTTACTGACTAAACCCATCCCCTGTCCTTCTCTGCCTCCCTGGTGTTGTTTATCACATTGCTTCAGGAGGACAGGTAGTCTAGGAAACACGGTCAGCTATGCTACCATCTTACCCAGGCACCCACTGGGCACAACTGTTATGGTAGCTACCTGTTTAAAATTCAAAAGGAGGCCGGTTCGGACTACCATCACTGTGGAGCGGAGCTGGACGATGCCGCTCACACGCTATTCGACCTCCCTGCCTGGAGCACTGAGATGGACGCATTGCGGGAGGAGCTTGAACTCACTCCCAGCATCATGGTTCCTACAATGCCAGGGCATGGAACGCGCTGTGCAGATACGTAGCGAGCGTTACGCACTGAAGCATCCTCCTCCTCCCCAACCCATGCGCGAAAAAATCCAGCGGGGCACACGAGGGATCCCGAGGAAGAATAGTATAGGATAAACACACAAAGTATTGAAGGCGCTTCGCAACAACATGACACCCAAGAGGGATACATCGCCGCCACCCATGAGCAAGATCTAACGGTAGCCGGGTGGCTGTGGAACCGGAGGAGGGGTTCCAAAGGTCCCAGTTCTTCTTGCTCACCATCACGCTGTGTACCATGTTCTCAGCGTTGAGTTAGGCTACCCCGAGTGCTTGTTTCAGAGTGTTCATCTGGGTGTGTTGGGGTGTCCAAGCTTCAAAATCATTGATGGTGTGTTTGGCATCATCGACCTTCGCTTGGCAGTGATGGCACGCTACAAGTCCATTTCAGGTACGCACCGAAGCATTCATGCCCAGTGAGCACCTGATTCAAGCGGTAGATAGTTTCTCCGTATTTTCGGGCCCTCCACCGGCTTACGACCGGGATAAGTCGGTGAGTCTACCCTCCCTTGCTGAACTGATCCCATCTCTGTTGCCAGGATTCCGTCAGTTTCTGGTCTTGTTCACGTCCAAGTCCAGGGCCCTCTTACTTGCTTGGAGGTCCAGCGGGGGGACTCCAGCGATCACAAGCGCCGCTTCTTTAGATACTGTTCCATATGCTGCTGTGACTCCGAGCTTTCTCTGCCGTTAGATCCTGCTTCTTTCTGTAGCTCTCATGTCTGAGCGACTCATGCCATATTGGGGCTCCGTACGGAAGGATTGAGTGTATAACCTCGTTTATAGTTCTTCTTCTGCACGGCTTTGACCCTCCGATATTGGGCATGAGCTATCTGAGCTCACTGGCTACCTTCTGTACAACTGTACCTCCTTTCCTCGCAATTAATTCAAATAAAAATATTCAATCTGTGTATGATTCTAGATATTTGGATTTATTTAAAAAAAAATTGATTACGATAGATGGCTTGTTTGGCTGATTTGTTTGATTGATGAGTTGTTTGGCTTTTTAAAATTATGTATGAGAGCAGACCGCGACCCGAACGTTTAATTTCCTCGATCAATATTTGCTTAAAAATGATGGGATTTTTGGTGTCAGTGTCATTCCATTACGGTCAGTGAAGACTTGTGATATTATTTGGGCGGAATATAATTATTTTAAGGGCTTAAAAATGTATTCCATGCAAATATTGATATTGGCTTTGATAAGCACCGCCTATGGACAAATCCTTATGGAGGGTCAATGCGATGTAAATTTGGAAGTAGTTAAAAATTTCAGCGTAACTGGCGTAAGTAAATTTTATTTTTTCTGGCAATTCTACAATATATGTATTTTTTTTAAATTTAAATGAATTGCTTACAGTATGGAGGTGTTTGGTACCAAATTTATCGTTACACTCAAGTGAACGAAGCAGGATTGGAATGTGTGACAGCCAATTACACCCTTAATGGTACATCGGTCATTGTAGACAATAAGGGTATAAAAGATAATAAACTTTTTGAAATCACCGGAATGGCAACACAAGCAGCCGGCACAACTGACGCCAAATTAGAAGTCAATTTTCCTGGAAGTAAGTAAAATAGCATAAAATGCGTTTTGAGCACATATAAATAATTTTTATACATTCGTTCGAATTTTAATATTAATTTACATTTTTATAGATAACACCAATTCGCCTTATTGGGTAATTGCTACAGATTATACAAGTTATTCTTTGGTTTATTCCTGCCGTTCAAACACCAACAACACAAAATTTGGTATGTATTACACAATTTATGTACATGTTTACTGCTATATTTTATATAATCTTATAATGGGACAACTTCCAAGATTTTTATTAGATATTTGATTTTAACTTTAAGTGAAATATTTGTTGCTATAACATAACGATAATAATCATATGTGTTTATTTTTCTCTTTAAAAATAGTCACCAGTTGGGTCTTAAGTAGAGAACCCTATTTGAATGCCAAAAATACCTTAAAAGTAAACGAACATATTGTGAAACTGCCTGATCTTGATTGGGACAAATACCAAACTACCATTCAATGGGGAGAGACTTGCCAAATTGCAGGATCATCGGCAAATAGAGCATTTGCATTACTTCTAATCCT
Source organism: Stenopsyche tienmushanensis (assembly GCA_008973525.1). Lineage (NCBI taxonomy): Eukaryota > Metazoa > Arthropoda > Insecta > Trichoptera > Stenopsychidae > Stenopsyche > Stenopsyche tienmushanensis. The sequence continues at coordinate 501,319 of WACJ01000043.1, forward strand.
ACCAGCATTCATTACAAAACTCTTATAAAAATATGAAAATCAACTCTATATTTGTTTATTTATACTTTGTGTTAATATTTAAATAAAAATAAATCGCTCTAATTAACTTGAGTTTTATTATAAACGCATCTTAATTGCTACGTGATCAACAAAGCTAAATCCCTATAATCCTATTGATTTAAAGTAAAATAACACTCAAATCGATATTAAAAAGGACCAAAAATACGTTAAAAAACCTTCAAAATGAAACATCTATCATTCAAAGAAATTATGTAAGCGTCACAGAATTGGTATTTATAATCGAACACGGTTATTGCGAGCAACGTGGCAGCTATAAAAGCTAATAGTGTATATGGCCGTTATAAAGCGCTTAACAAATCTTCCTTGTGCGTTGTGTACATCGCATGATTTATGCTATATTAATAAAAAAAAATTCAAAGATTGGCACTATCGTATATTTGATATTTTTTTGGATCTTGCTCAAAAGTACTTGAAATCCATTATCGTTAATGACAGACAAACAGTTACGATTTTCTAAGTAGAATTTTCCTTAATCCAAAATTTGAATGCCTTCATCGCTTTTCAGGCGAAATTTCACCTGTTTAAAGATGTAAGACACAGTGCAAGACACGGAGAGAGTATCTTGCGTATATCGTACGATTGTATAAATCTTTAACCCAAATTTATCGACTAATAATGAGGGATTGAGGCGCAAAACCCAGAATACCGACCCGGTCGAGAGTTGTACATGGTTTTTATTTTACGTGATCATTCTACTTTACTTAGTAATGGGAATTCGTATATACATGCTGTAGACATGTTCGGGTATGGCATCCGATCGTAAAACGTTCATTCGCCATGTCAGCGGTCCGAAAAGCGAACCGGTTGGACACAGACCTTGTGGCTACTCCGTTCTCTTTTAGGGTTTTATGCAGCATTTTCGGGGATAAATGTGTAGATATAGATGCGTGCGATAAACAGCTCAAGTCGATGGGAAGGTCCCCATGTCCTTTTATCCCAAAAGCTCAGCCTTATTGCTGTGAAATATATCACGCTGTTATTGTAGCCATTGCGAGCAAACGCGGCACCTATCTTGCGCACAGCTTTCTCATGTCCAAATGTTCAGTCAATATGCAGTGTACAGCATCATTTGCAAGTCAGATACATGCCACAGGCGCTTCATACCCTCGTTACGGCTCTGAATAATGATATGTATATGATATAATGAATCGATTTCAAGTGCATTCTTTATGTTTACTTGATGGAATTACCGAATATTGTGTGCTAACGACAGTGTTTATTTATTTATGTACAAACTTCATACACGCTGCGACGCTCCTGAGAGATAAATGAATTTGTACGGATGATGAATATTAAATATGATTAATAAGAAGAATATAAACGGTTGTATAAATATTGGAGCGATTTTAAACATCCTTAGTGGTTTATTTAAATAAGATATTAAATATTTAACTTTGTCATTAGAGTTGGTTTAATTTATTTAGGCTTATATTTTGAGATTTATCCACTGATGTAGATTTTTTCACATCTTACACATACATAAACCTGTGCGTTATATAATTGTTTGGTTCCTGATTCCTGGTCATAAAGTTGGATTGGAAGGATAAATATTATACAATAGAAACAACAAACATTCCGATACAAGAATGTCAAGAGCTTCTTTAATTTTGAGTCATGGTAAAACCACGTAAACACAACATTAACGGATATGACAACATAGTGATTCACAGTTTTCTACATAAGTAAAAACAACTTTTTTATTTGATAAGAATCAAGAAGTATCTGCATTTGAAGATATGATTGCATTTTATATTATTTTCACACTTTAACAAAGTGCATTTGATCAATCAATTGCGTTAGTTTGGTGCACAAATGAATTATTCTGGGAAAAATGTATGATTTCATTGCTTTAAAGCAAAGCATGTATAAAATACAAGGGTTATAACGAGCATCAAGAAGCTGTCATAAATTATCACCATAGTGATTTCTTATAAATTAATACAAAAATATAATAAAAACATTATTCATCTTCATTATCTTGAATTTCAATAAACAATAGTGACTATCGTTTTACTCAATTCAGTTTGCATGAAATGAAATAGCATTTATGCGAGTGCAATTTTGCACTAGAATTTGAATTAAAACTGTTGAAGAATTTAGAAATAGCTTTTCGCAAATGCACATAGATTGGGAATAGCTGAATGCAGTTTCATCTTGTTATCTTGCGATTTTTTGCTCGTTACATCCGTGCTATCAAAATTTAGCACCACATTAAAGCAATACAATCAGTGTTTAAAATGTCATTTAACAACATATTTCGTTGTAGTTCTAAACACAAACAATGAGTGATATTTGACGATCAATATGTTCCACAGCATGACCCGAACTGATGCTCGCTTTTTCATAGACACACACCGTTCATCAATCTAATATGACTGTCTTTGACTTTATATGTTAACTTTGTTGAATTTATATTGTGGTTTAGCATAAAAAGTACTCCAGGAAATCAAGCTGACCACAAATCATATGATTTGAACGCTTGTTCGATGAAGTCGGGTTTTTCTGTCAGTAACTTAACACTATCGTCAGTGGTGACTTGTGGAATTCGGGAAGAAATAGTTTCATTTTAATAACATCGAAAATGAATTCCATATACATTTTTGTAATGGTCATGATGAGCACTGCCCATGGACAAATCATTACATCGGGTCAATGCAATGAAAGTTCCGCCATCATCGAAGATTTTGATATGCAGAGAGTAAGCATTTTTTCATTGCCATTGTATTCAAAAATTATTTAATTTTATCCAAATTCAAAATTTTCAGTATCCTTGGTACTTGGTACCAAATTTTTCATATCAAAGAAATAAACAACACAGATTCCAAATGCCTTACGACCAATTACTTCGTAAATGGATCGACAGTTATTCTTGATACTAGAGGTGTGCTAAATGGCCAAGTTGTTAGACAACGACAAAGTGGAAAAATAATGATTAAAAATCATTTTTTGTTAGATATTCCTGAAAGTAAGTAGATTGTATTATAGTATAATTAAGTTACCCTAATTGAACTTATTGATATATTAATAGTTATCTCTTAAGGGACATTTCTACCTTGTTGGTTTAACAAAAAAGAATCTTCGTATATCGGAAAGAACCAATGTTTAAGAACACTATCAGTAATTTCAAATCGATATAAACGATCTTTTTCCAAGCTCACGGAAGTGCTCCCACACGTTTTAGATTAGTATTCTTTATGAAATTTAGCAGACACGTAAACAATAAATGCTTTCAATCGTTTGAACTATAATTATTTAAAAATATTCAAACATTTTTATTTAATAAACAAAAAACTATAAAAAATGTCGATAAAAACGCATACTTTTCTTTGATCACTCACTATTTTTTTATTTTTTTATATTTCTTTTTAATTGTAGTCTAAACTATACACATGATTATATAAAGTAAAAATATGGTTAATGTTTGTGCTAAAAGTCATTTGTCCAGGACTTAGGACTTCCGTAATGAAGAATGTCATCGAAAAATGTTAAAAAATCGATCACTTTTATAAGGCAGAAACGTCCCTTAAATTCATATTCTTATAGCAAATACATACTTCAATAATGATTATTTTCTTCAGGTTCATCAGGCGAATATTATAGGATAGTCAGTACAAATTATACTTCTTATTCGGTGGTATACACATGTCGTTCACACCCCAACAACACGAAAACCAGTTTGTATTATTATATCTAACATAATTTTATATTCTTATATCTTGATAATATTTATACTTGCCTTGGATTTGACAGTGTAAGCCGCGATAGTCGAATGTAAGGAATGCGGAATGCGTGAGTAAAATTGGCGTAAAATATGCATAGAGGGAATTGTTTAAATTTTTATAAAAAAATCTTATAAAATCTGAATGCAATAAAAAGGTTTATATATTTTTTACTTGGGCTAAAAACAGGTAGCGATAGCGTTTAGTAATTATTTAAGAAGTAAAATAAACATTCAAATTATACCTCTTTCCGATATTTCGAGTCTCCTGTCGGGCTCATGGACGCGGATACACCTTTTATATAATACAGACTAAATCTTCTAACTATCTAAATCGTCCTCGATTGCAACTTCTACTTATAAACAATGTCGTTAATGGTCATCCAGAAGCCAAAAGAAATTATTGGACGCATGATAAAAAAGAGCCATCATATTAATCAATCCGCAAAAACAAAATTTAAAGAAACGTCCCTGAAAATCGACGGATTGATTTTGGTAGATAGACAAATGGAATTGTTCTGAAAAGTAGACGATAATATGAAGAGAATGACAGAGTTTTCAGATCTATTAAAACCAGGAGCAAACCAGGTTTCACTTAATTTAAGCATAAATATCTTTGATGAGACATATTACACACAAATATCATCCCGAAAAAATTTTTTACACAGAAACTGACATAAATCTATTATCAATTCAACAAGTCCTACTTTTCCATGAACAGATTATAGTTATTGAATATAAACACACAGTTAACCATTTTTTTTCTTCTTTAAACAGTGACCATTACAATCTTCAGTAGAATGCCCTACCTAAAGCCGGAAGATGCGCATATGAAATTGGAATTCATAAAACATTTACCTGGAATGAAATGGCCCATCCCTTTTCATTCTATCAATCAATGGGAAAAACCTTGCACAGTCAATAGTTCATCGATGATTAAAGTGTTAGCCTTTCTTCTAATTCTTCCAGTACTTCCTGTGAAGCTACTTTCAAGAAATTAATGTAATTATTATCAATTATTCAATAAATTATATCATCATTACAAACATAGGCAGTATTTATTTCATCCAAGAACGTTTAAAATATGAAAAATAATCAAAGATTGACATCTCAAATACAATTTGCAAATTTAATTTCATGTATTTTCGATTTGCAATTATTAGCTTGCAATATGTATTAATACAAATATGTATGTTTAACGCCTGATTCATGTATTTTGACAGAATGAGTCACATGTTTCATTGCAAAAAACACTATCTTACTTACTTAGATATGTGCCATCAAACCAGATCAGATAAACTTAACAAATTTTACAACCAGGACTTCTAATATTTCTGCAGGACCATAACAAAGGGGTGGAAAAACAGGCGCCCGCCATGGACGCAACTAGGCCGATAATATTTCTGACCGATTGTAAAATTTAAACAACCCACTGAATCAGTCTTCTTCGGACAACTTCGTTTTGTAATGAGAATTCGTAATCGTTCTGTAGACATGTTCAGATGTGGCGTCCTGATTGCGAGGCGTCAATTCGTCATGTCAGCGATCTGAAAAGCGGACCTGGTTGGATACATAGGCCTTGTGGCCACTTCCGTGCTCTTTTAGGGCATTTTCGAGTATAAATGCGTACCTGGAGTCTTCTATGATCTATACGATCACGGAGGCCTTTTAGTTTTTTTTTAGTTTCAGGTTTTGCACCTTACTGTGTACTTTTTTTGAGCGGGCTGAACATGCTTCCTGAATAGCGGGATAGTTCCTTTGTCTCAGATGTGAAGTAATGAACTAATGTTTCATTCTGAATTAATGCAAAAATTCGACCTTATTGCTGCAAAACATCGCCAAACGCTCGATTGAAACATCGTCACGTCACTGTTTTTGTTTCATTGTAAGCAAACGCAGCATCCATCTTGCGCACAGCTTTCTCATGACCAAAAATTTTAGTCGATATGCGATGTACAGCAATAAAAGTATTGTATCACTTTACGACAACCAATTTTTTCCATATTTACAAATTTACTAAGAAGATTCACCATTGATGGCTGCCAAACAAATACTAAACAACGTAGCATCTTTCTAGTCATATTTTTAATTTAACTTCAACCGCCATCTATACGTCAGGCCTGGGTACTTTTGAGACTATTTTCGTATCTTATTTTAAAATATACATTATAATAATATTTAATATATTGCATTTATAATAGTACTATTTACCTTTTTTAAAAAAAATGGGGCGCTTCATACCCTCGTTATTCGGGAATCCAATCCCGAGATCCCGGGCAGTTTTAGGTGCTCATGAATCCCGGGATTAGTAAACGTAAACACATGCCCCACGAAGCGCTCGTCAAACCTTTCCCTACCGGTGATGTATTTACTACACCTCGACTCTAATAATGGGAATATCAATATGAAATATAATAGATACGGGCTTCGGAATTTTTGTATTCCTCCGTAATATGATTATGAATCACATCAAAGTATTATAGTATATAAGTATTCATCTGCAGCGATGGAAATAAATAATTTGCCGGAAAATCGGGAATAAAATTCTTTCGCCTTCAAGCTATTTTTATATTGAACAAATGGACTTATTAGTAATTTTTGATCAAATTTATCAATATAATTTCTTAACCTATTGAAAGTCCTTAAACAATCATCAATCTGAATAATCTAAGCACAACGATAATATAATCCAATATGAAGATCGCACGAGTATCTGATGCATTTTAATGAATTAACACCACAATCTTCTAAACGTTACCTTGTTACATATTTTGTAATCGCGCTCATTGTTGACATTGTGATTAACCTCGTTAGTTAAAACCAAACAACTTTAGATAATAGACAGATATTTCAAACTCATACCATATTTGGCTACATGTATAAATATTCGACCTGAAGATGAATAGTCTAGTGCTAATGGAATCCTCGCGATTTTTTGCAGCTACAATTTTCGACATTTTCGAAATTTTCTCACTTCTAGTTAAAAAAAAAATAGCTTAAATAATTTGATGCATTGCACTATCTTCTATTTGCTTTCATTGGCAAATAGTTTTTTTATCAAATAGTACACGTATCTATTATACGCATATCTAAAAATCTTAATCAAGTACAAATCAAATTTTGAATTATAGTGTTTTTATGAACTTCTTACCTATTTTTATAGGTATAGAAATTTCAAACCATCCATCAACTAACTTCAGCAACGTATACTGAAACCATAACCACCTTGTTTCGAAAGTAGATGACGTTTATTCAGCAATAATTATCGTATACTACATGTATACAAGAAAGCACCTTTGTATTGTAACTCTTCTGGTTTATATTGTATAAACACAGAATGACACGAAAATTAGCTCTGTATGGATGCAAAAATTCGCAATAATTTATAGGATAGAGTCTGCATAGGATTATATTTGACTGTTAGCAACGATGACGATAACCTACTTCTATCTGCCATGTTATGACACCTTCTTTGAGTTATATATCGTGTAGCACCGAATCGCCCTTTCTGATCCGCCGATAAGAATGTGGATTTAAAATGAAAATGATAACTGAACTATTTTTTTAGGTTGGTAAAGATAAAATCTTTGTCTTTGCGTTTAAATGCATTTTAATTGTTTTCTTTTGAATTTGCACGCACAAGCTATTTACCGCGTAAATGGAAACAATTCATTGCAATATAAAAACATTTTTTAATGAAATTGGCATTGATGTAAATTTAAATGATTATAATATAAAACTTATTGAGCAATTTTAACACCATTTGAACGACATGATTCTTCACTGTGACTGGTCTTGCGGTAAGTATCCCAGGATAGTTCTTTTGATGCCTCAAATATTGGATTGATTGCTTCGGTGCTCTGAGGAGTGAGCTCATTACTTCTGCTGAGGACCCAGCTCGATACTAAAATCATGATGTTAAGGATTTGGATTAGAACTAAAATATGGCTTTAGTGTTGTTTTTCTTTTATATTCAAACATATTTACTTCTTTTTTGACCATTGGGAAGATTTGTGCAAGAGTAGACCAGCGAATACGAAGTGTAATCAGTAGCCAAAACCCAATATTTTGAAGCACCCCTATCTATGAAACCAAAATATTTTATTGTACATTAATTTGATTTAAATGGATGCAATATCATTAAAAGAGCATGATAAATATTTACTTATAAAAGGGAAGTTGACTTCGAGCTTGGCTTGACCATTGGCATCAGCTGCTGGTGCAACAGTACCATCGATGGTAAAATCAGTTCCATTTAATACCATGGCATTATGGACTTCGACAATACCATCTTTATTTAAGGTATATAAAGCAGTCACACAGTCTCCACTGCGCTGATTATCATGTTCATATCTGTAGATTTCGTACCATAATCCTGCATACTTCAAAATAAATTTGATTTTTTCACAGCAATACTAAAAATGCTAATAAATATAATTATATATTGACTTACGGCCGGTATATCGAAATTCTGGATCACTTTGGGGTCTTCACATGTTCCAGGCGTGATGATCTGTCCATTGGCAGCAATAAATAGGGACGCAAAGACGATGAGGAATTTCATTGTGGTCACTCTCCAAGATGTCTTTACACAGTAAGAAGACCGGTTGACTGTTGAAATAACCATGAAGAGCAGCTTTATATGAAGTTTTTTTGTTGTTGTATTATTTCAAAATGGCAAAATATTATCACCTTACCAAGTCAAACCACTTAGTCGCCAATCTTTCATCTTACGTAATTTGAATGAAAATATTTTAGTTACATAAAGTAAAAAATAATCAATTTTGTGCGAATTCATTATGCTCCGATAATTTATATAACTTTTATATTTATTTGATAATAGACTTAATTGAAAATCTAATCAAATAACAGCTGTTCAGACACAATTATTCAGTGCTCAAGTTCAAATCATAACATCATGATTTTATGCACACTTTCCAAGGTGTTAGCAATTTTCTGGGTGATTTATCCACTTTTTTTCGTTATATAAAGGCTCTTCTATTGTAGATTGTAATGCGCGGATAAAATTAAGTAAAACCAAAGAAATGTGATTTAATCGATTTTATTGTAAAAAATTCTTATCAAAATATTTTAAATTATTCAGAATCTGTATTTGGAGATGTATCTTATTGTCTTTTCAGCATGGACAATAAAGATCTGCTGGTGTTGCATGAGGTTTCGCTTTGGCTGGTCTGGCGGTAGACATTCCAATAGAGTTCGCTTGATGCTTCAATTACTGGATTCAATGCCAAAACATCTTGAGGAGCAAGTGCTTGAGTCCTGCTCAAAACCCAGCTTGAAACTATAACAAGGAAAATTGCATATAAGAACACATGTCCGATCAGAATTCCATTGCTCAAAATATGTATATATCAAATAGCTCACCTCTTTTGTTGTTGTTGGGAAGATTTGTGCAGGAATAGACGAGGGCATATGAGTTGTAGTTGGTTGCCAATACCCAATAAGAAGAGAATATATTATCTGCAATGTCAACATTCATTATTAGTATGATGATACATTAAATTTGATACATTGGATAGGATATTGAATCTTACCAGCAGTGGGGAAGTTGACTACGAGCTTGGCTTCTCCATTGGAGCCTTCAGCTGGAGCTACTGATCCATCGATGACGAATCTTGTTCCATTGAATACCATGGCGTTTTGGACCTCAACGACACCTTCATCATTCAAAGTGTATCTGGCAGTTACACAATCACCACTGAATTGGTTGACATGCTCGTACCTGAACGCCTCATACCACAATCCAGCATACTACATAACAAATAAGATCATAAATATGAATTCAATCTTATTCTATCAATTATCAATCATAAACTATCAATTAGACTTACGGCAGGGATGTCGAAATCCTGGACTACGTCTGGATCCTGACATTGTCCAGTCATGACGATCTGGCCATTGGCGGCGATGAGGAAGGATGCGAAGACGATGAGGAATTTCATTTTGGCTGATTTTCCTGCACAATTCGGAAACCGGTGGAATGATGAAAATCTTCCGTACGGTCTCCTTTTTATACTGAAAAATAGTTATTTTATCTTATTGTAACGTAATATTATCTGATTATAAACAATGAGTAGATTAGTTGTCAATCATTTTTCGACAATTTACGTAATTTAAATAAGCAATTATTGTTATATAAAATAGCTTTGATAATTCTGAATCACTTTATCCCACACAACATCTTTATAAGATATATCGATCCTTTTTGCCATCGATCTTTGGCATAATTGGATTGTCACCTTGAATACGATATTATATCATCGTCGTATTATACAACATCTTCGGGCGTTGAAAAAGGAAAAATACTGTTAAATTGTAAATATTCATAAAAGCTGCCATTCACATGTTAATTAATAGAACTACTCTTAAAAACCACTATTAAAATACATCAAATCTGATATTTGTAAATTGACATTACTATAAATTTAATGCAAGACATTCAAGGCTTTTTTATTCGATTGTAACGGTTCTAATCGATTTTAACCCATTCATCACAATATTTTGGATCAATAAAGTGGTATGTCTTTGATTATGTATCAATTGATTTTTATCGGTTATGCTCGAATTACACGAGCGTGGTTTTTTGTGCATGGTTTTTAGCATACTTATTACAGCAGTGACCACACATTAATTCAGCATTACTTTTTTCTAGGGTTACCATCTCATATGATCAAATTGGGAGAAAAATCTTTTTGTATTTTATAATAAAAGTTGTATTTCGAAACCACTGGTCTAATTGAATGATCAACCAAATAAAGCCTCAAGATACGTAGACTAACACGTTTTGTGACCCAAGACCTTAATAAAAAATCTAAATCCTCAACAAATAGCTTTGGATTCGATTATCGTTGAAGTGCTTACAGTATAAATGCCAAAGTACTCACAAACCCACTCACACATGAAGACGACATGCGATTTTCGTTGCGAATCATACAAATTTGCCAAAAATGTATTATAAATTAATATTTCCAAAGCAACGATTTAAGGGACGTTTCTGCTTTGTTAGTTAAAAATATTTTTTTTCTTCTTGTATCGGAAAGAATCAATGCTTAAGAATATTATAAGTAAATTTCAAGTCGATATAAATGAAATTCGCAGAATGAGGAGAGGAGAAACTTTAAACGTGTTTTTTTTCGAAACTACTCCTTCCAAGCCCACGGAAGTGCTTTCAAGTGCCCTAGATAAGCATTCTTTATAAAATTTAGCAGACATACGAACAATAAACGTTTTCATTGTTTGATCTATAATTATTTAAAAATATTCAAATGGTTTTTATTTAATGAACCAAAAACTACGAAAAATGTTGATAAAAATACACAATTGTCTTCGATCGCTAACTATTTTTATATTTTCCAAGATTTCTTCTCAATTTTAGGTTAAATTATGCACAATATTATACAAAGCAAAAACATGTTTAGTTTTTTTGCTGTAAATCACTTGTCCAGGACTTTGGACTTCCGTGGTGAAGAATGTCATCGCTCGCTCACTGACATACGTGACTCCTCCATACTTTGTTAAACTTCAAAAAATATTTTTACAATGTGTTTCTTTCGCAATTGAACACAGATCTAATCATAGCCATGGTTGAAGAAAACCCGCGATATATTGTTCGCGAAATAGCCAACAAGTTAGAAATTCCACGAACATCCATCCATAATCATCTGACAAAATTGGGCTACATCAATCGTTCAGATGTGTGGCTTCCTCATGAACTGACTGACTCAAATAAACTTCAGCGTATTTCAACATGCGATCTTCTTCTCCATAATAGCCAACCTTTTTTGAAGAGACTTGTCACTGGAGATGAAAGTTGGCTACTCTATGAGAATATCCAACGTAAACGGTCTTGGACTACGGGTACAGAAGCTTTAACTATAGCTAAACCTGGCTTACATCCGAAAAAAGTTTTGCTATGCATTTGGTGAGACTGGAAGGAGGTAGTTGTAGAATGTACCTTGATTAATATTTTGCCAATAAACCTGAGAAATTTTGGCAAGAAGGCATTATGAGGCTTCCGGAGAGATGGAGAAAGATAATAGAACAGAATGGATCATATGTTATTCAGTATATTTTGATGTTATACAAATTATTGTTTATTTTTTTCTTAATATGAAAACGAAAGAAACTTATGGGACACCCTAATATTTTGCCATAGGTTTTCATATCCACCAATAAATAAGTATTAGCCTCCTCAGTATATTTTTTAAAAAATCATCCAGACCTGTAGGTAGTCCCTCAATTAAGAAGTTGGACTCGTACTCAATCATCTTGGGTTCAAATTTACAGAAGGTGTGGCTGACGATCATGTTTTCAAAACATATATTCGCTATGAAAAATCGTGTAAAAATGGTTGGCAATACTCTCATAAAAGGGATTGCTAAAAGTCACTTTGGTCAATCTAGTCATACATGGTTTTTCCATATCGTTAAGTTGGCTACTGAATCTTTCTTGACAAAATCTCTTTTTCCCACCCTGAAAGCTCCAGTTTGACTTACCTATGAGTTCCTATTCAAATATCCTTAGATAATTAATAAGGTACCTTAATTTTTACATATGCCGCCTGCTGAACTAACTAACCCTCACGACATCGTGGATAGAAGTTTATTATGGGAAGTCAAATTAAAATCGGTAGAGTTTATTTTATCCAATTTATATTTTAAAAAAAAGCTTATACACAAATTTAAAATTATTCAGAATCCATATATTAAAGAATAAATTGTCTTTTTGACATAGACAATTACAATCTGCTTGTCCTACATGCGTCTGGACTCTGGTCGGTCTGGCGGTAGACTTCCCAGTTCAGTTCGTTTGAAGCTTCGATTGCTGGATTCAATGCTACAATATCTTGAGGAGCAAGTGATTGAGTCCTACTCAAAATCCAGCTTGAAACTATAACAAGGAAAATTGCATATATAAGAACGCATGATCAGAATTCCATCGGATCAAAATATATATGTATCAAATATCTCACCTCTTTTTTCGTCATTGGGAAGATTTGTGCAGGAATAGACGAGGGCATATGAGTTGTAGTTGGTTGCCAATACCCAATATGATGAAAATATATTGTCTATAACGTCAAAATTAATTATTAATATGTTGGTATATTAAATTTGATACATTGGATGGGATATTGAATCTTACCAGCTGATGGGAAGTTGACTACAAGCTTGGCTTCTCCGTTGGAGCCTTCAGCTGGAGCTACTGTTCCGTCGATGACGAATCTCGTTCCGTTGAATACCATGGCGTTTTGGACCTCAACGACACCTTCATCATTCAAAGTGTATCTGGCAGTTACACAATCTCCACTGAATTGGTCGACATTTTCGTATCTGAACGTCTCATACCAAAATCCGGTATACTACATTAAAAAAATATGATCAGTTAATACATTTAAGCTTATTGAATTAATTGGATATAATTATCAATTAGACTTACGGCAGGAATGTCGAAGTTCTGGACTACATCTGGATCCTGACATTGTCCAGTCATGACAATCTGGCCATTAGCAGGCGATGAGGAAGGATGCGAAGATGATAAGGAATTTCATTTTTGCTGTTTTTTAAGTCGCTCTTGCACAGTAAGAATACGGATCGAATGACAATAATCTTCTTATGAAGTGCTTTATATACTAAAATATATTTGGTTTATCTTATTATAGTGTGAGATAATCTAGTTTTCAAACTAACACAATTGATTAACTATCAATAATATTTACTATCATCCACCTGTATTATAATGTTTAACATTGGTTTCCATGATTTGTATTATATAAGTTAATGTTTATATGGAATGGTTTTAAAACTATGTACATCCATTTTTAACTAGGAAATTATTGTTTTCTTGAAGAAAATGTACAAATTCACTATCTCACAAGTGCAATAAAAAGGACTTGTTATATTTTTAATAACAAAAATATTTTATAGAATGCTTATGGAATAATTACCAATCTTTCATTTAAAAAAAAATCCATAGACTTACTTTCAAAACACAATTTTCCACGTGCTAAAACATGTGCCAATCAGCAAACAAATTTCAATCGACAGCAAAATGCTTAATCGATCAAATTTATTTCTAGTATATCTCTAATACCGAAATAAGCAACATTATATAATGTTGGGAATCATACTCTTATATATCAATCAATAACAATATATTATATATTAGATCCACCAGATTAAGTTCCATTAACTTTCTTTCATTTCATCTGTCAAACTGCTGATATTCGCAATAAAATTTTAACTTAAAAGGCTTAAAGGCCTTATTTGCTTTAAAAATTAAAACTAATACAAAATGCATTAAAAGCATGATTACAAAGCATATTTATGATTGCTATAATTAAATGGCAACATCTATACAAATTATTTTGAAAGATAACGCTCAAATTATACATGAAAATGCAGCTACTTTCAATAAACGCAATATCTCTCAGTAATTTAAAACAGCGAGTGGCTATAAAAATGCGCGGTCCTACAGAGGTCATACTTTGATGGATATTGTATTCAGTATTTATATTTGGCTCATGTTTTGAAATAATTTAATTGCTGGCATTAAATATACCACATCCATGAAAAAAATATCACAGATTTTTCAATTTAGGCAACAATATGTTCACACGGTGTCCATTTAAAATCATTAACCCTTTAAAACCTGCCAGTTTACTTCTGAAGGAGTAGATTTTGCAAAGGAGTGGTGATTCTCGGCTAATGATGCCACTCCAGAACAGTCAAGAGGGAATAACAAAATTGGTCAACAATAAGAATGATGCGAGTGTCTCAATTATCAATACAAACTCCTGCTCTCAAGACAACACGAACGAAAGTCGATAGCGATTTCAGTCAATTATACCTAAATTTTATGACAGGTGAAAAGATTCGTTAGAATACGATTTTTGTTGAATAGTAAGCATAAAAATTCACGAGTTTCTTTAAAAAAAAATTAAAATATATAGAGAATGTTTAGACGTTTTCGTAGACCCTTGAGGCAATTGCCGATCATTTTAACACGGTTTTCATAGCATACATACATCACAAAAAATGAAACTTCAAGCTGCAATTAGACAGAAAGACAGGGAGAATCATTTGTGCTCACTCCGTCTTCATCGCCTGCATCATGGATGCGTTACGCGCATGCGCTACGCCGCTTCTACTGTCTATACATAGCATAAAGCGACCACTACACCAGTTGTTTGCCTATTTTATTATATATTACACAAACAAATGGAAAAAAATCAATGCAAAAAATTAAATTTTGCCTTAATCATAGGGGGATTATCTGTAGTTACACAAATATCAATTAAATGACACAAAAATAATATGATTAATAAATTTATTTTTATAAAAAGTTATCACAATATTTATAGTTATTCAGAATCTATATTTTGAGATGTATCTTATTGTCTTCTCAGCATGGACAATAAAGATCTGCTGGTGTTGCATGAGCTTTCGCTTTGGCTGGTCTGGCGGTATACGTTCCAATAGAGTTCACTCGATGCTTCAATTGTTGCGTCCAAAGCCAAAACATCCTGAGGAGTAAGAGCTTGAGTCCTGCTCAAAATCCAGCTTGAAACTATAACGAGGAAAATTGCATATAAGAACACATGTCTGAACAGAATTCCATTGCTCAAAATATGTATATCAAATAGCTCACCTCTTTTGTTGTTGTTGGGAAGATTTGTGCAGGAATAGACGAGGGCATATGAGTTGTAGTTGGTTGCCAATACCCAATAAGAAGAGAATATATTATCTGCAATGTCAACATTCATTATTAGTATGATGATACATTAAATTTGATACATTGGATAGGATATTGAATCTTACCAGCAGTGGGGAAGTTGACTACGAGCTTGGCTTCTCCATTGGAGCCTTCAGCTGGAGCTACTGATCCATCGATGACGAAACTTGTTCCATTGAATACCATGGCGTTTTGGACCTCAACAACACCTTCATCAGTTCAAAGTGTATCTGGCAGTCACACAGTCTCCACTGAATTGATTGACATGTTCATATCTGAACGTCTCATACCACAATCCAGCATACTACATAATAAATAAGATTATAAATACATTTAGGGCCTCATTTAATCAATCGGATATTTAATCAATTATCAATTAAACTTACGGCAGGGATGTCAAAGTTCTGGACTACGTCTGGATCCTGACATTGTCCAGTCATGACGATCTGGCCATTGGCGGCGATGAGGAAGGATGCGAAGATGATGAGGAATTTCATTTTGATTGATTTCTAAAGTTGTCCTTACACAGTAAGAATACCAATTGCCTAATGACTACCCAAACGCGAAAGCGCCTTATATACCAAAAGTGCAAATTTTTATCTAATAACAACAGTAGTATTATCCGATTTACGAACAAAAGATTAGAATTCAATCACAATTTATAATTTTACGTAACTTAAATATATCCACCTTATATAAAATTAACACTTTGATCTTTGCAATCATCAGACAGACATGGTCCAATTTTTAATTTTATCTCAAAATTATCATAACGGTTCGACAAGGTTATTCCTGATTACCGGAATTGAATTGCATTTTTATTATGTTTATATGCAAAAATAATAGGAAACATAGTCAAAGAATAAATACTGTCTAGTACCTTTTCAGAAAAGCCTTTGGTCACTACGATTTCAAAATTAATGTTTTTGAAAAATTAAATAGATCAACCTAACAACAGGAAGCTCCCTTACAATGATAACAATTTATTTTTGCTCGCCATTATAATGTACATGGGAAAATTTGTACTGCAATTTGATAACAATGCGATTTTGACAAACGGCAAATTATATTTTGGCTATTTTTTTTTTTGTAGATCATAAATCATACGATTCGAATGGCATAAAATTTGATTCATCAATCATAGTATTTCAACGAATTGACATCTAGTAGTCAGATATGATATGAATTACATAATCGAAGCTTAGATGACTAATAAGATAAAGCGATTTCGACTCAGATATTTCTGTTCAAAGACACAGGATTTTTTCATAAGCACTACTTTAGAATATATCCTTTGGATCTTTTATGATATTCGATAAAAATTACCATATTAATCGATATTCTCTACTAAATGTATTTGGATAAGAACTACATCTTATGTTGAAACATAGTATGCGAGGACCAAAATATTCCACCGTTAATATTAGGGCGGAAAGAAATGTCATTTTTTTTGTTATTTGGAGAAATTTTTTTGTTAATAAAAGCTGTACAATTTTATTCAATTAAATAATTTCCATTGTTATGTATAATCGCCTTCCACAGATTGGGTAGCTTTTTAATGCCTCTTTCGTAAAATTCGGCCGGTTTTCCACTTAAGTAAGAATCTAAATGATTTTTCACTCGTTCCACAGAAGTGATTTTTTTATCGCGAAGCGAATGTTCTAATGACTTGAAAAGATGATAGTCTGAAGGTGCAATGTCAGGAGAATATGATGAATGTTGCAGCACTTCCAAATCCAGCTTCCTTATATAGTTCTGCGTAATCCTTGCTATTTGTGGTCTTGCATTATCATGCTGTAATATTTTTATTTGGTTGTTGACTAGCACTGATCGCTTTTTGAGCATTTCCGCTTTTAACCTATCTAATTGTGCACAGTATAGCTCTGCTGTGACAATTTGGCCAGGTTTTAATAATTCGTAGTGAATTACGCCAAATAAAATCCCACCAAACACAAAGGAGGACCTTTTTCAAAGATAATGACGGTCGAGGGTTAGAAACAGGTACTTGATTTCAAGAAAGCCACTGTTTTTCCTTCTCAGACTGTTATAGAGTGTTATAGATACACTTCTCATCCCCAGTATCGATCATTTTTAAAAATGGATCATTTTCATACCTGGACAATAGCGATCCATTGTTCCAAGACCGTTGATGACAACTCGTACGGTACCCAAATTCCCTGTTTATTTTTTCCCCGAGTCTTTTCAAATTGTATTTTACTGTCGACCAGGGATGTCCAATGTCTAGCGATAATTCCTTTATTGTTTTTCGATGATCAGATTCTTCCAGATAATTTTATGCGTCATCATCGATTATTAGAGGTCGTTCTGATTTTGGTTTATTTTTCAAATCTCTGTCGCCACGTTTGAATTTTTTTAACCATCTATGGCATTTTCGAATATTCAATATATTGCCATATGTATCACATATGCTCTGGGTAGCTTATTTTGCCTTTAATCCTTCATCGAATAAAAACAGTAAACAAGATCGCAAATGGGTCTCATCAATTTCTGGCTTGGACATTTTCACTATGGCTAAAAAATATAAAAACATTTGAAAAAGTAAGACAAACAACTGAGCTTCAAAATGACACCAACCTTGGCGTATTCATTCGACAGCAACCCGAAGCAAATTGACGGCAAAGACGCAATCAAAAAAAATGACATTTCTTTCCGCTTTATCTAATAGTTTAGTCATTTTAAAGCTGGATATATATTTTATTATAAAGACTCTGGATTTGGCTGGAAGAGCTGTTAAACCTCAACGCTTCCAATGACCCCCCGATATGATCTCCGCGAGCGAATAAGGTAACATTCGCAACGGCGAAGGCAACGAAATGGGTAATTCAACGTAATTATCGAGATATTCTTTTAAAAAACTCATTTAGTATGAAGTTTTTTATTCAGGTTCAAATGTTTATGATCCTCATCATACATAGATTAGTACTAAATGTCGAAAAACGATTTAAAATCATCGATCCAATTTGCAATCATATTTATTCTTCAATGCTTGAGTAGACAAAATTACAATACATTTCATTTAACATATCTTTTTTTCATTGTTTTAATCCGACATGAGTCTTTGGTATGGCTGGTCTTGCGATAAGTACTCCAATCAAGACCATCAGTTGCTTTTATGTCAGGGTTTATTGCTGTCAGAGCCTGAGGGCTGAGGCTTGGAGTTCTACTCAAGATCCAACTGAAGACTGAAATGCATCATAACAATATAAGAACATGAAAGATCACATTAAGCAAAAATGGAGTGAACTGAAGATAAACTTACGTCGCTTTTGGTTATTATTTGTATTCGTACAGCTATAGACCAGGGAATAATCGGAATAATCTGTATTCAATACCCAATAAGAACCCGTAGTATCTGTAACAGTAATATTGTATATTAATCAAATATTCTGATAATTTGGGCACAATACTTCATTGGAAACGTTGAATCTTTCGCTTAAATACTCACTGACTGACGGAAATTTAACAGTTAATTTTCCACATCCATTTGCTTCGGGATTTAATTCCGCAGTGCCTTCAATCGTCAATGGTCTACCATTAAGAACCATCCTATTAAAAACCCCAACGGATCCATCTCCTTTGGGTGTATATTTGGCAGTCACACATTCACCTCCAAGTTGGGGTGTCTGTTCATATCTATAGATTTCATACCAAACACCGGAATACTAAAATGTATAAGAATTAAATTTAACACTTTAGCCTCCTTTAATCGAAGATCTGAGAGGCAACGGAGCCTAATATGCGGAATATAATGATACTTGATCTTAAACGCAAATATGATTCAATGTTTCTTTTGAAGAATTGCGCCATTTTAATGAGAAAATCTATAATTTACCCTGTTGACATCGAAATCAGGTTGAACGGGCTGTTCTGGATCACATTCTCCGTCGATGATTATCTGTCCTGCTGTCAATGCCAAAAAGCAACCAAGCACTACAAACACCAACATCCTTTTGATGGAGAAAATAACCGATTTGGCGATTAATATGAAATGAATATAACTCGCTTGAAAATGTACCATATATATATAGAGTGCGATATTTACATAAGTATAGTGGACAATCATTCAACACAATCATGAGAGCATAACTAATTACCGTGACATAATACGTTAGTCCAAAAATAACCAACATTCTGGACGATAAATATAAATCTGCTTATTGAATTTTAGCTGAGGACTATCAAAATGCTCAAAATATTGAATTTGCATCGAGAAAATATATCATAATATATAATTTAAGAGAAACCGGAAAGTAATCAAAATTTTGTAACCTAGACTTTTACAGTTATTTAGTATCGAGACACGGTTCAAGAGACATTTATTTTATCACCATCACAAATATAGAGTTGTTATTCGTTGTTTTTGAATTGTAAAAGTGTAAAAGCGCCTTCATTTCATAGGTAAATTAAATTAATAAGGATTTTGACATTTCATCATACAAGAATAATCTGTACATTTTTCCTGTTCGAATATGAAATCGATCCATTTCAGCGACGAATTGTGATTTATTATGAAAATTTGATACTATAAAATAATCCTAAACATCAAAAACTATGCCTTTCTTGGCAATGATAAAGGCTCTCTGTGTACAGTGGGATATCCCTTAAATGATTCATTTTGAATTGCTTGAATCTGGTCAATCATAGCAGTAGTATACTACCAACAATTAGAGACAATGAATCAAGATTTCGTAAAGACGATAAGTCTTAATCGATAACAAAAAATATTGCTCAAATAAGATAACGCTGGGCCTCATTCTGCAAAATGAACGCAGGAAAACTAATGTAACTTGCTTTAGAAAAGATGTTATATCCTTTGATTACTATTTATTTATATCCTTAAAAGAGCTAATATATTTCCACTTCCCTTATTATAAATACATCGTATGATAATCGAGAAGCGCAATCCTTGTATCATATATTGGGAGTAATGATGTTGATTTTATTTGAAAACAATGGATCTCTCATTTATTGTTTAAAAATGATATAAACACATTTTTGCAATATATTCCTGTCCATGGTTAAAATTGTACTATCTTCTACTAAAATAAAATGTTCCATATTATTCGAAAAAACGTTGCGTGTAGACATTATACAGTACAGACATTTAGGCGCTACATTTAAATGACCCTCCATAATTTGCGCAACAAATGTATTCGATTGTAATGTAATTATATCTAGATGATTGATCTATAACATGCTAAAATCAGTTTGTGCATCGTGCAATAAATCTCACTTATCATCGGTAATATCTTTCGTGAAAATCTGCCGTAAATACTTGTTTAAATCGAAATGAAGAATGCGATTATCGACGATATAAGTGTGAAATGTGCACGAATGAAAACACACAAATTTTGATTCATCACATCGACCCATTTTATATAAGCATTTCACACGATTCATCATGTCACCAAATTTTCAAAAACAGAAAGATAGCATCAAACATCGTTTGTGAATCCATAATCGGCTTTGTGTTGGATTTGACCATCTGGATTGATTGCTATAAAGAATTCTCGCTCACATTTTCATTCAAACTATTCACAAATTTAGGCAAACAACTTAGCCTAAAAAATATTCCAAATGAAGGAATTCATCGGGTTCAGATAAACTGGAATCAAATATAACCCGAGTTGATCCGAGCGATTAATGGACTTCAGTATTTTTAACATTTTCCCTGCTGTGTTAAAAACACCCGCGCGCTCCGATGATGTGTATTTGGTACACCATATGAAAAAGTGGCTTAAAAATCGCAACATTATTAGAGTCGAGTTATAATAAATACATCACATGAAAGGAAATGTTAATCATTTCATCTGCTTGAATTATTTTACTTTGTGGATCTTGTTTGATTTATACAACCGATCGTAATTGAATACTACAGATGAATACAATGAATACAAATTTATAGCTAAAACTACAATCATTAAAATTGGTAACATTTGATATGGCACACGCTGTATTGGGCAAGCTTTTTTGTATATTCAAGATTAAATCAAATATGATGCTGTGTTATATTGTCAAGTGATCTTCATATGATGTCATTTGTATTCCTTCCGTGAATGGTTTAAAGTGACAGTATACAAGGACTTCCCTCGTTTCTTCACATAGAGAAGGGTTTCAGCTTCGCTGAAATGTACCAGGAAGTGGAGTGTATGATTTTGTTAGATGCGTCCTGAATAGTGGAGGATTTAGACATCTTGATATAAATTCATTCGTAGAAAAATGGATCTACATATAGTGCAGGGATGTTTTTTTAAGTGGGATTCAATGAAAGAACATGGAGCTACTCGTTAAGGATCTGATTTATTTAACACCTTAAAGAGGTAAGATACAGAGTTGTATCCGAATTCCAGTGATTCAGATTCACGTTGAGATCGAAGACAGATAGAGATGTCATATGATATGAGTCAACCCAAATTTATCAACTAACAATCATATAATGAATCGATTTCAAATGTATTGACCGAATATCGTGTGCTATCGACAGTGTTTATTTATTTATATACAAGCTTCATACACACTGCGACGGTCCTGACGGATAAGTGGATTTGTGCGGATGATAAGTGACCGATATGCAAATATATCATCTAAGTTTATGATGAATTCTTTGTATATAGAATATAAATACTGATATTAACGATCATTTCAGTATTTATAACAACGATAGCATGAAAACAGAATAATCCTGATTCAAGAACACTATATTAGAAATTCGTAATCGGAATCAAACCCACTATTACAAACATAAAACTATACAACGAGGCCTTAAAACTATGATAATTTCAGGGTCAATAACATCACAAATATTTAGGATTAGATAAGTGATTCGTCAGAGTTGATTTTTGTTGTTTTTCATTTGGATTCTTACACAACAATCACAATTACTAGTAGCTCTTTCAACAAATTTGATTGATTAGATTTCGATCTCCTTGGTGTGTTTATTAAACGCTTTCATAACCGCACATGCTAGACAACGTGCCCTGCCCTATTTAATTGTTGCCGCTTTATTATTACACCAGATATAGTACGTAGTATTATCGCCAATAAATACTTTAGCCATGCTAAATGTCTCATCGTCGTCATGTATGCCCCGGGTTATGTAACGATTACATAAAGCAGACAACGCATAGTCACGGTCATCGCTTTTTGAAGTCTGGCTTGTGTGTGCACAGTGTGAGTATCACGCCAACAGGTTGTGACGCTCAATTTCCATGGAAAAGAGGCGTAAAGACGTCGATTTGCCCATTGCAAAAAAAGCTTAAAACTACAATGATGATTTCCAAATATTTTGGCAGTGAAAAAACCATTTCCTTAAAGTACAATACAACAAGTGAGGCGTTCAATCTGTAAAAAAGATTATTCAAAATTGAACTAAATGATCAATGAATAGCATTCTACACGAATAATATTTTCGATTTTAACCTCTTTAATTATTGACGATACGTTATTTAATTTATTATTTCCCATTTCCACTTCTATCACGTAAATGACAAGTATAATATAAATAATTGGATTAATTAGTAAAATATATAAATATATTTATAAGGGTGAGGGAAACTCTAGAATCGTTCGCGACCTCATTTGGCGCGAGCCACCTGTATAAATTAACCTCTGACGGGGCTTCCATGATCGTACATATCATAGAAGGCCCCGAGTACGCATTTATCCCCGAAAATGCTGCAAAAACACCTAAAAACAGTCTATGTGTCCAACTGGTCCGCTTTTCGGAACCGCTGACACGACGACTGACTGGTCGGGTGGTTTTCAGTCTTCTTCTGACAACTTCGTTTTGTAATGAGAGCACGTAATCGTAAGACGCTCATACGTCATGTCAGCGATCTGAAAAACGGACCGGTTGGACATTGTGTCTTCTTTAAGGACATTTTGCGGCATTTTCAAGAGTTTTCAGCTTATAGGCTGGAAGTTTGGAAATCCTTAGCTTGGAATACATAGCACTAGGAAACAAATTGAAATCTGATACAAAATAATTATATAGAAGGAGATAACCTAAACAATTTGGGTTTACAACATTTTAACACTACAATTAACGGAATGAACATAGAGTAAAAAATATAATAACAAAGAAATTCTGCACCGATATGTGTAAGATGCGTACCGAACCGTTAAAACCGATATTTTCAAATTGGTTCAATTTCGGCTTTCATTCTGACTGAAATAAAAGCTTTATCGATTTTCGGTTCAGCTCCGGTTCAAAACCGGGATGAAATGTAATTTAAATGTGTGTAACCAATTTGAAACGCCATTATTGATTTTGGAGCTGTATACATCAAAATCGATAGAATTTAAGTTGCAAATTTGTCATTGCAAATCATTTGCAAATATATTTCCAAAAAAAATTATAAGATATAACATACATGAGTAATCCTTTCATCATTCGCAGCATTTTGACAAATCGCCACACTCAAATATAGCTCGTTACAGTGAATGTGTATTGAAATTCTGCTTTATTAATATAGATATTACTCAGAGGAGTTCAAGCATCGATTTCTGCATTTTTGTAGATTGTCATTTGGACTAAACTGAAACAAAATATTGATATTTTATAACGTTTTTTAAAAAAGGCCAAAATGACTCACCGGTGAGTCGCTATGTTTTTTCCTAGAAAAAAAATGTTTTTTAATACCTAAAAATTAATATGCTAGGGATACATTAGTGAATCCAAAAATGTCTGAATCCAAATTTGAATGGAAATTGGCATTTCCATTTTATTTTAAATAAATTCAACATAGTTCATCAGGGTTGCCCATTGAATGATCTTTGCTACATGACTGAATCTATTTTGGAGTGTATTGGTCAGAATGCCTTGTAAAAAACCTGTTTTTATTAATATTATTAGTAAATTGGACAACCCTAAAAAACAAACAATTTTAATGTCGTGTGTATAATATTAACAAAAAATAAAAATAGTAATTTTGTGTCGAGACAATCCTGAACAAGAAATGCTCAAAACTCGTAAATGATCCCTCAGGATACATGCATATGCTGGAACACACAAGTTGCTTTTAGACAATAAAATACGTAAGTCAAACAAGTTTTTGCGCAATTTTTAAATTCTCTAAGCTCGCTGGCAGTTGAAAGGTTAAGCAATTTATTTTGAGTGCATGAACAAAAGCTATCATATGAATTGATTGCATCATATAATACCAATAACAGAATGACTTAAAGCATTTTTCTAAGAATGTATTTGATGTTGATGACCAAACAAAGAAAATCCGTCATAGTGTTACTTGCATAGCAATTGTATTTATGGCCGTCTAGATCATATTTAAATGAGTTTTGCACATTACGCAAACGATCTAACTTATCAACATATCTGCCTAAAAAAATCAGCTATAAATGATTTAAAGCATTAAAACAATACGATTATCGACGACAATGACAATTGTAAAATATACAATAAACTAATAAAAAACACAAATGTGTATCACCAAATAAGAGTCGTTTTATATAAGCAATTTATATAACGATTCGTCATTTCAAAAATTGCCAAAAGCAAAATAATAGCGTCGAATGTTGATTTTT
The DNA here is from genome assembly GCA_008973525.1 of Stenopsyche tienmushanensis. Classification (NCBI taxonomy): domain Eukaryota; kingdom Metazoa; phylum Arthropoda; class Insecta; order Trichoptera; family Stenopsychidae; genus Stenopsyche; species Stenopsyche tienmushanensis. The sequence continues at coordinate 526,430 of WACJ01000043.1, forward strand.
AAATAAATATTTAAAATGAATGAGCCTTTCCTGATATCTTCATACAGTCACCTGTATAAATTTGCTTTTGATGCATTCAATGTAGCAATTTATTGAGCAGGCCTTCAAACAATATCGCCAATATTGTACAAGACTCAAACTTTCGTGTGTTTATTTTTGTTTCATAAGTCAAATGTATGCATATTGATTATTCAGCCATTCATTATGTAATGAATTGTCAAAAGCCAAAACGAAATGATTGAGATCATCTTATGACGTTCTGAAAGGGAAATATATATATATATATATAGGCAAAAACGACATAGTAATTCTTCATAATCACAATAATTCCATGAAACATCGAGTACTTCCGTTTCCTCAATGACGATAGCATTAAATTGTTGATTTTGTAAATTGATTAGTTATCACAATTTTTCGACATGATTACACAACCCTGATAATTATTGCTCATTTAAAATAAATTTTGCAGGAATCTATTGATCAAAATTAAAACAATTTTAATTTTTTATAATGACCCATAGATGTCACTATAAAATTTATTTAATAATTATATCTATATTTATACTCACTAAAAATGATTTTCTATGAATTTTGACCGATGATAATTTATGCAATTTGCATACATTAACGCTTTTAATATTCAACTTTATACTCTTTTGATTGACGTTATTGTTCGTTTTAATATTTTTATATAAACATCGTCAATTTTTTTTATTTGATAATTCGATTGTGAAGTAATAAAATAAATACGCTTGCGCTTTCAGCAATTTCGACATTATAAATGCAGTGATTTTATAAATATAATCATTTAAATGTTGAAATTTCGAAATGAAAATTGAATGGAGCAAAGTCTCCCCGATCGCATTTGTCTGTGTCATTATTATGATATGCTGATATAATTTTATATTTTTAAAATACAATAAGCATATTAATAAATACTGTTCATTCAATTTTATCGCATTTTATTATATTTAATTTAATTGAATTAAAATAATAATAAAAATATCATTGCGTTTAAATTAATTTCGATTGAAAGTTAATACTACTATAACGTCAATTATTATTTATTTACAATTATTTTATGCATTTTAAAATCATTTACTATTTAAATTATTCGCTTTTTATTTTTTATTAACGTCCATAGTGCGATGCGGCAATGGTCGTATTTTGACGTCGTTGTTTCGTATTCTCGAGAGTGATCTGATGTCAGTTGGTAGTAGTGCAGGAGAGGAGTGAGCATGTCTGCAGACGCGAGCAGCGGGACTGCCGCAGGGTCCGTACCCCTCATCACCATTTCGCAGCAGGACAAAGATGAAGCCGAAAAGTTTAAATTGGAAGCGAACGAACTGTTCAAAAGTGAGCGATTTGTCTGTAGCGCCTTCAATAATTAATACTCGTTTAACCTATTAAAAAGCGCCGGGCGCAACCCATCCGATGGCGAGCCTTCATCGTGTCTTCCCCCGGACTTTTATCTTCTCTGCCCATTGATATCGTTGATAAAATTTCAACGGAAGAACTGTTGGAAGTTCATTCAGTCGGGCGGCGACCGCCGGGTCGGCATTTTTAAACGGCCTCGATACTCATCCAGGAGTCGCGGTCAACAGTGAAGATCTCTGGGTCGACCGGCGTTTAGGTTATGTTGAGTTTCGGATGAATGTCATTCAGTCAATGCGATGCCTCCATTTATATACCTTGTTGAATAATTAAGTAATGCTCCAGTTTTCACTCAGTAATGTGTATATTCATGTAGATTACTATTCTGTCATGAAACTTTCATGAGAATGGATACAAATGTACGCTTCAATAACCGGAAAATTACTATTACATCAGATCTCATTATTTTTGCTATCAAGCTTTGATTTTATTATAAACAAATTTTATTTAAATACATCACCACCGTATAGGATTCATGCTTAAGATATTTCAACGTCGGATATTTTATTATATTTTTTGAAAATATTTCAACCGCTCTTTAGACGAATCCGAATTCCGCTCTTTTAATAAAATAGCCATCAAAATTCAATGTTGAAAATTTGCATTATGTTTTCCATTATAAAAATATCACCGTATTCTTATAACAATATCAAATATTATGGATATTACACCTATCCTTTAATAAGAACTTATTTCCGTGTAATTTCCAATAAATGATGTATTTATATGAGAATACAGCATTAAGTTTATGTGTCTGTTTACAATAAAATGCCAATTCAATTGGTCTTCACAAATATAAGCCAGAAATGTAACAAAATACTTTAATTTAATATATATTGTGAATCGCATGGGATATCTATAGTTTTTGCTCGTAAATGGTTGTTGAATAGAACTCATGGATGCGGAAAACTGCCGGCGCCTTGGTGCCACATTGCCATGCATTGCCGTCGCTTCTTCTTCGACTTTTTTGCTTGGTTATTTATTAGTTACGTTACAAATAATATTTTTACTATGCCTATGTTATTTCCACAAATGTAAACAATAAGTTGACAAAGTTTTATCGCAATCGGATGAATGTTATAGCAGTGCATTAAATACGAACAAACAAAGATTAATTTTTACATTTGATATATTTATTGTAAATCACCGTATACAAGATGCAACATGCTGAATTAGGTTGAGGGAAGTGTTAGCTTTAAAAGTCGCCTCCGAGCTGTCGGTGGGTCAATGCGTACGTTCCCGTGAACCTTTTTTTGACACTATATAACGCGACGCAATAGATCATTCTGTGGAGCAATTATGCGCTGTCAATTTTTTTCATTAAACTTATATTATGTATCGTTATTAAAGCTTGTACGTGATAATCTGAACTCTGACTGATAGTTTAGTCTTCAATTAATAGCAGACCCACTGCCTGACCCTAATGCTCTGATCTGGCTCCCCCAGATTTTGTTTCCTCGCTTAAAATGAGTCCTAAAAGGGAAACATCGGTACACAATTGAAACCTCTCTCCAAAGGACTCAGAGAAGGTCTTCCAAGCCTGGAAACACCGCCTCCAGAAGTATACAAACACAAGAGACCCACCGTCGTATAAATTTAGTTCTATATTATATATTTATATATAAGGATTGTAAATTATCTCTGTCTATATAAAGCTTACCTGATCTACTATAAATAAAAATGAGAATTTCCATCTAACCATTGATCGTGATCAGTTGACGATAATCATCCCAATTTGGACTTCGTAAAAACGCGAAACTTACCAATAAGTTGAATCAACAATTGTCAGCGAAATTTTTTATGATTTATTTGCTTTCTATTTTCTTTGATTTCATATTCCTTGCATAAAATATAAGAGCTTACAATCGATGTTTCAAAACCGCAAAAAAATAACTTCTTGCACCACGTCAGTCTTTCGCATGAAACAATATGTTGTTGCGTATTAATCTGCCGTGTCCGCCCCGCCTATATTTTTAATGTAATCTAAAATGACTACTGGCTTGTCTTAATTTGCCTGTTTATGCTCATTAGACAATACGACAGTATTTTTAAAGTATTCAGTTGATTCTTACATTTTAAAAAAATGCCAAAATCTTATTTGAAGTTCATAAAAACTGCCCGAGAAAAAACCGACCACGCGTAGTTGTAAGAGTTAATAGTATTCTATATTAATTTAATAAACTACGGTATTGCATTATTTGCTTTTGTATGACAAATTTTATGCAAATTTCTATCTCAATGAAGATGACAAACAGATAGAAAACATGTTTATTGATAAGCAAAGAAGAAATCTACTTGACGTCGTTGTACACTACTTATATATCGGCTGTTTTTTTTATCTAATTGATATAAGTGGAATATCTACATATTTGTATAGATGCCATTTTATGCCACAAATATAATATTAGTTTCATAAATATTCTCATTACGTGGATATTATCTTCATTGCTATCACAAGTGTGAGTATTGTACATTATCTAAATGTATCTTTTATATTCCAGATCAGCACTATTCAGAGGCAATAAATTATTATACAAAATGCATAGAAAAAAATCCTACAGAAGCCGTCTACTATGCCAACAGAAGTATTGCGTACCTGAGAATCGAATGTTTCGGCTATGCCTTAGCTGATGCATCGTCCGCCATCAAATGCAATAAAGCCTATCTAAAAGGCTATTATCGAAGAGCCGCTGCGCATATGTCTCTAGGAAAATTCAAGTTAGCCCTCAAGGACTTTGAATATGTACGCTAAATTATATTTCATATATTAAACACTTACGATTTTATTTTTTACTGAATTAAAGGGTAGTGTAAAGATGTTAATGCATTCAATAATTTATATCAATGGTTACAAACGTACACCACATCTATAAATATAGCAATTATCACATTACAATAGAAACCCTCTTAATTGACCATGTCGGAATAATGGTTTTATTTATGATCTGGTCAAAGAGAAGAATCACATAATAAGCCTACATAACATACTCTCAATAATCTAAACAAACACACGTTGTAAATATTCTATAAACACGTTTTTTCTATATTTATTTCATTTAATAAAATCGTTCCCTTTAATACATTTGTATGTGTTTTCTTACCGCTAATCTTTGGATCCTTCAATTTGATCTACGGACATATTCGAAAGGCGTACGTTGAAGGAAGGGGAAACATCTGATATGATTCAATTGTTCCCTATGAGTCAGTCGTACAGAGGTCGGTTAAGAGGGTGTCTATCTAATAAAAAAATCAATAACACAATCCTAGACGCTACCTCGCTGCACATATCCGAAAATATACATTTATCATGATTCGTATATCGTTTATAGGTTGCTAGACTCTGTCCCAATGACGATAGTGCCAAATCAAAATATTCAGAATGCAATAAAATCGTGAGAAAGATGGAATTCGAAAGAGCTATCGCGGGAGATACGCAGAAATCTATTTCAGAAACTCTGAATCTAGAATCAATGAGTGAGTAATTTTATTTTTGATTTTATCGATGCTTATTAAAACGGCCTTAATAAAAACATTATCTTCCATAGCAATCGAGGACAAATACGATGGACCTAAACTAGAAAATAATACCGTTACCCTTAATTTCGTTAAGGAACTTATGGATTGTTATAAGAATCAAAGAAAACTTCATAGAAAATACGCTTACAAAGTACGTTAATTTTTATAAATCCGTGTATAAAAAATTGTTATATTTATTAATTGTATTGATTGTGTTCGTAGATTCTCTTCGATATTAAAGCTTACTTCGAGAAGCAGCCTTCACTCGTTCATGTATCAATTCCTCCCAAGAACAAATTTACAGTGTGTGGTGATATACACGGTCAGTTTTATGATTTAATGAATATTTTCGATCTCAACGGTCTTCCATCGCCTACAAATCCGTACCTCTTCAATGGCGACTTTGTCGATCGAGGATCTTTCAGCGTCGAGTGTATCTTCACGCTGTTTAGTTTCAAGCTCCTCTATCCGGATCATTTCTTCATGTCGAGAGGTACGCTTAATAACGACGCTTATATCTATTTACAAGACGAATACTATAACCGAATGTTTAAAAATTACAGGTAATCATGAATCGTCCACGATGAACCAAATGTATGGATTTGAGGGCGAAGTCAAGGCTAAATATTCGGAGCTCATGTCGGAACTCTTCACCGAAGTCTACAATTGGTTACCTTTAGCGCATTGCCTTAATAATAAGGTCTTAGTAATGCACGGCGGGCTTTTCTCCGATGACAGTGTTACGCTTAAAGACATTGCCGCTATAGATAGAAATAGACAACCGCCGGCAGAGGGTAATTTTTATCATAATTCAAATCATTTACGTTACAAAAATATACGTAAATGCTGATTATTTCGATGTTCTATTTAAGGCATAATGTGCGAACTTCTATGGTCGGATCCTCAACCCGAGAAAGGACGTTCGCCGAGCAAGCGCGGCGTAGGTTGTCAATTCGGTCCCGACGTAACTGAGAATTTCCTCAAAGTGAACAATCTCGATTATATTATTCGTAGTCACGAAGTAAAAACTGAAGGATACGAAGAAGCCCACAACGGAAAATGTATAACTGTATTCTCCGCACCCAATTACTGGTATGCATTTTTAACTACATCGATTTGTATAATCAATCGACAGAATATAATATTTCAATATTTCTTACAGTGATAGCATGGATAATAAAGGTGCTTTTATTACCATGACCGGTGATAATATGGTCCCTAAATTTACATCTTATGTTGCAGTCGTAAGTATTAATATTTATTCCATTTATGAAAATTATCATACATTACAATACATTTTTATTTGTTTGTTCGTACCTGCGTTCGTTTGAATATTTTCATATCTAGTGGTTTTTATGTGAATTTATTCGTCGCGTACTGATATTTTTGCCTTTATCAATTCATTAGTTTACCGCAACAACGTGCGTGTATTATTAAAAATATTTAATTAAATCACTATTAGTTATAACACCGCAAAATATTTATACAATAAAATATTTCCACATGCTGACATAATGTCTTTTTGCTAACTTACACATATGTACATATTTAAGCTTATCACACACTCTCAATGTTTACATTCATATATGCTCAAAGATTAGGTGAGGTTTTTTTTTCACATTAAACGATTCGATAATAGACAGCGTCTAAATTAAACTTTTTTCTATGCAACATTTTATTTTCTCATATTTGTAGAAATACTAGGAATAAATTATCATATATGACTAATACTGACCGCGAGGTGTACATTCATAACTTTGAAATTTATTTAAAACTATCATCGGTATCATTTCAATGACCTCTTGTTATCTCTACTTTTAATTGTAACACATTTTTGCCGTAATATACCACTCTTGATGAAAATGAATATTTATGATGAGATTTAGTATTAAGCCCAATATTAACAAATACATTCAGAGTCATGCTACCTTCGTATACCATGCAATCAGCGACTACCTCAATGGGCTATCCGCCACTAAAGCCACAGAATACTCACTGTGGCAAGCTACAAAATACCTAAAACGACCCCAAGTAACATCACCGCCTATCAAAAAGAAAAGCGGAGAATGAAACGCAAAGATGAGATTCACTGACCGCCAAATACAAAAAAATAAACCATTTGCATTAAAAAATTCACAAGGCGAGAAGTCAGATCAGTCATAGCAAAGGTAGACATAAAAAATAGTCTGGCTACGATCTCATTACGGGAAGAATGGTAAAGGAACTCCCTACTAAAGAATGTAAGTTCTTGGTACAAACATTCAATGCGATACTAAAAATGGACTATTTCCCCCCGCAATGGAAAGTGACTAAGATTATTCTAATCCCCAAATTATATAGACCCATCAGCTTACTCCCAATAATTTCCAAACTTTTTGAAAAACTACTACTGAAGAGACTTAAGCCAATAATTGAGAAAAACAATCTAATACCCAATCACCAATTTGGATTTCGTCAACAACGCGCGACTGTGGAACAAATACACATGATCTTCAATAGAATACACAAGGACTTAGAAGACAGCAAATATTGTTCGGCAGCATTCCTGGACATAACGCAGGCTTTTGACAAAGTGTGGCATCCGGGCTTGCTATATAAAATTGGAAAACAACTGCCCACAAATTACTTCATCATACTCAAATCATACCTGACTAACAGAACATTCTACGTCAAATACGAAGATGAAGCAAGCGCACTCCATGATATAAATCCGCATGGTCACCTTCGCGGAGGACACAGCTCTTCTAAACTCACACAACCCCGCAATAGCGTTTCGACTGCTCCAACATGTCTCACTGAATAACTGCACTGCCACAGGCAGATGTAGTTAAATATCTCGGCATGCACCTGGACAGACACTTAATGCGGAAGACGCACATAAGCAAGAAGAAAAAGCAACTGGAGATCAAAATGAGAATGCTGTATTGGTTAATGGGCCGAAAATCGGAACTGTCCCTAGTAAATAAAACACTCTTATACAAAAGTATATTAAAACCAATCTGGACATATGGGATACAGCTCTGGCTCTACCGCATCAAACTCCAATATTGACATTCTCCAACGCTTTCAATCCAAAGTGCTGCGTATGATGAACATTAAGTCCTTATTAATGAATGGGGACCTACATGAGCCAGTAACGCCATAAGAAGAACTGAATGTCCCTCTACGGATAGATTGTTTAAAAAAAATAATCTCCATTAACTTTAACCCTTTCGAACTGGAGAACTGACAGCTCCGCCGCACCGTGTAACAAGCTTGATAATGAACCAGGCTCAAAATGAGCGTTAACACTATTGATAGCACACAATATTCGTTAATTTCTTCGGAATGTTCAACTTGCATGGTATCTGCTTTCTGTTGTGCATTTGCCTATTAATGTGTCGCGAAAATAAAAGGACAGAGTTACCGTTCAAGTCTGCCTGTTTACTTCTGAAGGAGTAGATTTTGCAAAGGAGTAGTGATACTCGGCTAATGGCGCCACTCCAGAACAGTCAAGGGGGAATAACAAAATTGGTCAACGATAATAATGATGCGGGTATCTTAATTATCAAAACAAACGCTTGCTCTCAAGACAACACAAACGAAAGTCGATAGCAATTTCAGTTAACCTTTTCGTTAGTGAGCAAATTTAAAATCGATGAAGTCGTTGTTGTCATAATCGCTTTACACCGATTACTTTCTGTCAGCTCCTAATCAGCGTAAGACAATCTTCAATTCGAGGCAGAGTCAATTGTAAATGAACACTTGATAGTGAATACAAGACCACGTCATTTCTTTACATAAACAATGCACAAAAAATCGATTCATTTGCTCCTCCTTTAGAAGGAAATGATTATTGAACAAAGACTCATTCAACACGCAGAGAAGAACGGCAAGCAGTTAAATAAACAAACACTCTCGATAACACACAATATTCGGTCATTTCTTTGCCTAAACAAATAACACACTTGAAATCGAAATCATTATAAGTCGATAAATTTGAGCTTAACGATCTATACAATCATGCGATGCATATGAAGAAGCTCTCCGTCTCAGTTCTCTGTCTCTGTCCGCCTCGGAGCTTCAATGCACAAGAGTGCTCTTTCTGAATAGTGAAGGTCAAAACGGATATTTCCGATAGTACTCCCATACAGGTTAATTATACCTAAATTTTATGACGATGAAAAGATTCGTTAGAATACTTACTATAGTTCTTTTACTGGGCAATTAAATATTTACGATGAATATAGCTTATAGCGTCGCGTCATTTACATTTTGATTTAAAACAGTCGTCTCATATCATTACATCGTCGGATCATTGATATTCTGTATTTCTAATGATGTAAATTTATGTATTACTGTTTTTTTAACGTATGATTGTTTTATTTTGCAGCAACATCCAGATGTCAAGCCAATGGCGTACGCTAATCCTTTGCTGAGTATGATGTGTTAGCATTAGGTGTTTTTTTATGTTACATTGGCTCCTTTTTACACCAGTGAATTTTACACTAGGCTTTCTTATTATTCGAATAATTTCAATTGACATATCAAAATTGTCTTAATTTGTACAGGGGGTCTTGATTGAGTTGTATTAAAAGAATATTTTTTTAGATCAACCGTTAGCTGTTTATTAAACATGCATACAAAAAATCTATAGTTATTTTTTTCTTTTTATTTTATCTCATTCCGTACATCTATGGCATTTATTTATTGTTACAACTTTGTAAAACCCGATCAATTTCACAGTCGATTGTGATGTGAGTTTATAGAAATTCAGACGTTTTCATGTAAGTTTAATATTATGTTTATTGATTGAAATTATAGTTGTTAAATCAATTACGAGGCACAGAATTCGTTAAGGTTACTTGCCTAGATGGGTAAAGAATAAAGTACAATAATTTGTCAATAATAAATCTCAGTATGTTAGTTAATTATGTATTCTTGTAAATATCAAGTTTCATCAATTAAAAATGTAATTTTTTATTTTTCAAATTTTTAATAATTGTACATACATCCTGAGGAGTGATCATCGACTTGAATTAATTAATATATTCCATCTTTTACGGTATGAACCTCTTGCATATAAAGAGCGGAATTTCTTGGTCATTTTTTTTTTAAATATGTACTTAAAACCGATCTTTCAGCGAATAAATAAATAATACATATCTTAATTTAAAAGATATTTGAAACGAAATTATTTGATTCATGGGAGATAAACATTAGATTTTTAGGAATGTTTAAAGTTTGATAATGTCACAAATTTGCGATTAAGTAGCCAGAAGTCACAAAATCGGTAAGTTAAACGCTTTTTGACTAGCGATCACAATAAAACGCTATTCAAGAATCTAGACACCTTTGCTTTGTAGGCTTGTCGGCTCAATTTCATTGAATGAATTTAAATAGTGGAAAATTTCCTTGAATCGATTTTATAAGGAATCCAATCAATGCTGTATGGGAACGTTTAAAATTCTTTTACGAAATGTTTTTTTGAAATTTGTGATATAATTACTCGTTACCACTAATGTATTTTTAATAGTTCCAAATATTTTTTAATACCCTAAAAGCAATGGACCTATACAATAATAAATATATACGCAATGAGGTACGAATTGTCGAGTTAATGAATTTTCGATATAAATCTGAATTATGAATTTGTTTATATTTACATATTACGGGGCACCAGGAAAGCCGTTCATTCGTATGAATTTTATCATGCCGAGGAAATATACGAGTTGCATTATAAAGGGCGTGCAATTTATTTCTTCTCGATGCTTTGATTAATAGCGATCTTAGAGAAAATTTTGAATTAAATTATGTCTTATAAATTAAACTAATTTCATCAAACGCGATAATTGTTTTTGTGGCCGAACTGGGCTTAGTTTATAATATAAGCCATGGTTTTACACGGTGCTACCTGCCCTTCTGTAAAAAATATTAATACAAATATATACTTTTCCGGTGCCCCTAATATCTAAACACGGCATTGTAAATATATATAATGTGAATTTTTATCAAGTCAATTGTAATGGTTTATTGTTTTTTTGTATGCCTTTTTTATTATTTTGGATTGAGTTCCTCTTTCAAAATATAGTCAATTGTAATCACGTTATGTTTGTTTTATTTTTAAATCTTGTTTACATTTTTTAATAAATTTATATAGCTTCTATATAAATAATGTAAGTAGCTAAATACAATGTAAGTGGTCTTATGTGAAGATATGCTTTATATAATTTTTCATGACGTCTGCCTTCAAAGCAATTCTTTTTTTCACAAACTGTAGAATAAGAAAATTTGTAATTTTTAAAGGAATAGATCATACGAACACACTGTATATGTATATGTTTTTGAAAATAAATTTTAACAATGCATTTTATTATCGTTTGTTTTTATTGCGATTTCATCCGATCCGGGAATAAATAATATAAAATAACGTTAACAAACAGGGATACTATTCAAGCGTCTGGAAGCGAATATAAATTACCGTAATCGATACATCATGATCACTATGTAGTCGCCGAATCATATTTTAAGTAGGGACGATGTTTGCCAATATTTTCATAACGGTCTGCTTATCGAGATGACATCTGGAATACAGCGTATGACAATCGGTATTCACGTCTTTGCCCGCTTCGACCGCTTGCTTGATGGCCGTCCCGTCCAACATATACGTCACCAATGAATTCCTTAAAAATCGGCATCATTCAATTTAAACCCATTTGAATCGATTTAATTTCATGCAAATACTTACTCGGATATCGTCGATATGAATTTATCAACCTCTGTAGCGTTTCCGACGGCCATATTATCGAGTGCCGATTGGATATAAGAACATGTAATGCGTTGAGCGCACGACGATGAATCTACGTTGTTTTTCTCCAATATATCGTCGAGCTTCGTAAGCAATGCCGTGAACGAGCTCATATCTGCTTCCACGCCTGTTTAAATTTTAATACATTTTTATAATCTAAGCATTTATGATTTTAATACGCGTGTCAATAAATTTAATTTACTTCTGCCGTATCCTCCTTGGCCGTACGAATATGAAAACGCGTGGACGAGCTTCGGCAGTATAAGAACAGCGCCCAATCCGATGAGCGATCCTAGTAATACGCCTCCCAAATCAATTTTTACCGGACCGTATATTCCTGGTGAAGCACCACCGGCTGATGGATATGCTCCCTTTAAATATAATTAATTTTTACTATATTGTAATGTTGTTTAAATATTTAAAATATTATACCTGTACACCGCTGCCTCCATATGTTGTGATTCCAAAACGTTGTGTCCGTTGTTCGGCTCCTAAAGAATTTCCACTCTCCGTCGGTGAATCGACTCTTTCCAAAGTGCTTTCAACCCTCGATGATGCATCAGCGATTTGATCGTTCATTCTATAAAATCCGACGTTCGGTTGAAAGCTACGGCTGAAATTTAAAAGGATTTAATTCATGCAAATATGGATTTTGCAATTGCAAGCGCTTTGTACCTGGAAGGATAGTTGTTCGTTACTGAGTCCACGTTGGATAGACACAGGATTAACCCCACCAGAAGTATACAGTGAGACATTTCTAGGATGGATTCGAGGATGCTTATTGTTTGATCTTTATCGAAGACTGAGACTGTGGTAACTTGCGGATAATCTTATATATGACAAGGAATCGTCATGGCTTATAGTCTTTGACAATAATTCGAATAAAACACGAGCGGATGAAGTAACTTGCTGGCGTAACGACACATGGCCATTGTTCGTCACAATTTGCCACCAACTTTTCCTTTTTCTCGTCTTCTGCATGACACTGCCTATCATATTGTCTTCGCGACGAATAATTTCACTTTCGACGATGGTATCTAAAGTGACGTACCTCTTAAGCAGAGACAATGGTAAGACACTTCATGCTCAGTTGGGCTGTGAACAATAAAAATACATCCTGGATGACATTCACTCACACCTGCAGGATCATATTTGTGAAATAACAATTAAAAAGCATCTTAGTCTTAATGAAATGTGCCATATTATTTCTTTAAGAGCCGCTCGAATTTCGATATTATGTCACTGTGCGATCCAAATGTATTGTAACATCCTATCTTTGTTCAAAAGATTGCTACATCGCTGATTTTAAGAATCATTTTGAATGTGTGATGCAATCTTAACACCCAGGCTCTTTACCTCAAGTAAATGTATTTAGATTTTCATACAAAATTTTCAAATATAGAGTAAAACCCCGCTTAACGCTGTATTGTGATTCCCCGAAATCGCTCGCGTTATTAGTGTGGTAAAATCCCGCTTATCGCGAGGGATACATTCTAATAAGTTGCAGTACCAACATCCTTACTTCCATATTCCTTTCAAGCATTTCTAGGTCACCTCAATCCAGGAAAAGCATAATTGCATATTATCGCGTAATTCTGAAATAGCGTTAAGCGGGGTTTTACTGTATTATTGTTGTGAAAAAGAAAAAAAACTAATCATGAAATTGCAGAAATACTTTTAAAAGTTTTCAAGTCAAATTGGCATTATAATATCTTAAAACACACCATTCAAAAGTACAATACGCGGGCTCGTTAAAGAGTGATAGATAGTATTTAAAAAAAACTCAAGATCGTTATCCAAATTATCTAATCCTTAATAATATATATTAGGTTAACTTAATTAAAAGATTTAGAGTTGAAAGCAACTGGAAAATAAAGGTCGTTGTGGTCGTCCACGATTATTAGAACAACGTGATGAGCGAATTAGTTTTAAGATAACACATCACTCAATAAGTTCATATAATCGTTTTGCCGAAATTGCGAAAACACGACCCTAAATGAAGAGAAAAAAGCTTAAAGGTAAAAAAAATCCTACGAACTTATTGAGTGATGTTTTACATCTTAAATGCATCAAACATTGCCACAATGTTCAGAGCCGTAACGAGGGTATGAAGCGCCCATGGCAAGTATCTTACTTGCCCCCCACCTTCGAGTTTAAAGGTTAAATAATACTATTATAGATGCAATATACTAAATATTATTATAATGTATATTTTTGAAAAATACTAAGTAAAAAACACCCGCGCGCTATCATGATATGTATTTGTATCACCTATGTAAATTATTCTCTGAGATGGCTTTCATGTCGTACAGATCATAGAAAATGCCGCAAAAAGCTCTAAAAGACGACGGAGTGGCCATAAGACCTGTGTGTCCAACCGGTCCGCTTTTTGGACCGCCGACATAACGAATGAGCGCCTCACAATTGAACGCCATACCTGAATATATCTACAGAACGATTACGAAATCCCATTACAAAACGAATTTGTCCGAAGAAGACTGATCGGGTGGGTTGTTTAAATTTTACAATTGATCGAACATATTTAGAAAATATAGTCTTTATTTTATTACGGGCTTATGCCAACCGGGTCGGCCCAAAGCGATAACGAAGAAAAGAGGGGTGATTATAAAAACTGCTTTCCACAGCAGAACTGCCTGAAATAATTACCATAAATGAATGAATTCGAAAAAGTAATAAGAATTTGCCAAAAATAATAAAAATATGGATTTACATTATATGTCGACGACTGAAGTTGCTAATTTGCTTTTATTTGATGAAATAATGGATTTGCATATATATTAAATGCCAACGACTCACCGGCGAGTCGTTAATGATCCAAAACACAAACCTTTACTTGGCTATTATTTAAATTAATTGAAGATTTGGATAATTTAATTGTCGAAGAAATTGAACAATAATATTTGGAAGTAAATCGAATGAAGAATATTTAATAAACATGCCCATAATAAATTGAAATGACTACTATCGTTGATGAAATGAGCTCACCAATTATTATAGGAATCTGAAAAATCATTTTGAAATTCGCAGATTGAAATATCGAATATAAAATTAGGATCTATATAATATTAGAATAGATTTTTAAAGTTTTCTATCACTTTTTGCCAGGGTTCTGACATTTGGAGTGGTAATTCAAAGCCAGGAAAAAATATTTTTCCTAGTGTTATTTTGCAGTCATCTCACTATGAAACATAGATGTCTGCATTAAACAGGTTGCTTTGCACATGGATCGACATTTTTTTAAGATTAGGGGGGTCTTTGCTACGTTTCACATAAAGTCACAATGTCGTAAGTGTAAGGGTTGTCGAAATAGATTTTTTTTGAAAAACATTTTGAAAAAATACCCAAAATTTCACCTTTAAATCGTCATAACTTTTTAATAATAGCACGAAACGATTATGTTTGTATTTTGCAATATATTTTTGATCTAAATAAATTATTGTTTTATGCAATTGGTTTAAAAAAAATACTTCTGAGTTTCCAAACTCACATAAAATATGCAAACTAAATTTCATTCGTTTGCATTCGTTTGATATTTCTCAATGTCAATTTCTTAATCATTTAAACAAAAAACTAACAACTATTTATTTTGTGGGCACTTCTGTTGTGTAAATTAATTCTTTTTCAAATCCCTAGACAAAGAAATCCAGTGGTGTCAGGTCTGGAAACCGTGCGAGTTACGGAATATTTTGTCAGTCCATAATAATCCAATATACACATTTTTCTATGAATTTATATTTTTTACATCAAGTGGTAACTGAGATCAAGTGGTTATTGTAGAAGACTTGACTCTGGAAATAAATTTGGAATATTGTATATATTAATATTTCCGATTGATCGTCTTGATCCAGATTTAGGCTGATTTCCTGGATAAAATAAATACTGAGCCATGTATTGAAATCGTGCAGGACCGTCTATGAATGACTGGGCTTGCAACAATAATTAAAATATCATTTAAAAATAATGACAATTTCGCTACTCACTCATAGAGCCGCTCCTACCTAAAATACAATAAGAACTCACTTAACACAGTTTCAGTATTATGCTCTAGTATTGGGATTCCCCGAAGTGTAAAATTCTTTCTTTGGAAGTCTTCCTTGAAAATCGCCCACATTAAGGAATATTCGTATAGTAAAAAGAAAAAAATGAAAATGTATGTCGTGTCAGAAAAAACATTTTTTTACACAAATGCATGCAAAGAGATCAAAAGGGGCATCTGTGATTCAAAGAAAATTTGGGGGGCGTTGAGAACAAACTGCCGCCCCCTTGGACAATGCTCGCAATGACGCGATGAAAAATTTGATTAATACTAAAAATAATCGATTGCATGTTTCAATAAACTATTCCATCTGGTTGGGGAATAAGTTCGTAGCGTTTTTATATTATTTTGTTTTACAACGTTTTTTTGCTCTTTGGCAAAGTGTATAATATTCATTCGATAGAGCTCTTTCTGTTCTACAGATCTATGTTACTATTTTTTTTATTTTTTATTACCTTTGAGTCTTAAAAATGGAATATCCTGTCATAGGTGAGTCGACAGCACGGAAATGGTTTGCAAATTCAAAAGAGCGTCTTAAAGCACTTTTGAAGAAGGGCGGTCGCCAAACAAGTAATAAATTAGCCGAAAAAATGAATTGCAATCATAAAACGATTCTCAATCTTCTTCATTCAATGGGATTTACCGAAAAATTGGGAACCTGGGTGCCTTTCGAGCTTAACGAAAACAACAAAGAAAATCGCCTTCAAATTGCTTTCCAGCGTCTCGCCCGCCATCGAGCAACACGCGGTCATAAAAAGCGCTTTTTGTACCGAATCGTCACGGGAGATGAGAAATGATGCCTATACATAAACATGAAGCAAAGAAAGAAATGGGTGGCTCCGGGAGATACGCCAAAGCGTCAAGCCTGACCTCCATCCAAAGAAGATCTTGATCTGCGTTTATTGGAACTAGGAGGGCACGATGCTTGAGAAATGCTTGAAATGGATGCCACAGTCAACAAAAAGCTCTACATAGCTCAGCCACACCGCGTGAAAGAGGCTATTTAACTGAAAAGATCCCATCGACAAGGCCAAACCATACTCCTTCACGACAACGCCTGGCCACATGTTGCACAAATCATCAAAGCCGCACTCCAAGAGCTCGAATGGGAGGTCCTTCAGCTTCGACCGTATTCTCCAGACCTCGCACCGAAGGATTATCAACTTGTCTGCTCCCTGTCGAACCATATGAGAGGCGTTACCTTCAACAATGAAGACGACATTAAAAACTGGATCAACAAATTCTTCGATATCAGACTGGGTGATTTTTGGCAGAACGACATCGACAAATTGGTCGATAGATGAAAAGAGGTAGTAAACTTCAATGGCGAATACATAATTAATTGATTTATTGTTAAAACTGCTGATTTTTGTTTAGATAAAAGTTTTTGATAAAAACGCTACGAACTTATTCCCCAACCTAATAAATATTTGAAAAAAAAGGTATCAAATTCCATTGGATTATTATCATTTTATATTTAATCTTGCATAATCCACTTGCGTATTTCGACTTTGATCTATCTATTTTTTATAGAAAGAAGATTGAAAAGATGCAAAAAATATAATAAGCAGCTGTAAATGATTATGGTAATTGGTGATTATGGTATAGTTCGATCTTTTCTTTCATCAACCGTCATGCAAAAGTCTACTTTATCAATATACTCAGGGAATCTTCATCAATTTACATGTATGCAATTAATTATATTTGTATTGTATTGTTTGATTATCGCACAAACGAGAATGAAGCAATAATACCATCGATTGTTAGCAAGCCCAGGTCGAATTCTTGTACATGAACTTTAGAAGATCAAGAGCAAGGCTGTCATCTTTGCAACCGTGATGATGACAATTATCTTGAATAAAAATATATTTATGGCATATCAACACGATATGATATGGCACAAGAGATCATGATGACCGACAAGGTATTGTAGCATAAATAATTAATCACTGACGGCAAACAATAGCTACTTTTTTAGCGCAGAATATCCCCATGGGCACAAAGCAATCGTTTGCTAAATTTTACACTCACGCACTTTATGAGGATATCCGCAAATGTTTCCGAAACGAGCGAAAGTCTTCCTGTGAACATTATCTAGAGCGTTTAACAGTAATTAATACATCGTCTAGCCAAAGAAGGAAGCAGCAATTGTAGGTTGAGATAAAATGGCTTACAAGGTACTAAAGAGATCAGTCGTCTCAGAAGCGCGACAGTGAAAGTCGGTGTCATTTTGAATAAGTCAAACATTTCAAGTGCGTGTGAAAAGTCGTCCGTCAAAGTTGTGTTGATCTTCGACTTCTGAAAAAAGTCAAAAAATTGTGATTAAAAATTTTCAACCCCTTTTCTAATACCAATCGATCCGAATCGTCCGCGAAAGCTCTGAGCTTTTGTATTAAATGAAAGCATATATTAAATCGCATGTTTACAATCAATAATATATAGCATATTACTGTTTTAAATCATAAACAAATTTAAAATTTCTATAAATTTCAAACGACCAATGGTAATTTTTCAATGGTGCTGAATACAAACCATGATGATCACATCATCACATCTTGCTAATTTACAATGGATCTTCGGCTCAAAGCTTTTAATCAATCAATTCACATCAACATTGCATAATTTATATCATAAATATGCGAATTTAGCTATTAAAATATACAAATAAATAATGTTTAAATTTAATACATACAGTAGACCCGCGGTAATCCGACAAACGTTTTGCAAAGCGGTATCAGATTATCCGATTTGTCGGACTATAGGCTATTGCCCCCGACTAGGGAATCCAATCCCGGAATCCCGGGCAGTTTTAGGTACTCATGAATCCCGGGATTAGTAAACGTAATCCCGAAAAATTCGGATTTGAAATCATACACCTCACCGGCACGTTGAAGGCTACTAAATCGAGACATTCTCGCCGAAATCTGGACGCTTGGAAACAGTAGCGTAACTACTAATTGTTGAATTTAGGCGATGCCTAGGAGCATTAACTGTCTAATCTATGTATACATATATAGAGTACATATATATTTTTCAAATTGTTATATTAACCTTTCCCTACCGGTGATGTATTTACTACACTTCGACTCTAATAATGGGAATATCAATATGAAATATAATAGATACGGGGTTCAAAATTTTTGTATTCCTCCGTAATATAACTACGAATCACATCAAATGATTATAGTATATAAGTATTCATCTGCAGCGACGGAAATAAATAATTTGTCGGGAAATCGGGAATTTAGCGAGTTTTAGTCCGTGTCTTAGCAGATAGGAATTTTATCAGTCACTTTGATGGTATTATATGAAAATGGGGGCTTACGCGGTCATCAACTTGAACTAGCATTTAAATATCTGATGACTATACCTCCAACAAGTATGGAGGCTGAGCGTGCATTTTCAGCAGCAGAATTAGATCCAAACTAAATGACGAAACACTCGATGCTTTAATGTTGCTTCGGGCATATTTTCAAACTTCGTCTTTCTCAAGCTTTATGGACTTTTTAATAATTTTTGATCAAATTTATCAATGTAATTTCTTAAACTATTGAAAATCCCAGTCCTGGGATTCCGGGATTGAAAATTTGTCTCGGGATTGGACTCTCTGACCGTACATATATACTGTACATATTGTGATGTCGGACTACAGGGGGCGCCGAATTGGACTGGGGACGGATTACCATGGATCTGCTGTATTGTATTTATATATCCCTCATATTAAATATTATATTACTTTTATTTATTTATATACATTTCACATAAATGTACAACATTTAATATTTTAATCAAACAAATTACACAGCTAAAATATCAGCTAGTCATCTCAATCTTGATAATATCAGATATGTTATTAGATATTTATTTGAATCATTTTGAACGCTCTCCTAACCAAAATTGATGTTGATAAGAGCACTTTATTGAAATAATTGTTCGAATTTCATGGCGCATGAAGCACCTTTTATTCACTCAATTTACAGCAATTCAAATGTATCAACACCGTCAGCATTGTATTATTTGTGGAATAATGGAGAAAATGTTTAAACGTTGACTAAAACACTTGAGCTCATAGTTTTCCGCTATCTGCCTCTGGGACTCAATGGCCAATTCATCAAAGCATATCAAAATATTTTAACAAAATGTATTCCGTTTAAATATATGTACACAAAACGGCAATAAAGCAAAAAGGCAACAATCCAATGCTTTGAAATTTGTTTGTTTGAAAGTTCCCGCGCTACAAATATAGCCACGTCTACCGCACCCCTAGACACCTTGTATCGAACGTAGACGACGTATATTTAACAATAATTACCATAAACTACTTGTATACAAAAAAGCAGCTTTGTAGATTTTACACTGTATAACAATACCTGAAACAAAAATCAGCGTTGTAGAAATGGGTGCAAATTTTCAACCGCTGCTTCCCACTGGTATATGTATATAATATTTGTTGATGTTTTAAAGATCAGGGTGAGATGATTGGATTGGACCGCCCAATTAAATCAATCAGTTCAAATATTTTCATGTGTGCTATTTTATTGGCACTGTTGGAAATAGTTCGAGCTTCAAACAATGCCACAAACCGATACATGGTCCTGGATGAAGAACAATTGATGAAAGGAAGATTCATACGCGGCGGCGGAGGAGGAGGAGGAGGCAGAAAGCCTAAATTCCTCACATTTCAAACAGTCGACAATGATATATCAGTAAATACATTTTAAAATATCACATCAAACATTCAAATAAATTTAGTGATGTTAATATGATATCAATTATCAGGTGGAGATGCAACTTTCCGTACCGTTCTTGACCATACCAATCAAGAAGACAATGGACACGACGACGAATATGTTCAATGTACGATCAATATGATTCATAATTGAACTCAAATATATATTTTTAATTGTATATTATTTTGTAGAAATTGCACGGTGCAAATTTGAACCTGGGAGCTGTAGGTTTGGCCGGTGCTGTGGTCATAGGGTCAGCATTTGTTCTACCCAATATACTGCGCTTATTTTCAGCAGATCATATCAATAGCGGTCATGGAATGTTTGGAAGAGGTATTTGTTTGTATATATATCATTATTATTATTTAAATATCGCCAATAGGAAATCATCGTTTGCGAATTTAATCAATTGAAAGATGCTGATGTTCTACTGTATCCAATGCCTTTTTCCTGTCTATAAATCCTATACAGAATAGCTATTCGGATTCGTTTGCTCTCTATATAATAACACGCTGAATCTGTTCATAAAGGCTTGTTATAATAAATATAATACAGATTATGATCACAAAATCTTGAGCTTTCGACGCTTTTGCAAATTTTATAACATATTTGTTCCCCATTAATTATTTATTGGAAAGTTTTTCCCATAAAATTTTAATTTGACTGAGAACTTATGTATCTTCCTAAAAATTCAATATCCACTATGGTCTCATTATTAGCATTTAAATAACACCATATTCCATTTAGTATTCAGCTTTGATATATTTTTTGTACATCGAGCGTTCCTACAGACAAACAAGTGATGCATTTTTTGTAGTCTTTACATTTAAATCTAATCAAATTCTATAAATATTTCAGCACTTGAAGATGGTGGCGAATGGGCTCAATTAATTGAGAAACAATTAAGTGCCCAAGGAGCTCCACCCCGAGAATGTGCAGGTCGCGTTTTATGCTCCTTGGTCAAACAATCGGTTGATGCAACGGTCAAAGGATCACCAGATAGTTCTGATAAAATAATTGACGGTCTAGCTAGGTAAATATTCAAACTTTCAGCGGATCCAATAGACGGATATATCGATTCTCAGCATGAATATGGATATCGATCTCATTTGATCGTTTGTTATTTTTCAGCAACGAATGGATTCAAGCTATGCTCCACAATACGATATTTCAGGAAGCCATTGTTTTCGGCTACAGCGGCTATGATTGCTCATCCAAATTTTCACAATGTAAATTGAGCCAGAAAGCATTTCAGAACTTCATGAGAAACATTTCGACAAAGATGCTCAACACGTGAATCCTCGTCTATTGTAATCATTAGTTTAACGACTCAATCAATGTTCCTATATACTTGTATAAATGTATGCTTTTATTTTGTTACTTATTATATAAAATTGTGTTTATTTGAAAATATATTCTTTATTGAGATAAAGTGAGTTTTTCAATACTAGATTATAATAGCTTTGAAGCGCTTGATCTACAATATCGTTGGGCCTAAAAGTGATCGATTTTTTAACATTTTTTTAATGCAAAAAGTATTAAATATAGAATGTTGATATTTAGTGTGTTGACAAGGCGATCTTCATTGAATATAAAAATATTTTTTAAAGTTTGACAAAGTATGGTAGTGGGTGTGAGGGGAGTCGCTTAAGTCGATGCGCGAGCGATGACATTCTTCACCATGGAAGTCCTAAGTCCTGAACAGATGATTTGCAGCAAAAAAATTAAACATATTTTAACTTTGCATAATATTGTATATAGCTTAGACTACAACTAAAAAGAAATATTCGAAAATAAAAAAAATAATGAGCGATTGAAAAAAGTTTATGTTTTTACCAACATTTTTTGTAGTTTTTTGTTCATTATATAAACATTTTTGAATATTTTTGGATAATTGTAGTCTATACGATGACAACGTTTATTATACACATGTCTGTCAAATTTCATAAAGAATGCTCATCTAAGGTGAGTGGGAGCCCTTCCATGAGCTTGAAAAAAGTAGTCCTCCTCGGCCTATAAATAAGTTTTTTCGATGGTTCATGATTCAAATTATATTGCCTATATCTGATAAAAATACTGTTAATCATAGCCCAGTAATTGAGACTCAAATCGCATAAAATTTACCAAACCAAGCGTTTTTCTCTATTATAACTGTCAAACCACTGATAACAGCACAAGCATTTTTTGGTTAAAATTAATTTTAAAAATCTGAACAAAATATTTCCGATCCGTACCATTAATCGAATTGTAAAAAACAGTGTTAACCTTTTCGTTAGTGAGCAAATTTAAAATCGATGAAGTCGTTGATGTCATAATCGCTTTACACCGATTACTTTCTGTCAGCTCCTAATCAGCGTAAGACAATCTTCAATTCGAGGCAGAGTCAATTGTAAATGAACACTTGATAGTGCATACAAGACCACTTTATTTCTTTACATAAACAATGCACAAAAAATCGATTCAAGTGCTCCTCCTTTAGAAGGAAATGATAATTGGACAAAGACTCATTCAACACGCAGCGAAGAACAGCAAGCAGTTAAATAAACAAACACTCTCGATAACACACAATATTCGGTCGTTTCTTTGCGTAAACAAATAACACACTTGAAATCGAAATCATTATAAGTGGATAAATTTGGGCTTAACGATCTATACAATCATGCGATGCACATGAAGAAGGTCTCAGTCTCCCGAACTGCGCTAAGTTCTGTCTCTGTCCGCCTCGGAGCTTCAATGCACAAGAGTGCTCTTTCTGAATAGTGAAGGTCAAAACGGATATTTCCGTAAGTACTCACGAAAAGGTTAAAATCTAACTAGTTACATTAGCTGAATACTGAAAAATTAATTTAATTTGAAGCCCTTTAAGATCCAATGATCATTTGGAGCGGCGATCCGCCATGAGAAAGCAAGGACCCGCTCAGATCATGATTCACCGATAATTGCTGATCAAATCGAAATTCGCCATTAAGAATATATTGATATACTCCATTAATAAATGGCAGATTGTGATAACATTTGTCTTGAACAAGAATATAAGCATATTTCGTTTTAAATTGGAAACACTTGGTCTGGCGCATATGTTGATTCTAATCATTTTCATCGTCTGATTATTTCTTCTCGTTTAAAATCGTCGCTTTCAATTTCTTAATTTCTTGGAAACGGTGCTCAACATTAATTTGATGGTTTATTTTGAGCCCGAGCAAATATTAGGTCATTCCGAAAGAAATCTATCATTTTGTTATCAACTTAAAACTTTATTTTTTCAATGTTTTGTATACGGGTCAATATTAAATAAAATCGTTCTCGTTATAAATAACTAGCCCTCAGTTCTTCTGCAGGCTTTGTATTCCGTTTTTATAAAAAAAATAGATGGCGGTTGTTGTTTTAAAAAACTCCAGCGCGTTACCATGATATGTATTTGATACACCATGTGAAATCCTAAAAAATTCTAAGCCCCGTCTTTATTATATTTTATATCGATATTCCCATTATTAAAGTCGAGTTGTAGTAAATACTTCATGGTGAAGGAAATGTTAAACGAGGCCTTACGAGCTGCCAAGACAAACAGCGCAGTGATCGACCAAATCAATTGGGGATAAATCGGGGAAGAAACTACCTAGACTTTGTAATTTAAAATTTAAAAAAGCCAGCTAATATAGCAGCATAAACTAGTAAGATAGATAAATATATAGTTTTTATGGTTGGGGGGGGGGGGAGTCTAGACTCGTTCGCAACCTCATTTGCCGCAAGCCACCTTTGTAAGTTAGCCTCTGAGGTGGCATCCGTAATCGTACATATCATAGAAAGCTCCGAGTACACATTTATCCCTGAAAATGCCGCAAAAAATCCTTAAAGAGGACGAAGTAGCCACAAGGTCTGTATGTCCAACCGGTCCGCCTTTTAGACCGCTGATATGACGAATCGAGTCGATATTCTGCGTTTTGCACCCCAAGCTCAGTCGGGCCCGTGGCGGGCAACTGCTTTGCCACCACCTTGTTGAGGCCCTATCTATGTTTTTAAATGAATACTCTAAATGTTGTTTTTTTTCGCATTTATTATTTAAGCATGTCTAATAATCTTCCGATGTGAAAGAAAAGGTTGCGTTCTTTGTCATGTGAATTTCTGTCTCTTGATTTAAAGCATCTAGTCCAAAATTTAAATCTGTTTATTATATTATTAAGACTGGTTCACAAACTTCATTGATGGTGTTTGAGGCTTTGCTTGTGTACAAACCCTAATCAAGAAAACCAGCATACAATGTCGAATAAGTTCTTCGTTGATTTCGGACTTTGCCATGTATGTTTACCCTTAATAATAAAATAAGATGCGTGTCACAAAAAATAAAGCCGAAGAATCACAAAATAAGAAAACAAATCCACAGAGATGTTTCCTTCGCCTGTAATAAATAATAGATTTCTTTCGGGATGGCCCAATAATATGCATTTCTTTATCTTAATCATCAACTTTTTAAAATATTTTATAGTTGCTATATATAAAAGTAGACTGTCTATTGTTGTTAAAGCATTAAAAACAAGAAAAATTGATATACAATACCCACTCAAATAATATAATTTCGGAGATAGTAGTTGTCGCGAAAATTTACACGAATCGAAAGTCTGCATGGAACATTTAACAACAATTAAAAAATCATCAAGAAAATCGAGGAAGCCAAGCCAATCGCAATCTTAAATAAAATGAAACACTTGGTACTATACTGATTAGTCTTCTTAGAAACACGACAAAGAATAGCAGTGGTGTCGAAATTTTTAAGTGAATTCATGAACCAACCTTTTCAAGTGCATATAAAATTCTTAATTAATATTGTGCTAATATATATACATTTAAAATAAGATTTATTTCCTCTTGCATAACATCAAAAAACTATCATTTAATGTTTTATCAATTGTGAATGCATACAAATTTAAGCCTTCAATTAAAATATCAAAAGATATGTTTGAGACGGAAAGATCATTAAATTTGCTCAGTTCGTATTCACTATTTTGCGCTGTGTTTTTGGCAACATTAGATATAACAGTCTGCATATCAAAGAATGCTTCCAAACAGTACATGTTCATGGACGACGATCTAATGAAAGGGAAGCACGCGGGAGGATCAAGGAAACCCCGATTCCTCAGCTTCCAAACCGTTGATGATGAAATTACAGTAAGAACATTTGATCTTTATTAAATAATATCAATATATAACAGCAATCGAATATTTAATTTAATATCTCCGCAGGTAGAAATGGATCTTGCTATACCGTTCCTCACCATACCGATAAAAAAGACAATCGATACAACGTCGGATATGATGGACGTAAGATAACGTTGCATTATAAAAATAATTTATTTCACACAATATATTTTATAGATTAATATTCTTTCAGAAACTATACACTGCTAATCTGAATATTGGGGCATTAGGTCTAGCCAGCGCCATGGTTCTAGGATCGGCCTTTATTATACCCAATGTATTACGTTTATTTTCAGCAGATCACGTGACTCTACGCAACGGGACATCTGGAAGAAGTGAGTATTTTAGATACGCATGAATATACGCATACGTCTCGACAAAGCTCACGTTACATGTTAAAATATTACAGCACTCGAAAACGGTGGTGATTGGATTAGTCGCATTTCAAAAGAGTTAAACGCTCACGGTGCTCCTCCGCGGGAATGCATGGGTCGCGCTTTATGCTCACTAGTCAAGAAATCAATCGACGCAACCAGTAGAGGAAAATCAGCCAGCTTCGATAAAATAATTGATGGCCTAGCCAGGTGAATAATATAATACTTAAATTATTTATCGAATCTATTATATTATAATTAATCAAAGTCTTTATTTTACAGCAATGAATGGATTCAAGGATTACTCGCGGACACAATATTCAAGGATGCAATAATGTACGCTTACTGCCGACTATAATTGCGCTGTTAAATTTTCAGAATGTAAACTTAGTCAGAGCGCTGTACAATATTTCATGAGAAATTTTCCTATTTAAATTTATGGATTTTTGACTAGAACATTATTGGAAATGCAAGGTATTTTAGAATGAGACAATTGAAGAAAATTGTTCATAGAAAAATATATTTAAATAATTTAATCTTTATAAAAATAAATAAAACATATTAAAAAATAATTTGAGTATTTTTAAGTCTTCGATTGTATTTACTCTACGTTTAAAATTCCCATGATTCAAGCCATTTCAGTCCGTGCATAGTCGAATTGCTTTCGCTCGCCATTGGTCCTTCCATGCCATAAGCAAGAGGAGCAAATAAATAAAAACTATAAGTCGTCCCCGACATTACCAGCCCCACGACAATTTGTTGAAAAGCTTTCCCCAATTCCTCAGACAAAAAATTCTGGATGCTAATTATAAGATAGTCTATAAGTACACCTGAAATATTTTGGCAAAATTAGTTTTAGTTTCGTACAATTAACCTTTCCTTTACTATGGTGTATTTACTACACAAGTCGAGTTATAGTAAAGTTGTAATAATGGGTATTTTTAAAATATTGCCACATTGAATCTCGATATACTATCTATATCGATATATATATGTATTATCGAATATCGATATGAAATATAATAAATACGGGGTTTTAGAACAGCATATGGCATACTAAATACGTAACATCGTAAGGGAAAGGTTAACATGAGTAAGATAATTGCATTTTTTATGAGATCTTCACCTGTAAGCATTGAGCTGAATACAAGCGCTGGAAAATAATGATGAAAATATAAAACTCGCCCCATTGCCCAAAATGGAACATAGTGTAGAAGCCATCCGATACTTAACCAAATAGCAGCGTTACATAGTTGACCCTGTGTACCTTAAAAAAATATGAAATATATCAATTTAATTGAATAAATCCATATTTAATAATGAACGTGTTTTGTATAAAATTACCATTCGAGTTATCATATCCTCTCTGATTTCTAATAGAGTTTACAACGAATACGAAAAGAAAGAGCCCAAGGAATACTAAATTGAGCCACCAAATAATTGGATTTCCGAGCAAATAAATTCTGTGTGAACTTCCCGAGAAGAATTGTCCCTGTAATAAAACGAGCGTTAAAAATAAATTTAATAAACCGAAATGCGTTATTAATATGTTCTTTATATACTCTATAATTCAACGGCCATTGCCATGGTTGAGACGTAATCTCGCCTTCTTTTGGCTTAAGTCCTGCATTTCCTTGGAACATTACGGCGTGCGATTCAAAAAATCTCTCTATAAATGACGGCGCATACACTTCAAAACTCACTTTAGGCACTAAAATGTTTAAATAAAAAGTATTAAATACGGATAACATCATAATCATATAATAAAAAAGTATTCAGAATAATATTAAAATAAGAATTTATATTTACAGCCATCAAATTCATTATCTTCCACGTTCCACAAAGAATTCTTATCGCGTAAATTTGGATTGCAAGAAACTTCTTGCTGTTCATAACCCCAACGCGGAAGCTGCCGACCAGCAGATGTTAAGACACACGCTTGTAAATAGTGAACCAGCCTCAATCGACTCGAGACCGTCAAAACCTCGTCGCCATCATGCCCACCTAATATCTGCACTCTCCACACGTCATTCGCATCGCCTACGCCTTTCTATAAAATAATACTTGTTAAAAATTATTAATTAAATAATGAGCATTCTTAATTAAGATCTCACATCACCTCTCCGTAGCCAGTCACTTGTAAATGTTTTTTAGTAAGTGGTGCAGGTTCTCGATGTGAATGTAAATTGCGTCCAGTAGTCTTATGTTCCAGTCTTATAAGATCCCCATGTTTCAATAATATTACACTGTCTACTTTTTCTTTGTTATAAGGCTTCACTATCCATTTATTATTGTCGTCTTTATGCGTATAAGTGGTTACCTGGTTGTAAAATTAAATTCGTATAAATATTAAAATTATAACAGAGGAAAAATATTGGAAAAGTGCAAGCGATTTTGCCAAAATAGAAGACGGCTCATTCGATATATCAGCGATCCGAAAAACGGACCAGTTGGACACACAGATCTTGACCACTCCGTCCTCTTTCAGGACTTTTTGCGCCATTTTCTGTACGATCACGGAAGAAACGGTGGCATCTAGACACTTTCTATTATAGCTATATTTTTTAAATCAGTAACCACCATCCATACGTTAGGTCGGGTACATTTGGAACTATTTTCGTATATTATATACATTTTTAGTTTCGTTTAACTTTTTAAAAAAATTGGGGGGGTGCGCAAATTAGATACTTGCCACGGGCACTTCATACCCTCATTACGGCTCTGCTTCATAAATAATATGTTGTAAAATAACCTGTTGCTGTCTTGCACCAACATTCTCAGGATATAGATGATGATGCGAATGAAGATATCCTCCACCTGTTTTATGATTTTTAATTGACACAAGTGCTCCATATGCTACGTGTCTCGGCAAAGAAGCATTGTGGAGAGAATTTCCAATGAGCTGTGATTGAAATCCTGATGAATAAAATCCATCGCCATTTCCACTAATAAAATCATACAATTTAGCTAGTTAGTGTTATATCATATATGTACTTTTTTAACAAATATTATCATATAATATTCTGATTTTATTCACCTTCTATTCAAAACAGTCAAATGTATCCAAAAGAAAAATACATAAAGAAGAGCCGGCCATACAATCAATGTAAATACTCTGACAAGAAGATGCTTCAATGTTTCCATCTATAAATTTTAATTTATATTAAATATACCAATAAATATATATTGCTGCATGCATAGAGATATGTAAAACATACAACTGGCTTTGTTAAATCTCCTAATATATCCCAGAGATCAACGATTGTTCGTAAGCCTGCTAATAATACTATAAATAGTCCAACGAACTTAACAGAAATAGTACAAGACAACATAAAACCGAGGAATAGCTGCCAAAATAAAAAGTTAATAGAGAGTGGAGAATTCCGTTGCAGCGTGCATGAAGTAACCTAAAAATATTGATTAACAGTAAGAGAATGATATATCAATATTATTTATTTATATGTTTTGTAAGTTATAGTTACCTTAACCATTCCCAACATTGAACCACTCATAAAAAATAAGAGGATTGGATCCAACAATATATATCTATTCAACGTTAAAAATCCAATATCTGAAATAATAATTTGTGTTAAATCATATATACATAATTATTTAATAATCAATATAAAGCTCAAACTTACCACATATAATAAAAAGTGTTCCCAAAAAGGCAGAGAGTAACGATTTTGTCATTTCCCACGATGTTAAAAATGTAAAAGGAACGACTAAAGCACCGAGGGCTGTACAAAACTATAATGGAAAAATTATGTAAGGATATTTGCTAATTATAATCATATGATTTATTTTACGCGTAAAACCAACTAACTATTCTCATTCCTTCATATTTTGTATCTTCGTATTTATCACCAGGTTTTTCAAACGGAAATGTTCCATCATACCCTGTTAATTTTCCCGACAGAGCGATGAGCATCTAAGGAATGCGAAAAAAATAAATTGAATACGTTTGAGAGGTTAAATAATTTTATAGCAACAAATAAATGTGACATCAAATACCTTTCCGAGTGGTGGATGAACATCGAAGAAAAATGTTCTATTTATATACCAACTCGCCATTTTTCCAAAATGAGTCTCATCCCAGCTTTAAACAGAGCAAAAGAAAAGTTTAACCATCAATGGATAACAATATTTAAATTGAGAAAACATGTATTTATAATTACCACACATGATCTGGCTCGGTAACATGATAGAAACGTGTCGCAAATGTAGCCACGATCACGCCAATAAATACCATCCACCATACTCTACAACATAATATGTTAAATATATTAAATACAAAGTCTTCTGTAACACAGAAGCAATCAACAAAGCAAAGAGATGATCGTAAAAGTAACATTCAACATATACAATCTAACGATGTGTTAGGTATGTGTTCGCACATACACTCAATCCTTCTGTACAGAGCCATAATATAGCACAAAATGCTAAGATTCAAATCGAAAAAACTGATGACATGGTAAATGGGGTGTTACGAGTTTCCGCAGCATACAGAACTTTATCTGAGGATGCGTGATCGCTGGAATCCCCCTGTTGTACCTTCTGGCAAAGAAGAGGGCATTGGAGTTTGACGATCCCAAGAATCTTTGAAGTTCAAAGCACAGCACATAAGCAGAAACGGAAGGAAGCCTGGCAATAGAGTTGGGATCAGACTAACGAAGAAAGTAGACTTATACCGAACATAAGTCAATGGAGAGCCCAGAAACACGGAGAGACTACCTTCCGCCTTACACAAGTTCTAAGAGAACATGGCTGCTTTGGAGTCTATCTAAAATGGATAAGCAAAGAGGCGATCACATCGTACCACCACTGCTAGAACATTAATGATTGCGAAGTTTGGATGCCCCAGAGGGACATCCTGAAACAAGTACTCAGTGTAACTAAGCTTAAATGCATAATCTGCAACATGATGATGAGTAAAATAACTTGGATCTTTGGCGGGAATTTATAGAGGGAATAAATGTATTTAAAAGACATTGGTTTTGCATTGGAACAGCTATAGTTAAGTCTCAAATAGGATTTTGATGTTAAAAAACTAGGACAATTAGAATTGATGGACATATATATAGATTTAATCTTAGTTGGATGTGTATTTATATATTTGTACACATCCAATTAAGATTAAATCCATATTTTATGTACTAACCTCATTTACTATTTATAAACCAAATTTAGTTTAAACATACAAAATTCAAG
The DNA here is from genome assembly GCA_008973525.1 of Stenopsyche tienmushanensis. Lineage (NCBI taxonomy): Eukaryota > Metazoa > Arthropoda > Insecta > Trichoptera > Stenopsychidae > Stenopsyche > Stenopsyche tienmushanensis. Next base: position 557,732 of record WACJ01000043.1, read on the forward strand.
TATTTAATTTAAAATTAATATTGACTGTATAAAACCCTATTAAGAATGCTATAAGATTACGTTCATTTGCATACAATATTTTATTAGGTATTCAATCAAATAAATCTAACCTAAAATTAATGTTTGTCGTAAAATGTATTTATTTCACTTACGATTCGTTTTTATTGTCTTGTTTTGGAGATTTCTTTTGGTTTTCTGACGTCATTATAGTTTTTAAATACAGAAATCGGGTACAACATCTACATTTGACCAATGGTATTTGTCGACGTCAACAAACTTTCGTATTTAGTTCATAATTGTCAAAGTGACAACAACTAACGGTATATACAACATTATGAATTTAATAGCATTTTATACGACCATGACCACAAAATAAAATAAAATTTTTATTAACTAAAACTATAATATTTTCACACAAATATTATGAATATTGTCATTGCTATTTAATATCGACATTATTTTGATGATTATCAATGTTAGTTTATAAATAATGTTGATTTACCAAAAGGGGACATTGAAAGAGGCTATATATAAACTATTTATTTTAAAGTATTATCATTATAAGTTAATATTTATTTTAATAAATTACACATCGTCCTATTTTTTGGCGTATAAAAAGATTTAATAAATACATCACGATATAATCATTTGTTTGAATTATAAATCATTATGTTTATTTTTACAAATATTCTTATCATGTTTAATTATTTACACTTTGATTATATAAATCCTTTCACACACCTTTACATATTTAGTATTATTACTTTTATGTTTTAATTATGAAATATGATGAATTTATTAATTGAAATTGAAATAGCGCCTTTAAAAAGCTATATTTGGAAGTTTTGCAAAATTGAAAATGCTTATTCAATGTTAATTTGCATTCAATAAATGCATACGAAAGTGAAAAAATATTGATTAAATATTAAGCTATGAATTAAAATGATTACACGTTACATTTTATTTATATATAGTATGAAAATATTGATGATAAACGTTGATGTAATCGTGGAAAATATAAAATTCCATAGCTTCAAAATCTATAAGGGTAGTAAAACTATCTAAATAAATATCCCAAGCAATGTATCTGAATTAAAGCTTTTTAAATTAGAAAACATTATTTTTAAATCATGATTCAACGTTAGCTTGTAATAGTCTCTTTTCGTTTATTTCTTCTGATGCCAACAACTTTAGTCGTCGATGCCGTCTTGTTAAAGCGTAAAATGCAATTGTTGACACAAACATAAGACAGGTGTAGAAGAAAAATTGGGTCACCTAAAAATAAATAGATGCATGATATTCAATGTTTAGAAACGAGTATCATAATGGAATGATTTAAAAAATAAATACCTGACGATAATTTGAACCAGCTCTTGTGATGACAATTATTAATATGTTACCAAAGGCTTCGACCAGATACCAATATGCTTGAAGAACGGATTTCATACTTTCAGGAGCTTCTTTGAAGGCAAATTCTAATCCCGTTATACAGAATAATACCTGATATTCATGTGGAAAAACATCTAATTTAAATACAAAGATTACAACACAAATAGATTATTGATTTGATTGAAATACGTAATACCTCTGATGTTGATATGATTATCATCTGTGGCAAAACCCAGGCCATTGATACTGAATTTGGTTCAGTGATGGTTAAAATATTTGCACTCTAAACCAAAAATAGTTACATATTGAGACTGATTATGATGTACATAAAAATAAAGCTGAATCTATAAACAACAAACAATAATTCCCGATCCTAATAACGAAATAGATCAATGGCTGTTTTAATAAGAAAAACTCAAGGGTTTATTAGACACAATGTAAGCATTCGATATAGTATGACATCAAGGCCTACTCTACACATACTTATTTAAGCAATCGACACTCTTAAATCTACGCTGAGATTTTTACCAATGATACTAAACGACAAGCAAATATCTCAATATATTTAAATTGTAATTGGAAGGCCCAAATTTGGCGAAAACGCAAACAGCTCGGAATTAAATCTAGTTAGACTGGACCAAAATTTAAATTCCTCTGATAAATTATGTTCTATTTTATAAAACGATCATAAAACCAATATCAATGTACGTGCAACTTTGGAGCTATGCTACAATTACCAATATTGACTGAATCGAATGATACCAAACAAAGTCTCGAGAATGATTACAAACGCATCATGTCTCATAGAACAAAAATTAGAAATTTCTAGGCTCAGGAAACTGTGAACTTAAATTTAATTCACATCGATCACTATCGATAGTGCCAAAAATTCGTGCCGTTTTTACAATTTTATTTAAAAATGTTTAAAAAAAAAAGGCCTTCCAAAAAATATATTGATTAAAATTATATTGTTTTTTCTTCTTCCATTTATAAAATTGATATAAAAAACCGCATGCGTTTTGGTACTAACGATAATGAAGCAGACCTATGGTAATCCGGCGCTCCCTATAGTCCGACATCCCGATACAAGTTCATATGTACGATAAAGCTTCGTCAATGTAAAAAATGCAAACGTATGATTCTGGATCGCCTAAATCGTAATTAATATTTTTGTAAGTTGGCAAGTGAGCACGACGTAGGTCGATATACAATTTATGATAACAAAACAGAACCAGCGAGAATATTCATAAGTTCGCCTACATCATTGATTGTGGGCCAGGAAAGAGGCAAATTTTCAAGAAAGCTAAACATCTAAAGACAGAGGAAGCTTTGTATATGTGGTTTCTTCGGGAAAGAAACAGGCGTACACCTATTTCTGGACTCATATTGGCCATGAAAGCAAAGTTGTTTTATAAGGAGATAACAAAAAAGAAGACTGCAACTAGCAAGATATATTTAAAACGCTTCAAAAATCGTCATGGAATACATTTGAAGACGATAACAGGATTTTTATTTTTTATAATTCCTATGACTAGATCCGTAACGAGGTATGAAGCGCCCGTAGGCGCGAACTACCTACGTAAGTTAGCCTCTGAGAGGGCTTCCGTGATCGGAGGCTTGTGTAGCCAACCGGTCCGCTTTTCGGACCGCTGAAATTTAATTTATAATTTGAAAGCTTGTATTATCTATATATATCTCATCATTTTCATAATTTTTCGAATTACTAGTAACCCTTTCCTAAAAGTTTCGGAATACGCGGAGTCGAGGGTAGTACTCTATAGTCCGACAAATTCGATAATCCGACACAAACGTTTGTCGGACTACCACGGGTCTGCTGTACTCACAATTAACAAAAATGACATTCAAAATTTATTATATTATATTTACAATAGCAGAATCCAATGGGATTTTGGACAAATCGTACATTAAAAAGGTAATAGAAATTAAAAAATATTATGCTTACAAATTTGTCATTTTCTTCATTAACGATAATCGTATAAACACCGCCGATATTCAATCTAAAATCAGGCAGCACCATCTTGTTATTGACATACAATTGATAGTTGCCTGCAAAAACATCAGTCAAATTTGTGTGCGTGGTGTTACTCGTGAATTCAACCATGTCTCTATTCAAATTATAGAGGACAATTTCAGCATCTTCTTCTATCCTAGTGTTTGCCAATATTCTGAAATAAAGATGCGATTAAATCGAAAATCAGATAGCGAAACGATGGATTATTATGCTATTTTTTTGACTGAAAACGCATTGGCATTTCGCAAATAAGATAAATTCTACAAACAGGCAATTTGGATCAAATTTATTGGCATAAGCCACGATATCGAGCAATTAAAATGATACCTGATATAGGGAAATCCTGATCTGGATTTTGCGTTGTAGTCTCGATATTTCAGCACCGAATCGCCGAATTCATCCTCGTCTTTGAATAAATAAGAGATGGCTTTGTTTTCCTCCACTTGTACTCTTTCTTCGGAGACTTCCGAGTGATTCGAGCAGATCAACGTCTTTTTGTAGAGTATTTCCTTTTCGCCGATCACTTCAACGAACATATTTACGTGGAAATCCAGTGGTTTGATTGTGAAATTTTCACCCGTCGTTTGATCAGCAAACATTAAATCACAATTGCGTCCGTTGAACATCCTCAATTGTCCCAGACCGTTGGACGGTAATACGGGATAGGTTTTCTGAAAATAATATGCGTCGAAAAACATGACATTTTTAAGAGATTAGCATAATTTCAACGATTAAGAAGCGATCGATTTATTGGCAGCTATTTAGTTAAATTTATCACCCAATAAATTCGATACTGCATGTTTGAATATCATAAAAACAAGGTAGATTATGAAGTTTTGGATGCGGATTTAAGTATTTACAGACTTACATACGTTATATTTTTGGAATTATAATTTAAGGCAAATCTACAAAATGTTTCCTCGATCAATTCATTTATCAACCGTTCGCCTTGGCATATAATTTTCTCAATTGCATGTCAAATATTTCATTATTTTACAATATTTATAGCATTTATTTTCTTCTTCTTAACTCCTAAAGGAGTACTATCCCAGGGCTTGGGACCCCCCTTCCACTTATTCGAAAGATCAACCAATCAAATCAACCAGACTATGCCTGAACGATCTATCAGAAACATTAATACTTCCGATCTTCCAAATTTGTTAGTAGGGAGACTGTAACATATTAAGAAAAGGATGTACCTCTAAATTAATTTCTAAAACCCCTGTACATATGAAAGCAACTCCAGCAAGCACACATCCTGCAATCAGCTTATGCAGAGAGTGTCGAAGTATTCCACATCGTTCCAATATGGGATACACCCCCTAAAAAGGTAAAATATTTAGTTATATTATTTGTGTTATTTATTAAGATATCTAAGCTTGCGTTCCTTTACATTTTTCAATACAGGTATCATCAGAAGAACCATAATAGGCGATAAAACCTGCATCTGGTCGGGTTTTACAGTAAAAAAGAAGAATCTTCCATCCATCTTTGTTGCTTGAAGCGTCCACCGTGAGCCCTGAGCGAATATTAAGATTCATATAATATTATTATACTAAATATGTGTCTTTTAACATAAAAATACCATACCAATTGATCTAATAGGGACCAGTACACCGGCAATGGCGTGAACAGAACAAAGATGCGCAACGTCTTTTTGACGTCATCAATAAAGCTCTGATCATAGTTTTCCTTGGCATAATCAAGCCAATGAGACTTTTTTTTCTCGCCCTTTGATGAAAGTCTATTTTTAATGGCCAACTGCGAAGAAATAGCATAGATTAGTCGAAATTTATGATCCATCCAAGTGCAGCGCGAAATTTTATCAGTAATCCGCGCCAAATCAAGCAATATATAATAGCATTGAATTAGGGATGATCAGAATTAATGTCGTTTTATTGTATTAGAGTGTCCCATAAGTTTCTTTCGTTTTCATATTAAAAAAATAAACAATAATTTGTATTACATCAAAATTTATTGAATAACATATGATCCATTCTGTTCTATTGCCTTTCTCCATCTCTCCGGAAGCCTCATAATACATTCTTGCCAAAATTTCCCAAATTTATTGGCAAAATATTGATCAAGGTACATTCTACAACTACCCCCTTCCAGTCTCACCAAATGCATAGCAAAACTTTTTTTGGATGTAAGCTAGGTTTAGCTACAGTTAAAGCTTCTGTACCCGTAGTCCAAGACCGTTTACGTTGGATATTCTCATAGAGTAGCCAACTTTCATCTCCAGTAACAAGTCTCTTCAAAAAAGGTTGGCTATTATATCGTTTGAGGGGAAGATCGCATGTTGCAATACGCTGAAGTTTATTTGAGTCAGTCAGTTCATGAGGAAGCCACACATCTGAACGATTGATGTAACCCAATTTTGTCAGATGATTATGGACGGATGTTCGTGGAATTTCTAACTTGTTAGCTATTTCGCGAACAGTAAATCGCGGGCTTTCATCAACCATGACTATGATTAGATCTGTGTTCATCTGCGAAAGAAACTTATGGGACAATCTAATATGTCGTGTTTGCAACCAATTTCTTCGAACTCAATGGAGGTTTTGATTGATAATTTGATCCTTGAAGCGCCAGAAAGACCCGACAAGTTTAATACAGATTTTATGTCATCCGATGACAAATCCAATACAATAATAAAGTATTAGTGCCCATAAAATATATTTTTAATAGACATAACAATAAATTTAAATTCATAATAGTGATTACATTGGTATTGTATTTGCCGATCTTTCTTATCTTAAAGTCGGAGTAATTATTTTGTTATATAACTGAAACCATATTTTGCTTAAAATATTTGCAAGAAACGATATAAATCATTCATACATATTGAATACGTAAGACTGGGCCATAACGTGTTAAATAAATAATATCAAAAAAAATACGTACCGTTATACATTTCATAACGTCCAAAACAATATTTCCTGTAGGCTTTTTGATTATGTACATCCTTTTAGCACAAGCAAATGACACTAAAATATTATTGCAAAAATATTACTGCCATCTATCATTGATCGAGCAGCATTAAATGGCCGCAAATCCAAAATGGCGCTCTTCAACCACATTCAATGGATATGTTTAAGTGCATTTCATTGATTTAAATTATTCAAATTACCTATGGACGTAAGGATCAGAATGCCAGGGGCCCCAAATCCCACAGAATAACAGTCCTTGTCGCCGAAGCAATGTATTTCCGAGCGCAAAAGCGGCGATACCGTTTTTGCAATAAGACTTCCTACACATAATGCAAAATAGAAGAACGAGAAGAAAGCCGTCAACTGCTTTTCTTGTTCGGGCATTATAAATTGATCGCCCCCAAAGGCTGATACACATGGCTTTATTCCGCCTGTACCAAGTGACACCAACAACAGACCAAGCAGTGTGAATTCCCTAAAAAAAAACATTTCAATACAATAATGGTAGCCATTTTGGTGAAAGAAAAATATCATGATCTTAAAACACTTGAAAGTTGGACGCTTTGAAACAGTGGCGTAACTACTAATTGGCGAGCTTAGGCGACGCCTAGGAGCATTAACTGTCTAATCTATGTATACATATATAGAGTACATATATGTTTTTCAAATTGTTATATTAATCTTTCCATACCGGTGATGTATTTACTACACCTCGACTCTATTAATGGGAATATCGATATGAAATATAATAGATACGGGGTTCAGATTTTTTGTATTCCTCCGTAATATAATTACGAATCACATCAAATTATTATAGTATATAAGTATTCATCTGCAGCGACGAAAATAAATAATTTGTAGGAAAATCGGGAATAAAATTCTTTCGCCTTCAAGCTATTTTATATTAAACAAATGGACTTATTAGTAATTTTTGATCAAATTTATCAATGTAATTATTTAAATTATTGAAAATCCCGATCATGGGATCCCGGGATGTTTTAATGCAATCCCGAATCCCCGCGATCGAAATTTTGGCTCGGGATTGGATTCCCAACATATATTTGAAGTAATACATTCAATGATCTGATCCTTTGATGCTGCCACGATAGTGTTAATAAATTAAATGTCGTCTGTTTTAGTGTTAATAAAAAAAATCAATATACCTTCCAGGGATCCCTAATGGCGGGATTGCAGTTACTGCAAGCATTACGTTTCCGGCCGCATATACGACCATCAGATACAGGATCGTCCTGGAATAACAAATATATTAATGCCATTTGTACACAGCAATAAAATTGTTTAACGGCTTGCATAAGTTTATCGCAGCAAATATAATGGCAAATTTTGTCAAAGACTCGAATTTTATTTTATTTTATCACCTTCATAATAACCTGAATTTTCCGATATAACTATCAGCCAAAATAGCACCGAAGACTGGAAAAAAATACGCCATCGTGGTGAAGACATGATAAATCTCGGTTGCTTCGTCATCGCTATAAAACAGCTTCTGTTTGAGGTAAAGCGCCAGAAATGCTGTAAATACATTCATTATGTTTCTTAATTCCCTGTGTAAATTTCAAACGGATGTATGCCATATAGATTATTCCAAGGGTTGATTCCAAAATTATATAATTCTAATTTTTTTATTGATACCGAACGAAATGGGGATTAAATCACCCCGTACAATTTAATAAAAAAATATCATTTGAGACGTTCATATAAACAAACCTCGCATTCCCGAGTATGAAAACCTTTCGCAGAACTCATTGAAGACGATTAAGATAACTACTTTTGGAAAACCTTTATTGATACCCTGTAATAAATACAATGTGTGTTAAAATATGATCGTTGCAATTTATTGAATAGATAGACATAATCATTGCATAACAATATTTTACAAAGCACATGTTTCAATTAAATGTTAAGATCATTTGAACATCCCTCTGTATCAGAAAATTCTGAGAAAATAATAATAAAAATCTATTATATGCTTGAATTATATTATAATTTGGAACATTTCGATCCAGATTTAGTCCAATTTTCTAGGCATGAAAAAATATTTTCCTACAAACGTCTCCTTTAGAGATCGACTACATCCTAAATATATATTTTTAGCTATATAAATCATTAATAGATCACTTATAAATTCAATCCTAGATAAAATTTCAGTCCTATGGAGTTATGGCATCTTAAATATGCTCAAGATCGATGCACAATCAATCACAAAATAACCCCAATCATCAATGTGAAAAACGAGGCTTTTGCAGAATATATTTATATTAAAAATATACTTTGATAGACTTTAATAATATGCAATTGAATCCCATTTCCGAATTCATGTTTTAAAAAAATCACACTAGGAAAATGGCGCTTCTTCGGGGATTTTTTTTTAGAAATGTTGATAAATTCTAATATAATCGATTTTTTTATCCCGATCACAATTTGACAAATATCGACACAAGTCAATTTCAACGATCACCTTCGTTCTCACTGGACTGTACACTTTATCTTCTTTACTCTCTGTCATTTTACTGGCACGCTGGTCTTCCGTTTGAAACTAATCTCCTTTGTACGAAACTCATTTTATATTTGTTTCGTTTTACAGCTTGATAATGCGAACAAACAACGGTCGGGTAGATAACGTGTCATTCAAGTGATATTAAAAAAATATTTTCAGCTTCTGTTCCAAAAAAAGAAGAAAATCCCGCTGAATCCCCGTGTCAACTGCGAGATTAGTTGTCGCCCTTTTTAAGATCTTCCGCTTGCATGATCAAATTTTCCATAAATTTAAATCATGATAAGGCAAAATGGCATTACCTCGTGCATATTTGAACAGCTGTAGTTCGTCGAACTCGAAAAAATTGATACATTAGGTACTCCCGAAAGAAATCTATTATTTTCGCATAGAAATCTATTTTTTTCTCTTGGGAGGGAGAAGTCTCAAGGGAAAAGACAACATGGTAGTGTGGGATTCTTACCCACTAAAATTCCACCCTTTTTTCTCCACCAACCCTCTTGGAATCCGCTTTCGCATTGCTTCAAGTGGGTTTATTTTTTACGAAACACGCCTCACATTTGAAGACTATTTTAAATAAATAAGTATCAAAGCATCCATGTCCCGTCAGCTTCTGGATCAGGTGATAGATGAGCTCTCTGTGTTTATGCGAGGTCCATTTTTATATCGTTGAGATCAATTTTTATGTCCACCTTCTCTTGGTTTCGGTGTCCCAACGATTCTGCCATTGTTGGATTGAATATTCCTGGGCTTTCTCTTTTCATGAATTTTTCTTATATCTGCGTTTCCTTTCCATGGCGAGGATGTCCATGAGAAGTGTGCTTGCTAGAACTTGTTCTGCGTCTTAGCAGTTTATATCTGTTTCCGCCCTTTTGTGCCATTTCTGCCCTGATCGGTGCACCGTAGAGCAAGATAGGATTGATATGGATTAGCTAATACATTGCTCCTGGATAGCTATTGTCGGTGGTTCCTTGTTAGATATAGAACCTCCGTTTTTTCTAGTGCCAAGGAGTGTTCATTTTTTTCGAACTATCGTACGATTCTCTGTAATGTTTCTGCTGCGGTGATACCCAATTCTTGTGTTGTTTTGGCTTTAACCCTTTAGAGAGGTAAGACACAGAGTTGTGTCCAAATTCCAGTGATTCATAAAGAGCATTCTTACACATTGAGTGTCTTATATATTGAGTTTGAAGATAAACAGAGACGGAGAGAGTATCTTGCGTACATCGTACGATTGTATAGATCGTTAACGACCCAAATTTATCGACTAATAATGATGTGTGAATGATATAATGAATCGATTTCAAGTGTATTGTTTATGTTTACTTGAAGAAATGACCGAATATTGTGTGTTATCGACGGTGTTTATTTGTTTATATACAAGCTTCATACACATTGCGACGGTCCTGACAGATAAGTGGATTTGTACGGATGTTAAGTGGCGGACCTTCGAATATAGGACACCTACGTAGTCGGCAAAGGTGACGAGATTTGTATCCTCGGGAAGGTCAATTCTTAAAAGGTCATCATACATCATGATCCATTGAGTTGGTCCAAGTACTGAGCCCTGGGGAACCCCCATGTACATTTTGCATTCTGTCCTGTCTCAGTTCTCATCATTTATAGGGAGCACTAATATTCGGTTCATGAAGTAGTCGCTCATTAATTGGAGGATATGTCTTCGAACGATTCTGTCCTCCGTGGCTTTTAGTATTTTGGTCCAGTGGAGGGTGTTGAAGGCATTCTTTGCATCTAAGGTGACGAAGACTACCTTTTTGCATCGTTTCACTAATCGATTCCATGCGCTTTTAATCAATTCTACGGCGGACTGAATTGCATCAATAATCAATTTGCTCATACTGAATCCAAATTATTGGTCTGAGAGTGTTTCCAGTTCCATATTTTGTTCAATTCTGCATCTTATCAAGGCTTCTAGTACTTTTCCTAGGCCGTTAACACCAGTGTTTGCTTCTTACATGCTGAGTTGAATTTTCCACCTAGTAGACATTTGTTGAACATTTCTACCAGTAATTCAGATTTGATTATTTGCAATTCACAGGATGGCTCTAAACCAGGACGATCTTCAAATTTTGATGAATCATTTTATAAACAAGCTCCCGTTCCAACGTCCAATCCAAGAAAATCACATCGGAAGGTTATTTTATGTGTTTGATAGAATGATAAAACAATAGCTGATTTAGCACTTTCTATTTATTATCTATTTTGATCTTTAGAGCTTTCATTAAAAGACAAAAACATTAAATACGCATGAAGTCAAAAATCATTTGGATCCGTATTTTTAGTCGAATAGAAGGGAATAGAAAACTTGCCGATGAGATGAAAGATAGGTGTCAATCATGATGACAATTATATTTTATATTGAGTAGTGTAAAAAAAAAAAAATTAAGTTGAGGAAAAAAATGGATTTCTTTCAGGACAACCTAATATCAGCACCAATGTGCACAAACCAAACAAGCTCACGAGGAAAACCAGCAATGAAAATGAAAATTTATCGACCAAATAAAGAGGCCAAACCCTCAACGTCCACAATTTATCGCCACTTCGAAAATAACACAGCAACGACAGACGTTATTGAATGTTTCTGAAAGACTTTTAGACGGGATGTTTATCATCGGGTAAACTTTCTGACAGGCGCTCTGCCTAATTTAGAACATAGATATTCACGAAAACTTTTTTCAATAACAATATTTTATCACTTACCGGCCAAAACCAGCTGGCTCAGGTGCTCCAAGAACTCTTTTCCTTGCACGCGAAGGTCGTTTTGAAGAGTTTACCTGCATTGTCTGTCTGTCCAGCGTGACATTTTTGGACGCATTTTTACCACCGTCAAAAATCCAATAACAGAAACTGTTTACGAAAACGCAATAAAGCGAGATTTCATTATAAATTCAGCAAATCCAATAAATAAATCATTGCGAGCGTTTCTCACATGGCAACGATCATAAAACAAACACGTGTAAAAGATATGAGAAAAGTTTGCGACATCATTTTGCGAATGGAACATTACTGAGCAGATTATGCCATAATTTGAAAAATTCCTCAAAAACATCTGATTTCAAATTTTAATTCACTTTCCTTCTTTGCTTCGAAACAATTCAAACGAAACCTCTGCACACGTTTCGCTAAGACTTTATTCATCTACTATTATTAATTCGATTGTAAATTATTTAGAATCATGTTGATCCTTATCCAAACAAGTTATAGAAGGACTCTGGCTTTGAATTCCCGGCATGTAAAATATCATTATGCGGAGAAAGGCTTACATAAACAAACTTAAATATATCTTATATGTAAATATAGCAAAAGCAATAAATCTATTTTTATCCATGTAACTAGACTATATTCTTCGAACCAATATTAACACATTGCGGACGGGGACACTTCACGCGCGTTTGCCTCCACATACGGACAATCTTTCGACCAATATCAGGAATTATTTTGAAAATATGCCCGAAGTAAGATTAAAGCATCGAGTGTTTCATCATTTATTCTGGATCTGATTTTGGATGCCAGGCAACTTACTGCTGAAAATGCACGCTCAGCCTCCACACTCGTTGGAGGTATCGTCATCACATATTTAAATGCTAGTTCGAATCGATGACCGCGTGAGCTCCCATTTTCATATAACACCATCAATGTGACTGATAAAATTCCTTTCTGCTGAGACACGGACTAAAACTCGCAAAATTCCCGATTTCCCGACAAATTATTTATTTCCGTCGCAGCAGATGAAAGCATATTCACTATAATACTTTGATGTGATTCGTAATTATATTACGGATGAATACAAATAATCTGAATCCCGTATCTATTATATTTCATATCGATATTCCTATTATTAGAGTCGAGGTGTAGTAAATACATCACCGGTAGGGAATGTTTAATATAACAATTTGAAAAACATATATGTACTGTGTGTATATGTTTAGATAGATTAGACAGTTATTGCCCCTAGTCGTCGCCTAAGCTCGCCAATTAGTAGTAACGCCACTGTTTCCAAGCGTCCATGTTTCATTTTGTAAGATTTGACATGCCACATTCACGAAATACACTTCTTCTTAATGTGCCATATCCGAACCATCGGACGTAGGCGATCTCCATAGGAGATTTTACTAGGGAAAGGATTTAATGTGGTGGTTTCCCGTTGCCTTCCACACGTGGTATAGTAAGGATAGGATATTTTGGAAAGGTAGGAGAGGAGAGAATCTATGAGTGAGTAGCGAAATTATCATTATATATAAATGATAATTTAATTATTGTTGCAAATTCAATCACTCACTAATGGGCGTCCCTGCACGTCTTCATTAATCGCCTCAGCATTTACTTTTTCTAATCCAGGAAATCAGGGTAAACCTGGATCGAGACGATCGATCAGAAATATTAATATTTCCGATCTCCCAAATGTGTTGGTACGGTGAAAATTTTTTCCACAATCTGGATTTGAACCCGAACCTTTGTAATAAGAGTCCAGGATCTTATCCACTATACCAACACTTGGTTACAAAATACACTAAGTACAAGTAATTCATAAAAATATTAATAAAACGAATTTATAGAAACATTAAAAATTCAATATTATCTATATAATGTGTAAAATATCTTTAAGGTGAATTTTATTTATTTATAAATATTTCTCTTATTTTTTGCGGACTTATTTTCGCACAGATATTAATACTGGCAACACCGATTTTCATTCAGTGACAGCCGCTTTGACGTTTGCATTCAAACATAAATAATAGTGTTGTTACCTCAAAGAAAAATCCCTTAAACTAAGTCATATTGGACTCGTTCTTAAGACAAATATGATAGTATGTGTTCTGTGCTTATTTCGATTAGAAAATATAATTGAATAAGTATCTAATTTGAATAGATTCACCTTTATGATTTCAGATTTGACACACATTGTCTGGACAGCCTGTTCGAAAACTCAATCCAATGCTCATCCCGTAAAATTTTATAAACGAGTGAAATGACTACGTGTCCAGGTCAATATTGTGGACGATTTCAGGGAACGGACGGAGTTTGGAGCGAATGCGGTGCCTGCCCGAGGGGCTTCAGATCAAATCAATCTTCTGGTTACTGTCTTCCGTGCGACAATGAGCCAATCTTATACGATTGGATGTATTTGGGTTTTATGGCGTTACTTGTTTTGGTACTGCATTGGGATTTCATAGATATGGTTTCAAAAAGAAAGAGGTTAATTTCACAATAACAATGCGTATGTATATGCATTGCATATTTTTTAAAGTGATTATTTATAGTTTCAGTCGCGACGTGCTCGCTATGCATGCATGTGCACTTTTTGAAGTTGTGACGGCGTGTATTGTAACGTTGTTGCTCACTGAACCTGTGGGATTGTTAACATTCAAATCATGCCGCGTTGAGAGTCTATCGGATTGGTACACGTTACTTCATAATCCGTCACCGAACTATGAAACTACTTTGCATTGCACCCAAGAGGCTGTATATCCTCTGTAAGTATTTTTTTTTTTTTTCAGTATATTGAAAGCTTTTACTACTTGATTTTTAAAGAAAATTGAGTATTAAATGATTATCAAAATGAGTAATAAATGTAGAACCATCTAATTCATTGAATAGTACTAATATTGACTGGTTTCAGGTATACGATGGTGCTTATAATGTATAGTTTATGCATTATGTTACTTCTTGGAGTTCGTTGTGCAGTTTGTTCAATTTTCTTCAATCTACCGCGACATTCAACTCTTGCCGTGTACTATGCATTATACTTCCTTCCAATTTTAGTACTTCTACATGCTGTTGCTGCTGGATTAATATGTAACCTATTCAAATTTATTTCAACATAATTTCATTTGTATTTAAATTCATTTTATTTAATTTTATTTGCAGATTATTCATATCCATACATCATAATCATTCTCTCGATGGTTTCTTCAGCATCTCACTTTGCAGCCAAAAAAAATCAAACTACAAAGTCTTTGTTAACTTCATCAGTAACAGACATTCGAAATGCCGTCATATTAATCGGGCATTGGTTACTACACGCATATGGAATTATATCAATAACAGGATTCAAAGATCCAGTTTTTCATGGTGCTTTATTAGCATTAGTACCGGCACCGGCTGCATTTTATATCCTCACAGCACAATTTACAGATCCTGCAAAATTTCACAATGAATAACAATTGATGTGTATGGTGTGTCAATCAACATGCTATACTTAATCATGTATTTTTTATCCTCGATGCATTATGTCTCTATGTTCTCCTATTAATCATATTATATACAATTTAAAGTAACTAACATTATTTTTGTTCTAAACATTGAAATATAATTAACGTAGAATTTTAATCAGTTGAATAAAATTAACGTTTCATTATTGTAAAATAAGATATATTTGTTTCCAAACATTCTGTGAAGTCAAATCTGTGATTTTATATCTTACACAATAAATATGGTATATTACAAAAGCAGTGTTTCAATACAATTACATTTATGTTTCTTCGTTTAATAAATACACCCAATGCTTAATTTTTGTGGTGGATTTACTTTATGGAAATATCTATAAAATTATATTCCATATTTAACTAGTTAAAGAATTTAGCTCATATCATTTGCAGTCTGTAATACAAATCTTTATATTATAACAAGCTGCAATCTTCAACATCTACAGTGAGCGACGGTATCATCAGGGTGAGCTCTCGGACATCTACTAACTAAACCAACAACCCGAAGTGCTTACTATAATACAAAAAAGGAAAGTTAGAGTACTTTGGGCATGTTATGCGCAACAAGAAATATGCACAGTTCTACAATTAATATTCCAGGGGAAGATCGAGGGTCGTTGCAGCCATAAAGCCAGGAAGACGTCATGACTGAAAAACTTGTGACAGTGGTATGGACTTAGATACCAGAGCGTTTTTTCGCACTGTCGCAAACAAGATAAAGCTTCAGCTGCTGGTTGCCGTCACACTTGGAGTGCACATAAAGAAGAAGATTGTGATGTCTCCCTAGTATAGCAGTTAAAACATGAGACCAGGCATTTGTTTTAATCATTAAGATAATTTGTTCTGGAGCATCTCTGCAGCTAAAGTAGTTACACATGCTGCATTTAATAAAATGAAGTCCGTCTTCTGTGATGACAATATGAACCTCAAACTCTGACAAAGAATGGTCAGCTGCTCTGTGTGGTTATGAAACATGGAATCTGAAAGTGAATATTATGAACCGGCTTCAAAATTCACAGAAGAATGCTTCATATATCCTGGACTAACACCATCACTAACACATAATATGATCTTCTCCGATTGATACTGGAGGGCAAGGTAGAGGGAAGGCAGGGAGTTAGCAGGAAGCGGATAAAACATTAGAGAGTGGACCGGAATAAGGAGAGTGGAAGAACTATTCCAGGCAACGCAGGACAGAGAGATCTTCACCAGAGCGATCGCCAACATCGGGGGGGGGGGGGACCTGACACAGTACAGAAGGAAGAAGATTAAGATATGAGCATCATCGTTATCTAATATATAAAAATGAATTGGGTTTTGTTCGTTCGAAATGCGCTGCTATGCCGTTCATCAGATTGCGATAAAACGTCGTCCACTTATTATTAAGGATTCCGTGAGTTAACATAGGCATAGTCTAATATATAAAAATCAATGTTGTTTGTTCGTATTTAATGCGCTGCCATACCGTTTATTCGATTGCAATAAAACTTTGCCAGCTTATTGTTTGCACTTTCTCAAATAATATAGGTATCAAAATCTACAATTAACTTACAGTAGATCTTATATATAAAAATCAATGTTTGTATGTTTGTTCATATTTATAATAAAACCAAAAAGCGATATTTTTAGAATTATTACTTCTGTGGCGTCAACGCGCTGGGTATCGGATATCACGAATATAATAATTGTTTCTTTTAATTATTTCTTCAACTCTCTTTCTATATCTTCTTTCAATAAAAACCCTCTGTGCCTGTATTCCTTAATTCAGACCATTCCTATATTAAAATCAAATCAATCCAAAGCATTCTTCTCACACCTTGCGACAGCACTAAAACTTCAAATCACTGCTGTAAATATTCAATTATATCATTAAGATCCTTACATCAAGGAGATATCACATAAACCATCCGTAACAACATGATTAGATTTACAACAATAATAAAAATGTAATTTAAAAATTATAATTTAGCCACTCGCTCATAGATCCTCTCCTATCTAAAATTCGTATCCAAAAAATCTTATCCTAACTTAACCAGATGGGGAAAGCAATGGGTAAAATATAAATAATAAAGTTCTGTATAAATCAGTATTATTTCCACCTGTTGAGGATATCGTCATTATATATCCCAGCCATGCTTCGGATCTATTTCCCTATGTTTGGATCAAATTTTTAAATCAGCTTAACATAAAGTTTGGGATAAACTGAATGAAAACAAATATGTCTAAGATTTTTTATTTTTTAAAACGTACACAAATATATTATATATGATTTTAATTGCATACAGTTATATTTTTACCTCCATCCGATATTTCAAACCCAATAGTTTAATAAACTGGTGTACGATCACATTTATTAATTATTTCAAAGGGAAATTATGATAAAACATGTCGTTTTAAAACATCCAACGAAAGATTCGAAACATCGGATAGAGGTAAAAAATTTAAATCTAATTTTGTTTTACAAACAGCTACTAAAACATATAAACACGACTCGTATAAATCTTTAAGATCTACACAGAAGCAAATCGATGATTTCTGTGTTATTTTGAGACCATATTTGAAGAGTAAATCTTTTTATCCCTATATTAATATTACAATAGTATAATTGTAAGCCTGTTTATCTAATGCAAATTAATGTCTAAATATATGTAAAATAATATCATATTTCTTAAATCGAATAATTAAATTGAAAAGCAGAGCAATATTTCTTCTTCGGGTAACTTCAAGTATTAAGCTCTATGTATAGCCAACGCATATCCAATATTAATACTTACGTATTCCATAATATGAATTTATTAATCACATGCTGATAATATCTCACATCATATTTGGATAGAATGTATTGCTAATATATTATGTAGGTAACACACATTTATTATATATTTATAAGCCTAACTCCATGTTGAATTCTAGTAATTTGTAATTCAATAATTTTATTACTTTTGCGAAATTCACACAAATTTAAAAAAAAATCAAGAATGAACAAATAACTAGGTTTCAATCCATAGTAGTAATATAATTTTTTTCATACATTTATCATCAAATATATTAATTATATTAGCAATAAGTTATAAATATAATCTATTTTCTTATCAAATAACCAGTCAAATAGTAAAAATAAGCCACAATGAGAAGAATTTTAAAGTAATCATCTGCATCTTTAAATTGCAGTCAAAAACATTCCACAGGTGGACTCTTCAATATCGAAAGATGCTTTCATGATTGTCTTGAAAGGAGAAGCATTGGAAAACCACTTGAGATAACCGTGTTGATTTTACTGAAAAGGGTTTGGTCCCTCCTTTCCTCACAAGGGTGGAGGCAAGGGAGGGGTTAAGTCAAAAATAATCTGACACTACCCTGAGATCTAACTCCAGAGTGTCTTATGTAGGAGAAATTGGAAGAGTAAAAAAATCATTGGCAATTATATTGTTTAGGAATTACATCGGTACAAAAACATTTGTTTATTTTGAGTGGTTTAATAATAGTCAATGTATAAGGTAATAAACTTGATCTCTAGCTGGTAACATTTATATTCCTTGAAATGCGTGATTTCGTTTTTACACGATACATAGAAAACGCGTAAATAAATGTGCAATGCTTATGTGCATCTCCGGTTAGCTCCTACACCAACTGAGGGTGTCTCACTATCCGCGTGCACCTCATTTGAGCGAATTCGAGGATAGGGGTTTACCCTCCCGGTTCAGCGATTTAAAAATGAAATGGAAGGCAACGGAATTGAAGTATATAAGCACCAAATAGGAATATGTTTTATCACAACTTAATTTTATCACAATAGCGTAAAACTAATTAAAACGATAAACACAATCATGAATTAATATATTTGTCTGCGCTATATTTATATTTAATTTTTCAATCTTATTATTTGAATAACTTTTCATGAAAACAGCATGCGCCATGCAACATTTTTTCTTACCTATAGAATAAGCTCGGGCATTAAATTGAAACTCAAATAATCGAACCCTGTAACTTTTAATTCACAAAGAATTTAATTCATTACATACAACCCAATGATCATTGATCACACTGTAAAATATCTCTTTATTTCTCAAATTCTCTCGTTAATACGATTCTAAGTTATACCAAAATAAAAACACAAAATCAATTGTAAATACAGCCTCATTTTAAAATATACGCATCCAACAAACACAATATAATCAAACTGTTTTTGAGCATTTATCACACGATACAAAAATACAACATTACAAAGAATAGCTTTTATTATTTAAACAAATGGACAGATTAATAAATTACCGATTATCTTTACAAAAAAGACATTTTTTCACATTTAAAAAGACGTTATTTATATTCAAAATCAAAAATAAACGTTTGTATAACCCATTTTAAAAGCTTACGGTCAAATTGTAAAAAAAATTGCATACAATATATGAATAATTACTATGCAATCTGAAAGGTAATTAGTTTTTCTCATTACGTGATCAATTTTTAATTTTTCACATTGTAATTTCTTCTCTGTTGCATGCGAAAAGCTCTACGTTCAGAGGGAGTTGCTCCTCGGAGAACGCGCAAAACGTTGCTTTGTACAGCTTGACTCGGATCGTATCCAGCATTTTCTTCGCCCTTAACAAAAAAATATTTTAATTATTCGTGTACATCTACAATAAATTATTTACAAAAATCATAAAATCTATTAAAATGTCGAAATATGTATGAATAAAATGTATGAAAAATGTCGTACGAACTTGATAAAGATTTAAATTTCTTTCTAGGGATGACAAAACACACAAGTGTCTAATCTGTGTTTAATCGTCTAATATATAAAAATTAATCTCTGTTTGTTTGTATGTAATGCGCTGCCATACCTTTTATTAGATTGCGATAAAACCTCGTCTACTTATTGCTAAAGAATGTGTGAGTAACATAGGCATAGTCTAAAGTACAAAAATAAAAATTTGTTTGTTCGTATTTTATGCGCTGCCATACCGTTCATTCGATTGCGATAAAACTTTGCCAACTTACTGTTTGCCACTTTCTCAAATAATATAAGTACAGTACAATTAATTTACAGTAGATCTTATATATATAAAAACCACTTATACTTTTCCCTTATATATCATTCAATTTCAATATACGTATTCATTATGAGAGAATGTTATTTTATACAATAAAAAGAACTGGTGGATTCATACTTTGAATTAACAGACAAACTCGGATACACCTATCCCTCGATTTACGCGGTAGATACGTTCCTAGAGAAAACGCGTAAATCGAAACCGCGTAAATCGAGACTTCAAATTCATACAAAAACGGAAGATAGGTTCCAGAAAATAAAAATCCGCGTAAATCGAGACTTCAATTTCATATAAAGTAGGGGGATAGGTTCCAGCAAAAACCGCGTAAAACGAGCACATTTTATATACAAATATATCTGCATAAAAAAACATTTTTTTTAAAAAATAGATTTAATAGCTCGACATAAATTTATAACATTTATAACTTATCCCAATGCTTTTGTTGTATTTTAAATGCTGTTAAATGTTTCATTTCTTGCTGGAATTACATGATTACGTTCAACTATTTCTGGTCATACTGCTCTCCAACAAGCATTTAATGTTGACTTTTTAATTTCTTTAATTACTAATTCTATATATTCCACACAATTTAAGATAATTTATTAAAAAATCGATTCGAAAAGTTCAATTTTTATTAAAAAAATATTTTTTTCTGACCGCGTAAAAGTGAAACCGCGTAAAATGGGTACCGCGTAAATCGAGGGATAGGTGTACTTCCGAAATAGTGTTCAAACGCACTTGAAAAAATATGAAAGATTATAAAACAGGTGGTGTTAATACCGCACGAGATTACTGATGAGATCAAAGCGGTGTGCCCAAGTACATATCGTGATTTAATCGACAAAACGAAGAAATAACCATTTTTACACTATCTTGTGGAGATGTCAAATTATTTTGCAACATGATAATGCACGACCCCATAAATCAAAGATGACCAAAATCAAATTGGCAAACAATTCCGCATCCACCTTATTCTCCTAATCTTGCTCCTTCCGACTATTATTTATTTAGATCGATGCAGCATTATCAGTAAAAAATCATAAACATAAAAGAGGTGAAAAGAGGAATCGAAAAATATTTTATATCAAAACCCGTTAAATAATTATTTTCTACCGGAATAAAAAAATTAAACAAATGGGAAAATATTGTATCTACTGCAGAAGAATACATTGTATGGATGCAATTATTTTTTTACATTTCTTGTTTGAATTTAATTCTTTCAGTGTAAAAAACGACATTTTCGAATGGACAATTTAATATACAGTCATCTGTCTGCAATTTTCATTTCATTAAAAAATATATATTTTACAAATACGTTCAAAAACGCAATACAAATATAATTTTTATATAGAACAATGAACTGTTGAATGTTGTCCTTGTTTCGTTTATGTGTTTACATGCCATTTAATCCTTACAACTCCTTATGGCCATTGATTTTTTCCTACCAACTACCTACTGGCCACTACATGTGATCATTTTTGTCTCAGGGCAGTTTTTATGAACTTCAAATAAGATTTTGGCATTTTTTTAAAATGTATAAATCAACTGAATACTTTAAAAATACTGTTGTATTGTCTAATGAGCATAAACAGGTAAATTAAGACATAAAAGGTCATCATATATTTATGGATGGATTATACACCAATCCAATCCTTGCTGATGAACTCTTGAAAAAGAAATGTTTTCTCACTGGTACAATAATGACCTACAGAAAGGGCTTACCTAATCATATAAAAAAAAACCAAGTTGGAACAATTATCGTCAACTGATCACCATCAACAGTTAGATGCTAGTCCCCATTTTATGTATAATAGATCAGGGAGGAATTATAGAGACTGTATGGTGTGCTCAGACCATGAAACTGAAAAAGGTAGAATGCGAACGCTATATTTTTGCGACACTTACGAAAGGAAACCAGCGCTTCATCCTGAAGATTGCTTCATAAAATATCATACATTACATTATTACAAAAATTAATAAACCAAATAAAATGCCTAATATACTTAATAAACGTCCTGCATAACAAAATACCATTTTTTTATTCATAAACTCCCAATTTTTTAATCTTATTCCATACAAACAACTGTTATGTTTAATTTCTTGCGAAAATCGTCTTGAAGAATTTATCTCCCCGAGACTTTATTTATTGTCACCAAACACTACGTAGCTGATGTAATTAATGCATCGTTATTATAAATTCATTATCATAAATTTCACAATGATTTTTTGAAATTTACAATAACAAATAAGTTATACAAAGCCGTATGTTCCAGTCCTAAAATTTAAATGAAATGTGCGCATGCAATCATTATTTGATTCAGATAAGCAGATTTATTTTTAATTATGAATGTATTTAATCAACATTATCGAGTCTTCTAAAAGATATAAATTAATCATACTACATTTAAATACATTATTGTCGCAATGTTAGTTATTGATATTATGATGAAAATCAACTAAGAGTAATTAAAGCTTTAATTGACTGCGTAAGTGAATAAAACGTCACTCAATAAGATTGCACGATTTTTTTTCGCTTTTTAGTGTATTTTTTTGCAATTCTTCAAAAAAAATCCTACGAACTTATTGAGTCATGTGTTAAGTAAAATATTTTTTCTTACATCGCTCCATTTCTCCTCAGTCGGAGAGATAATCGTAGGTATCGGTGGCAAAGGATTTGGTTGTGAGTTCTCGTTAGTCATTTCATATTTGAACGCGTCGAATAGTATTCGGTCTGAACAATTAGCAATATGAGCCTAAAAAATATGATCAATAACAAATATTATTATTTTCGCAAGAACAAAGCAACTAGTGTATTTTATGTAATTCGCGTTTTATTACGTTGGAAACACTTACGTTAATCAAATTCGGCTCAAGGTGATGAGTCGCGTTGAATGGGCATATGAACATCTTGCCCTTTCTGTGTTTGTTGGCACGCTCACATTTCGATAAATGAAATTGCATGCGTTCTTTGTCAATCAAATGCAATCTGTCATAAGGACATTGTATTTTCCCCGGGCAAATATCCTAAATCAAACATATTTCATAAACATACATTTATACTCAGTGAATTACATTATTATATTATGCTGATGTACAATAACAATTTGCAAAATACAGATATATTATTCTTATTAGATTGTTATAGAATTTAAGTACATTCTGTGATATTCTCACAACAGCTATTATGAATTTACTAAAAAACTGTTATTAAGTCTTAAGCGTTATTCAGATGCAACTAAGAATCATTCCTACAGTAGCAATATTATATAAATCATAATGTAACAATTCACAAATGGGGAGTCTTCTATTCTAAAATCAAGCTTTTATAATTTAACGAGATCAAATTATTGTTGTTGCGGAATTCCTATCACTGGATGCAGGAATAGTCATCATCCTTCATCTTTAAAATATATGCCCGATAAGACTGAAGATCAGAATTAATTGACACCGCAAAGATACTGCTATTCATGGATCTTTCATATATCCATTATGATGATCGATAAATTATATAAAATGATTATTAATACAAAAGAGCAACGCATAAACACAAGCACTGCATGAAAATAACATAATAAACCTAAATTTGAAATATTTGTCAATCAACAGAAGGAACGAATATATTATAAAGATAGCCTGACAATTTATGTTTATTTGATTCTGATACGCTTCTTTTAAGTACGATAAACAACAAATAGTATACCGGGTCGTCATAGGCCGCCATGCTTTCGTCTGAAGCGACCTGATCCGCTTACAATCTCCGATCGAATATCTTCTTGTCAATAAGCACAACGTAGGGAAGAACTAATGTTGCCAGTACGAAAAAATATCTCCTCAATTTTTATTTTCTAGTAATAACAGGTGTTATTATCAACCAGCTACGAATGCATATTCATTAATAAAATCGTACAATATTTAACAGCGCATATTTAATACGTTGTAAAAATCGCTTATTAATATATTATTAAATACGATCGATTTATGTTTATTTATTTAAATCAGCTTTCGCCAAAGGAGTACATATAAATATTAAAACATAATGAAAGAATAATGAGCATAGTAATATGTCAAAATAAATGTAATATATATATTTTTAAATAAATATAATTTTAAATAAAGTGCACACGCCTAGCTTTTAATAAAATACACAATGCACAATCAATGCATTAAAATGCTAATTATTTAATTTTTATCGGTGACGTTGAAGTTAAAACTCATATTTGCTCATTTAGAACAGTTTAACTCTTTGCACTCCAAATATATATATTTTTCTCACAAGATCCATGTCAAAATTGCGATTTTGTCATGGAGGTTAAGAGCGGTGGAAGACATTCCCTGTGCGGTTAATCCGGGGAAACCCGAAACAACCATGCAGCGCCGCCTGTAATAGTGTCTGTTTGAAGACTACACACCTGTTAAACGCTGTCTGTCAGATCTACATATACTAAGTTATCTAATCCCTTTTTTCTTCGTTATCGCTCAAACATTGGTTACACATACAACAATATTTTCTACCGATTGCAAATTTTAAGCACCCCATCCGATCAGTCTTCTTCGGAAGTAATGAAAGTTCGTATTCGTTCTTTAGACAGGATCGGCTATGGCGTTCGATTGCGAGACACTCATTCGTAATGTCAGCGATCCGAAAAACGGACCGATTGACCACTCGGCGATAAATGTGTATCCGGGTCTTCTATGATCTGTTGACTGCCAAACAAATACCAAACAACGTTGCGTCTTGAAACTTAAGATTTATAAGGAACCGCCATCTATACGTTAGGTCGGGTGCTTTTGGGACTATTTTCGTATATTATTTTAAAATATACACTATAATAATATTTAATATATTGCATTTATAATAGTATAATATAACTTTTTGAATAAATTCAGGGGGGGGGGCAAGTTAGATGCTTCATACTCTCGTTACGGTTCTGATTCTTTGTACAATATATATGGATTAATGATGGTAACTTCTAATCCCCGGAAAAATAAATTTCTCCGCCAATTTTGGATCTTTCTAATAAAGCAGTAAGATGAAGCATATTGATCAGCTACATTAACTCAGTCCATTTATTTTGGATTTTACCACTACGTCCCTATATTCCTAATAGATCTTTTTGCCTTTATATCCAGCAGCGTTAGGTAGGGATATTTGTAAATATATAGATGTAAGACAATTCTATTCATGAATGATGCACAAAATGATGAACACAAAAATGCAGTCGGAAATGAGATGTTGACAAAAGCGCCATGCATTTTCTACTGTTTTTGCTCAGCTATCCGAACTCCGGAATGTCTTATTCTCTCGTTCATATCAGTTAGGCGTCAACCCCATGATTTAAGAGTGCATCTGTGGATTAATGTGTATATTCAGACTCATGTTACAATAAATCTTATTGAAAACTTCATATTATCTGGGCTGAAAAAATTGATAATGATGAAAGTATCGGCCTGGGATATAAATGAAATTGGCAGAATGCATATTTTCCGTTAAAATGAATGAACAAATTATCTTTTGTTAGCTTTTCAATACTTTCCATTAAAGCCATCATCTTACTAAAATTACATAATATTCATACTTAAATTTGCTTAAGTTTAATTTCATTCTCAATCCTTATTTATGTAAAATATATATATATATATATATCAAATATTTAACTAGATCTATTGGTATTATTTAAAATTTGATTCAGTCAAAAAATCCTTTATTAAGGACTCCAATTTTTTTGAAAGGTTTATCTGGGATTTTGCTTAGGGTGTAAAATAAAAAGTGAGTATTTTAATTATAAATATATTTTTACTTATACATGTTTAACGTACATATTGTTTATTATAAACTGACAAAAATCGTATGAATGTAAACACATGTAAAAGATTTGGTGACCTCTCGAAAGTATGCGTAAATTATATTTAACATACGTTTATATATTTTAATTATGTTG
Organism: Stenopsyche tienmushanensis; assembly: GCA_008973525.1. NCBI lineage: Eukaryota > Metazoa > Arthropoda > Insecta > Trichoptera > Stenopsychidae > Stenopsyche > Stenopsyche tienmushanensis. Next base: position 583,818 of record WACJ01000043.1, read on the forward strand.
TGTATTAAAATACGTACAAAAATTATTTATTTTTTTCAAAATTTATATCGCTAAATGTTTGATTAATTAATACAAAAAATCACAGAATGTCTAATGTTAAGAAATATATTCCTTAGTAGACATGCACACTATTCTATATGTGGAATTTTTAAGAGTTCGATAGTTCTAACGATGATAGATTTCTTTAATATTGCATTATTCAAAAATCAATTCACGATATTGTCAATGTGAAGCTTCATTTTAATCACGAAAAAGCCGTTCAGGGTGAATCTTAAAAATATTCAGTTGTGAAATTGAGCTAAGTTTATTATTTATCAGCTGCGTTATATTATATTTTTCAGCAATCGTATAAATACACTTATTTCTTATAATTATTATATCCAAAATCAGTTTTTATAAAAAAATATCATTGCTTTGGAGAGCACCATATTTTTGTTTTTGTCGTCGATAAAGCACTGCGTATAGTAACGGACGTCCGGTTACGCGTACAGGTATGCATACATTGTTTCTATAAAATTATTACTAAATATTATTAACATTCGATAATCAATTTTCTTAAATCCTAGCATCAAACTAAGTGTTTTCCTTGTCAGAAGAGATCACTAAAAATTACATCATATTCATTAAAAACGGTCATAAAACACAATCTTTTAAAAAAATATTTTACTTAGCCTAATATTGCCGAGTAAATGAAGAATTACGATAATATTTGGTTTTGATACAAAATAAATCAAGAGTCATGTCCTAAAATATTTAACATTTACTCCTGCTAGAAAATTGGAATTCTTTAAACTAAGATTACTCAGTATAGTATTTCAACTATCATCCATACGAATAATTTTACTAAAACACAAAATTATAACACACACTATTTTTTTTATTAGATATATATGCATGCATACGCAGTAAATGAAAATTTTAATATTTCATATTTATTTGCTAAATTACTATCCCTCCCTCGTCAATTTTTTTTTCTGTATCCACGCATATACAAATAACATATTTTAATGCGTCATTCACAAGTATTCTAGCGTATTTTTCTTTTTATTTACATCTTACTGAACCCTCATTTGGCATTAAAATATTTTTTTTTTATAAATAAATAAATTCAAAGTCTCTTTCATTTTTTGAAACATGAGAGGTTTTAACTATGCATCGATACCAGCAAACCTTTACTATTTAATTTTATTTCGCAAATAATGAACAATCCCTCTCCCCGCATCTCGGATGTTCCGCTCCGGTATCGACTCTCGCATCCAACAATGATCATAATAAAAGGAATTCGTATGAAATAATATAATTTGTATTATGAAATTTTTTACATCAGTTTAATCTCGTTTGTCCGAAAAATAAATTTTTTTTGGGTCGTCTAAAACAAGCACAACTTGAAATAAAATCAAACAGTCGTTTGCAATATACTCTCTGTCGTAAGAATCTATCGGCGAGTACGAGTTGTAAAATTTTCTTTCGGCATATGGCACGTGCAGCCTCAAAACTGTCCGAGAACAACGGCTCGATAATGGAGCACGCGCTTCAAACAATCTCTATCGGGAATGGTGGCATCCTCTCATGAAAACGAGGTGAATCTAACTTTGACGATATTTTCTCTCTAACTGATAAGCGTGATGCTCTTCAGCAATTTAAAAGAAACTGTAATGCGAAGACTGTCTTTTTTAAATCCTAAATAGTAAAGGTCTACCGATCATAATATTAAAATTGGACTTAAAAACATGGCCGAAGTTCATATCACATAGTTGAAACAAAATATGGCAAAAATATCAGACATATTTTTACACAACGGGGGCTCGAAGAGATCGTCTCTCCTTCGACGTCCCTTTCGTTTTCCAAACGAACGATTCTCCCCTACGGTCGACGAAAGAATCGCAGTCTACGACTCTACTGTCCGAACAGTTTTTTCTGTCGTTCGATGAATACTTTTTACTAGTGTAGGGTACAATACAAATTTGTCATTTTATAAAATCTTGTATAATTTCTTCTATCGAATGAAATTAGTCTAACATCGTACGGATAAATCAGTTATGAGCAAATTTTTTATACACGTATATAAATAGTTACATTTTATAAAACGTACAAAAAAGAAATCGTTTAAATGTGCTTATTAAAATTCAATCGATAAAAACACTCAAAGTTTAAAACGATACGTTCCGAACGTCGGAAAATATGAAGATGCGCCGCGGCCCGACGTCCCGAGGAGTCGGAGGCTGCTTTCGTATAGAAATGCAAAAAACGAAACGGACGAATCTGCCGGCGCCGAGCCGCGACGGACGATCGAGACGTTCGCGAATAAAAATAGTAAAACTGCGCACGGACGTCCCTTCGCGCGCGGGCCGCTCACAGGCTGACGAGCTTCGACGAGGAGACGGCGTCCGGGGAGCCGATCTCCGGCTGGGACTTCTGCTGCTGGGTGGCGCAGGGCTGCACGGGCGTCAGCCCCGTGCCCCCCTCCATGAGGCTCTCGAAGTTGAAGGGGATGCCGTTCGAGGGGGTCGTTATCGCGATGCCGGCGATCTCGCTCGGGCCCCCGCCGTTCTTGAGGCCGTGCGCCTGCGCCGGAGTCAGGCTCAGCGGCACGTCGAGGAAGTTCGGCCTGTTGGGCTTGGACGCCCCGTGCGGCGCCAGCACCTGCGGTCCGGCCGACGACAGCATCACCCTGAAACGGAAGAGATCGTCAGCGAGGGGAACGTGGGGAAGAGGAAGGCGAGAAGCGACGCGCTCGGCGCACTCACCGTCTGTTCGGGTGCGGGGACGCGAACACGTCCGCGTCGGGGCCGAGCTGCGGGCCGTCGGGCAGCTCCTCCTTGATCCTGACGACCCCGTCGGCGTCCGCCGGGTAGGCGCGGCGCTCGTCCGGGAAGGGGGGCTTCACGTCCAGCGGGCTGCCGGGGCGCCTCGCGGCCCTCATCCGGCAGCAGGTCTTGTGCGTCTCGAGGATGAGGACGAGCTCCTCGCGGTCGCGCTGCAGCTGGCGGATCTCGTCCTGGAGGTTCTGCTTCTTCCTCTCGAGCCCCTTGGTCTCCTCCTCGAGCTCGTTCGTGTGGTCGAGGCGCCTCTTGCGGCAGCGCGCGGCGGCCATCTTGTTCCTCTCGCGGCGCACGTTGCGCCGCTCCTCCTCCTCCGGGGAGAGGTAGGGCTGCGCGTTGGCGGGGCGCCGGCCCCCCATCCCTCGGCGGCGAGCGGGAGCCGTCGCGCGCGGGGAGGGCGATGGCGCCGGGGACGGAGAGGGCCCGCTCTCGGCGCTGCCGCTGCTGCTGCCGGGCCCCGGGGAGACCCGCAGGGATCCGCCGGCGAATCCGATCGTCTGGGACGCGCCTGAAAGGACAAGATTCGAGGTCACCGCGGGGGTCCGGGGCGTCCGCCGACGCGGGGACCTCCGGTCGCGCGGACTCACCTGGTGCGTCGGGCGCGATCGACGGCGGGACGAAGCCGGCCTGGCTGGAGTGCTCGGTCTGGCACTGCAGCTCGATGAAGGTCTGCTCGATGTTGCGCAGCGTCGTCGGGGTGAGCGTGGCCGTCGTGCGGGTCGGCACTCCGGAGTTCAGCCCGTCGAGGCTCGCCAGCTGCGGAGAGAGAGGGGAACCGTGAGAGCGAATTCCGAGGGGGGCGACGCGCGCCCGCGGCGGGAGCCCCGCACCTGGTGGAGGAGGAGCTCCTTGGCGAGGATGCCGGCGATCTCGCAGGCGTCCATGGCGAAGCGCGAGGTCGGAGGGTTCGGAAGGTTTCGGATGAGAATCCCGGCTCGGTCGGAGCGGGTCGTTCGTTCGAGGCGGCGCCCGGGCGCGCTGTGGGCCCGCCGAGGCCCGCGCGCCCGTCTTTCGGGGAGACTAATTTTGGCAACGAGCCGCACTCCACACCTGACGGAGTCGACCCGCCCTTCCCGCCCTCCCCGCGCGATCCGAGCGCGGACGCGCGAGGGCCGACGCCCGCCGCCCCCCGCGTCGCCCCGGGACGGCCGTCGATCCCGAGGTCGCCGGAGGGACCCCGCCGCCCGAGGCCGCCCCGGGGGATCCTCCGTCGGGCTGCGGCGTTCCGACGCGAACGGCCGTCGCGCGCAGGTTTATTTTGAAACGCCGAGAAACGCGCCAAGCGGCGAGGAGCGCGACCAAGAGCGCTCCCGCGGACCGCGAGTCGGAGTCGACGCGGGACGGGGAATCCCTCTCGGACCGCTCGGAAGGAAGACGAGCGGCCTCCGTCGAGTCATCGTTTACGGAAGGCGAAATTATCAACTTTTCGTGTTATCATTTGGAATTACGCCCGATTCGTCGCGTATGAAACGTACCAAGTCGTAAAACTAGCGTTTAGGCGCTCAAAACAAAATCTCTTCCCTGCATCGAAAAAAAAGACAATCGAAATGCTGATATACATGTGCATGTCAGCAGAGACAGAAAGGTACCGACGGGGAGGCCCCGACGAAGGGGATGCCGCGGCAGTCGGAGCGGACCTCGGCCGCGACTCTTCGTCGAGGTTTTTCCGCCGCGTCGCGCGGAAAAACCGGCACCGGTGCGATCCGAGCGCGCGCCGAGACGCTCGGCTCTCGCCTTAGTCATCGCTCTCGGGGCCTTTGTCTTCCGCCGTCGCGGGCCGGCCTGCACTTTTGCGCGTCGACTTTCGGACGAGGTCGACGGACCCCGATCGGGTCGGCGGAACCGCGGGGGAGCATCGCGGCGTCCCCCGGGGGGGGCGGAGGAGCCTCGCTCCCGTCGAATCGTCCTCCCGGTCGGCCGGGGACGTCCCGCGACTCCTCGCGGTCGCGGGAGCCGCGGGGGCGCGGCGGGTCGGTCACCTCGCGTCGCGGCGCAGGAGCCGGGGGTCCGGGAGTCCGGGGAGCGGAGGCGTCGGGCGCGGAGACGGGCGCGGACGCGGCGCTCGCGACGGAGTCCGAGGCGCGACTGTCGCCGCGCCTGCGACGGCTCTTCCGGCCTGATAAGGACGAACCGCCCGAGGACTCCGACCGCGCCGCCCCGCGCCCCCGCGGAGGTCCGCCCGAGGAGCGACGCCCCGGCTCGGCTCGGGGCGATCCTTTTGTTTGTTTATTTCGAACGTTCGCCGCGTCGCCGCCTAAAGGCGCGCGGTATTGCCAGCGGGCAAAACAAAAACGCGCGCTCTCGACGACGCGCGAAATCGCGAACGAAGTCCGATTTCGATTCGAAATTTGCCTCCGACCGGAGAACGAGAGCGGATTCGGACCTCTCCGAGTGCGAGCCGTCGGATTGCGAAGATCTTTCGCGTTTTCGATCGCGATCGTCCCGAACGAACGCGGGGAATCCCCCGTCTGGGCGCGCGCGTCTCGAAACTTCGGTCCGGTCGGACGTCGCCCGACGGTCGATCGTCGACGGCGGCGGCCCGAGGCGGGAGCGCGGAGCCGGCGGATGACGTCATTCCGTGACGTCACTCGCTTCTCCGAACCGGCGTGCGTCACCTCCGCGCCGCCGTCGGCGTCTCCGGCGCCCCCGTTCCGGGGCGCCGCTTTCGAACGTCGCTCGGCCGCCGGCGGGTCCGTCCTCGGTCGCCTCGCTCTCCGGTCCCGGGGGGTTCTCGGCCTCGGAGCTCGGCGAGGATCGCGTTCGCCTCCGGTTCGAGGAATCCGGTGACGCGATCGTCCGAAAATGTTTCGCGCGGCACCTCCGCGCTCTCGGGCGATGACGCGATCGGCGCGCACCTGACTTCCGATCCGTCGGAGGAAAACTCACGAGTCTCTTGTCGTCCCTCCAGTCGAACATGGTGGCGAAGGCGAGGTCGTCGTCGAAGTCCGGCGGGAGGCGGGCGAACGGGACCAGCTGCGACATGAAGCGGCTGCGGAGCGCTCTGCACGAGCGCGGGCGACACCGGCGGTTATCAGACTGAGTGCGGCGCCCGAATCCGGCGCTTTTACGCGGCGCAAGGTCGAGCCGCGGGAGGTGGGGGGAGCCGACGTCGCTCTCCGCCTTCGCGCTCGAATTTAAACCTCACGTTGCATCGCGAATCCTTCCGAGACCGCGAGCGAACGAATCCACTCGTTCCGTCGAATCGAACCGATACACTTTCGATCGAATATTTTCAAATCTACATAGAGTTAGTTTCGCGCTCTCCGAGGAGACGTCTGAGGGACGAGTTCGCGTATTTCGCAACCGCGGGTTCGATCGCGTTCCGACGGCGATTATCGTCTACGATCCGAGATACCGTCTCGTATTTTCGAACTTCGCTTATCGCAGTGTCTAAAAAATGTGTTTACTTGGAAGTGATATCCGATCGCTTTCAGTTTCCTCGCCGGAGTCGAAGGACCGTCGCCTCGGACGGACGGAGCGAGTCTCGACAGGTTCGCGTCCGATCACCCGACCCTCGGAAGACCTTACGACTGTAAACATTCCATTTGCGGATCATATTTATTGACAGTCGGCGAGATAATGACGCAGGGAAATACCCCGCATTCTGAACGCTATGGAAATATGCGAACAGACTGGGGAAGAAATGCAACTAAAATGAACAATTTCCAACGATTGAACATATTCAAATGCTGCGGGCGCAGCCGGACACGGGGCGCAAAACGCGAGAATTGCACATGGTTTTTATTTTACTCGACCATTGAATCAACACTGATTAATCGTTCTGTAAATATTCAGGCATGGAGTCCGATCGCGAGGCGAGGCATGTCGACGGTTCGAAAAGCGGACCGGTTGGACACGAAGACCTGGTGGCCACTTCGTCCTCTTTTTGAGGGCTCCTTTGACGGTCCTCGCGAAACTGCAGCGTTCCGGAGGAAAAGCGATTCGGTGTCGCGATATCGACGCGACGCGATAAACGCGTAGAGCTTCCCGGAATCTTATCGTCACCGATCAAATACGATCAGTCGAGGAGCGCCCGACGCTTTCGACGAACTCGTCGAGGCCTCGGATAATAATTATCGGCGTCGAAAAAATGCATCGGTGTCGCGATGAAGTATTTCACAATCGAGCAGCTGATTGTGGCGCGGCTCGGCGAAATTTGCATTCGGACATCGGTGAAATTAAATTCTGACGAAAAAGTGTATGAGTCAGCGTTTTTCCGTCGTCGATTCCGACGAACGCCGAAACCGCGCCGGAATCTGATACGTTATCGATTCCATCTGAGAAATAGACATCTGACGAATGGTAACGGTGCGGATTCATTGATGGCAGCGAGATTGACCTTGAGAGTGGGTACCGGGCACCTGCCGAGACCCACTGTCCAAGAGCGGTGGGCGTTTTGCGAATTGCACGCATTGCGGCCCGGCGATGACGTCATCCGCTTCTCGCTTCTCGGAAACTCTTCACAGGCAACGGGCCAATTTCCGTCCGCTTCCCGGAAGGAAGGAATCTAATCGAAGCCGTTCTCCGAAAACTATAATTCGCAGCAACAAAAAAACGGAGCCGTCGGAACGGAATGAGATTCCCGCGAGCCGATTTCCGGGGAAGAGATACGCATTCGATGAGTCACCCGAATATTTGGGGTCTCGAAACGAGCGCAGACGCCTCGTTGACCTCTTCCAAATCTCAATCAACCTTTCGTTGCGTCCCATCCGTTCGTTTTTCAACATCCACGTTTTCATTGATAAAATACGCCCAACTTTACAATTATCATCCAATTGCCATATCCGGTCATTTGCGTCATCAAAATTCGCCACTTTCGTATCGCCCGAGTTATGAGAATTGGAGACCGAATGTTACGATTCTGGACTCGCATATAAAGCTTGGCGTTTAAATCCAGATTATGTAGAAAAGAACCATCGCATCGACTAATTTAGAAGACGGGATTAATTAACATTTCATCGATCCGATATAATCTGAAAACCTACATACTGATGCGATTGATAAAATCCTGCACGGCCGTCTATGAATGACTATGGATTTTCATCTAATCTATCTAATATATAAAAATTAATCTTTGTTCGTATTTAATGCGCTGCCATATCGTTCATCTGATTGCGATAAAACTTTGTCGACTTATTGTTTACACTTGCGAGAGCAACATAGGCATATTAAAAACATTGTGTATTTTTAAATAAAATGAATACCCGGCAGATTGCAAGAGTTCCAACACCTTGAGCTATTGATGAATAACGAAATAAACTCCTGGATTCACCTCCGACATTCTATTCATCAGCTATGGTAATCGGTGCTATCATAGTTTGAAAAATATATCAGAGAAGAAATCACTATCGGCGAAAATTAAAATTAAAATTTACAAAACATTAACACTTTGCATCCGAGCGTTCCGCCTTAAGCTTCGCCTAAATTTCGGGCATTCAATACTGAACTTCGCCCAATGTCCGAGCGATTTCGCAAGAGATTCATGAAACTACTACTTTCATAATATTGAAATTATTCTTAAACCATAATAGATTGAAATGAAATTTTAGTGGTGCCTACAAAAGTCTATTACATTGATAACAGTGCTTTTTAATGTATGAAAATTGGCGTGACTATAATCCTTCTTCGAAATATAAATCCACCACGACATGTAGCAACGGTATCATGCTTTTAGTGAAAAAGATGATGAATAATATCATCGAAGCTACAGTTTGAAATGAAAAATTTCAAGAAGAAAAGTTTGTGTCCCAATTATTTCTACTGATATGCTATTTGAAATAAAATGTGTGCAGTTTTCGGTGCAAGCACCAACAACACACAGAGTATGCGTGCATGCTTCTCACATGGATAGCTGAATATAGGCTGCTCACGCCCTTCTCATTTATTACCGGACGGTACGCACCGCGTGGAAAAATAATTTATTTCAAAAAGCACTTCATTTGCACGGCATAAACTGGACTGGCAGTTATTCCGCGTCCACGAGTCCGACAGGAGACTCGAAATATCGAAAAGAGGTACATTTGAAATCTTAGTTTACCTCTCAAATAATTACTAAGTGCGATCGTATACCACGGGAATGCCACCAAAAACTTTCTTTGTGTGGCATTGCAACACATGCCGGGTGATCACTAGTCAATAATAAAAATATTATCAGGATAACAATAATTCAGGATTCATCGTACGTGTGAAACAAATTAACGACGAATTGCATAAAAATTAACGCTAATTGCATTAACAATCTGCGCATTTCTTTTGTCTCGATATGCAAACCGATACGTTTTTGCGGCGCATTACAATGAGTAATGACTATACGACTCTTTCTTTATGTCGGGCACTCGTTTCCACTACCTACAACCACATCATTGACAATGAAAATTCCACTCTGTATATGCTGAGATGTCACCGGAATAGTTCATTTTAAATTGTTTGAATTTGTTTAGGAAACCACAGCAATAATATACCGTCAAACATTTAAACAATTGGAACGAAAACTTATACAGAACAATCAGTTTAAATCAATAGTTTAATAAAATAATATGCCAACAAAATAAGAACCAAACCTCTTTCCGCTAGATCAACAGCTAGAAAAACAACGCATCCTTTGATTGCCGGTTGTTTGGGTCCTCCCGTAGAAAAAAACAAGTTTTGTCAAAACTGACATTGGCCAAACGATAGCAAAAACCGTTTTCAACGAGGAAAATGAAACACACGTGATCACTAGTGAATAGCTTTCGCAAAACTGATCCATTCGGAATGTCAACACACACGTTTCTATTGAAAAAATGCATCCCGACAATGCTTCAATGTTGTTATCTATATTAACAAATGGTCCCGAAATTCCTTAGCTCTCGAGTGTCACGAAATTCCTCAGAAAAACACGCAATTAAGATAATATCTTTCAGTGCTGACGATTTCATTTCACTAAAAGCATCCTTTGTCATGATCGTCTACTTTGACAAATTGTTTCAGTGCAGACAGTTCTCGACATACGACCGCTTCGACTTGCGTTAAAAATGTTTTCGTTGTTTTTAGTTTTTGTCAAATGTTTCTCGAGTGCGCCATCCTCCACGAGATGATTCAATCGTGGTGAAATATGATGCAACACTTAAAATACGATTGATACTTGGCAAACATTTCAGAGGTCATCCTCCACACGTGGATGGAAATCCTAGTCTGGGTACATATTAAATATATAGGAAGTGATAAGCTAAACAAAATACACAACAATGACTTGGGATTGCAAGCTGGAATTTGGGTTGATAACAACATTATCTGAAGTACAATGGACTCTCGATTATCTGGGGGACTGCCTGGGAGGACAAACTCAGATAACTGGAAAACCCGGATAATCCAAATCATCAAATTTCTATTTAGTTTCGATTATAATATCGTTTTTAAAATACAAATTTCATAATTTTAATACTCATTATTTATTAAGAAAAACGCTCATTGTTAACCGGTATGGTAGGGTGATCGCGTATATGCGAGCGAATTCCAATGATTCAGAAAGAGCACTCTTGTACGTTGAGCTCGATGAGAGACAGAGACGGAGAGCTTCCTGCGTACATCGTACGTGCGATGTGTGAATGATAAAATTAGTCGATGGTAGGTGTATTGTTTATGTTTACGTGAATAAATGACCGATATTGTGTGCTATCGACAGTGTTTATATATTTAACTCGTTCGTCGCTGCGTTCACAAATTATGCGAAGTCCGAGCCTCCGAAAAGCGAATCCAGCATCTCATTTTTACGTATTTCTATAACGACTTGCAAATGTTAACTTTACGAACATCTTTCTATAATGCTTTCCAGATGACAACTGTCTAAATATCTTTCGAGATCGACCTCGAAACTTACATTCCTACCCTTGTCTATTCACATTTGTTTATCTTCACTTTTTGTTAATTTGACTAACAAAGTCAAACTTATCGATGTCAGTATAGTTGAGTCAAACTTATCGATCTAACATAGAACAATACCTGATCTGTCTCTCTCCGAGGTCAACGTACAAAAGCGCTCTTTCTGAATTACTGAAATTCGCTCGCAAATACGCGATCATCCTATCATACAGGATAGTTTTAGAAATCAAGCTCTTAACACCCCGGATCCATTTTTACAATCTTACTCTCGTTGTGATTTCTGCCTCGTATAGCAAGATTTCTTAAACTCTTGCTCGGTTGTTTTAAAAACCAAAATACATATTTAAAAAATGAAAACAGGCGTTTGTTTTGGTAAATAAGATACAAGCATCATCCTTATCGCTTTGTATATAACACCTCAGTAGTATTTATTATCGGAGTGAAAATCACATATTATATCAACACAAAAATCATACAAATTGCCTTTTGCATGAGACTTGTACCGAAACTTCGAACCGGTTCAACGAACGGTTTTTGTTTTGATAAAATTAACGGTTTTACTGATTTTTGTTTCAGTTCCGATTCGAAGCCCAGCTAACACCATAAGCATTTTTCAGCTGATGAATCAATGAATTATTGTCAATTTAAGAATCATTTTTGCACGAACAATTGCAAGGATGGAAACAATATGTTCACAAACAAGTAACAGAAATAAATACAAATGAGCTAAAATAATACGATAAATTAAGAGACGTACACAAAAAAATAGTGCTAAAAGACTAGTACGCAGCCTAATCAATGATGGACTTCAACGATTTAAAAATATGAACTCTAACACCAACAGATCTTCGAATTTACGCCGCCATGCCTTACGACAAGCACTTGCATATGAGATTCATAAGGAAAAGAAGCGATAAACTATGCAAATAAACCTGGACATGTTTATAACAAAAAAAACACTATCGCTGCAATCGTTCAGGAGTCGGCATTGGATATCAGCAGGCACAGATGATAAAAATATTCCAGAATAATTGTTATAAATATATTATGCATGTACATATGTAATTATTTGCTAATACTTGGTTAAACCCCTTAAAGAGGTAAGACACAGAGTTGTATCCGAATTCCAGTGATTTAAAAAGAGCATTCTTACACGTTGAGCTTGGAGACTGACAGAGACGGAGTGCCTTGCATGTTGAGTTTAGAAAGAGACAGAGAATATCTTGCGTACACCGTACGATTTTATAGATCGTTAACCCAAATTTATCAACAAATAATATGTGAATGATATAATTAATCGATTTCAAGTGTATTGTTTATGTTTACGCAAAGAAATTACCGAATATTGTGTACTATCGACAGTGCTTATTTATTTATGTATATACAAGCTTCGTACACGCTGCGACGATCCTGACAGATAAGTGGCGCACATACAAATATAGCAACTAAGTTTATGAAGATTTTAAATTGGCTCACTACTCAAAGAGTTAACGCGCTTCTATTATTTTTTGACAAATGGTCACTAAACTGTTTCATTTATGTAATCTGTTTATGAACAAACTGCAAAAATGCCGCCTTTAGTATGATGAAATTACAAAAAAGCCACAATATAAACAATGAAAAAGTGTTTCAGTATGTGGTTATCGCCACGATACAAATGCCTATGTCGGCGCCCATTCATAAGCATGTCGACCAAAAACGCAGACTCGAAATGTCAATAACGAACAATGCTTTTTCCAAGAAACGATTAAATATCTGCTGTTCAAAATCGTTCCACTCGGTCTTGAGAGGGGGGGCGGTCTAAAATAAAATAATGTTTGCGTATATATACGGGATGGGCTTGAGAGAGCGACGACCAATTTGTGAGGCACGCTGGCACTTAACAGGTTAATAAAATATAATGATTTAATAAACTTCTCGTTACTTGATATGGAAAAGGGTTCATAAAATTAAAAATAATTTTTCATGGACAAGTGTGGAAACTGAAGTACATTCTGAGAAAAATAAGACTATTATTGAAATTTCACGAATACTTGCATGACGATGGATTTAACGCTTTGGCGGACACGTCTGTATTATGCGTCATTTTTGGTATGAAAAGATCGGAAGTCATTCCGCGACTTTAGAGTTTTTATTTTCTGATAAATACAAATCTCGGAATTTAATATTTCCCGATGAAAGCAAATTCAATATAATATTTGAGCAGTCAAAATTCTGAGACCGTCGTCTTATTGGTTAAACTTATTGGTTGAACTTTGAATGAAGCAACTACTAGGACGACACATAAAAAAACGAGGATCTAGATAGAAAACATACCTTTGGACGGAAACATTATTAAATATAAAAATCACTAGAAATTTATGAACATGTAAAAAGTTTCGATCAATCGTCATCTGAAGAACAAAGATCATTGCACGGTTTTTTGCCATCAACACAATAAATACCGCTAATTATTAAGAAAATTTGCACAAACCAATGTATTAAAGCGAAATTTGGAACGTAGTTTTACTAAATAAAAAACAGAAATGGTTTTGGAAGAATCGAACATATGTATATGTTGTTTCGAAACATCAACTGTATGTTAAATTATCCTACTTTTTTGCTTGTTTATTTTAAGCAGATAGTAAATACAGACTTCAGCGACAAAGTCTCAAAAGTCCTCGAAGAATTTGCATGCCAAAGTCGATTTTTTTGTATACAAAATTGATGAAACACACAGATTTGTGCGCACGGTATTTATCGAGTTAAACAGTACGGGAGGCATTGACATTACTTGTGTAATTATTCTTACAGAGCTAAATATAAATATCTTATACTTACAAGACTCAAACTAGAGTTGTAGCTGCTATAATACATATAATAAAACACTTAAACCTCTTTTTGTGCGACTTTTTTTGTGCGTTTTCGAAGTTATGCGGTTTTTTTAAAGCATTTTTTTCACAGAATTATAGCTAATTCAGTGAAGCGGCATCGTGGCCGGATCTACCATAATAAAATCTTTTAACGCGTTTTTCTCGAAACTACTTTTTTAACGCGGTTGACATCAAAACTCAATTTTTAATTAAATAATTTACTTCAAACTGAGTACGAATCTTTTCTATATAACCATCTATTATTCCTACCAGATTTATGTCAAAATTTATTTTTTACCTATTTAAAAAAAATAAAAAATGTGACAAAATAATGCCAAAAAATTACAATTAATTATATTATTGAAGAGAGAAAATCTACACACAACAATGATGACATTGACACTGGGTATACCATTTCCTCCGAAGGAGAGAGCGATTTTGAGTCATATCGAAAATCACAACGAAAATTATCATACAGCGATGACAGTTTGTAATTAAAATAATTAGTATTATTCTAGTGGATGTCTGGCATTTGAGATACCAGATGTCAGACATCCTTAAAATTTTACCAATGATGCAAGAAGTCCTTTAAATGTTATCAAAAATATTATTTTTTAATTTCCTTATTGTTTTCCTGTTTTTTTATCAACTTTTTTTATGCGATTTTGGATGTATTTTATATAGCTGTTTCAAAGTTATGCGGTTTTTAAAAGCTATGGAACGCATCTCTTAATTTTTCTATGTAAGTCATAGCTTTTTTGTGCGATTTTCTGCGGAACGCATCTACCGCACAAAAAAAGGTTTAAGTGTACTTAAAATTGGAATGCTTCAATTTCCCGCGCAACCACTTTTGCCATGTTTACCAAAGCCCTGACTATCTTTTATCGAAAGTAGACGACGTTTCTTTAACAATAATTAACGTAAGCTATTTGTAGACAAAAAGTAGCTTTATTTAATGCCGTTAAAAATTAGCATTTGTAGAAAAGTTCGATTTTTACTATATAATATGTTTGTCTGAAAAGAAATTGCGTCGGGAAAAATAGAACCCGCCAAATAAAAGTTCTTTTTTGGTTGCAAATTAAACATTTAAAATTTTATCTCTTTAGGACAGCGGTTCTTAAACTGGGATAAAATGCGTAGTGTTGGGATGGGCTCCGCAAAAAAATGTTGTACAAGAGGCAGTCCGCGGACTACATAAGTTTAAGAGCCGCTGCTTTAGGACAATGATCCGAAGCACCGCAGTCTCCCGACATTGAACACCTCTGGGATGTTTTTGAACATGCAATAAGTTCAAAATGAGAACTTAGAAGAATTTTGTGCCGACGAATGGGACTGCATTTCCAGTCAATTCAGTTGAATCAATGCCAAGAAGTTTGAACAAGGTCTCGGAAACAAAGGGAAACCTAACTACATATTGATACAAAAACGAAACAATGCATTTATAACGCGTTATTGTGTAATTCAATTCGAAATAGCTACACTTTGTTTGCAATTTATTTACTTTTTAAAAATAAAACATAATAAATAAACATACACCCAAGAATCTTTTATAAACATGGTACGTATGCCCCATGACTTTGATGACTAACAATAAACAATCGTTCTGCTGTATCAAAAATAATAGGAACACTCAAAAATAATGTCGTATTTTAAATGAACCCTTTGTACCCGAGAGGCGTATCTCAGACGCTCTGACAATGGTAGGCGAGTGGCTACAATGGTCGCTTATCTTAGATAGATTACAACGCACATTCAAGAGTTCGCAGCAGTTTGTTGATAGGTTCTTTAGTTCTGTGTTCTCTTGGAAGTATAAAATGTCTTCGGAAGTAATTTGCTAAAATGTGAAACTGTGTTTGTGTAATATATAAAAAGTGCTACTGATTTCTTTGCGCTGCGTATACACACAGTAGATGCGGTGCAGTAGAATTCGCATATTTGGTGGATGCAGCGACGAACGAGTTAAATATATAAACACTGTCGATAGCACACACTATTTTTTGGTAATTTCTTCAAGTAAACATAAACAATACACCTAAAATCGATTAATTATATCATTCACACATCAATATTAGTCGATAAATTTGGGTTAATGATAAAATCATGCGATGTACGCAGGAAGCTGAAAAAACCGTCGAATACCAATTCAATTGCTTATATCAATTCAAATGTCCCTCGAAAAATGTTCCATTGACCCTAATAAATGGTATGAAGGAGGTGTGTATAGAGGGGTGTAATAGTGCTTTCGAGGATAGATTTCATTTGGATCATCATGGATCAATTTAACTATATGCGGGCGGACGTTGACATGCTGCAGAATTACGTCGTTTCTATTCACTTTACTCGCCCTTAATCAATTCTTCCCTATGCCTTCTCCTGATGTTAATATTCGACGCTTCTTAATGAATAATTTCTTATTGGAAATGCCTATTGTCCACTAATCACTGTTTCCTTGTAAAGACATTTGAATACATCACATATATATTGACTGTCATAATCAAATACTGCAAAAAAGTCTGCAATTTTACTTTTTGCTCGAGCAACTAGCGCGCGTTGATCAGATAAATCCATACAAATCTCCAAACAGTTCCATATTATTAACACTGTCGTGGACGGTGATGCATATGTTGCATCATCGCGGGTTTGAGCATTGGCGATCGCATGATGCCACATATGCATCATGATCACGCCGACATCTATTTTAAGGTCTGATCCTTTGATGCGGCCACGATAGTGTTAAGGCCACGATGTATAAGTATTTAATGAGGATGTTCAGACATTCCTAGACAATCTATAATCGGTTCATCCCTGAATTGGATTAGGCCTCAGACAATACAGATTCGGTTGGGTTTATCGAAGCACATTCAAGTTTTTATTTTTATTTTCAGAAACGCTTCGGGCAATCTCTAGCATCAAACACGTCTCCATATGCAAATATTTTTAGTAGCACTGGTCTTTTTTGTTTTTAAATTAAATTCATACAGCATGCAACTCCATGAATTCCCTACCGACGAACATATGTTTCCCATTATTCCAGATCGGCGAAAGCGGGACAATTTTTTTTAAATATAAAAAAAAACAACAAAAGCCCTCAACAAACAATAAAGCGTGCACCGTATTGCAATCGGTAATAACTGGTCAGAAAATAAGTTCATTAAAAAAACGACAATACTTCCAGATATCCTAATATAGTTCAACAAGATTTTAATCACAAAAAAAGTCATATTGGTTAAAATATTATTGCTTCTTCTTTCTTTTGTGTTTCCGTGGGAACGCTGTTAAAAATAGACATGACACTCCATAAACGAGCTATCTATTTCTTCATTATTTCAGGTATTAAATAGTCGATTAAATCGATTGTGAAAAATATCAAAAATAAGAAACATCTATTTTTTAATACCGCAGGATTAGAGAATCCAATCCCGGGATCCCGGACAGTTTTAGATGCTCATGAATCCCGGGATTAGCAAATGTAATCCCGAAAAATTCGGAATTGAAATTTTTATCTAGCAGAAATCGTACACCTCACCAGCACGATGAAGGCTACTAAATCGAGACATTCCCGCAGAAATCTGGACGCTTGGTAACAGTGACGTAACTACTAATTGGCGAGCTTAGGCGACGCCTGTGGCAGTAACTGTCTAATCTATGTATTAATAAGTAGAGTGCATATATGTTTTTAAAATTTTTATAATAACCTTTCCCTACCGGTGATGTATTTACTACACCTCGACTCTAATAATGAGAATATCGATATGAAATATAATAGATACAGGCTTCAGATTTTTTTTATTCCTCCGTAATATAAATACGAATCACATCAAAGTATTATAGTATATAAGTATTCATCTGCAGCGACGGAAATAAATAATTTATCGGAAAATCGGGAATAAAATTCTTTCGCCTTCAAGCTATTTTTTATATTAAGCAAATGGACTTATTAATAATTTTTCCCGGGATGGTCTAATGCAATCCCGGGATCGAAATTTTGGCTACGGGATTGGATTCCCTACCCAGGATTAACGAGGCAAGGATGATCTCATACAGTTCTCTGTGTGCATAAATATTACTTTGTTTGACTTTATCATGTATAAATGTGAATGCGTCATCTTGTTTGCAGCTAAATAAATATATTTTTATAGATAATGCAATCAAAACAAATACAATAAGCATTCATAATTATTTTCAAGCTCGTGCGTATCTTTCAGCGATTGTCAGTCGTTCGTGTCCTACGTGGGAACGCTCGCAAAACACCGTCAAACTGGATGCCAAACGGGAGCAATCAAATACAAACAGATAAGACACTGTAAATTTATTATATTATATAAACACATATATTAGGGAAAAAAAATACATTTTATTACGCATATCTCCTAATGTCCCTGAATCTATTTTTACGCGGTTTTCTTATTATGTTTTATACTGTAACATATTTATGAACGATAGTCGACAATCGATTCTTGATCATTTTCAGGTCAAAGATAAAATGATTTCTAGATTTTTTTTTGCTGTAATGAAACAAAGTTGTATATTTCGTAAGTCAACGTAGTAAAACATCGCTTATCTAAGTAGAATGCGGATTAAATGATATTGAAAGCTTATCCAAACGTATGATACTATTTATTATTAAAAATGGAATAAATTGAAATGTTAAAGACTCAAAGAAACTATCAAGTTTCTTCAGAACATTTGAATAGAAAGAGAGTTTATTACTTACTTCAAAATTATTATTGTTTATCTTATTTGTTTAAATGTGTAGATTTTTTACACATTTTTTTTAGATTGTTTGTTTCAATATTAGCCACATAGCATGGAAAGACGATGCGACGAAGAATTCAGTGGAGTTCCTAAGGGAAATAGCTGATGGAAGATCGGAGCCAGTGGAAAAAGAACATCGCAAAAACCATACCCGATTTAAGCAGGGGAGAAGCTTAAAACATAAACAAATCGAAACAACTAAACATCACAACCCAGGAGTTTCAAACCTGCTGAAAATTTAAACTCGATGAATGCTTCGAGCAAATATACAAACACAGCTAAACTGTTCCCAAATACAAAACCATTATTTGCAAGAAAATGAAACAAATTTTGCCTGCGCAGACAGTCGAAACAAAATATTGATACACTTACACTACACGCTCTTATCGTTTTAATCGCAATAGATAAAGACTCACTCGCGTAGAATGAAAATTCACCAAAATAGATAACGCGCCATAGAAAGAGAAAAGCGAACACTCGACGCTATTGTGATTTTTATTTATGACCCGACGCTGTTCCCATTCCGTCGCCGATTTATCGGTTTGTAACATATACTTGTCGCGTCTTCTCGGTTTGGTGACGCATCATCACACTTTCGATAACTGCACATACACAATATTGTGTAGAAAGCCGCGTTAACGCGTGATGAGAATGACGCAATTTAGCTGGAAAAAAATATCGCACAAACTTGATATAGATTTAAATTTCTTTCTAAGGATGACAGTACACTGCAGTGTCAATACTTTAATCGTATAAAATACACTGTATTCTCGATTTTCCGGGTGCGAATTATCCGGTTCGCGATGACCGCGTATTTGCGAGCGAATTTCAATGATTCAGTAGTCATAGATGCTATATTTGCTTGTTCAGAGCAAATCCAGTGATTCAGAAAGAGCACTCTTGTGAGTTGAGCTCGGAGAGAGACAGAAACGTTGTGGGCAACGAGTGTTAAACTGACTACCCGGCTTAACCCCCTGCGGAAATCGCCCGATCTCCAATGTGTTAATATTCATTCGATTGCCAGACTTCAATGAGGTATTCTTAATTATTCATTCTAAAGCTGAGTGTGTGAGAATATATGCACGTTGATAAAAGTCCAGCCGTGTATTATCCACATATCGTTCGTGTTTTCGTGAGAACGCTCAAACATAAAATTCTGACACGATTATAAGAAAAGCCCTCGACATATTTTGATGGGATATACAATATACGATTGCTTAGAAATACTAACTCGCTACTTGCATTTCCTTCCATCCATTCGAACAATAATGCTATTGCTATTGGATATCTCTAAGAATTGATAAAATATTTATTCAGTGACTTGGTATGGGACAAAAACTTTATATTTCGTCGAAAAACAATGTTGTGTATATATAATGATAATAACTATTTTGTACAAATATTTAACGTTCTTACTTGTTTTATTAACACATTACTTGCGGGAACAGATGATGCCATTCATTGAATGCGGGAGTGAATATATGTTCTTCTTATTGTGTAATATATAATAAAATAGGCTTGCTACTGGTATAGTGGTTGCTTTATGTTACGTATGGACACAACGGAAGCGCGGCGCATGCGCATAGCATCTCTATAATATTAGATGTATCGATAAATCGTTGCCAATTTTGATATGCGCCTGTTTGAGCCCAGTTTGTATCCAGACACGTTAAAGACAGTATCTCCGTAAGTTTTTTTTAAAAGAACTATTGGTCAGTAATACTAAATGTTTGACATCGTAAAAAACATCACATTTTTGCATTATATGCTGTTGTTATTCCACCAGGGGGGTTGAACACCATAAATGCCACAAAATTCATAAATGAAATTTACGGCGAATCGATTTTGGTTTTCAAAATTTAAGTCGGGTAACCGATTTTTGAAAGACGCCCCTAGAATTGGAAAATCAACAACAACAAGTTAGAAATTCCACGAACATCCATGTCCATAATCATCTGACAAAATTGGGCTACATCAATCGTTCAGATGTGTGGACTTCCTCATGAACTGACTGACTCAAATAAACTTCAGCGTATTTCAACATGCGATCTTCTTCTCCAACGACATTGTAGCCAATATTTTTTGAAGAGACTTGTCACTGGAGATGAAAGTTGGACACTCTATGAGAATATCCAACACACGGGTACAGAAGCTTTAACTTTAGCTAAACCTGGTCTACATCAAAAAAAAAAGTTTTGCTATGCATTTGGTGGGACTGGAAGGGGGTAGTCTATTATGAGCTACTTCAGCAAGGTGAAACGATCAATTCTACAAAATATTGTTTCCAACTAGACAATCTAAAGGATGCAATTGCCAGAAATCGACCAGAATTAGCGAAAAGACGAGGCGTTCTTTCATTGAAAAATTCTTTACGTGGTAAAAAATTTAATTAAAAAAATGATATAAAAATGTACATAGATCAATATTTTGCCAACAAACCTGGGAAATTTTGGCAAGAAAGCATTATGAGGCTTCTGGAGAGATGGATAAAGGTAATAGAACAGAATGGATCATATATTATTCAATAAATTTTGATGTAATACATATTGTTTATTTTTTTCTTAATATGAAAACGAAAGAAACTTATGGGACACCCTGATATTTGAGAGCCATAGTGGAAACAAATCCTCGATTAAGTTTCGAAAAACTACTGTAGATGATACATTCACCATGGTCGACGTATATGCGACGAACACAGAGAGACTACACACGATTCTCCAGCCAATCAACCCCGCAAACAAAGTGTTAATAATATTTGTAAAACAACTTTGTCTTAATTCTTGAATTATTTGAGTTTTAGGTAGTTTTGTCTTGTTTTGTAAATAATTTTTGAGTGCCCGAAAGGTCTATTTTGATTGGTTGTGTTTCAATCAACGTCCTTCGTCGACGTATAAAGTTCATAGCGTCAGCAAAGACGATAAACTTCTTGAAATCGCATTTATCATTTGTGCATCATATCTCCCAAAATTAAGTCGTCTGATATCGTAACAATATTTGTTAAGACGTTTTTAAAAAATATTTTGTATTGTGCAAATTTATTTTGTTTTGAAATTTTTAAAAACTTTCCCGAAGAAAGTGTATTAATTTCCAATCCATTTTTAAATCATTTTTTATAATACAATAATTTTTATATTAATTTCATTCACAACAGTGTATGATATTGAATTCAAATAGAAACAAAACCACGAAGAAACCAAATTCTTCGTCGTCTGGCATACATGCTTTTAGATCTTTGGAAATGCATAAAACCTATTTTGATTCGAAGATTATTGACAAAAAATATTCAAGAGTTTTTTTTTATTACCTGTAACCACGTTGATTTGATTGGAAAGCTGTTGCGCAAAAATATGTAGTTGTTTATCGTCTTTTTGTCTACCATTCGACAGTACGTGAGAGTGGTCAGGTACTGCACATTACTGCAACGAGTGTTGTTTCGCGATATTTACGTATGTCTGGGATTGGGAGGGTCAATAAGCTGGATGACGCTTAAGTGCCGTACCAATTGGACAAAAAAAAATTGCGGACAAAATTCTTGCCTTGCATATCGCTACCTAAGCCCAATGCAAATGAGTTCTTTCTCAAGACAAGTCACCATTGGCCATAAATTGGCCTAGTCTGTTCTCAACATACGACCATTCGCCTTTGTATTACGACGCAAAGAAAAATCGTCGTTTTCAATTCTTGTAAAATATCCCCTGCCTGCGCCTCAAATAAGATGATGCAATTGCGATGAATGTTGATGAAATATAGCTTTTAGAATATCATCAATTCTTGACAATGTTTCCGATCATCCTCTGCACTCGGTGGAATGAAGAATGGAAGATCATAAACAGAATTCTTAAGGGTGATAAGAGCGACGCAAGTGGCTTATTTATCAAAATGAATACCTGTTTCCTCGCAACAAACGAACAATGGGGGCTCAAAAAAGCTCGCTACACGTGCCAGATCAGGCGAAACAAGTCAAACATTGTAAACAGCATTCTTAAGGACGATAAAACGCGGGGCATAAGTCGCGGGGATAGTTTAAAATCAGATCTGAGGGTCGACCGATCGTCTTGGACGCGGGAAGACATTCTGCGGCCTCTGCGCAATCCGAAAGTGAAAAGACGCACAGAAGCGTCCTCCTCCCACGCAACATAATCAAGTTTATAGGACAATTTGCTTTGGAAATTTAGTTTGGAAATTTGTAGTGGTTCGGTAGTGTGGAAGACAACAACAAACTAGATAATACTCGAAAAACCACTCAAATATTTGGAATTAAAGACTTGATCGCAGCTTTTAAACAATGACGGAATTCAATTATTTTAAGCTCGAACATGTTTATGTGTAATTGGACTAGATCTCGTATTATCTTGCATCGTGAGCTACTGCCATGAAACCAAATTATTGATTCCAATAAGTAATAGCCACAAACGACCAAATTGAAACAGACAATCAAGATGACGAGGAGAGGTCAGGGTTAGCCAATGGTTGCTCGTCGAAAATTATTGCAACTTGTCTGGTATGTTCGAGTGCATTCATCGCATAATTCGGATCTTGCACCTTTTGATCGTCGTTATTTCGTTGTTATTTTTCGCTAACGAATCTCAGGTTGCCTTCGCAAAAAATATATACATTGTCTAAATATAAAAAGTATATACATTGTCTAAAAATACTTCAAAAATAACCACCAGCGTTTAATGTGTTTAAAATAATTAGAGTTAAATAAAGCTCGATGTGATCGTCTTCACAATTGTTAGAACAACGTGATGAGCGAATTATTTTAAGATAAATCCTAGAATAAGTACATCAAACATTGCTACAAAGTAAGGCTTGGGGACAGGAATAGGTGTAAGTCTGAAAACATTCAGGAGATTTATTAGTAAGGTTGATTTCCACAGTAGAACTGTCAAAAGAAATAAATTCATAAACGAAAAAATTGACACCGACTATACTAGTACAGGAGGAGGCAGCGACATTATTTATGTAATTATTCATAGAAAGCTGATTCATTCTCATTTTGTTGGTTTGATATTGTAAATTAAAAAAAACATTTATAACAATTTTACAAGACTGAAACTATGTTGTAACTGCTTATAATAACTTAATATTGTAATACTTTGAAATGTGCAACACTTCAATCAAGTTCCGCGCTACAACTTTAACCATGTCCACCGAAACTCTAGCCACCTTGTATCGAAAGTGGACGAATTTTATTTAATAATAATTGACATAAACTACTTGTAGACAAAAAAGCAGCTTTGTATATTTTAATTTAATGCCGATATGTACAATTATTCAGTTTAAAAGCCGCAGCCTGTCCGAAGACTCAATAGAAGGGGGGGGGGGGGAATGGAAGGTGCTGGATTTCCAGTCGATGATCTTTCTGGAAGACAATTTCATTGCCCAGTTGTTATGGAAATTTTACGGTAATTGCCGCTGCTCTTATCAGCCGAAATGTTATTGTGCCACGCTTCTAGCACGTTCGTTCATCCGTATTGTTTATAAAACAAGTCATTATTTTGATGGTTCATCGTCCTTATCGATACTGGGGAATGCTGATCGTACTTCCAGAAAGATCGATCATTCGCATGCTTTTGTAAGCAAGTCATTGCTATGGTCGTTAAGATAAGTGGATTGTTAAATCGGAATTTGCTTATGATTTTGGCCGTGAAACGTTTTGGAATGAGTCATCCAGACGAGTATCATTACGCTCTTGTGAAAATCTTTCATTTAAAATGGAAATCGGCAGGCTCGCATGGGCAACCCCGTCTCTTATATTGGGAATTTCCCAACCCGTTTTCTCTCCGTGTTACAGTATAATATCTGAAAATTAATTGAAACCCCACCACATTATCCCGATATTAACCAAGATTAGAAAATGCTAAATAAGAACTAAGAATATTAACAAATTAATGAATCAGTATTCCAAGTGAAATATGAATAACCAAATTATATTGAGATATAAAAAATTAAAATAAATTGATTCCTTCTCAAAATCATACGCGTGTCCCATTACTTTTGAGACACGCTGTACAATGTATTTAACACTAACTGCACCGAGCGCAGTCAACCGGCCGATTTCAACATTTAATTTTAAATTGTACATTGTATATCTAAATTCTTAGACTCCGGCTGTTCAATCTATGCTTTTACACTAAAACTTCTTTTTGTGCGATTTCGAAGTTATGCGGTTTTTTTAAAGCAATTTTTTATTATTTCATAAAGAGTACGTATTGGGATATTTTGGATATTTGGAAAAAAATTATAATTTGGGACTGTGTAAATCGTAACCATAATGAAATCTTTTAACGCGCTTTTTCTCGAAACTACTCTTTTCAACGCGGTTGACATCATATCTCAAGTTTTAATTAATTAATTTACTTCAAACTGGGTTCGAATCTTTTCTATATAACCCTATATTATTCCTACCAGATTTATGTCAAAATTCATTTTTTAACTATTTAAAAAAATTAAAAATATGACAAAATAAGGCCAAAAAATGACAATGAATTATATTATTGAAAAGAGAAAAACTACACAGAACAATGATGACATGGACACTGGGTATACCATTTCCTCCGAAGAAGGAAAATTGTCATATAGCGTTGATAGTTTATAATTAAAATGATTAGTATTTCTCTAGTGAATGTCTGGCATTTCAGATGCCAAATGTCAGACTTCCTTAAAATTTTACCAATGATGCAAGACGTCCTTTAAATGTTATTGTTTTCCTGTTTTTTATTCACTTTTTTAATGCGATTTTGGATATATTTTATATAGCTGTTTCGAAGTTATGCGGTTTATTGTATGTATGTCATAGCTTTTTTGTGCGATTTTCTGCGGAACGCATCTACTGTACAAAAAAAGGTTTAAATGTATATAGCTTATTTTCTACTGGGATCGATTCATCACCGTTGAACTATCTTGTTCAATTATATTGATTCGTAAAGTAAACGCTGCCGCAACAATCTTTCTGTTTTTCATTTCGATTTTCGTTCCGGAAAAAATATCGGTTTTACCGGTTATCGGTTCAGTTCGAAGCCCTGTAAAAATGGTGTACTATATGATATAAAGTTATATTGTACATTATTCTGAAATTACGATATGGGTGGATATATGTGAAACGCCGGTACGGTTAGTGTTAAAGTCGGACTTGAGATATTGGAGCATCGAGTACCGGTCGATTTTAGGTGTTAAATGCTCTAACCAAGCAAATTGGCAGACTCTACGTCAACATATCGTAAAATAACTGCCGCTGAACGTCATCCCTTTTTTTAAGCATTGTTCGTCTTTAATCTGCTGTAAATGGTTTTAAAAAAAGCACAAATATTCGGTCGGGTTCCTGTGTGAGCGATCCTCATTTTTCCGGCTCCCACCGAACAGAACTAGAGCTGTCGCCGCTTGGACGTGCATAAATGATTAACACATGTCTTGGAGGAGCAAATTGGCGAGGCTGGCGATGGACGTTCGTCATCATTTAACGCGTGCGAATGACTAGACGAGCCGATGCGATGTGATGGTGGACGACCCCATGACTCACGCGTAGTACTAGCGATAGTAAATAAACACATCTATTTATTATTGCATAATTATTGGCAATGGAAATGAGTATCGTTTCAGAGATCGTTCGCGAGCTAATGTCGCGGCTCCTCCGAGGTCTCGCGGTTTTGGTTTCCTGCGCCTCGACTGGAATCCCATCAAAAGTTATGGGATCTCGAACAAGGAGTTGACTGAACCGGAGGAATTTCTTAATTATTTACACTCAAAATTTTGCGGAGACTTTCGCTCGCTCCCATCATCCTTATTTCGGGAAGCGCACTCAGTGCGAATATTTTTAGTTTTGACAGTCTTCTCAGCCAACGTGCTAATGGAAATACCGAGAAAAACACTGCCTAGATAAAAAAAAACAACGATGAGACAGTACGAAGAAAAAGACAAGCTTCTGTTATTTTCCACTATCTTAAGAAATATGTCTATTTTGCGAAGATGCATAATAAACCAAGCTTCAAAATATCAAGCGACTTCCACCGTTTATCACTTCAAACAATTATTACGTAACAATTTAAGTAGATTAACAACAATTATTGTTTTTAACCCTTTGTAGTCCGATGTCATGACATCCGTGACAAGCAATCAAGTCAATTTATAATACTTGAGACTGTCTAGTCATTCAGGAAATGGAAAATGATACATATTAAAATTACTATAGGATTTTCTTTAATAAGATTAGTCCATGTTTATGAGTCAGACTGCGTATTTTTAAATTCATCAGAATCTCTGACACAACAATAAAAAAGTTAAAAACATCATAAAACAATTTAGCACATCCGGCTACCAGATGGACCAAAATGAAATATCTACCTTCATATTCAAATATAGTAATATAATAATTAGACATTGTTATCATCGATTCATCATCGAAAAAAAAATTACTATTATTGAAAATATTGCGGTAAATCTGAAGAATTTATCTTCAAATATTTAATCTTTACCATTTCCAAATAGTCACACCTTAACTCATTTTCTGCGAGACTCTTTCCTCGTATTATTTTTAGATGAGCATATTAACTATATTTATAAAGCAGCTTTACAGCTATCAGCTTGTCCCATAAGTTTCTTTCGCAAATGAACACAAATCCAATCATAGCCATGGTTGAAGAAAGCCCGCGATATACTGTTCGCGAAATAGTTAACAAGTTAGAAATTCCACGAACATCCATGTCCATAATCATCTGACAAAATTGGGCTACATCAATCGTTCAGATGTGTGACTTCCTCATGAACTGACTGACTCAAATAAACTTCAGCGTATTTCAACATGCGATCTAATGCGATAGCCAACTTTTTTTGAAGAGTCGCTGGAGATGAAAGTTGGATACTCTATGAGAATATCCAATGTAAACGGTCTTGGACCAAGGGTACAGAAGCTTTAACTGTAGCTAAATCTGACCTACACCCAAAAAAAGTTTTGCTATACATTTGGCGGGACTGAAAGGGGGTAGTTTATTATGAGCTACTTCAGAAATGACCTAATAATAATCAGAGACAGATTTGTGACAGATTCTAATAGGAACTTAAAAGGATTGCAAGGTTGAAAAAGACATAAACGACACAGTATTGGGATAAACCAAGGAAGCACCTTGACAACTATTTCAAATAAAACATCAACACAAAGAACATCAACATATTGCAGATTTAATTTTTAGACATGTAGATACGTATTTATTATTAAAATAAATGACTAACAAGAACGTAAATGCGCAAAATAGTCTCGAGCAAAAAATTCTTCGAGCACAAAGGTTCAAATAAAAATGTATTTTGTGCGGGCCATAACAAACACATTGAAACATATTTTGCGGGAGATTATTATTAATTATTAAGTTATTTTACTTTTTTTTAAAATTTAACTCTCCCCGCATAAGATGTGTTAACCAGAACAGAAATCGTGAGACTGAGACGGATGTATTGCGTCTCATCTTGCACTCGTGCATCGATGGCAAAATCGTGCCGTAAAGACACCCCTACACGTATAAACATTTTATAAAATCGCAAAAGTTCATATGCACTTATTAGTCATGAAATTTAGGTATAATTAACTAAATTCGCTATCGTCTTTCAATGGAGATAAGACGACTTTCGTTCGTGTTGTCTTAAGAGCAGGCGTTTGTTTTGATAATTGAGATACTCGCATCATTCTTATCGTTGACCAATTTTGTTATTCCACCTTGACTGTTCTGGGGTTGCGTCATTAGCCGAGTATCACCACTCCTTTGCAAAGTCTACTCCAGAAATAAACTGGCAGGACACGTTAAACCTGTCCTTTTATTTTCGCATTAATAGGCAAAAATTGCTGGACAACAGAAAGCAGATACATACCATACAAGTTTAAAATCAAGAGTCAATTGTAAATAAACACTGTTGATTGCATACAAGACCACGTCATTTCGTGTATGCGGGGAAGCTCTCCGTCTCTGTCTCCCGAACTGCGCTATGTTCTCTCTCTGTCTCTGAGCTTAATGTATAAGAGTGCTCTTTCTGAATAGTGGAGGGGGGAACACAAGGTTTGTGCTAGTACTCCCATAGGGGTTAAGAGCAAAGAGTCATCGAATTTAATGCTAAAAAAATTGGGATCGAATCTACTGTTATTTCTCCGTCTAATAATAGTTAATGAATCAGAGCATTAATCATTTTTCTATAGTCTAGGGAGAGGCCAAAAAAATGGGATTCCCTGCTTTTGTGAATCAAGAAAATCAACTCACCATCGTCGGCTGGATGATGAAAAAAAATGGAGACAGCTTTATGCGGTTAATAAGTCATTTTCCAAAATCGAGTTGATTCGGATTCCATTCGTGTCAGAAACGGATCATCAGCGAGCCCAGACGATAGTTATCTGCGTAAAATGAGCCTCGAATGTTCGCAGCAGTCAAGGTCGAGAAGTGCAATTATCGAGGCAAAAAATGGCATATTTTTTACAGATCCGTTTGACACAGTTTCTGGGTTTACATAAGAAAATGGAGCTGCGTTCCGGTAAGGTCGTCATCGCGCCTATCGGGTTTTTCCGGTTTCGCTAGAACAAATCAGTTGTGCAACGGCAGTTCCTACGACGCCGGAGAAAGTGTTGTACAAACACACGGGCATTCCCCAACCGGGTTTAAAATGCCTCTTTTTAATTTCAGAAGCGCGTGATTTCTTCATCCAAGCATCCTCCTTGTACTTGGACAGCCCTTGTAATGTGTAAAGCGATGCTAAAATGGCGCCAAAACCCTATCTGTATAAATAGCAAGTGATATAAAACGTCGCTAGATAAGGTGTACAAACGGGAACAATCCAATTTTAGCGAACAGTTGGAATCCGGAAACCGGCAGACCGAGATATTCAAAGTTCTAGCTTGGATAGCTTCGCAGTGGATATTTAACAAGACACACGGTCAATATATGGCATAGTAATTCTGTGTTAAAATAATGATCTCATCAGATCTGAATAGGGACTGATTGCTTCAATAAAACAGCAATCGTTCTGATGCATCATACAACAAATTGACAGGAGTAATGCTGTCATATCCTCAAATAAATCATACATACGGGCTTTCATGAAGCGATGTGATTTACTTTGATTTTGGAATAATGACTAACCGAGTTCATGAAGCACAGTTTGACAAATTTATATTCATCGCGGGAACGATGAGTCAATAATGGATGAAAACTCATGCAATACTAAAAATTAAATAGATTAGTATTGTTTTAAATAACGATGCATGACTATATATTATTAACGTAATGATTTTGTTACAATCAAAACATACATTAGGGATGTTCTTATCGTACAACAAACAATTTCATAATACTTTTCATCGTGTAAAAATTGCATTTGTGCAAAATTTTCAATGTAAAATTTAACAGTTGGTCGTTTTTTTATATTTGAATTAATAACAATGAGCAACAATTTCATAGCAATGAGCCCGACATTTAAAAATAGCCACTGAAAGGTCTGGTCTTATCAGAGAGGATGTGGGTTTGCCAGTGGCCGCAAAGCAAGATCCGATTTAATTTCTTAAGGACATTTAATATGTTTTAGCAACACCCACAAATTACAATCGCATGAATTAAAACTCAAGCATCCGGTCACACATTTATGACGTGATCCTCTAACGCCATCTATTAAGCCCGATGAATATAATCATCGTCGAAGCGCAGCCGCAAACAGTGCACTGCAGTCCTCTTCGATATCCATTCATAGGACAGGATTTCATACGTTTCATCCGCATCCTTAGGCGAAACACCTAGATGAATATAATATATATACGTAATAAACAGTATATAACTTTTATTATATTAAACGTATATCAAATCATATATTCCATAAACCGATACATATTATAAATTAATAGACGTTTACGGAACATACTGTGTTTTTGTCTACGAAAGAAACGCAAAAGATAAGATAATTTCTAGCTATGAAGACAAGTGATATTTAAGCTTTTACATAGAGATAATGTAAAATATCGCTCAAGCAGATTTATCAAAGATTATATATATATTTGTTTTTTTCTAGAACTATTTCATCACGTTGTTTATAATCCGTTAAAGTGAAGACGCGTCGATTCCGGAATAAACGTTGCACTTTTGAATACATGCAACGTTGAGAAAATTCGACATTAAAAATATATCAACGTGCATTGTCTCAAATGTACAGAAAGAACAATGTCGATTGATCGATTCATTGTTTAGCGTTAAGATGATGACATAAGCTGAAATAAATGTTGATGCTTTGAAAAATTCATACACAGCTGTACGCGATATATACGCTCAGCCGTTTTGCACTGCAGAAATAAATTTAGATCACGCCGATGACGCTCCGCATTTAAATCTCGCCGAAATTAAATAAATGCCATACAAAAGCATTCGTAAATCATTTCATATTGTGGCTTGCATATCGAATGATTCATAAGACTTCCCCGTTATCATCCATTTCATTATAGTTCAAATATAGACTGTTCCAGTATTCAGAATGCGTCGAGATCTCATGCCTTAAAAGATCATTATAAAACCTGTACGCGAGGAATGCATTATTAACATAATGCATGGTCAATCGACAAAGTCATTGAGACAAGGATTTTGCTCGGTTTATAGTGCGTATGCAGTTCCTGCCGCTCGAATTGGACGCTTCATCTCGCAGTATTTAAATTTTAATCGGATTGTGATGACATCTCTCCGAATGTGATCGACGGCGAGTTACACGCGGCTTTGTATTATCAAATTTTTATGAAGTCCTCACAAATTGCTTCTTTATTGAGCAGAGCCATCTGTTGACACAAAGTATTGATTACAAAAATATTTATTTAAGATTTAAACCCGTATAAAAATTTAAACGAAACAAATGAATCGATAAATTCAAATTGTTTTGGTCATAAATTCTACGTTTTGACGGGCTTTTATTCTTTGTAGACTGCGTTGTGATGAATCGTATTCAATTAAGGGCGGACGTTTAAGCATGTGTATTATTGTTCGTAGGATTTATTTGCTGTGGCATAAAATTGAATTGATATTTAAATTCTGATAAAATGTGTATAAAAACATATATTTTAATTGATTTAAATTCTGATTAATGAACTGTGTTTATTTTATACAGTTTAAATTCAATTTGATTGAAGAAATGCTCGTTATAAACAATAATGCAGCATACTCATTTAAATAACATTAGAATAATTATCATAGAGATAATGAATTGATTGGAGATATTAAAACATCAACAAACTTACTCACATATTAAGCATTCAATTGATATGAATTGTGTTCATACAATGTTATTATATTTTAGGTTAGGATTTGATTCATATGAAAATCTATTTTCGCAATAAAAAAAAATAAAAACAATGATATTACATTGTGCAATTTGCATTGCCGAATTGCTAAAGATTAAACATTTAAGAAACGCGAAGAATAATAATGCATTTGACTTGAATACAACAAAGGTTTGTCTATATGCGTCAGAGCAAAAACATGTACCCGACGTCATTGCACAATTGTCCGAATGAGTACTCACCATTGAGGGTGTGATTCTGGAGGTCGACATGGAACTCAGGAAGTCATTCCCGTTCGAGGAATCCTCCGACGATCGACTGTCAGACGAAGAACACGAATCGTTCGACTGGCTATCTGTCACTTCGAACTTCATTCTGAGGAAAGCTGAGGAGCGGCTTTACTCCGAGGCCCGGGACCCTCAATAATAGGAATCGGGGGGCGATTTTCCAGAAAAAAAGGTAAACAAATGCAAGTCCGATGGCTCGAAACGTCAGAAGAAATGATGCAAGAGTCGCCGTCGGGCGAGAGGCGCGAGAGCCGCGTGACTCACCCTGGGGATGCCCTTCTCTGTCAACCCATACACGATCGACATTTATTTTACAAAACTACTTTAAATCATCCGTATTATAAATCAAATTCGAAATTAAAATTTAAAACTACAACCAATGAAATTAGGACTATATTTATATTAATGATGCAATTTATGTTAATGACCTCATATTAATTTTAAAACAAAAATATAAACTATAAATTTAGTAATGAGTAACCCTTTGAGTAGTGAGCAAATTTAAAAAAGATGAAATCGTTGATGCCATATTCATTTTATACCGAATATGGTCTATCAGCAGTGAAATAATCTTCAATGCGAGCAGACTCAATTGTAAATAAACACTATTTATAGCACACAAGAGCAATTAATTTCTTCACATAAATAATACACAAGAAATCGATTCATTTGATTCATCAACAGTTAGATAAGATTGTCAATATTATGTTATTGTTATTAAATAAAATAATTATTCGTTTGTTTCTTGTTTTATTTTAGTTAAATTTAAATTCAAATCTGATTAGGTTTGGTTTATTTATTTCCATTGTGTCGAAATGAACGCATTTTCAATTTACCCCATACTGAAAAAGAAGCAACAGAATTATTTCAAGATTGTGGTGTCCTTCCGAAGAAGATGTTATTTGTCTTTGTTGAAGATGTCCTCCGTTAACAGGATTGTACCAAAAAAATTATATATGAATTAATAAAAAATAGCACAATATACAAGTTATATACAACGAAAGTAATGTTTCATTTGAATCCGACTGAATAATATCACAATTAAAACATCAATGTTCGTTCTTCGTTTATCTGTAAAATAAATTTTGTTATATGTTAGAGCCCATCAGTGTAGTGATTAAGATAAATGCTCGTTTATATAATTTTTACCCAATTTTCCTCAACGCCCACTTATTTCTCCCAGGGCAACATTAATATTGAGATTCATCGAACAAATAATATTTTTATCATTTAAAAACTAGCTATTATTTTTTTAAATTTTAATATTAACACAGAAAAAATGCATGAGACTCTCGCACAATAGAAGTTAAAACTTCTTAGTTCTTAGGATAAATAGATTTTATGCATTGATTTTTTTCCATTCAATGGAAATTGTTGACAAAAAAATGTGCAATATTTAATTAAATAGACTTACTACTGATTTAGTGATTGTTTTATGTTACGTATAGATACACAACAATTCGCCCTCTTTCCGACCAACTGCTGCTTGGAATTTCACTTTTCGCGACGTTCAGGCCAATTTTGTTTTACAAGTTTTACTTCAAAATGATTAAAAATGAGTTGAACGAATAAGAGCCCTATAACCCAGCAGCCTGAGAAAATATCTGGACAATAAGAGAGTTGATTTTCTATGCCTGATCAGCCCAATGTATACTTCTCCGAAGTTTTCCGACGGATCTGCTGTCACTCGGCTCCGAATCTTTTTTTTTTTGCGAAGAGAGGAATCTTCAAAAGACACCATCATTCTGGTGGTAGTGTGGAATTTTTTCATTTTTCGAAAAAAAATTCACTAAGCCCCCTTTCTCTTCGGCTGCCACCCGGCTACTAATTAAATATTGCACAAGAGTGGCAATGATGTGTCCCTCACGAGCTCTTCATTTGTCTCCTTCTGGATGTCATTCTACTGCTGAAGATCGTCACTTTGTATGTTCAGCATTCTCCTTTTGTCGCATAGCGTACGTCGTGTATTTGCACCACGCATTCCATGCCCTAGCATCTGTTGACATTGAAGGTATCATGTTACTAGGGGAGAGCGAGCTGATTCCCAGCTCCTTCCGTAGGATGTCCCTTTCAGTGCTCCATGCTGGGCAGACAAATGTCGTGTGTGCAGCATCGTTGTACTCCGCTCCGCAGTGGTGGCACTCCGTGGTGGTCTCTTTGCCTATTTTGTGTAGATAGATACTTAATTAGATCTCATGGTCTTATGAATATTGTATGTATGCATTTTATTCTCAAATATATTTTTCAGACCATGGTAAGCCTATTTTGTTATTCATTATTTTTTTTCCGGGAAGATAGATCCAAGGTATTTGAACTCCTGCACTCTTTCAATATTTTTATTATTAACAATTGCGGAGGTAAAACTACCAGCGCTCGACTTCAAAACCGTCATGAATTTAGTTATTTCATATGATATTAAAATTTATATTAATTATTCATTTGATAAAAATGTAATTTGATCTAGTCACGGATGTCAATATCGTTTTTTATTTTATGTTGAATATAATCGAGATTCTTCGATGAAGAGATAGATCTTTTGCGATATGGTTATCTTACGATTAAAAATCAAGAAATATTTATAAATTTGATCATTTGGATTATTATTTAGAAATTTGCTATGTCACATGATCAAAAATAATATGCAATCGCTGGTTTTTGAATGCAAATCAATGTTTAAGATGTCAGCTATTAAATTCAATAAGCAGGTGAGATTGTGGAATGTGTATGGAGTGCAGTGGATGAGCTCAGCGGCTATAATTGCGGATGACGTCACGCGAGTTGGGAGGAGGCGAGGAGGCGACGGCAGCGCCACTGACAGATGCGGAGAGCGACGGAAGTGGGTATGGCCCGTCGCAACGATCTCACCGTCTACCAGAAGCTCGATCTCCTGCGTAAATATGACGCTCTACCCAGCTGCAGCCAGCGTAAAGCCGCTCTCGAGCTGCACATTTCGCAGCCTCTGCTCTGCAAGCTCCTCAAGAATAGGGACGAGCTCCTCGCCGGCGCGCGCTCGCATCAGATCTTCACCAGAAAGAGGAAGCGGATAGGCAAGGACGTCCACGTCGAAGAGGCCCTCCTCGAGTGGTTCGCCGTCGCGAAGAGAGAGGACGCCCCCATCAGTCGTCGCGTCCTCGCCGACAGGGCCGAGCGCTTCGCCGACGAACTCGGCAGCTCCGGATTCAGAGCGACGGACGGTTGGCTCACCAGATGGATGAGGCGACACGACCTCGACTATAGAAAGACGCCCGGGGAAGAGCGCAGACCGGGAGAGGGCTTCGACGCCGTCCCGCCCCCCGAGTTCGAAACCTTCCCTCCGGACGATGCTGCAAACGCAGACCGATCCGGGGAATCATACGGACACCCTCCGGAAGCCGTCTTCATGAACGTCTCGAACGAATGCGAAGAGAGTAAAGATTGCATCTCTTCATATTTGAAATGCAGCGACGATATGAAAATATTTCCGTATCGGGAGAGCGACGAAGAGACGTGTCCGTACAGATCGGAAGACTCGAACGACCGAAAAGACGGAACGAAAGCGACCACTTCCAGCGAAGACGCCGACGATGCTATCGACATTGAAATGATCAAGAGCGAGAATTCGCCCGATGATTCCAAACCCGAATCTAGAGACTCGGAAGCGTGCGTCCGGCCGACGTTCTCGGAGGCAAAACGCGCCCTATTAGTTCTGCGCGGGGCGCTGACGAACTACGGCTGTATAACGACGAACGACTTTAAAGACTTTTATCGGATAGAGACCCTCATAAATAGAATATACGTCGACCAAAATGAAAACAGTCTAATATAGAAATATGCATTTCCGTAAAAATATTTTTTTGTAATGCAAACGCTATTTCTATAATAATGTAAATAATGTTCTAACTCCGTAATACTAGTAACAATATAGTTAATAATATTTTGTACATAAACAAGATTTCGTTTATATTCACATTCCTCATTGAACATCACAACGCATCGTCAATATAGAACGTATATCAATACTGAACGCTGTAAATTTCATAAGTTCTTATTTCATTTGGGTTCAATTAAGGTACGACATTTAGTTAATTTAAATTATACCATGTAAATACTTTCAATACCCTAGAAAGAACAATAGGTCTATTATTTCAAACATGGCCCTTATACTTTTATATCAAAATTCATGCGGAAACGTTAATTTAATCTCGTTACATCAATTAGCATTCCACACTGAAGCAAACCGAACTGCTCTTCACAGTTACAAATTAAACATTTAAAAGGCTGATTTTCAACTCTACGTTTTGATACGAATTATAATTGATGGCAATCATTTTATATTTTTATTTGCGGTCCAATATTAAGGGAAAATAATTGAATGGAACTAAGATATGATTAAGTAAATTATTTTAAAATCTAATTATTGTTCAAATCAGGACTAACTCTTTCAGATGATTATTCCCTTTATGAATTCCCTTCTTTATTCAGCGTATATTCCCGTCGCTTTAGCAATGTTTTGATCTTGTTTTTATAAAAATGTAAGCTTAATGAGTTCCTACAGTCAACTTAAAATAATTTTAGACACAATAGAATTTAAACTTGTATATTTTAACATTATACATATTTTCATAGTCCATTGAAGGATATTTGTTAAACATTACGTTATATACTTTTGCTTCTTATGGTATTTTATAAAATAATCTCCTAAGTGCATTCTTGGCTTGTCGGGGCAAATATCACAGTAGTACACGGTTTGTCGCCTTTGGCCAGGCTTGGTTCGTTGGGAACAAACCTTGCAATCCCTTTTTTTATCCAATCAAAATATCATGCAGCTTCCCTTTAAGTCGGATGCCTTCAGAACTGCTCTGCGAAGTAAAAGCTGTGTTATCTTTCACC
This sequence comes from Stenopsyche tienmushanensis, assembly GCA_008973525.1. Taxonomy (NCBI): domain Eukaryota; kingdom Metazoa; phylum Arthropoda; class Insecta; order Trichoptera; family Stenopsychidae; genus Stenopsyche; species Stenopsyche tienmushanensis. The sequence continues at coordinate 620,545 of WACJ01000043.1, forward strand.
GTATACAAACGGTATTTTTCTATTCGATTCTATGCACATTGTCCATTCTAAAGATTCAATCCCTTCTGTAAAATCACTATGGCTTTCAGATTCACTATCCATTATTCGGATTTTTCATCTTCTTACACCTCTAACGTTTTCGGTATCTTCATCACTTGTGTCTTCATTCCCATGGACAACTCATCTTCATTAGCAGTAATTTTTTCAGTAATAATATGCATAAAATAATCTCTTTTATAGACAACCAAGGCATTGCTATTCAAAAAGGGACAATTTTATTGTGTTACCAAGAATTCCTATCGTTTGCCGTGACTCGATTAGTGTGCGTCTTTATCAAAATTCAAAGGTTTTCCTATTCTTGATTCATCTATTAAGCTTCTATCGCCAGATTTTAATTTCTGGAATTAATATTGGCATCTGCAGACTGTTACCACTTCACCGTAAACATCTTTGAGTGATTACTGGCTTTAAAAGTAATAATACAATAACAGGATTATGTTGCGAGGTCTGATCAAAAAATATGGTGAATAATTTTATTATAAACAATATAATAAGTTTACAGAAATGGAATTTATCCCAACGTTGAATCCATGATTGGAAATATTTTCGGAAGGACGTTCAGCTGCTCTTTTGTGGCCATCTCAATATCAGGAGCAGTATCAAAACATTTCCCTTTTAGCACGGTTTTTATTTTTTGTAAGGCTCAGATATCGCATGGTGCTAAATCTGGTGAGTAAGGTGGATGTGGACACGCAGGGAGATCTTTTCCAGTCAAAAACTAACGAATCAGAACTGATATGTGATACAGCGCATTGTCGTGATGAAGAAGAAAGCCATTAGCCCATTTTTCTGATATCTTTCTTCGTATATCGTTTCACAATTTATTCGGAATTTACAGTTGTTCCCCTTGAACTGAACATAATCTTGATTTTTGACTTTGACTGACGTACCTTTTTAGGGCGAGGGATATTAAGGGTTTTCCATTGGGAACTCTGCATTTTCATCTCAGGGTTATAACCATAGACCCATTTATTTCCAGATACAAATTTAGCTATGAAGTCCGGATATGCTCGAAGACGATCCTTCAATTCTGTGAATCACTCGTCTCATTTGCAAACTATCGCTTAAAATGCTTTGCATTAGAGATGTTAACATCTTCAGCAAGCTTTTTAAGGTCGATGGACGTCCCAACTGTTGCTCGTCTTCAACCGACTCTTTAAATCGTTTATGCCACTTGTAAACAGTCTTCATAGTTATCGCCATACACTGATTCATAAGCTTTGGCACTATTTTGCAAATTAAAACACGATAAATAAGACCTCATTCTAGCGACTATGGAGACTGACTTACTAGTCATAAAGTGTACAAACTTGAAACAGTCTGTATCAGCGGATCAAACCATCGGACATATGGCATGAATCAGTTGCGGCTCTAAAAATTTTTTAATCAGACCTTGTACAACTCAATTATTTTTTGCAACAAATGAACTTTTTATAGGGCTAAATCCAAAGCCTGTTTTTGTTACAAATACCATTATTTTATATTCTTCGGAAAATCAATTCCTGTCCAAAAATATAGAATTAAAAAATATAATTTTATATCAAATTTATTACATATGTATATATATTTTGTACCTAGTGGAATGTATAATTATAAAAATTGGCAGATATCACTCTATAATTTTTACATTTAACATAATGAAAAATTAACAGGAATGTGTTTATATAATTTGCATGCCTGAAATTTAGAAAAAGATCCTTACAAAATCATACTAAATCCAAATCATCAGCATGCAATAATTTGTTTCACACATTTTATACGGTACGTAATAATTACTATTCGTCTCACAATCATAAGTTTTTGTTGATATTAAATGTATTTAATTAATTATAAAATATTATTGCACTTCGATGTATGAATGAGCAGCAAAATATATATTTAAAGACCGTCTCGGTAGTCCACGCTTCAATCGCTAGAGACTGGAGGTACGACTTCGAAGAATACTTGGACTATGTGCCTCAATTTATCTGAAAATTGCGATTAAAGATATTATTTTGTACTGCAAATAAAATTGATCTATTGTTTATCAACTTAAATGTACTCACCCATACATTTTGGCCTCTTGAAGTACCTGAAGTATGTGAATACCGTGACCCCGATCAGAATAAACGCGACCGCAAATAAGTATTTGATCGACGGATCCCGCACAATAGGCGTGACCGATAAGAAAATTGTTATTAATAATACGAAAATCGGTATTATAAGAGGAACTTTGTAGGGCCTTGGTAAATCCGGATGAGTCTTTCGCAACACTAAAAGAGAAACCATTGCACCGCCGTAGAAAATCCATATGAGGAATGATGCAAACTCGATTAATTCTTTGATGTCGCCCACAAATATGAACATGAACGCAATCAATCCCTATAAATTTATAAACGGTTGAAGATTATTGATTATAAATACTAATTACATTTAGGCTTTATTAATCATACTTGAAAAGCGACGGCCGGAGCAGGTGTAAATTTTCTAATGTGGACGAATGAAAACACTTCCAGAGTATTTCCATCTTTACCGGCAACGTAACAAAGCCTGTATTATTAAATAGTATTATAATATTGATCTATTAGTAATTGTTTTATATAAATATATACGCGAGTTTACCTTGTTACACCGAATTGTAAACTCATAGCGCATCCGAATGTTGCTATAGCTACGCCAATAGGTATCAAAAATACAAACGGGCCCTAACGCTTTATCTCCGAAAGCTATAGCTACGGCAGGCGCGTTGATCATTTCAGGGATGCTAAGCACCGTTAGATAAGCAACGTTCATGAACACGTACAGCCCAGTAATTAACGGTACGGCAATTAGTACACTCCTCGGAATGTTGCTAAAAATAAAATATGAATTAAATATAAATAAACACTTTGTGATCTCGATACGAGATAAAATCCAGTTTGTTAAATATATACTAATGTTTAAGGTATTTTATAAAAAAAATAATAACCAACACAGAGGGGTCCTTAATTTCTTCCGTAACCGTAGTGACTGCTGTCCATCCATCGTACGCCCATAGGCCGCTATAAAATGCCAAGGCTATGTTTCCAGGATCAGTGTTTGAACCTTCGAATCCGGTGGTCAAATTTTCCGTATTTCCTACACATCGAGACAACTACAATATTATTGTATCAATTATATAGTGCAATCTTAATGGTTATAACGCAACATAGATGATACTTCATAGATATCCTATTCTACAATTATTATTTTTTATAAAAGTAAGCTTTGACGGTCTTAAAATTACAGCCGTTAGTCGACTGCAGAACTATGATCCTCTTCATTATCCATTCATAGGAAGAAGTTACATTCATCTCATCTGTATCATACATTTATCTCCTCGTTTGCTCGAAATTGAAGTATAACATCAGAGTTTCATTTGGAACGCTTACTCAGCGGGTCTCCTGGATGGATGTATCGAAGGGCGCTTTCACGACCGTCTCGATAGGAAGTGTGGGGGGTTTTTAAAGACAGCAGCTTTCTTCAAAAGACACAAGTCCTTGTGTATTCTATTAAAGATCTGTGTAATTGTTCCACATGTCGCATGTTGTTGACGGAATCCAAATTAGTGATTAGGTATTAGGTTGTTTTTCTCAATTATTGGCTTAAAATGTTGGAAATCATTGGGAGTAGTATGATTTGGAGTCATGTATATCTTTGCCGGACTTGAGGATTAGAATAATCTTAGCCACTTTCCATTGCAGGGGAAAATAGACCATTTTTTAGTACCGCATTGAATGTTTGGAGTAAGGAAGTTCGGTAGGAAGTTCCTTTACTATTCTTCCCATAATGAGATTGTACGCAGACGATATTTTTATATCAACCTTTGCTATGACCAAATTATATTGACCGACCAAACTATTCTAGGTATTAAAAAGATACTAACGAAAATTATTCTTCTATTTAATAAACATAAATCATATATTTTGTAAAGAAATTTAAATAATACCTTTGGCTAATTCATAAATTCCACCAACAATAACAACTACGCATGCCAATACTTTGCAGGAACCGAATATGTTCTGCAGCTTCACGTATAATTTTACGCTGTTGAGATTAATATACGTAATAATACCTGCAAAAAAATTACAAAGATTACAAATTTCGAAATGCATCCGTTAACACCGCAAAAAGAAAAATATGTAGCAATAACATGATGTCTATATTGTTTACATAACTCGCTAATTAATAAACCTTAACGAAGCATCACATTGATAAAAAATGATACGTTATGCACTTTTGGAGTAAATATTTGAATAGGATGTTGAGTTCAAATATAATATGGGAATTTGTGGGATATAAAAAACACCATATAAAATAACATATATACATTTTTTTATTTTAATACTATGCAGTTTTATTATTGAAAGTGATCCGTGTAACATTATAGAGCCAATTTAAACATTTTGCTTTGATGGGGATGCGCTACGATGATTCCCGCCAACTCGAGAGTCTCCAATATTTTATGATTCATCTTGAAATCAACCTCTACATAATCGTCCGTCCCTGAGAAATGATTGTCGCATATACTCTGCAATTATATACAAGCCTATGAAACAAATATAATTCAATACAACAACAAAAACGGCCTATAAATACTCACAGCCAAAAATTTTGTAAGTTGACTTTTGTACTTTGGATATAAAGCATCGATGACAGTATTTCAAATCATTTTTCATTTCGGAAAATTTCGCCTTGGCCATCTTGAGTTGTACATCGGTGTTCTTTTCTTCGGATTTCTTAGCATGTTCATCATAATCATTTATAGACTCCTCAAGCAAAGCGATATTTTTCTCATAGCTTAATAATAAATTACGAAATAAATTAATATTTTGAAGAAAAAAATCATTTAAATGACATATTATTTCAGACACATGCGGACTAAATACATGTATGCATGTAAAGGCGTACAATAAACTCGTCCCATCATTTAATACAGGGCTTTTATACATTTAATTTATACTTTAATACATTTAATCATTTAATGCCGAAAATAAATTCATATTAAATTCTTACAATTTAATATCCGTATCTATTTTTTCTATATTAATGCGCTTATGTATGATGCACTTTTCCATTTCATCGATATCTTGCCGGATCATCGAAAGAGCCTCAAAGAAGTTTCTTGTCGGATCAAAAATCAGCGGATCAAAGTCTTCTTGTATTTGTAAACGTACAGCTTCGTACATCTTCATAGTGTTTTTCGACAGTGTTTCAAGATTCATATTTTCGCCATCGTTGGGCGGAGGATTATTTGAAAAATTGACGTAGGTATCCGTCGAGCTCTCTGATATGGATTTTGATTGTTTTTTTATACGTGCCAAGAGCTCCAGATATTCTTGATCGTGATCGGTCTCCATCTAAAAAAATGTTTTCTTAAAAAGCATTCCGATAAGTCATGAAATACTTACGGATAAGTTTTGTCACAGTTCAAATGTCAAACAATATTTATAAGTCTTATTTGTATCTAAATGCAGAATGAAATAATGCTCTTGCTATTGATCTGTCTAAATATGTATAAATTTGTTGAATTCTATTGAAAATTTAATGCGATAAACTCATGTGAATAAGAAAACATTGATATGTCACTTACCGCAACGGTTGTTTCAAACTCACTCCGCTCGCTTCAACTTCAGCACGCAGGGATGCCAACACACTATCTTCTTCTTCTTTTATACGCGCGCTTAAATTTTTAACCACGCCGCGGCTTCGTTTTAGTTCACGAATAATAAAATAAACATATGTCATACATGTAAAAAATATGCGGAAATTCATAATGTATATGATTTATTGTATTTTGTTTATCATAAGCTTCATAAGCATAAGCAATCTTAGATTTAAATCATAAGAACATAAAGTAAGAACACTTTTCGCCAGTATACTTTATTATATTCTTAATATATTTTTATCCGTTATTTGATAAGTATTATGATTTTCAATTTAAATCTAGTTATTATGTCTAAAGATATCATGTTACGGCTACATTTTTTGTTTTTGTCGATTGAAATAAATGAAATCATACCCAATGTTAAAAACGCAAGCAGTTTTTTTAACGTATCCTGATGGTACGTCGACATGTCTTGGTATCCGAATAGACTGCCTACAGGTAAAATTGTATATTCTGAGAACGTAAGAAGTAATACGGCCACTTCCGCCGGCTTTAAAACCATGATGTAAATCCACGAGCAGATAAAAGCTGGCATCGCACCCCAGAATGGATGAAGACCCCGGAAAGCTTCTTGGAAATATGCATATTCAGCTCCCGAGCGGGGCACCACCGTTCCTAATTCCGCAAACGCTAATGCTCCTGAAAAAATAAATTTTGCCCGTAAAAAAATGTAATGTTACTGGCGCAATGTAAGCATGGATATATATGTAATATTACCTAACAATGAAATAAATCCGCATACGACCCACACGATCAGACAAAAACCGACCGATCCTGTATAATAAAGAGCTAATGTTGGAGATATAAATATTCCAGATCCTATCATAACGCTGACGAGCATGTTGACAGCCGAAAAGAGACCAATTTCTCTTTTCAGGTTGACTTCGCCGCCATTTGAAATCGATTCGCTAGTTTTGCGACCCATTTTAGTTTCTGAAATAAAAAAAAAACACTCAGTTTAATCATATTACAACAGGCAATTACAGTGTGAATATTTAGTATATTCGCTTTGTAACAAGATATGATTTGGCTCTAAATCGTTTGGAACTCCAAAGGTCAGCCTCATATAGGACAATAGCCTCTTTTGAGATTCACTTAATTCGATAATGCAGCGAAATTGGTCCTCGAAATCCATTGTTAAATTTGTGTCTTCACCCACTTCTTTATTTGATCTGTCTATAGAGTTAAGGAAGATGTAATAAATTTGACGTCTTTATAACCAGTGCTGGTATTATTTTTGTGATTAAAGCAACATTTGATGAAACCATATTCGATATTCTATCTCGGGCCACTTGACGATAATACTTAAAATTTTTGGGAAATCCATTTTTCTGACAGAGTGGTTAGTTAGAGTAATTTAAAATTATCTTATAAAGCATTTAAACATTCAAATTGGAGAATATTATTATTGTTTCAGATTTATCGATCGTGAAAGGGTATTCGATTCGATAATTGTTACAATTTGGAAGAAAAGCATCGAGCTAATAAGTATAATAATTAAAATATTGGACAACACGCGACATGCTGTTGTGGATCAATAGATAAAATAATTATAGTTATAAACGAATAGAATTGAGCTTAAGATCTTCCTTATAAAAATATTGGATGGTTTATAAATATGTTTCGTTTGTGTAGCGCCTCATAGACTCAATAAGAACAACATAACTATCAATTAATGATATCTTATTCATCTAAATTAAATACAGATCCGCGATAATCCGACAAACGTTTTGCAAGGTGGTGTCGGATTATCCAATATGTCGGACTATAGAGTACTACCCCCGGACACCTTGTAGTCCGAAACTTTTTTAAAAAGAGTACATGTTATTCGTAGTTCAATGTCTTCCCTCCACCATAAGATTTAAATTTGTAACATAAATTCCTCTCGAGCCTGAATTTTAATACATTTCAATGGATTTTTTGTCTTCCAATTTATTATAGACAACGTCAATGGGTTCATTTGGTCAATCATTATGTTTTTTTGCATTCAATTTTATCACACTCGTGTGAAACATGACACAATGATATTTTTCATTGATATTAAATATTGACGAAGGTAAAAATCAACAGTTATTTCATTTTAAAAGTGGTATAATTGTCAGATTAGTGAATTCCATATAAAATCAAACCATTGCCACGTGCTTCTCGGTGAAAGCTTTTTTCCTTATCAAATTGATTTATTTACAGGATTTAAATTCTAATCGCCATAAAACGGCATGAAATAGCGATAAGCATGTTTTTAAAAAAGGGGAGCTCAGATTTTGCTAGAGTTCTTAGAAGCGTTTCGAATGTGTTGATAAATGTTAAATCATTTCATGATTTTTTTAAATATAACAGTTTATCAAATTTAATGCGCATAATGGTCGAAAGCTGGATGCGCGCGCAGCTATTTTTATATATATATATAAAATGTGTATAATAGATATTTTTAAAGACAAATTCAGCATTAAATGCATGCTGAGAAATATGACTCACCGATTGGTCATTTCTATAAAATGAGTGAGAATATGTCTCCTAATCCAATTAATGGAATTAGTACTCATTTAGACTTCAAGCTTAATTGATGAAAATACTCTAAGCACTTTTTAAAAATGCTGCGTACTGTAAAATTCTCAAAACAATAGAATTAATGACGTCATTTGTTCAATGATAAGGTCGACACATGTTAGAACACTTAGATTAATATTATTGCTTTTTATAAAAACAAATGATAACCTAACCTTAACATTTCCGACTATATTATTTATTGATATAGAAATAAATCATGCTATTTTTGATTTTATAACGTTTCTTGGATTGTTAAAAAATCATAATAGCTATTCCCTGTTAATTTAAATAGCATACAATTTGGTCTAAATAATGCTATTAACCAATTTTATGGGTGGGAGTAAGTCTAGAATCTAGACTGAGGGGGCTTTCATGATCGTACAGATGTGACCAACTGGTCCGCTCTTAGGACCGCTGACATGACGAATGAACGCCTCGCGATCGAACGCCATACCCGAACATGTCTACATAACGATTACGAAATCTCATCCTTTGTGCACCGGACGTAATAGCTTTTTCTACAGTATACTGAAAACTGCAGCATTGACCTCATTTATAGTTTATAAGAATTTGAACCAAAGAACTAATAATCCCACCAATGTACGCCAAATTATAAATCCTAACAGAACAGCCAGTAAAAACAAATGTAGATAAAAACATGAATATAGAAATGAATATGTTAGAAATGGTCATGCAAATGCTTTTTTCATCAATTTCCATGCAAAATGTATGAGGGTCCAGTCAGACCACTTTCATTGACAAAAGCTAATAGAAATATTTATTGACAGAAGGGTTAAATAGATTGGATATTATTAACCGCATAACCAATATTAAAACAAAAACGATAAAAATTGTTTACAACAATGCTTTTACATATGGTTGCGATAGATAAAAAACTCAAATTATCATCTTTAGCAATTATTTGAACAGGGATTATAAATATAACCCCTGCCGCGTAGACAAACAGAAGGATCAATCGATTGATAAAGTACCTAAAAATAAAGTCTCGATGGTATACGCAGGCAGCTGGTTAATGTCAATATAGCCCCGAAATAAATGAAATCGGTAGAAAGGTCAAACATCATACAAGATGACATTTAATCGATTTTGACATTAATACATAATATTATGATAAAATTTAAATAAGACATTTTTTTTTTAACCTAATTATTATTATCGCGTTTTCAATGTCTTTTACAATGACATCAAAATATTAATGATTTTAAATATTTTTTAAATTGAAATTATCCGTTTACGATATCTACATAAATTATGGCCAAATTTTAAAGTCTTTTAACCGTTTGCCGCGTGATCCCGACGTATCCCGTCTTCGCCGGAGCACATCTGTGACGGCATCTGCAAATAAAACTTGCTCGGCTAAACCTCTCGCGCCGGATTAGTCTATTGTATACCGCCTTCGAGGGACAAAAAAAGGGACAAAAAAAGGGGCAAAAAAACAAACCATTTATATTGCTCAAAGACTCTCAAACTTTTCTGAGTAAGATAAATTAATTTTGGTAAATAATTCGATTTTTGCGATGCACCAACATAGAGTACATACCTATCATAAACATCGCCCACTAGTAAAAGTGTTTAATTACTATTTAATTATGTGCACATCTTTCAATATTATTAATAATATTATCAAATATCGAATAACATAATAAGGTCTCTGTTTCAATTATTCCAGTAAGCGTCGATTTTTTTCATTTGTAATTCAATGCTTTATGGTTTTAAAATTATACTGAATTTATTTATATCCTTTACAACTGTGAAAGAAAACTATCAAATTACATATTCATGGATTTATTATCATTTCTTAACCATGTTGTCTAATGGACCCGAACGTATTTCGCTAGAACAAAAAGCACAAATTTTGGAACCTATAAAATGCAAAGAAATAATGCGGAGAAATTAATAAAATATTTGAAGAATTTAATATGAGTAGATCTATAATTTCTAGGATTCAAAAAAGGGAATATAAAATACGAAAAAGGATTTACATTGAATCATCAGTCAGTATAAATCAAATTGCTCGTGTAAAAAATAATTTATTAGCTAGAACGGAAAACTGTTTAATAATATGGATTGAAGATTGTCGTCAAAAAATGTACCCCTAGATAGACATCTGATTAAAAGAAAAGCAATCAAATTATTTGAGTATTTAAAAGAAAAATAACGTGACTCTAAGAAAACATCTAAGTAACACTAAGAAAAATGTTTTCACGGGATCTATTGTATTACCATAATATACATATATTATGGTAATACAATACATATTTATTTCTAAATGGCACTATACTAGAGGTTATTAAGTATTACAACCAAACATCATCCCCGACTAATTCAAAAAGCGAATAGATATGGAGTCTTAAAAATGAAGCCCATTGAAGTAGAATACAACAAATTTATGGGTGGTGTTAATAGATCGAATTAAATGATATCCTATTATTCGTGTCCCCGAAAAACGATTCGGTGGTATAAAAAAATAATATTTCATTTGCTGGACATTGCAGTAATAAATGCGTTTTATTTTATATCGTTTGAAAATTGGTGATATAAAAATATTTCTAGAATTTAGAGATAGTTTCGTAATGTCGTTATTAGGAATTAGCCATTTAAAACATAATAGAGAATTTATAACTACCACTTCTGGTTTAATAGTAGTAAATACAAACAGACAGGATGTTTTAGAAAAAAATCTTGTCCCAGAAAACTATAAGAGAAAAACTTATTATTTACGCTGCAGGTGGTGCTCGAAAAATATCACAATGAATAATTTTTCTTGTTATTTTTTGTGAATTTTTCTTTTGTAATTTTTTGTAAGCTTATAAAATTATTTTTCAATCTTATGACCTGTATTATTATTTTTTTGTAACTTTGTAAACCCTTTTTTTAGTAATTTTGCAAATGTGTACTTTTTGTGTAATTATCGCAAATTTGTAAGCCACGGAATTACCCCACATAAACAAATTGAATATAATACAATAAAATAGAATACAATCCTCGGCAAAAATAAAAATGTTGAGAACAATTGCTTTCGACTCCCATTGCTCTAATACAAAATACGAGAGAATAACCGACCGCTCAATGGGTGTTCTAGCGATGGTTTTGTGATTCTTTGAATATGGTTGCAATCGGATTTACGAGACGAGACAATCAGAATCTGACTGTGCGTCAAAGCGTTAATCTAAATCGTATTAAACTCTGATTGGCTGATCGAACGTGTTGTTTCCGTGTGTGTGAATTTGACAGCTCCGTATTTATAAATCGATGCAATCGGTGGCTTTCGTATTGCAATACGTTTATTTTTAAAGATCAAGGAACTGGTTGGATCCATGACGTTATCACATTTCGTAAAAGTGATGCAGTTTCGTTTGTTTTATTGTTGAACATCGATTTAAATTTGAAATATCGCTTGCGTAGATTGCAGCGCCACTGCGGTGGTAAATATTGAATATTTTTTTTATCAAGGACATATTGGCCGTTTGCGGCATGCTCTTGTATGTTATTTAAAATATAGGGCAGTGCATTCGTTTACCGTAATAATTGCTTGTTATTTTCTAGTACTCTTGTTCCAGGCGGTTCGATTCTTATGAAACCTGTTTTCGTTCGGCTTTTAAATGGATGCACTTCTTGTTTTCGAAGTGCGTCAGAATTTTGACCCATAAATCATTTCGGAACGTACTTATTGCGTTATCCTTTTAGTTTAAAAAAATGCAGATTAAAATAAACAAATGGTAAACGGTTGAAATAACAAATAATAAACACCGTCCGTTATTTACGCTCTTTAACACTCTCGTCGCCCAGGCTAAATCGGTGTTGTTTCTCACGGGGACCAAATTCGATAGTCGGAGTGTAAACAGAAGGAATAGCGATGCGATATTATACAAACTGGATAAACACGGACGACATGTGGCGCATATTCTTTCAGGTACTATTTATTTTAGATCGATAAGCTTCACCAATTACTCTGTCATTAGCAAAATGAAGATAAGCAAGTACGAACAAACAAGGGTAGGAATGCAAGTTTTGAGGTCGATCTTGAAAGATACGCAGACATTTGTCGTCTGGAAGACATTATAGAAAAACGTTCGTAATGTTAACATTTGTAAGTCGTTATTGTAATACGTAACAGCGAGACACTGGATTCGCTTTTCGGAAACTGTTAAAGATTTCACTGCACTTACCCCAGAACCTCCATTCGGTTGAAAAGCATACTTTTTCTGCCAACATATCAGTATTTTTTTATACTCAAATCAGAAAATTCCGGGAACTTCCAGAAAGATAATGGTTATGGTCGGAAAATGCTAGACCCGACGATGAAAAGAAGAAAGCGATAAAAGCGTTTCATGGTTTAGAAAATCATAAAAATCCGCAGGGCAAATTTATTAGAAGGAATTGTACTCTTTGTTACAAAAATATGAGACAAATTCTCGATGGCCAGGAAGCAATAAAAATGTAGAGAAGATCTCTATTGTCCTAATTGTCCAAAATCAACTCTTATGTGTTTGAACTGCTTTAATGTACACTCAAACCTCTGTTTGTGCGATTTCGAAATTATGCGAGTTTTTTTTAAATTACTTCTTTTTTTAAATTTCATAAAGACTACGAGAGTATTTTTTTAAATTTAATTTAATTTTGTCACCTACTTTCTATTGTCACATAAACGTAAGAACACTGTGATCAGAAGACAAACTTGCACCGCCAAAGTGCTGTTTCAACTCCTTCCATAATACAATCTTGACTATGGAACCATTTGATCTTATTGATATGGACTTGACTAGTTGATATTACTTGATACCTGACTTTAATCTATTTGTTCCAGCTATGTCTATTTTTTCCAGTTTGCTCCCAGTCTGACCAATTAAATATTGTTAGATTGTGCCCGGTCGGCACTAAACGCCGAAGCTCGAATACTTTGATGCGACATAATTACCTCTTGCTAATACAATTTGACTAATACTTTTTTGCGGCCTAGCCAATTTTGACTGCTCTTAACTACTATGCATATACGATTTTATGTATTTTAACTACTGGTCACTTGACTAGTACTTATTTAAAGGTAAAATACTTAAATACTATTTTAACAGCAAGCTTATACTCAGTTTATTTACTATTGCTTGTCACTCACTACTTCTTACATAGTCGACTCTACCCAACTATATGGAGCAGGATGAACCTTACCGGTTCGGAGATAAGAAGCTTTAGGAACAGAACAAGGACAAGAAAAACATCAATAGATGGCCTTGAGGAGAGGCATATGAAGAACTTAACAACGTTAACAGCAGTGTCATCTGTTACCTTCTATATCGTTTTGAAATCGCCGAACTGAGAGGGTCAACCTGAAATAGGAAAGCATTCAGTCTCAAATTCACTTGGGTAAGTTGCACGTGGACGGGGAGACCCTCAGTTGGTGTAGGAGCGAATCCGAGATGCACTTAAGCGTTACGTCTGTCTTCACCCTATCCCGGCAGCACCCTAGCGAGGAATGGAGGGAATCCTTGCACTCCAGAAAACCCTTTCCAGAAGAGTCAAAAAGGTCGTCTAGAGTAGTTTTCCACCATCTCCCTATGAAAACTACTCAATCTTTACAAACCTCCCACATTCCATATCGAGACGTTCGCGAAAGCGTTCGCCCAAGATACCCGTTGGGTGAGCGCTCAAAATAAAACTCGGTGGTAACGCTACCTTCAATATCGAGCGGATGAGGAGGTGAATGTATGACACAGACGAGATGGATGTAACCCCTTCCTATGAATGGATATTGAAGAGGCTCATAGTTCTGCAGTGGACTGTTAGTGGCTGCACTACGATGATGATGATATGTTATATTCTATTTACATATTTTATATTTGCATGTGCTAATTTCACTAAATAGAAATGAAATAAAACCGTATTTAGGTGGAGGAAGAAAACGTCTACCAAACGCGACGGGGCCTCCGCGGGGGAACGCCCGTCGCGCATATCTGGTGGACGCGGCGACGAACGAGTTAGCAAATTTTGATAATATGCTTTTATAACAGTCGTAGTTAATAGAGCATGTCAAAAGTTGATAATATTTTGCAAGAAGATAAGATGACCCATTTACAAATGAATCATATTTTGAACAAGATCATTTATTTTCCATATTTCACTAAGTGTGATCACTAGCGAAATATTGTAGCAGTTCTTTGTGGTTTTTTACCCCAACTAGCGATTCGTCGATAGAAATATATCGATGGGAATTATAATAATCCCGGATAAGAGAGAAAACATTCAAAAGTTCGTCCCCACTATAGATTGTGGACCAAGCAAGAAGCAAACTTTCAAGAAAGCTAAACATCCCAAAATGGAGAAAACTTTGTACATCTAGTTTCTTCCATATTGGCAATGAAAGCAAAACTATAATACAAGGAGAAAACAAAAAAAAGAAGACGTTGTAGCTAGTAATGGATAGTCAAAACATTTCAAAAATGTCATAAAATGGCCATTGTGTTTATGATGTTAATTCTAAAATATAAAACATTGTGTTTTCTATGTATATCGCACCATTTTCATATTTTTTCAGATTACATGTACTCCTTTTCAAAAAAAATCCGGACTACAAGGGGTCGGGGCTCTATAGTCCGACAAATTGGATAATCCGACAATGCCTTGTAAATGCATTTGCATTTGCAATGCATTTGTCGGATCACCGCGGGCTTACTGTATTTACTGTAAACGTGCTCTGAAGTGAGTTATTCCGAGAAGGATGGGGTGTAGAGCTTTGAAAGGTCTCAAAATATATTAATTGCTTCGGGCCTCACATTTTCTCTGAAAAGCTCTGGGTACTGCCCAGTTTATTAAGAAACCACTACCATCTAAAATCTCATTCGAAGCCACAAAGACGACCAACTCAAATTCCATCTTCAATACATTACAAAGTGATGGGAAGAAACCAAAGAAACATAATGGAAACAAAGCAATGCGTTGAAGCATCTACGGGTATTATATACTTGTACGTCAGCTACTGGGTATGCTGTTATGTCAGCATACTCAGGTATAAGAGATCCCATAGTCTTTTATATCCATCGTCAGAAGAGGTATTAAATTCAGATCATCCAGACAGCTGATTAAGAAATAGCGAACAGGTCGACAAATGCTAAAAATATCCGTTCGAAATACACTAAAGCGAAAATTTACCACGATTGGAACTCCAGATATAACATATCGGAATTACCGTGAGAATCTTGTTGGAGATCAAAATTGCCAAGTGCTTGTATATCCTGATCACGTATCAGACCACACAAGCATTCAATGACGTTCAATTTACAGTCTCCAAGACACAAAAATTTCTATCTTTATAATTTTCAATGCTTGACCACTTCTACTTGACAATATTTCATTCAGAGGCGAAAGTCATTCTCGCTAGCAAACTGCAAAACTCAAAATTTATTTTGTATTTTGTAAATTAAATTGCGAAATTATGCCTGTTCAATTAATTGAATGAGTAAAAATATTAAGATTTCCATAAAGGGAGTTCATCATTCCATTACAAGACACCAGTGCACTTGGACTTTAAAAGACAGGAAAAGACCGGGCCGCCCAAAATGAAATCGTCATCTTATAGCTTCTCATTCGATCGCAAAATTTGATGAAACTTATAATCGATGGTATCAAAAGCAACTTAGTAGTGATGACAACTATACACTCAATACGTTGATGCTGTCTACCCTACAATTGATGACTGTTGTTGATGTGCAGACCCAAATTTATCAGCAAATTTGGCTATCATCAAGGTTCGAATGGATGCCAAACGACTTCTATGATATTGATCGATTGAGAGAATACTTTAATGACCAGCTTGCCCCCTAGTACTCCCTGCAGGTTATTCTTGCCTTCCATGGCAAAATTTCCACGATTCGATTGGTTAAAAAACGTCATAGAACATTCAAATTCAAAGCTTGCAAATTTAACATAAATGAGGACAAAATAAATCCAAGAAATTGCAATACGAAGTCAGCGAAAATTATTAGCACACTAATATGAAATGAAATCCAGTCTAACATTCTCTGATACATGATTAATGTTGTTCAGATCAGATATATTGTTCAAAAAATCAATTCTTTTCAACATGAAACTTTATCACAGCACGATTTTCAATTTTATCAATATTCAATCACCTATTTACTTTAAATCGAATTAATATTTGATAGCTGTTTGTAAGATAATTGTAGCAATACAACATATCAAACATGTCGATGTAACGTCCATTGGGGGCCACATGTATTAGATGTTCCCATAAGTAATGTCGTTTTTTTCAATGCAATTTGTAATATTTTTTCTTAGACTTTATTGAACGTTTCTTGTACAAAATAATTTCCTATATTATCTATCATTTTCTGCCGCTTTTTAATCAAATTATCTATGCTCTTCTCGTAAAATCCAGCTGGTTTTGACTTTGATTTTTTTGTTTCAGGTCGACGAACAGAGGGATACTATTTTGAAGAGGGATGCATTGAGAAAACGACATCACTTATGGGAACATCTAGTATAATAATTATTTTACTGATAAATTCCGCACTTTACTAAGGATTGGCTCCGATATTGGCTTTGAAACTTATATAGATTATGATGATCTCAACATGTGGTTTGAAGTATGCTTAGATAGGGTAAAGTATTTAACATACTATTTTGCAACAATAATAAAAATAATCATAATTTTGCTACCCACTCATACGATTCTTATTCAAATGCTCTAATTCTGACTTATAACCATATGTTATTTATTCGTAGAAAAAAATCTTAAATCGATGGTCTGCGTTCAGAACCATTAACACATTACATGCGGAGCACTTTTTCGCGCGCGACCAGGACACCACTCTCGAGATATTTTAACCTTTGTGATTCGATGTTTCAATAAGGTGTATTATATTGGAAAAAATATATCCGCAAAAAAAAGCCAAAAAAACATGACGTAATAACTTTTTAGCTGACGTTAACTAAAAAACAGTATTATCAATCAAATATGCTTCCCGCAATAAGCCACCAGCCGACATATTAATATGCTTCCCGTAGTTAATGTGTTGAGAATACAAGGAGCGTATATCGGCAGCTCAAAGAGACTCAGCCCCTTTATACCACCAATTAAGAGTTGATTAGGTGCTCTTTGGAAGCGACTATTGAAAAATTGTGTCAGAAAGTGCCGTGAATGTTGTTGTCTTCTCTTCAAAAGGAAGCTCAATGAAAATATCGTCAAATGAATTTGAAACTCTTTGAGTGTCCTAATTATTTGAATACAGAATTTTTATAGTTGAAATTGGTGGCATTGAAGACAAGTATATATTATCTTAAAAGAAAAAAAGGTGAATACTAACAGATCTGATATGATCTGCAATTTTCTTTGCGTAAATGAAAATGGATTTCTAGGAGAGTGTTGATATATTGTTATTTTTTAACAAGGTATCATAAGCCAAATAAGCATAGGGACCTAGGGACGCGGTCCCAAAAGTAACCGACCTAACGCATAGAAGCCGGTTGCTGTTTTAAAAAAAATACTAAATAAAAAACACCCGCACGCTACCATGATATGTATTTAGTACACCGTATGAAATTTTGAAAAATTCTGAATTCCGTATCTATTATATTTCATATCGATATTCATATTATTAGAGTCGAGTTGTAGTAAATACATCACGGTAAAAGAAAGGTTAGATGATTGCACTACTCGTCTTGATGACTGCACTATTCGTCTTCCACCCCAAAAATGGTGAAGAAAATCCACAAAATGATATTGGATGACCGTTAACTGTAAGTGCGCACGATAGCAGATATGATAGTCCTTTCAAAAAATTCTGTACATAAGATATTGAATGAAAATTTGCACATGAGAAAGCTGTGCGCAATATGGGTGCCGCGTTTACTCATAATGGAACAAAAACAGCGTCATAATAATGTTTCTATCGAGTGTTTGGCGATGTTTCACAGCAATGAGGTCAAGTTTTTGCATCAATTCAGGATGAAACATGGGTCCATCACTTCACATTTGATGCAAACGAACTTGGAGACGAGGGAGCTTGGAAATCTCTGAGCGAGGGGTAGAAACTAGCCAGGTTTTATAATTTAAAATTAAAAGGCTTCCGTGATCGTATAGATCATGGTACGCACTTATCCCCTAAATGTCGCAAAAAGTTCTAAAAGAAGACGGAGTGGTCACAAGGTCTATGTATCCAACTGGTCCGCTTTTCGGACCGCTGACATGACGAATGGACACCATATCTACGGAACGATTACGAGCTCTCATTAAAACGAAGATGTCCGAAGAAGATTAATTAATGTAAAGTAGAATTTTGCGCCTCAAGCGCAGTTTCACTCGTGGCGGGCGCCTGCTTTGCCACCCCCTAGTTACGACCTTGCATAGATGATCTCTATAGGAGAACTGTTTTTATTTTTTCATAAAGAGCATTCTTACACGTTGAGTTCGAAAAGAGACAGAGACGGAGAGAGTATCTTGCGTACATCATACGATTGTATAGATCGTTAACCCAAATGTATCGACTAATAATGATATGTGAATGATATAATGAATCGATTTCAAGTGTATTGTTTATGTTTACTTGAAAAAAATGACCGAATATTGTGCGCTATTGATAGTGTTTATTTATTTATATACAAGCGTCGTACACGCTGCGACGGTCCTGACAGATGAGTGGATTTATAGCGGACATACAAATATAGCATCTAATGATTTAAAATTGGGTCATTGTACGTTTTATGAATAGAGATGAATAATAAGTTCCATTCTGGGAATTCATCCCTTGAAGTTTAATCCCACGCTGGACCACTCAATTAAATTCGATGTGAAATACCGAGAATATCTTCATAAGCTGAGAATTATGCCAAAGCTATCAAACTTATCGGACAGGTTGACTTTCGACGAATTACATGTTACAAGAAAAGCACTTTTCGCAAGTATTGACAGCGACGAAATACCGGTGTCCGGAATCAATGGGGTTAAGCATTATTTACGCTGTCGTAATTGCCCATTGCATTGCGTAATAGAAATGCATTGCTTCTGGGTCAATTTTACGATCAAATTGATCTATTAAAACATGCAAAAAAATACCCGAACATTTCTCCGATTGAATATATATAATTTAGGCGATACTTCAATCATGAAGCGATTGCCGAAACTGAAGCCTATTTTGAGGTCAGAGATTAATTGTTCTACAAAAAAAGGCACCAAAATGTTAGATAAGCGTCGGAATTAATGCATTTTGATGAATGAAATCGAAGTTTTGCTTGAAATTTGTCGTCAATAGTGGCGCCAACTGCATGCCATCCTACGAATTTATTGAGTGATGTATTATTTGTCTAGCAAACAGATGAAAATATATTTGGGTCACATGCGAAAGACAGTCGATTAGCAAACGTGCGATAAAAAAACATAATCAAATAAATCGATCAATATTGTCCTTCAACGTTATCATCGATTTTCATATATTTATATATATATATATATTTAGAAAAACTTTGATTTGGCCAATAAGGAAGATGATTAGATCGCATTGGAGCATACGGTCTGCTGATCGATTGTCACGCGTGAAAGTCCGTTTATCTTGAGCTGTGAAGAGTTGACGACATGAATTATCATCTCGAACGATTGAATTCAATGGTGATTTCGCGGTCATCATTTTGTCGACGACCAAAGCAAGGACCAACGTCCAAAGCACCACAAAATCAAAATCGTCGCGGTCTTCCGCAACAAAACTTACCTGTTCTTGTCCTTCGCTGGTTCTCCTTCTGCATCAAATGCCACTACACAACAGTTGCAAAATCACAGATATCGGATTTGCGAAAAAAATTCTTCACTTTGCGATATTAACTCAATAGTTTACGCGACAACTATTCATGCTGTCGTACTGAATTGTTTGCACAAACACACGTGTTACTTTAGCTGATTAAATATCGAATTCATTGCCATTTTCTAATTTATCGCACATATTTTTCCGCTATTTTTAATTTGAATGGAGAATCCAAGGATATAGACGATGTTCAATTTATGAGCGTCTGTATGAGTGATTGTTGATTCGCTCAAGTGAGTCGAGTTTGGACGACGCCGAAGTACGCGTCAGTATCGAACTGATGATAAAGCACGACTGTGGACATATGGCCAAAGTCAAGTCAACAGGACTGACGATTGCATTTGTTTAACCCTTTGCTTCCGTCAAACTGCACATGCGTTTGTGTGGGATGCTTTTAACTCATTCGTCGCTACGTCCACCAGATATGCGCGACGAGCGTTCCTCCGCGGAGGCGCCGTCGCGTAATTTTGGTGGATATTTTCTTCCTCTGCTTGTTTAATATCTATTTAATGGAATTAGCTCATTCAAATATAAAAAAATATTTTTCTTTTCATTATCGGGTCTAGCATTTTCTAACCACAACCATTCTCTTACGCGAAGTTCCCAGAATATTCTGATTTGAGTATAAAAAAATACTGATATGTTTGCAGAAAAAGTATTCTTTTCAATCGAATGAAAATTCTGGGGTAAGTGCAGTGAAATCTTAAACAGTTTCCTAAAAACAAATCTAAATACACATTTCTAAAACGACTTACAAATGTTAGCTTTACAAACGTATTCCAGACGATAACTGTCTAAATATCTTTCGAGATCCACCTTGAAACTTGCATTCCTACCCTTGTCTATTCGCACTTGTTTATCTTCACATTGTTTTCGTTAGTTTGGCTAATGACAGAGTAATTGGTAAAGATTATCGATCTAAAATAATTAATAACAGCCGAGAGAAGATGTGCCACATGTTGCATTCTGGTCGTCCGTGTTTATCCCGTGCGTTATAATATCACATCGCTATTCCTTCTGTTTACGTTCCGACTGTCCGAATTTGGGCCCCGCGAGAAACAACACTGATTCAGGCTGGGCGACGAGAGTGTTAAGGTTGCTGACCCAAGACAAAATTCCTTTCGGGAATGCGCCGCCGCTCGGATCGGGGATCGATCATTTAAAAAGTGCCCTCATCGTTCGCTCAGATCAACATGCAATTGCCCTATACGAGAAGATGTTAAATACCAATAAACAAAATGCGTAACTGATATAAAACACCATAGTATTATCAATTTTATATATGTCGTATTGAATCAATCTAAACTTATAGCTCACCATAGACGCCTTTAGACCGGACGATAGCGTTGAGTTGAAGGAGGAGGAGACCAACACTACGCTCATAGGCATCAATCGCAGCTGGGGTAGCCCAGCTAACATGAGTTGGGTGTGCGGGTCACCCTGTGCTGCGTACCCATAAAGTGGTATATGAAACAGCCAATTACAGTAGTTAGTGAAGACTATGTCAAAGACTTACCACTATCCTCAACGGCCTGGGCATACATGGAGGTCAGTTTTAGGGTTTTCGGACGGCGACTCGTTTCCGTGGCTAGGTACTACAAATGACCGAACCGATACAAGGACCATGGGGAAGGGGTAGCCCCTGGAGTCCATCATCTGCTGCAGCCCCCTTCAAACTGAGGTTGGACTCGTGGTGGCAGTGACCTCGCGTAGTAGTTCCTTGGAACCTTAGCATAACCTTTGTCCTTCCTCCTTCAACACACCTTCGGGAGCATGTGATATTTCTGCGGAAACATCACCTCCTTTGGAGGGCGCATAGTGAAAGGGGTTGGTACCTAGAAGGTCTACACGTAGTATTACTAGTAGGGTCGAAAGACCACAAAAATGTGGAGTACCAGGCAACGTGTGAAAAACATGAGACGACTGGAATGTCACTTTTCATCGAAATCACCATCCTCAGTCATGAGGAACATAATATTATTCAATCAAACTTTCAATGTAGCTCACTTTTGTAGTGGCATACTTTGAGCGTTCCCACATCAAAATTAAAACAAAAATAGAATACTGGACTTTTAGATTGTGTATAGAATAAACTATGGCAGGATGTCATGGGGACTGTTATTGTGGTTAAGATATGTGAATAAATATATTAGTAATTTTTGTTGTTGATTATATCCTTCATTAATAAACATCAGTGGTCTCCAAGTTATTTCTATTTGTTTGTGAATTCATCACAGCCTTTAGTTATATATTTATTAGACCATCGAATGCCTTCACAATTTCTATTATGAGTTCCTAAATGGAATGCTAAATGAAACTAAATGTTCGGCGTTATTCTTCGAGTGTAATAGATCTCTCCCATTCTAAATCCAATATTTCTTTATTGTGTGAATTTCTTCATGCAGTCACAATTTATACTTAAATTTTAAAACACGATCATAAATGATGTTGTTTAGCTGAAAATACGAGGGTCTTTTAGATAGTAAAGTTATAATGGCCCCTGAGTTTTTATTTCCCATTTTGTTCAACCACAGTAAATTCTTCCGATGGGGAGGTCGTGGAACTTTATGGTAGTGATGTGATGAATCGACAACATATCACGAAGTGGATAAGGTTATTCAGAAAAGGTCGTATTGATTCTCATGACGATGCGTGGGAGACATTCAGTAATTTCTGAAAAACGTGTGCAAAAAATTGAAGAACAAATATGAAATTACCATCGTATGACGCTTGACGACCTCAACGAAAAATTTCTCAAAGTCTCCTTGGTGATATTATGTCGAAAAAACTTGATTACAAGAACCTGTGCGCTAGATGGCTGCCCATAACCGTCTGAATTTTTTCTGGACTCTATCATGACAAGGGATGAGACTTGGGTGTGTCACCACACCCTAGAATCCAAAAGACAATCCAAAAAGAGCTGGCGGCGGAGGTCTATGACACTGGCATACAAAAGCTAGTACCCCGACTACAGAAATGCTTTGATCTCGACAGTGATTACGCTGGAAAATAGTTTAATATACGAAGTATATCCCGAAAGTAAGTGTACTGTGACAATAATGTTTTTGCATCGGGAAGAGATCATAAATGCACAACGATATTGTGAGACTCAAACTCAAAAGAACCATTCAAAACAAAAGGAAGGGTATGCTGAC
This sequence comes from Stenopsyche tienmushanensis, assembly GCA_008973525.1. Lineage (NCBI taxonomy): Eukaryota > Metazoa > Arthropoda > Insecta > Trichoptera > Stenopsychidae > Stenopsyche > Stenopsyche tienmushanensis. The sequence goes on from WACJ01000043.1 coordinate 643,797, forward strand.
TAGAAGAGTTTGCTTGTTGCACGACAACGTCCGTCCTCACAGTCTTAACCACCAAGGCCTTTTTGGACTTATTTGGTTGGGTTGTTTTGAACCACCCCCCGTATTCCCCTGACTTGGCGCCTTCAAATTATCATATTTTCCCCTCTCTGAAATAACACATGAGTGCGATTAAATTTTTCTATCGACGAGCAGGTGCAGAAAGAGGTTCTGAAGTGGAGGAAGGAACTGACGAATACACTTTTTCTAAAAAAAATATTAAAAGATTATACACCTACTTTTGGGATTTTTCATATTTGTGAAGTATCCCGTGAATTCCATTTTCCGATCTTACATAAATGTTTTAACCTTACTTTCAGGATGACCCTCGTAGTTTTTTAACTGTGCCAACGAATTTGGGAGATCGGAACTCGATCGTCTCGAATCAAGTTTACCTTAATTTTCTGAATCTGAAAAACTGAAGCGATCAATTAAATCATTAAGGGCCGCCTATCAACAATTGGATTTGCTATCATAATTAAAATGTAACTTAAAAATAGTGATAAATCCGCTACTTAACTGCTGTTATTCATGGATTCCAACTTAAAATTTCCATTAAAATAATCTTATCCTAACTTTAACACCATATGGAAGGCAAATGGGAAATCACCACATGAAGAATCTTTTCACTAGAAAAGTATCTTAAGGGGATCACCTACATCCGACAACGGATACAATATTTTACAAAGAAGAAGATAACATATTCATCGATATACTCGTATCAATGACGTCAATGATTTTCTGAGCAAAATCTATTTAAAGAACTCTGTAAGGATGAATTCTTATTGTGAGGTTCTTCTTTTCCTTGAAAACATATTTAGCTGCATTATTATGAATCATACTATTTGTTTTCCTTAATCTAGTTAGGATTCTCTATAAATGCAGGATGAATTTTCATATTTGCGGAACGATTTAATTTGATTGTTTTTTAAACAGCCCTGCTGTGCTATATCTTAGTCTTATCCAAATGTCGGCATGCCTGTCTTTAGAATTTTAGTTCCATTTGTCTTAACATTTCTCTGCAATGGCAAATTTTCAACGCTTCTTTCAAGCAGACTGAAAGTGCAGACTGGCATGAAGTTGGTTTAAATTTTGAAACTTAATGACCTTAGTCACATGAATTCAAACATATAATGTAATTATTTCTAATTATTCATACTGAGTTCTTAGATTGTTAAATTATCATGTTATTTGTTTCTTTCGTATTCACCTTCAGGCCATGAGCATTGATGAAATCATTGACCCTGTCAATTAATATTTTGAGGCTTGAGGCATTATTTGCAAATATTATATAGTATCATCTACTTATCGAATGTTGTTGATGATTATGTTATTAGATTTTGATCTTCAATTATTGTTACTGTTGTATCGATACCAGTATACTCATGCTTTAGTCTTTAAATACAATTGTTTAATACTTTTGGAACAGAAGGCAATCTTAACTAACTCAAAAAGATTGCTTTCCTGTCAAATAAATAACAGTAGTTATTGACATATGGTGTAACGTATCAGCGTGATAAAATACAAAAATGATAAACCCAATATAAACAGAAATAATATGAACAATAGCATTGGTATCCTTGAGCTTGATAATTATGCGGATCATGTGCGTAAGAAGCTCAGACAACAAATCAGGCGTTTTTAAGTGAGCGTCCGGAATGTGTTAATATCGAAATGATTTTGATTTTAAATCTTCGATAAGAAGTTTTGTCTCATATGATCCATCCACCAGATTTGACTTCAACAGACTAACACTTCTTCAGATCCTTTCAGTATACGTTTTCTGGTCAATACATCAAGAACGAAAATGCATAAATGATTTTGTCGTTAAATATTTTTTATTTAGGCGCATTTGGCTCCGAAACTATGGCAAAAGGCCTTGAACGCCGAAAAGGCACTGGGGTTGGCCACTAAGTCCCTGTGGCCAAGAGGTCCAGAAAAAGGACCTCTGATGCGGCACAGGAGAGCCTCTCTCTCGGCCTATATGCCCAAACACTACTACAAAACGTGATCCGCGTCCATGAAACGATACCCGCACACACAGTCCGAAATATCTTTTATTTTCATTCTTGCCAGGTATGCCGCAAAACGGCCGTGCCCCGTCAGAAATTGGGAAGTCCAGTGATCGTGGTTAACCCATTTTAGCTTGAGGCGAGATGAGACTGAGCCAAAGATGCGAATTAGTTCTAAATTATTTACTCGAATTATGATGTAGGCTTTGTATGTGGGTCCACCGTTAAATGCTTTTTTTTGCGCAAATAAATCACATGGGTAAATACAAATAGGTACCGAATAGTATTCGAAAGACGCACATACGCGTAACCCGGCGGGAATGTGTTAATCTTAAGTATTTTAAGATGATTCAATATCTGTGGATTTCAATTGTAAAATTCGTTGGTACGATTAGTTTTAACGCCATGCTTTAATTTTTTGCTTGGGGTGTTAAATTTTTAGATAAAATAAGCGAAATCAGCCATTTAAATTAACTACAGCGGTCAATTTTACAATGATGTTCATCGTCTTCTTGGCCTCTTAGAATTTTAATTTTTCCATTACTAATTGGTTCAATTTATATTTATTATACTTCATTGCGAATTTCCTCTTCTCGATTATACTCAGAATTTGTGTTTTTTACTAAGCTTTCAAGAAATACGCAGGAAATTCTTTGTCTAAGAACAATCCACCCGATGGGTAATCTCATAATTAAAATTTGCAATCGTTCTTATTCGTCTATTAGTGGTCCGAAAAGCGGACCTATTGGACATACAAACCTTGTGGGTACGCCGTCCTCTTTTGGGGCTTTTAGCGGCATTTTTTATGATTTCTATCAGTGTTATTTTAAAACACACATTATAATAGTATTTAATATATTGCATCTATAGTGTTAGTTAATTTTAATAAATAATTTGGTTTTCCAGGGTGAGGAGGAGGGACGGAAGTTAGATACTTGCCACGGGCACTTCATACTCTTGTTACGATTCTGCCATAAGGATTCTGTGAAAGGCTTGAATCATTTTACATAAATGTAGCTTGTTTGACAATCCAGGATTTAATTTTCATATGGTTAACATTCTAAGCATTGTACCCATATGCTATTTAAATATATTTTGCTAGTATTTACGATATAGAAGATGGTGGTACAAAGGTCTCAATCGATCCCATTTGTTAAATATTGAGAAATTCTCTTTTGTGAAGAGTATTTATTTTCCATCGATAGTTTGGAGCAGCGAGTGGACTTGAGAAAGCCATGGACTGCTCGGGTCTTGATTTAGACTACCCAAACGTTCAAGTTTTTAGATCAAAACATGAATATCATTACACAAAAAGGTTCAAAGGATGCATTTATGTGCGAATACACAAAACATTCAAGCGCAGAATTTGGACCCTGTAAATATTGATGTTTATATTTTGCATGGACGAAATCTTTTGGGTTCAGAAAACTCATTTCAATGACTTTTTTAAGCCACTATTTTGAAAAACGCCAACAAAACGAATAATCAATTGATAGAAAAGGTCATGGCTAGAGTGGAAGCAATTGAGATAAGATATCTGTAACATTCACTTACATGTATAGAATCTGAATTCAAATACCAATACTCTCATTGAATATATTAATATTTCCATTGGGATGCTTCATATTGAATATTGTCTTTATATTGTTATTGCAGATTTATGCATAACTTTTTTTTATTGTACAATAACTAAATTTTAATGTTTGCTTTATTGTTAATAGTCGTTAAAGCCATTTTTGTAATCGTGTAACAAAACGTTGTGAAAACATTATGTGCCCATTAATTTAAAACAAACTATGTTTCATGACGGTCAACAATATATAAAACATGCTTGCGTTGGAAAACTTTAAGTTAGATACGCTTAATTGTTATCGGCGTCCGATGGTAATTAAGATTCTAACATAAGTATATAAATATTATGAACTCCACTTTTGTTAAACGATATGATTTCTAGTAGAAGTAATATTTATAAAATCAAGAACTATGATTTCATACTGTTTATAGTCGACTTATAGCATAACGACACTATTTTAATATAAAAATTCGAATGCAATACAATGCTTTTATAATTACTTAGAGGGCTTGATATAAATACTGATCTAATAACACAAAGGTATCAGAATCTATTAAACAATTGTGATTAGCATAAAATGACGTCTATATTCATCAGTCTTGAAGTATCAACGACGACTCTTATCAAGAATTTGTTGCTCGCTAAAAACATTTCCATATTTGATTTATAGTTTAGTTTGCTGTAAGATTATAAATCATAAATTTAAGCAAATAATAGATATCAAAATAAAGGCAATCAATGATGCAATGATTTCTTTATCTACACAAGCCGACCCTCGAGTCAATGATCTAGCGATATATATCTCATATTGCCATAAGTGTTGAACACCAGGTAGCATGGTAAAGTAAATGATTGGTCGATAAAGACATCATAAAAATTTGAGCAATAGATTTCTAATAATGTGTAATATAAAGAAATTTTATTGCAAATAACAATCATCAAATTGTATCTGCAGTAATTGATGATTGTGTGTTCAGACTATGAAACTGAAAGAGGAAGAAGGTAAACGCTATATTTTTGAGACACTTACGAATGGAAAGCTAGGCTTCAAAAATGGCTCGGAGTGGGTGGGAACTTTATGAAAAAATCTTGGAGCCCAAAGGTTTAACTATCCCTTGCTATCTATGCCTTATTTTTTTTATCGAGGAGTAAATCATTCATTTTCGATATCCAAAATACCAAAGCAATCATATAAACATGAAATAACTATTTTATTAATAGGTCTGAGAGAAATTATATCGGGACTATATGCAAATGCACACTTCAATACATTTCATAACGAAAGCACATCAAAAACACAAACGATAAAAGCATCAAATTGAAACAATACAACAACAATACGGACAAAAAAAAACAACAATTCTCCTATAACATCTCTTTATATTCAAGAAACAAGCAGAAAAGTTACACGCAGATAAAATTTAGCATCAAACACATCATCTGATATACCACTGCATAAATTCGAATTACACTAAATACCTTATATAAATATTAGGGTACAATAGGTAAATTTACTATTAGAGTAATTTGTGCGTTAGTTACTTTGGGCTAAATGCCCTCTCACTATCAATTAATATACAATTTGTAAACAGTTAATTTATTTATATTTAACAATATAACATCATATTTGTCTCCGTATCATATTTTTGTTTCTCTATGACATTTAAAATACATACAATTATCATTTAATTTAAATCGAGGCGATACACATTTCCTTCCCACCTACGTTACAGACACATCTACAGGTACCATTATACTTTAAATACGCATTAAACTATGAATTTCGAGTGACAACAGTGAGAAATAAAGGTTGGTTTTTTTTCACGCGCGAATTCCAAATCAAAATTACAAAACACGACGGACCCACTTTAATGAATAAATAAAATACAATCGAGGTGCTTGAAACTCGCATGGTATATTAGCACATTGCGTATGGGGAGCATATTTTTATGAATTACGCCATGTTTTTATTTTTTTTTTACCACGGGCAAACGCATACGATATTCACTTGTACGTAAGGTATTATAATTGGAAAGAAAACCATTACTTTTATGTATTTAAGGATGATATTTGTATGTTTCCATTGTATTTTTTAAAAAAAAAATACAATGGAAACGTTTATGATAAAATTTAAAAATAACCAATTCGAATTTAATAAAATAACTATGATATTTCAACAAAGCGACAAATTAAAAAAGATCAATTTTTTTTTATAAAACTTATCTCTATCATGTTTATACGAATCTATTCCTATTATAGTACAATTTCAAAAAATATTACAACTTTTAATTTATCGAGATGTGCTGACGATATAAATTTATTCGCCACCAAATAAATACATAGAAAAATACAGACAATGACTAACGAGAATCATATTCTACAGAGACTTACAGCAATATTGCATATACAATGGGATCAACCAAATTGATACGGATTTAAATAGCTCTCAAGACAGTTTTAGAAGGTCTTTGACATTGGGATTATTTTGAATAAAATGAATAATAACGCTATTTGGAGATATTTTTCTACTAAATATATAAGGCATGATTGCGTTTGATTGCAATTATTATACGATAAAATAAATTCAACTAGAACGAAATGATGATTGTTCAAATTTCAAATTGTAAACCTTAATTATTATTTTAATGCATCAATCGAAATGATCGACTATCAAATAATAAGCACAGCCATAAAAAAATAAAATAAAACATTACATTCATCTTCATACGACACACACAATTAGAGACGATCTTAGTCCTCTACGATTAGTACACTATTAATACTTAAATTGCTGCCAATGAATAAATTCTAATATATAGATTGAATTACATAGATGTCTACGTTAAAATCTATAGGAATGTAAAATAATGAATTTTAAATATTTTATAACTATGCTATCTAAACAATTCATACAATTATTAGACTGGATCAACTGATTTTGGATTTGTTAAAGATTACAAATCGATAAAAAGGTACAAATCCACAGATTCAATTCGATAAATATCAAATAAATCTTTAATCATTGTTAAAATAAAAATATATCATTGAAACGTCGATAAAAATGCTGATAATTTACAAATTAGCATACAGATGTATGTAATGATTTAAACAAAATTATACACAGATTTCGTCACTCTTCACCCTAACCCGGTAATGTCTTAGCGAAGAAAGGAGGTACTGAACTCTTTGCACTCCACAAAGCCCTTTCCAGTAGAGTCAAAAAGGTCGTCTAGAGTAGTTTTCCGCTGCCGAAGAAAGCTACTCAGTCTTTACCTCCTAACATTCTCTATCGAGACGGCCGCGAAAGCGTTTGTCGATACGTTCATTCAGGATACCACTGGGTGTTAAACATATCAAGACACAATGTATGAAAATCGGAAGTTTTTATCGCGAAACAAGAAATCATAGTGTTAGAAAAGCCAGCACAAAACAATAAATGAGTAAATGAAGAAAATAAATTAAATATAATTTTATAATCCTGTTCTTTCGCACGATATAAAAAAATAAGATAATATCTATAAAAAATTAAGTAAAAGTGTTCAAGTGTAAAATTTGGCACTTCTGGCAAATTGATGACAAAATGAGTTTGTAGACATCCATATTTTTTGTATATTTTGTCTACTTTTTATCATTCCTGTAAGCGTAAATGAAATACAATCATAACGTTAATTTAGTTGCGTTCCAACAATAACGAATGCTGAAAATCAGGTAGACATAAAATATGTATACAAAAAATGTGTGCAAACTCGCTTTGCTAATATTTTTTAAATAACATCAACCGCCACCATGATCTTTCCACTCTTGCAATTAATTATTTAGCGTTCGTTTATACGCATAAACAGTTTATAAATATTATATGAAAAAGCAAATGATTGCTGGTCAACATCTCCATGCGGAGAATTGTTCAAGAGAGCACGAAACAAAAGCGGACATTGCAAAGATGCAATTCATAAATTCTGAAAAACAGAAATACATAAAGTGGAAGGTACGACCTCCATAATTGTTGTAAAATCATCCAAAATACAATTGTGTTATTTTAAGAACAGTATAGATACTTCAGGTATATTAACGAATGCAATAAATTTAACTGCATATATAACATTTTTTGCGAAACCCTACGAACAGGCTACAAGAATAAAATGTTGTTAACGTGTTATACGAAATGGTTTTTTTTTATTTATAAATTATATATATTTTATTACTACATTTGTGTAGCATCTGTATACTACCCTCTTTATTATTGTTTTACACATCATTGAGAATACAAACAAAAAATCAAAGTTATTAGACATATTCTACATCTTTCTTTCTGTTAAAAAAATCCAATCGCGTTAGTATCATTTAAGAATGAATGGCTAAGTTATTGAATTGCAACGCCTATATGTTGTCCCTGTATAATGTTTACAGGTCTTTTCAAATGACGCATTTTAACATAATAATTTTTGAAAAATCAGTGTTGTACTAAAATGTGATACAACATGTAAAACTATAATTTTCGAATACATTTATAAATAATGTAACTTATGATAACCCAAAAATTAAATATTCGACTAAAACTGATAGCCATTTTAATGGAACATATGAAAATTAATGACTGCCTCATTCTATTCTTTCAATGCTTCTTTGACATGTTCAGGAATGAGAACCGTAAGTGCATTGTGCAACTGAGCAGTAGGCGCAGCCAATACTCCCGAACGATTCGGCCGAGGAGCATTTGCACCATATTTATAAGGACGCCCTAAGATATCTGTAAGATTGCCGCCGGCAGCTTTTAAAATAGCTTCCGGCGCACACGTATCCCATTTCTTACAGCCGCTAGACGCAAATACATACGCCGTTGCTGTCCCTTCTAACAACTGCAACACCTGTAAAAATAATTTTTAAATTGATTGACTGCAGTCAAATATATTTTTTAAATAGGCAAGTTTATAGATACCTTGTATCCGGCACCGCCAACCCTTAAGACTTTTTCAGGCTTCATAGCTTCTAAGCAACTTTCGGCTAAGGTGTTGGAATGGGAGCGCGATGTCGTCACAATGAGCGGCATGGGCTCTTTCATAGACGGCGACAATGTCAATCCTTCAACTCCATAGCCTTGCAGTCCCCAAATAGTACGACCGGTGCCGTCTTCAGTATTTCCACCCCAATAAGGTTGGTGCATAACACCACCGACAGCTTGTTCGCGGACTGATATTCCAATTAACACTGTTACATGCTCCAAAAATCCTAGAAGGCGAAATTTTAAAAATGAGTGTAAATGTATCGAAACAATAAATAATCGAGATTGTTTCATCATTTAAAGTAATATATTTATTGCGTAAGATATTGATCGTTCAAAAAATACGTCCCGTTTTTTAGATCAGTTTTATAGGCGCAAGGAAAAAAAAACTGATGAGTTCTCGACGAGTTTTATCTTCAATCTCTCAATAGATTGGGATTTGTCTACATCAAATCCTGTAGAACGTCGTTATCCAGTATTTCAGCCCTCTGATGACTTGATTCATCCAGCAACGATAAATTGCTTAATCAAAATCTGGCACACTACCACTTTTTGTTTATTTTTTCATAAGTTTTCTAAACAAAAATGTAAAAACGGTACGTGTTTTTGGAACTATCAATACGTTTGATTTTGTGCGTGGATTCGCAGATTTCTTATTTAAAATGTTGTATTTCCATTCACAAAATCAAATTTGATTGATAAAACAATCAAAATATCTATTAACGCATTTATAGACAATTCTACAGGATGCAATTTAAAAACAGTGCAATAAAACCTGCAACACTTCATGTCATTTAAATATGTAAATATGCATTGCTTGAATTGAAATATAATTATTTATATTTCTTAACCCTTTATAGGGCAATGGTTAACGTTTTAACCACCGTGCCATTTATAACTTGCAATTCAAATTAACACGTCATTATGCATCTTCTAGAATGATTATTGTTAATAAATCTATTATAAAAATGAGAAGTTGTTTATTTTTGACGGTCTAATGCAAGATTAAAATTTTAATAACTCGATTAAGGATATTAAGAATACAGTGGAACCTCGGATTACGAGTTTAATTTGATCTGGACCCCCAAAAATATTGTTGCAGGATAGGAATTGTGTTGGGATAAACTCCTCCAAAATATTATCCTGAAATCAGAGGCTTCAGAGGAATATTATTATGCAGCAGGTTTTTTTTTTAATCTCAGGATCAGCAGCAGAGTCTATCCATTCGGTAAACAGCTCTTCGTTGATCCATGCCTTGCTGTTTGACCTCCGCATAACGCGTCTTTCGCTTGTGCGATTTGTAACCCGAAAAACTCGTAACAAAGAACACCAGTAATCCGAGGTTCCAATCTTAGAGCCAATAATTGTAATTGCAGTTTGAGCACAATAAATAATAACATTTTTGTTAATGCGCATAATCATTAGTTAAGTTTTATCATCTAAATATATATTTAATAAAAATTATTGCTTTAGCTTTATTATAATTTAATAAATTAAAATATGAAGTAATTATGAGACTGATAAATGATGACAATTATTTAAACAAGTTAATTGTTCGTTCGTAATTGTTCAGCTAAAATTGACGATGGACATTTTTGACTAAAGTTTTAAGGTAAAAAAGGCTCCGAAATGTTTAGTTTATTCGAAGCCTTTATTGAATCTTCAGAGAGTTCCAAGAAATAATGTTTTCTTCTGGACGAATGACTGTTAAAACTACTCAAACATCGTTTTGTATTATTGTATTTTTAAATGTTGAAATATCAAAATCAGCTTCAATGAATAACTGGCACGAATAACATGCAAGAAAAATCACACAAAAAATAAGGGAACTAATATTGTATTATTTACCTTGTCTCCATAATTAATAATTGACTTTCCTACGAAAATTTAATAATGAATATAATAAACAATTTAGAGAAGCTATGGTATGGCTGCCTATGATTTGATATGGAATTTAAGAACCATATGATCATTGATCTTGCCTTAAAGAATACTTGATAGCTATTAACTTTTCTCATCAGAAAAACACATGGAAAATATATCAAACAAGATGTACAGGGTGCGGCACGGAAATTACCTTATTTTAAAAATGAATAACACACACAGTATAAAAGATGAAGACCCTCCTCTGATACGAACTGTATATTGGTTCCGCTAATCAGGGCAATGCCATCCCGCTCGCAAAAGTACACAACAAGGTGCAAAACCGAACTTAATTCATATCCGCGAGGATACGTCCATTCTGTACTTTGAGCGCAGAAGACTAGGTTTGTGTGTCCAATCGGTCCACATTTCAGACTGCCGACATTTCAAATGAGATAGTATTGGAGATATCAATTCAATTCTAAGTTGTCGAGTTCAGCTCCATCGAATGGAAACCCCAAATTAAAAACTTGGGGATGACTTTGGACAGAATACTAAGGTAGATAGCGCCGTGTCTGGGGCTCATGCACGCGGGTTAGCAGCTATGAGGGCACTGTGCTCCATTTTTCGTCGACGCAGTGCTCTTTCGGCCTCCAATAAACTATTAATATACAAAACTCTGATTCGACCAATAATCACATACGCCGCTCCCGTCTGGAGCAACATAAGCAACTCCAAATTGTACAAAACAAAGCTGTACAAAATTTCACTAATTTCCATACACCAATCTCAAACGAATGCATAAAAATATTAAGCTTCCTTTTATAAAGGAATATTTTTATAGGCTAACACATTTACACAAAAATCCCAAATCGACTCATTTCAACACTCTGCAATTACACCAAACGAAACAATCATTTCAGATACGTGCACATGATGCCAAAACATATTTTATTACAGAAGATAATCATGAGTGTGAGATATATAAATGGATATATGTTTGATTGAATTATTTATTTTTAGTTTGTAAGATAGGTTTTAAGGAAGTATATCATCGCAAAAGGGTTCTAAGTTTTCTATTTTTTAAAATTTATTAAAAGCTAACATTTATATTTGTAATTAAACTTAATGTGTATGTTAATCAAATTTTATTTTTATGAATAAAGGTTTGTTAAAATTCATAATATCTCACTAAGGCGGCCTCTGTTCTATGTTCAATGCATTGAGCATTGAGATAGACAGTGACCCACCTCTTACCCGAGCTGTTTATTGGTCCCGCTATTCGGGACCATGCCAGCCCGCTCAACAAAAGTGCACCCAAGGTGCAAAACCTGAAATTATACTGTCTGCGAGGACCCACTCTTTCTCAACACCGATGGCCACTTACGCTCTAAGCGCGGGGGGAAGCTAGCTAGGTACTTGAATTTATCAATTAGACCTAACTAAAATATATACATAGATATTGAAAAAGAAAAAAAAAAAAAAATAATAATAATAATAAAATAAATAAACAAATGAATAAATAAAATAAAAATAAATAAAAGAAAGAGGTATAATAGATATATATATATATATATATACATTATGGGAGAGGGGGGGGGGTTGCCTAGTCTCGCTCGCGACGCTCTTGGCGCGAGCCACCTGATTGAACTAGCCGCTGGGGGTGCTATCATGATCGATGGGATCATAGTAGCCCCCAGGAACGCATTTTTGTCCAAAAATGCTACAAAATACCCTGAATGCCCTGAACGAGGAGGGAGTGGCCACCAGGTCTGTGTGCCCAACCGGCCCGACTTTCGGGCCGCTGACACTACGAAAGAGCGCCTCGCGATCGGACGCCATGCCCGGACATGTCCACAGAACGTGGTCTGCGTCCATGTCCGGATCGCCGCATGGACACTCCGAAACCGGGGATAGTTTGAACCTATACAACGAAGCCCTAAAGCGCCCGTGCCCTGTGAGGAACTGGGACGTCCAGAAATCTGGAACGACCCAGCGGCAACGCAGGCGGTTTCTAACCGAGGGGAAGAACTTTGAGAGGTGGCGGCCGGAAGTAGACTCGGACCACCTCTCCTGCCAGCTAACTAACGAAGCCTCTTTCGCGCGTCGACGAAGATCGCCGAGCGCGTCAGAGGAACCTGCGTCGATCGGGATGCTCCTGCCGCCGATTTCCGGGGTCTCACCGTTTTCTGCGAGGAACCTCGCCGCTCGACATTGGATTTCCAAATCCAGGGGCATGACGCCCGCCAGCACCGGCAGACAGTCGGTCGAGGCCGTACGGTACGCCTTCGATAGAAGTATCAAAGCCGACCTTTGGCCTCGTAGCAGAATCTGCTTCACCAGCTGGATGCCGACCCTGTGCGCCCATGCTCCCGCTGCGTACGCTGAAATACTAAGGAAGATACCCTTGTACGCAGTCAACAGGGGGCGGCCTCTGATACCCCAATCGCTCGCCGCAATCCTCGACAGTCCACCAAAGGCATTCGCCGCTTTTTCTATGAGCATTGAGATAGTCGAGTTTTGAAGCTTCTTTCCACTCTTTCCAGCATCATCATCATCATAGTGCAGCCACAAACAGTCCACTGCAGAACTATGGGCTTCTTCAATATCCATTCACAGGAAGGGGTTACATCCATCACGTCTGTATCATACATTCACCTCCTCTTTCGCTCGATATTGAAGGTAGCATTACCACCGAGTAGATAAACTGAGTATCAGCTCTCCAGCATATTGACTGCTATGTTGTCGATAGCAGCATGAACATTGTTCTTTGAGCTAGGGTTTTTGAATGATCACTATAAACAAGAGATTTCAGATGATAATAAGGCGTCGATTCGATGAGGCGCAATCCTGCTGAAACCAGACATTCTCACATTCATTTATTTAAGTTTTGGTAAAAAAAACCTCTTTGATCATGTAGACATAACAAACAGAATTGACCATAACTTTCTGACCGTTTTTTTAAAAAAAACCATGGTCCAATGATACCAAATAATCGCACGTTAAGTCCCGATCTTTCAAATGAATGCCATCCTACCCTTCTTGTTATAACTTTTGCTTCAGGGTGTGCGTTTCAAATAAGGAAGTTTCCCTGCTGCACCCTGTTGAGAAACTTCAATACTCGACTATCTCAATTCATTGACCAGAACAGAGGCCACCTTAATGATATAATTTTTAAAACATAATAAATAAAAACTATAAATAAAACATAGAAAAAATAATTAAACTGATATCTCCTATACTGTTTGTGTTATTCATTTTTAAAATAAAGTATTTTCCCTGACGTACTCTATATTTTGTCATTGATTGATATTTTATATTAAAAATATATTTTAGTAAATCTTATCATATACAAAGCAAATTTAAGAAGTTCCAGGACTATCACTTCGGTGTCAACACTGACTTTATGCCATGCTTTTTTTAAGTTTTATCAAATTATACATATGTATTTAATTATATCTAATGAATTGTAAAATAGTCAATTTGATTAAAATTGTATTCTTGATCATTTTGAGAGACTAACTTTTAAAAAGATCATGGAGAACTCAAGCAGAATTGACTGAGAAAAAACCAGACCTATTCAATCGGATTTATAAGAAGGTCTACCTAATGAAAAATTTTATTCAACATTTTGTTGCACGTAGTCTTAGAACTTCTCTTGCTGCAATTGAAATACTATGATTATGTTTCATCCATAGCTGCCACCATTAAATATTATACAGTATAAAATTATTCTATTCGATTATTATTATTTGATAAATTTTCAATCGATTATAGTCATTTTCAGAATCCCAAAAAATTCTTCGCTGCAATAGACCGAAGCATTCCACTAAGCATATCAAGGAAAAGATAGATAGATAGATATTTACAATACGAGCGAATGTGATATAACAATGTTAAAAGATGAATAGCAGTCCCACAATCCGATATTAGAAACATTATACATCAGAAGGTTATCTTCACTCATACCATATTCAGAATGTAGTAAACTTAGGTACCACTTAGCACTGATAAACGGATGAGTAACATATGATTTCCACCGTTCCCAAGTATTGTCTTTTAGCATTAACGCACCTAAAATTAACAAATAATACATAATATAAAAACACCTACAGGGCAATCACAGCGAAAAACACTACGCAGTAATAAAAAGGTCTAGCATTTTCGGTGGATAAATAACGAAATCGAAACATTTTCAGAATAACAAAGAATTTATAAAATAATCAATGACGTGCTTTTGGGATGTTTTTATAGTACGAGCATATATAATAGAACCACGACTATCTACAAATAACACCATATATATTAAATACAATCAAAATGCTTCGATAAGAGTTCATAAAAACCCATCTTTTAATAAACCAATTTAAATTTTATCAAATAGAATTGCAATTTTAATAAGTTTATCAATGTGTAGAAGAACAATATGTTTATATGATTTTTTAATACCACTGTTAATGCATTTTTTAGAATACCTTCACGCGATTTTATTTGTTTTTTTCATAATAGTAATTAAAATTAGTAGTAAAATTAATTCACAATGAATGCTTTACAATATTTACATTCGGTGCTTTAATACAATTTTAAAATATCAGATCAATCCATAAATTCATGAGTTTTTGATAAAGGTACTGAATTATTTTAGCCAGAATTTGTGGGACAAAATTAAGACATCAACCTGTTAACTGCCACGTATGAAAAATAAAAGCCGTCACCATCCGTTATGATACTTTGAATATGATTTACTTATAATTACTCATCAATGGGTTAAAAAAATAATTTACGATTAATTAGTATATTGAATTCAATCAATCAATTAAGAGTAAAAATGAAATATAGTAAGTGCTGGTATCTCTAGTTAAGTTCACTCAAGACAGTCTCGATCGTTCCTGGAATGAGGTGTCTTTCGTTCGTGTTGTCTTGAAAGCAGGCGTTTGTTTTGATAACTAAGATACTCGCATCATTCTTATCGTTGACAAATTTTGTTATTCCTCCTTGACTGTTCTGGAGTGGTGTCATTAGCTGAGTGTCACCACTCCTTTGCAAAATCTATTCCTTCAAAAGTAAACTGGCAGACTTGCACGGTAACTAGTTAATAGGCAAAAATAACTGAACAACAAAAAGCAGATACCATGCAAGTTGAACATTAAGAAATATTCCAAAGAAATGAACGAATATTGTGTGCTATCAACAGTGTTAAGGTTCATTTAATGATCTTGGTTCGTTATGAAACTTGTTACACGCTGCGGCGGAGCTAACAGAAAAGTGGATTTACATTAGAGCTCTGCTCTCTATCTGCTCTCTGATTCGGAAGGCAACTAGAATTAAAATACCTGTGAAATATGGGTTCTTGTTAATCGGTCGAAGATGGTGATTAAAGGTGGCTTTTTTACATTAAAAGTTATCAGTATTAACGATAATCAATTTAATAATTTGCATGTTTTAAAAGTACACAGGAAGAAATGGACGGAGCTGATAATTTAAAAAAATAATTTAATCAAAATAATTGCTAAATCGTAATACAATAAAATATCGTTAACTTGGCAATATGAATCATCGAAGTTTTCAACAGTTCTAAAAAACGTATATTTTGGATCCTAAAATTAGATTAATGGAATTTCAATATAAAATTTCGTCGGTGTTCGTTATCAGGATAAATTATTATTGGAATTGATTTGTCGGCTTTTTTTAATTTCTACTGTAATATAAAAATTACGTAATTTGTATTTGTAAAAATCTATCTTGTATTTAGCTGCCGTGATTAGACTGCCATTCGAGTACTTCACAAAAATATATAAGTTAAATTGTAATGATTTAATATTTATGAATCAAATACCTTGGGTATATTCAGATGTACCGTCAAGAGGATCTACCCACACAACAATGTCTTCTTCGGTGATATTTTCAAGCATATCGGGACATTTTTTCTTTAGAACCTCTGGATCACCTTGTGTGATAAGCCAGTCACTAGGGACCTATATAATGTTATGAGATTTAACAAAATTAATTAACATATTAATAAATTTAACCAAATCACTGTGTTGAACATATATACAAATTAATCAAGTGTGTGTAATGGAAAACGGATGATGCAAAACTAAATATTTGATACCCGGTTCAATATTAATGAAGGAAAAACGAAGGTCATAATTTAATTAACTGCACTAAAACCTGATTCTACAAAATATGGACAGAAAAAAGTATCAATAAATTGAATATCAATTTCCACGTATTCCGATACGAGTAATTTTTTAATTTTATTATAAGTTTTCATATCCACTACCATTGAAATTACGTTTACTTTCTTAATTATATCTAATTTCTAACAGTTCTTCTTAGCTTCCACAATATTTGCAATAAAAGTATTTTTCATCCAGTCATACCTTCAAATTCAAAATATGTTCTAATCGTATTTTCCATATCTAATTTAAGTTCGTTAAGGTTACATCATCTTTCATAAATGTAATAACATGACAAAAGCCCTACCGTCCACCATGAATTCTTGATAAGAACAAGATTGACTCTCCTAGATCATTATAAAAATCCATAACATGGTTCAACTTAAAAATTATTTATTTATACTGTTCCAGAAATATTATTCGATCTTTGCTACATTTTTCTTTAAAGGATAATCATTTTATCACCAATGTTTTTTTAACAGGTAAATTGACTATTGTGGAAATATGATAAATAAAATAATCCATAAATATATGTGAATTATTCAAGTACCTCAATATCACTTACTCCTTCTTCTCCGATTATTGTAATGTTTGGAAATTGGCGGGATAATGATGCTACAATGCATCTTTGTGCAGATCTATCAGCTTCTGTTTGTAGATCGTCTTTACCCTAAAAAAAAAAAGTACAATTCATAAATGAACGAGACAAATACACTTCACCACAAAACATTCAAAAAAGATAACAAATTGTATTTTTAACCCATGCATTACCATGATATGTATTTGATACACCGTATGAAATTCTGAACTTTGTATTTATTATATTTTATATCGATATTCCTATTATTAGAGTCGCGTTGTAGTAAATAAATCAAGGTGAATGAGCTTTGAGGCTGTTTCGAGCTTCAACCTTTGGCTCAGTTCTGAGTGAGCTTCGAGCCAGCTTCGACTCAGTTCCGAGGGAGCTTCGAGTCTAATCAGGGCTCAGATTGAGTTTGGATTCACTTCTAAGTTGGAGTTTGGGTCTTCTACGCCTCACAGCCGCAGTCTATTCAAAGTGGAGCGAATAAACACGCTGTGGAGAGACAATTGTGTTTGAAATCAATCACCATTCACCCCCTGTAGAGTCCTTCTTGCCAATGTTACAAAGAACACAAGAACTGTGGGTATTAAGCATTTTTCTTCACGTTGAATAAGACAAGTGGTTGTGTTTAATATACAAACTGATCGTCGCTCTACCAAAAAGAGGTAATTTGAATCGACATTTTAGTTCTGCGCATGAACATTATAATCATGACCATCATCAAAATTCAAAAATAAGGAAAGAACTAGTACAAAATTCAAAGGGTGCATTACACTCACATCAATCATTATTTATGAATGTTTGCAACAAATCTACATCCCTCTATTATAATAAAAAAAATTATGTTAAAAATATACGAAAATACTAAATTTTACAAACACATGTTTATCTAATAATATTTAACATTTAAAATAAACATTATTATGTTTGAAGAAAGAAAAAACCTTAACTAAAAAGTTCTATAAGAATCATACTAGAAATTGATCACGAGAAAATTTTAAATTGGAAAGTAGCTCCCAAGGCAAAAAAAAAGGATGGACACCCTTGATCTAAGTTAAAAAATTGACAGAAGATCTGCCACAAGTCACGTTCTTGGAGTCCTTATTTATCCCGTACGTTACAGTACCATATCTCTATTCCAATACACTCTTACACTCCGACTATCGAATTTGGGCCCAGTGATATACTCCACTGATTAATGCTTTGTAATTTATGTGTATGCATATTTTTGTATTCATTTTTACTTATGGTATGCCACAAAATTTTACAAAAATTGTTGGTGTGCCGTGGAAGATAAAAGATTGCATAGCTTTACTCTGTTGTTAGAGATCGTCAAGGACATACATACGTGTCGATATAACTATATTTCAATTATTTAAGGGTTATGTAAAGTGTTACACACTTTATTTACTTTCACTTTAGTATTTGTGTGCAAATGAAAATGAAAATGATATACCTTTTCTACTATTCCGAGTTCGCCTTGACTCATCACATCGCGTATAATTTTGCCAGCTCTATTGGCTGCTGTTATTGAAGAAGCCAGAACGCGCATAACCAGAGGTGCGTTGTGTGCCATGTCTATTTTCGGTGTTGAAGTGTTCTCTCCTACAACCAAACAGTCGAAATACAGTAATAAAACAGTAACGCTCGCTAAGATCGTGCCACTGCCTAAGGAAGCCATCGGAGTGTAACGATCGACAAAAATACGCACAAAAAACAAGGTGACAGAAACACTTTCAAGGCTAACTGACGTTGAATAAACATTTGATAAATGACTTCCAATACCGGATTTCTTAAATTGTAAAGTTTGTTTGCTTTATTAAATCAACATTGACCTAATCAATTTATGTATAATTGTGGATAATAATTACAGTATATTATCGACTATTTACAAAGGTTATCGATAGTCTCCTATGTCAACTGTCAAACAGCTGTGGCCATCAAGAATTAGCATTTTCATCAGTGGTTACTCTTATAAACTTGACGCACGTTCACAAACGCTAAAAAAAATGAGAAAAAAACATTTACCCTTTAGCTGCCACGTATGAAGCTGCAATAATAATTTGAGTACAATGTAAATAAGAATTTACTGTTAATGTTACAAAAAATATGTATTATTGACAATTGAGTTGTTCTTAAACATTTTCAATTTTTTAATTAAAATAATGACAAACCAGCGCGAGTGCAATATTAAAACACTTAAGCCGTCAGTACAAAAGGTCTTGAAAATAATTAAAATTATATGCAAAAAATAATATTTTGTGATTAAATCCAAAAATGTTACTAACGATTAAAATTTAAAAATATAAGGTTTGGGGACAAACCGCATATATTTTAATACAAATCCTATTTTAAATAATTGTATTTTGTCTATATTTGTTTTAAAAATACCCCTTGCGAACTTAACTTTATTATTTCATAAAACATAATACATTTATCGTCTACCAGACCTTAAAAATGATCGAGATTAACGTTATCTAATATATTAAAATAAATATTTGATTGTTTGTATTTAATACGCTGCCATATTGTTTATCTGATTGCAATAAAACTTTATCAATTTATTGTTTACACTTGCGAGAATAACATAGACAGCAAAAATATTGTTTGTGTATTCAATTTGTTATGAGAGACATTTAGCGTATGTACTATGTTGCTGCATATTAGTCTGGTGGTTGCTAGGGCAAATAAAACACTACAACCGTCGATTTGTTATATATTTGCCAAGTGTTTGGTCTTCAGTGGACTATACCGTGAGGCGGTAACACAAACGTCATCAATTTAATTTATATCTGGATCAATTCCTTTAGTGATTTTTAAATTTAATTTTTTTAAATAAAGCGAGTACCCGGCAAACTTTGCAATGCTCAATGTTGCAAGATACAAATACCTTAGAACTATCTTCATTAAGAAGAAATTGATGAATAACGAAATAAACTCCAGGATTCAACTCCAACAATCGATTCAACAATTTTGATAATCGGTGCTATCATGGTCTGAAAAATATATTAGGGAAGAAATCATTACCGACGAAAATTTACAAAACATTAACACTTGCGGGTGTTCCGCGCCAAGCTTCGCCTAAATTCCGGATATTCCACACTAAACATCGCCCAAAGTCCGAGCGATTTCACAAGGAATTAATGAAACACTACTTCTTTCGTAATATTGATATGATTCTTAAACCAGCCAGTGGATTGAAACGAAATTTTAGAGGTGCCTTAAATGACACACTAACAAAACATAAGGTTCAGTTATTCATTCAGTTAGCTCATCGTTCTATATAGAAAATATATTTGAATACTGAAAATTGGCGTGCCACTCCAACCAAACACTATTGAAACATCATTACAACGCTGTTTTTGTTCCATTGTGAGCCAACGTGGCACCCATCTTGCGCACAGCTTTCTCATGTCCAAATTTTCAGTCAATATGCAATGTTTTTTGAAAGGTCTACCATGTCTGCCAGCTTGCGCACTTACAGTCAACGGCCATCCAATAACATTTTGTGGATTTTCTTCACCATTTCTGGGGTGATTATCTCATTTGGTCAACCACTGCACTGTTCGTCTTGGCAGCTCCTACGGCCTTATCTAACATTTCCTTTACTATGATTTATTTACTATAGCTAGACTCTGAAATATAATAGATATGGGGTGCAGAATTTTTCGGGGCTTCATAACCTCGTTACGGCTCTGATTTTTACCACTTCCTTATACAGGATCATTTAATAAGGATGCTCGATCTTCAAATGTAAATAAAACAAGTTTTGTGCGGGATATCCACTCGATTTTACTATGACAATGTATTTTCAAGAGTTAGAATTAGATTATATAATATATTATAAAATGCGGTTGATTATTTGGAAAGCTCTTCAATCAGCAGTCTACATTTGTTTTTCAATACCTTAACCGCTTCAATGAATATTATTTCTGGAGGCAATGCGCCAACAGACTCTACATTGACTGAAAATAAAGACTTAAAAATTAAAATATGACTCAATTATATGTATACATTTTCAGCAATATATTTTCATTACTTACAAATAAAATGATCCCGAACTCTGCTCATAATAGCACAATCCTTGATTTCATCATGTCTAAACACATTACGACTGCAAGTATCGTACCGGGCATTTTTAACATAAGCATTTCCTTCTTTGTCAATCGCTATAACACCGGGAGAGAAACAACTCTGTAATAATTCGGCTTGTGGTCCATTTACTGTTCGCGTCAATTGAATTTCTGGTAATAATCGATAGCTCGCTGTTGCTAATATTAAAAAAAATTGATATATTAAAAAATAGTAATATGTAGTGTACAAAATTAACCCAAAAATAATACTAACCAACTGGAGAAAATTTTGCATGATCTTTCCCTATTCCTTTAACGGCGATAAGATTCAAATCTAATTCATGTCCAGGTCTCATCTTTGCGATTAATATGTCTTCATGGACAGGACCTATTAAACTTTCTTTATGGACTAATGATTGATTTCCAATGGGGTTCCATTTAATTTGTCCAGAATATACTACAATTTAAGGTAAATTATACATAATACTAAGTATAGTAGACGGAACTAATTAAACAGTATCAAATATACGAACCGCATTGATTTTTATACAGCTCTTCTGTTCTGCTAGAATCTTTAAGTAAGACTGGGTTATTGACGCACTTGACTTTCAAGCTAAATTCTAAAGTATCGTTTTCGCTAGCTTCTGTAGAATCTGTAAATAAAAATATTTCGGAATATTTCTTAATGTTCAACTTGCATGGTATCTGCTTTCTGTTGTTTAGCTATTTTTGCCTATTAATTTGTTGCAAAATAAAAGAAAAAGATTACCGTGCAAGCCTGCCAGTTTATTTCTGGATTAGATTTTACAAAGGAGTGGTTATACTTGGCTAATGACGCCACTTCCAGAACAGTCAAGGATAAACAACAAAATTGGTCAACGATAAGAATGATGCGAGTATATCAATTATCAAAACAAACGCCTGCTCTCAAGACAACACGAACGAAAGTCGTCCTATCTTTGTTGAAAGAGCTTAATAGCTTATCCGACAATAGCGATTTCAATTAATTACACCTAATCTAACCTAACGATTTTTCGTTGAATATTAGAACATAACATGTGATCTTACATGATGATATCCTATTTGGATCAGTAGAACACCACGGTATATGTAGTATCATACTCAGAGGATTAAAGTAAATAAGAGCATAAATGTGGTTATCAAAAGACTTCGCTTACCATCAGTTTTGTAATCGAACAATCTGGGATCAGCTTTTAAAGGTATAAGACCCAATCTATGAGCCAAAACTTCATCTTGAAGAAGCGAAGTATTGTTACTGATCAATACTTTTTCGATGGCCATGCTAGGGACGTCGCTCAACATAAGCCTTCGAAATGCATTGGCGAAAGCAGGCTGAATACCGATTAAATCGAACTCCATATCGGTAGATGTCTTCTTAACTATGACAATCTTGAACTTTTTCTTAAATTTCTTGTTGCTCCAAGGCTCATCTGCCATGCCAAAATCATCTGCACCAGGCTACAGGAAAAAACAACATGTTAGAACACATGCATATGTTTACTTTAATTCATGATTGCGTATTCAAATACAATAAAAATTGCTTTCACAAAACACTTTTTTAGGTTATTAAATAGAAAAAATATTCATCATAGTTACTTTCAATCGATATTCTTCTAGAAATATTTTCGGTTTCACTTCCATCGTCGTTCGATTTGTTTTAAGCGTTTTAATGAGTGGCAAATATTTTGGGAAAATAACAACTGTCAAATGCACATGTGAACGCTTTTGACAATAACGCATAAAAATACGGCCATCAAACATTTCATAGTTGAAGGGCGGACAAAGTGACCCTCTCTTATTGTGGAAACGTCCATCTTCATACTCTCCAAATATTTTTAAAAAATGTGATTATAACGACATCTTATATTCAGCTGGATTGAAGACTTTTTTGTGTACTCTTTCCGTCGCCAAATATATTTCGACTTTCACTCGTATGTTGATATTATGACGTCAATTATTATTATTTTTTTAATTTATTGTTTGATTTTAAATTTCGAGTGTGCATAAAAAACTCGCAAAATTAATTACAAGCTGATACTATTCATAACCTAAAAAAATATGAGTGGAAAGAGCTATTTTTTTATGTTTATTCTTTGTTTTTTTTTTCGCTTTAGAAATGAATATTTATTAATTGAATGAGCGAGACATGAAAAATAAAGAAGCAAAATCAATGCTAAATGTTAGCAACAATTCACACAAAATAGAACCTATCGAAAAAATTGACATTTCAAACGGGTGAGATACTTATCATGGCGTGTCAGCAATATCATATTTAAATTTGTATGACATATAGCATATCGTTTGGACATAGATCTTATGTATGAAACGTAACAAAAGACCCCCCTAACTCCCAAAAAAGTTACTGTTTGGTGTGAATTTTTGGCAAATGGAATAATTGGGCCAAATTTTTTCGAAGATGATACTGCAAATGCTATGCTGAGCAATATAAATCAATGTTGAGTGACTTTTTATGGCCCCAATTGAATCATATTGATGTGTCTGATGTTTATTTTCAGCAAGACTTCATCTTCAACGAAAAGTCAACAAAGCTTCGATGAAGCTTTAAAAAGCTTTCATCCGCCATTTTGTACCAATTTAAAAATACTATAAAAGTTATAATAGATTGAGTACTGATTTATGGGATTTAATCTTATCGGGATCAATTAATACTGGGATATAGTAAATAGCTGCTTCCCTTTTGGCTTTCAAATTGTAACAAAACACAGATGGCCTATAAGTCAGGTTCCAGATTGCTTGTGCTATAAATTCTTCAATGTCGACGCCAAAAAATAAATATGTTGCGATTATTTTTAAACAGGCTATTAGTAACTGCCTAAACGGAAATTTATTATAGGTTTGATATGTATTGAATAAAATAATCACCGCATTCAAATAACAACCATTAATGATACGTTGCTGTTAATATGTTAATACGGACATTTCCTCTGAATTTCTCGTATATTTTTTATCGAGATTTAAAGAACATAAAAAAGAGTTCGTAGTGTCTAAGTATTCGTCACATAGATCACCTCTACTGTGTGTGTGTCTATACGTAGCATAACGCGAGCACTAGATCCGTAGCAAGTCTATTTTATTATATATTACACAAACGTTGATTGGTTGGTTCTTGGAAATGAACCATTTGGAATTCTAGGAATTAAAAAAATGGCAGATTTTTTCGAAAAGAAGCATGTCGCGTTTTGGAATTCTTAGACTTGATTTTCCTTGGTTTTGGTTGTAAGCAGATAGGTGAAAATATTAACTGAACATTTGAAGAAGGATCGATTCGTGAAAGAATAATTTGAAAAGAGCAAAAATAATATCGAAATAGGAAAGATAGAAAAGTTAAACAAGCGAGTGCCGCACGAACTGTCAGAAGGCTAAAACTGAGCCGCTTGGAAGTGAACAAATAAAAGAAAAAGTGGAATGAGGAGAAGAAACTGATACGACAGTTTCTCCCCGAGTCTCCTGACAACTAGTATGAAAACAAAAATGCATCAAATAAGTTATATTTACTCGAATTTATTATGAGTGAACTTTTGAAAAAAAACGAATAATATCCAGTCAAGAGACAAACTTTCAAGAAAGCTAAACATCCATCCAGGAAGCTTTGTATATGTGGTTTCTTCAGGAAAAGCATACACCTAATTCTGGTCCCATATTAACTATGAAAGCAAAATTGTTTTACAAGGAGATAACAAAAAAAAAAAAAGACTTGTAGTGTAGCGTGAGCGATTTACCATCCCCATGCAATAGCGCTGTTGGTCTGAGCGGATTTAATTCGCCAGATTAAGTCTCTCTTTTGATGCAAAGTGCTATTTTAACAACTCTATTTTATGTGGCACTGCGGGGATCGCTTCTTGCACGTGCACCGTTGCCAGAAGGGAGAAATGGGCTTTTGGCCTTGGTTACGGGAGGACGTCCTTTCCGCAGCCAAATCCCTCTCTCTTGTGCTGAATAAAAAGTTACCTAGAGAAGAGTCTTTTCGTTCGACGCCCGTCCACCCCCATCCATCCGTCCGGCTGTACATGATCCGATAGAAGAACGGACCAGTGCGTTAGCGCGGCCATCCCGACGAACGCCAACATGGGGCATCCATACAATATTTTTACTATGCCTATGTTATTCCCGCAAGTGTAAACAGTAAGTTGAACGTGTTTTATCGCAATCGGATGAACGGTATGGCAGCGCATTACATACGAACAAAGAGTACAAGTACTCCTTTCCAAACAATTCCGGACTACAAGGGGTCGGAGGCTGTACTCTGCAATCCGACAGATTGTACAATTCGACACCCTCGAAAGCGACGTGATTTGGACCTCTTCGGGATTATATCATAGGCACAGAAGCCATGAAGTCGTCGATTGCCAGC
The DNA here is from genome assembly GCA_008973525.1 of Stenopsyche tienmushanensis. Lineage (NCBI taxonomy): Eukaryota > Metazoa > Arthropoda > Insecta > Trichoptera > Stenopsychidae > Stenopsyche > Stenopsyche tienmushanensis. The sequence goes on from WACJ01000043.1 coordinate 669,508, forward strand.
TTCGTCCTTCGTCGTTGTTTCCTTTGGGCAGGCTATTTAGCAAACAAAATCGTTTTAGATTGGGAACCGAGTGGCCGCAGACTCGTTGAAAGATCTCGTCTATGCTGCGAGGATTGGTAATATAGAAGGTCTGGGCAATTCCAGAGAAAAGGCTCAGAGCAGACGAAAATAGGGCTGTGTGAGTCACTTAAATAAGTAATTATATGATTTATATTATTTCCTTAATGAATGAACAATCAAAACGATGCAGTGCAGGGATCGAAGAAACAAAACTTGTTCTCTTCATCCTTCAACTTCATGATAATAAATACGGAATGAATGCACTCAATTTTCAGTCGTTCCAATCACACTTCATTCCGTGCTCGATTGAGCGCTCGTTATTTTTACATTATAGAGTCAAGACTCCACGTTTCGCAACCGAACGTTACGAGCTTCGATTCAAAAATTTCGTTTTTCAATTAACCCATATTGTCGATCGAAAATGGTCCGCGTATGTAACAAACTTACCAGATTTGCGCAGTCGAAATCTTATGCATATCTGTAAAACAACTATCACAAAAAAGTGACCTGGAACCGTCACGTAAGTATTGCGCATAAAAGGAAAAGTTCCACATGCATTTTATTTTTGCAAACAATGTAAATAAATCACGTCGATTTGGCAGATACCGTTCCCAACCTGTGCCAATAAATATGTCGTTCGATGTTGGGAAATGAAAATTTTCATATTCAGTTATGTCAATATTAATGATGATTCGATGTGGAACGAAAGTTATGCAAGTAAAACGAGTTTTCCTGTTATTCAAATGTGAAAACTGTTGATCAGCATGGTTATAATTGCAACTTCGCCAGTTTTATGCGGTGGTACTTAATCTTATAATACGCAATGCGTTGATTTAAATTGATTCATTTGAAATAAAGATTCCCTTTATGAGTCGGTTATAAATTGTGGTTTTTATAAAATTATGTTGAAAAGTGCAGTGGAAATTGTTAAGGATATTATCAAACTGCTACAATAATTACAATGGTAGTTAACGAATTTCAGCGAAAGAAATTTTGATGTAACCCTCTTAGTGCCAGACAACAATGCATCTTCGTTGGCAATACTTGCGCAAAGTGCCAACGACGATATATCGTTGAATTTGCACACACAATTGCAACAGTGAACCTAAATCTAAATACCATTGCATGCGGCGTGTTAGAAAGACATTAATTAGTGTCATTAACTGAATATGGAACGAAGTATAGATTTTAAAAAAAAACAAGCTCAAAGGCAATAAATCTGACTCGATGATACTTTTGGCATTTACTAAAATTATATCTAGATTTGATATTAATTTAAGAGGGTGGACAAAAATAAAGAATTGGATAACCCGGATGAATGGATTTATGGCGGCAATATGATAAGATTGATGATAATAATGATCTAATATATAAAAATAAATATTTGTTTGTTTGTATTTAATATCATATTGTTCATCTCATTGCGATTAAGCTTTGTCAATCTATTGTAAACACTTGGGGGAATACCATAGGTATAGTGAAAATATTATTTGTGTATGTAATTTGTTATGCGAGACGTTTAACGTATGCACCATGTTGGCGCATATTAGTCTTGTGGTTGCTGAGGTAAATAAAGCACTACACCGCTGATTTGTGTATGTTTTTCATCTTTTATGTATTTGCCAATTGTTTGGTACACATAGGAACACACAGGGTATGCGTGCATACTTCTTACGTGGATAGCTGTATATGGGCTGCTCAATATAAATAACAAAGTAAAAAAACGAATATCAGGGGAGTTACGAGATCGAATGCACAGTATGCACCATATCGTTGTTATTAGGCATAAGATAGAAATCGAAAAACGAAGAATGTCCATGATGTCCGACAGGAGACTCGAAATATTGAAAAAAAGTACATTTGAATTCTTAATTTACCTCTCAAATAAATTACAAGTTGGTTAACTAATATAACTTATCCTGGATCTGAAAAAGTATATACTGTGGCAATTAATAGTTAATTATAAGAGGCAGAATCGCCCGTGAGTGACTGGATTTGCAACAATCATTTAAAGATCGAAGAATGCGAAAAGTTTGGAAGTCCATGGTTTAAATGCTGCATTCGTCCGCAACTATCATGAAATTTTTAAAACTACTTAAATGAGAGCTGAACCTGTGCATGTATTATCGGACAGGTTCGCATTTTTGCTAATGAATCCAGACGAACGAGCCGTGGGCGTGCATTTTTTTGGGCGCCAAGTTCCAAGGTGCTCGGCTTAAAACGGAGAAAACGCTTTTATAACTAACAGCCTCTTATGAAAACGTTCAACAATTCAGCACGTAATCAAATAAAACTATCACAACATCGTTATCAAATGCATTGCTGTCAACGATATTAATAACTCACATTCCCCGATACGTTTGGGGAAAAAAATGGCACACTAAAATTGCATGAGCTACGAATGAGATTAAAATGTTGTGGACAATGGATTATTTCGACAAAATTGTCACGAGCGTTATTTCAATACGGCACGAAACTATTTTCAAATATAGTGACATAAAAAAATACTGAGCGCATTTGCATTATTCGCTCTAGCAAATTTGAAATTTAGATGCGCGCGCATTTGTGTTTATATGAAATGACGGTAACCTGTCAGAGCCGTGACGGATTTCCCAAGAATGACAGCGATTACCTCAGATCACATATGCCAAGGCCTAAGATATGTCGATAAAAAAAATTATCAAGTTTATGGTTCATTTACCTGAAAATACACCAAATATTACGCCATATCAAGTGTTACCATTTTTTTCTACTTTTTTTTCGAATTTTTCATGTGATGGTTTTCCATATTGAAATCTACTTATGATTAAGTCATGATAAAATTATTTTAATGGTAATTTTAGATACGAGAAAATTTATGAGTATCATAATTTTAGATAATATTTTAATAAAGTTGCAAATTTTAAAAATATTTTTTTTTTGCAGTAGGCTATTTTAACACGACTTGGAAGTTTATTAATACCGATTTATAATAAGACTATTTGCTAGTATCTATAGAAACAGGAAATAAAAGAGAAACAAGTATATAATTGCCTGCAAATGAGAAAATTAATACGGAATTGCGAGATAGTTACCATTAAAGGTAATCATAGTTTCAATATGTATTCTCTATATCACAGGACTATAGTAGTCGCTTTCTTCTAGCTTTGGCATTGTGTCAATTTGGACAATGTCGTCGTCTTGTGATATCAATTGTTGCTTTTAAGAATTTATATCCCAATATGTTGATTATATTTAAAGTATGAGGGTTGCTTTTTAGACACAAATTTAAACATCTGGAGATCGCCGTCTTCACTCGGCAGGCCAGGAAAACTTCGACTATACTGGGCTTATGGCATCAGAACATATAACAAATGTCTAGGCCTGGGTATCCTAGGAAGGAAGAGACATACGTTCCACGGGGAGTTGCATAAAATATCGCATAAAAAAGACTCAAACTACATACAAAACTGGGTGATAAGTTCCTATTATTTTTAAAAACCGCATAACTTCAAATCAATGTGATAAAATGTTCCAAAAATCGCATAAAAAAAGTTCATACAAAAATCATAAAAATAAAAAAATCTTATCTTAAAATCGCTTTATTAATACTTTAAACGATAATCGTACAGTTTATTGTTATCAGCCAGCATACATATTTAAGAGCATATATCAGAACTTTCCGATCCGATCGCCCATCGCCCTATATACAATCATACTTTAACGGTTGTAGCCTGCATAAGTCTAAATTTTAGATTTTTTTATGCGCATTCGCACAAAAAAAGACTTGAACTACATACAAAAAAGATGAATAGGTTCTATTACATTTGAAAATCGCATAACTTCAAAATCGCATAAAAAAGATTCGCATAAAAGCAGACTCAAGTGTATATGTAAATTGGTAGTACTATTTTTATTGGTGTAATGCACAAGCTCCGTATTTTTTATAACGATCCCATCAATTTGCTTTTATTTGTTTATTTTTAGTGATGGGTACATCCCAGTACAGCTCATCTTAACCAGTGGTGTAGTGGGGCGGGGGCGCGTGGGGTCGGCGCTCCCACACTTTTTTCTAAACGATTTGGAAATTTTGCATAATATATATTGTAATTTTTAAAAAAATATTTTAACTTAAATTGGTTAAATTGAAAAACGTTTGGTTGGAAACTTGGTGCGAAAATTGTATCACTGCTGGTAGGGGGGGGGGGGGGGGGGGTACTGAAATATTATAATTAATCAGCGCTCCCAGACTTTTTTATTCAGCACTACATCACTGATCTTAACACATTGCTTGCCGGAATAGATGATAATCATCATTCGCCGCTATTCACAGAGTGCGGGAAAAGGTCTTTGCGGAATCTTTTTTAATACTATACGTTTAAGTGAAAGACAAAAATTAGAGATATTCAAAATATCATCAAAGATATTAGTGTTTCAGCCATTTCTAGAAGCATTAAAATATCGATTAGGATGATGTTCAAACTTTACTTAAATCACATGGGGAACCCTTAACCAATGAAGAGTTGTAGGGAATTAGAGTGCAACAAATCTAAAGTAAATGACACCTTAAAAGCTATTCCTGTGCGAAATCAAAACTGAAAAGATCCTTTCTCTTCACAAGCAATGCAAGGAAGTATTTAACAATTATCAAAAAAATTACATACTAAATATAGATATGCAAAACAAGGAACTCCAGATCCTTTTCTGTGTAACGCAGGACTAAGTGATTAATCAAAATCCCTCCGTTAATCGTGTTCCCCCATTAATCGCATGCTTCTCTAGTAAGTGTAAATGATAGTATACTATAGAAAAATATACTGGTGATGTAAGTCATGGTAAGAATATATATATTTTAATTAAATTTGTATAGTCTTTAGATCTTTAGAACTCGAAAATCCAAAAAAATCGGGATGCGTGACGTTGATACACTGCGCTTCATGCATGACCGAGCCAAACAACCCCGCATACAAAGTGTTAATCATGTTTAAATTGGCTGAACACTCATCAGAGACTCTTCCATGTAATTGTATACGGAAAAGGTTTAAAAATGTTCAAAAGAGGTAATTTCGAATCGAAAGATAAGCCTACAAGTGGTAGACCAGAGATGATAGTCTTCAAGTGCCAGTGGATGAGAATAACACTCAATCTGCTGAAAATCGATCAAATAATGATGTACAAAAGATGAGCAGATCCCTTCAGCACACTCTATATCTATCTCATTTATGTGACAAATATAGTCAGATGAAATCCATAATCTCGCGTATGCAATATGAGTATCTTGACTTATAAGAATAAGAATTTATAAACGTGCACCTTGAAATGAAAACTGTGGTGCAAGATTCGAATAAGAATGATAAAAAATGAAAGTAATCCAACACCAAGTGAAGCGATGAGGTTAGCAATTCAATAGAAGAGCCATGAACGATGCTTCATTGTAATTAAATAGCTGTTAATGTCAATGTTCAAACTTTGTACCACTTTTTAAGCTTGTGATTGCTTAATGCGGTTCGGAACATTTTAGCTTCTTCAATATGCTACCTTGGGAAGATCCGAAATATTACATCACCGATCCAGGTTAGCTGTAGTTTCTAGATCTGAAAACATAATTACTGATGCAAATATAAAGGCGTGCAGGGCTGCATATGAGTAATTGGATCAGCCATGATAAGTAACACTTTTTGCGGTGTTGTTTGACCTGCCATGCATTGAATGCAATGATATCAAGATTCCGTTACACATTTTTTTTAAATAGCCGGATGATATCCATTTTTTCTAATCTCCGACTAAAGACTGTACAAAACGTAGCACATAATCTCTGACTTGTAATTCGACGTCTATGTATCGCCACGCCGCGCATTGGCAAAAAATCTTCACAATATTCAGTCTGTCTTCTAGAAATAACAAGAAATAGGGGTTTTTAAAAGAAACATTAAAGCATCGTGTGTTTCGTCATTTAGTCTGGATCTGATTTTGGAAGCCAGGCAACTTGCTGCTGAAAATGCACGCTCAGCCTCCACACTCGTTGGAGGTATCGTCATCAGATATTTAAATGCTAGTTCGAGTTGATGACCGCGTGAGCCCTCATTTTCGTATAAAACCATCAATGTGACTGATAAAATTCACACGGACACGAACTAAATCTCGCAAAATTCCCGATTTCCCGACAAATTATTTATTTCCGTCGTTGCAGATGAATACTTATATACTACAATACTTTGATGTTATTCTTAATTATATTACGGAGGAATACAAAAAATCTGAAGCCCGTATCTATTATATTTCATATCAATATTCCCATTATTAGAGTCGAGGTGTAGTAAATACATCATCGGTAGGGAACGGTCAATTTAGTAACAGCATGTATTCATTCATACAAACATAGCAATCTTAGGAATATTATTTGGGATTAAAAAAACAAACAAAACAACAAAAGCAGAGGTCAATAACATCAATGACTCGAGATGCAAAGATGCACCCTAGAACTGCAGCTGGCGAAGCATCCTTGGATGCTGCAATCATCACATTGTGTCCATTCATCAACACACTGATCTTTTCATAACTAAAAGGGAAAGTCTGAGCCAGGTTCGCAGCAAACCTGATGGTTACGACATCGACGAATTATTCATAATTCGCCACTTCTCCGAGTAACTGGTCCAATCGGACTTAACTTGAGGTTCAGTTACCAGCTGAAGCCAATCGCGAAACCAACCGCCGAAAGTGCACACGTCCCCACACAATGAGCCCCAATTTGGCACCAGTTATCGACGCACTCAAATAATAAATACCCTCCCATTTAAAAAACCACTTCAAGTGCCATTCGTCAGTCATTTTCTACGGTTACACTTAGTTTTAGAGCAAAATTGTGATACAAAATGTTTTCGAAGCGAATCAGCGGATTCGTTGCGGTCGTGTTGCTGTTGCAATTGTTGACCGAAATATCGGCAGCCGATGGGAACGACTCGAATATCGGTAAGTGCATCAATGATAAACGCTGTTCTGAATCAGCCTCATTTTTATTCGTCCATGCTAAAAACCCACACAAGCCAAATGCCAAGTTCCATTAACGAATTTAAGCCGATTGATAATTCGATCGATAAATGATTAACTTTCACTGGCTCATTCTCTTTGCTAAATGAACCATGACCTTGTTTAAAAGTCAGGCTGCTATTTCTACACCATAGAAGTAAGAATAGGCGCCAATAATCGCTTGTTAAAAGATCCGGGATAGGAGAAATTATTCGACGATTTGTAAAGCGGAAGCTTTGTGAAGACGAGCGTGACTATGCGGTGACGGTAAACATCGTCAATATTGTTTCCGTCAGAATCACTAATTATTTGTCGTATTTTGGTTCATTTCCGATTGAAGTAAATGCATGAAAATGATCTATCATTATACTAATTTCTATCAATTTATTGTAAAAATCTAACCATTGTGTTAATTACCATAACTAAATATTATTTTGATATGTTTTATCCTGAATACTGACTTCAAATGCACTTAAGCCTTTTTTTGTGCGGCAGATGCGTTCCGTGGAAAATCGCACAAAAAAAACCATGACTTATATAGAAAAAGTGAAGATGCGTTCCATGGATTTTAATAAATCGCATAACTTTGAAACAGCTATATAAAATATATCCAAAATCACACAAAAAATGTTAATAAAAAAACAGAAAAACAATAAGGCAATTAAAAAATTACATTTTTGGTAACGTTTAAAGGACGTCTTGCATCATTGGTAAAATTATTTTAATTGCAAACTATCATCGCTGCATGATATTTTCGTTGCGATTTTCGATATGACTCAAAATCGCTCTTTTTGGAAGAAATAGTATACCCAATATCAATAACATGATTATTTTGTGTAGATTTTGATTTGTGTCCCAATTTATTATTTTTTTCAAAATATCGGTTAATGACGATTTATTTCCTATTTTATCTAAAATATCTAGATACGTATTAATTATGAAATTATAAAAAAAAGAAAAAAATTGCTTAAAAAAAACCGCATAACTTCGAAATCGCACAAAGAAAGTCGCACAAAAAGAAGTTTGAGTATACACTGGATGTCTGATTTGAATATTGCTTTATTAAAGAATTAATTTTGCTAAGGATAAAAAGCACAACATTTACGACAAAAGACTGAGCTTTATATGGCTACTATTGTCTTTGTCATTATTCGCTGATTCCACATTCCAAGTCTTTGTCCAAGTCCAATCTTTGCTCTTATAGTACGGAAGGCAATGGTCGAAATTTTGCATCCGTTTCTACAAAGCTAATTTTTTTTTCAGTCTTGGTCCACATAGTCTTATTTCCTCTGTTAGTAATTAGTAGATATATCCTTCCTCCATTTTTTTCTAAAATCATTGTTGGTATCCCCCGTGGTGACGAGCCGTATTGGGAGAATTTTTTTAGAGACTTTTCTATTCTTTTTCTTATTGTCTTTGTGAGTATGAATGATGTTTTCCAGTTTTTTTGGAATGACATCGGTTTCTGTGTCGTTTGATCTGAATTTTCTTTTTGGTTAGGAAGTGTAATCTCTTATTCTCTTTTTTAAATTTTTGCCTACCCTTTTTCCTCCGTCATCCGTTTCGGTGTTCTTTTTTCCTGCATCTTTCTCTTTTTTCAACTGTTCCATTAGTATTCGCCTCTTGTCCAAAATTTGAGATGGGAAGTCTTCTTTAAGATATATAGTTTTGGATTTCATATATTTTTAATAGTAGTAAAAGTTACAATACGTCTTACTTTATTTCATACTTTACATCATAGCCTCTTTGCTCTTTTTTAGCTCCAAAGAATATAATATTTCTTTCCCTAATGTGTTTTTAATGGCAGATATTCTTTTTTCTTCTTCAGAGCTGGTTTCCTTTATTTTTTCTTTTCTTATTATTTTGAATTTTTACTCTATTTTTTCATTAATTATTTTGTTTGTAATAGTTTATTTATTTCTGACATCACCTGGGTTTTGAGCTATTATAGGTAATAAATGTTACTTAGACTCGACGATGCCCACCCATAAAACACCAGGAGGAGGGAAGCCAACCCTACGCCCGTGGGCAACGGTTGAATCCTTGGGGTGATTATGTGGAGTAGAGGTGTGCAAAAGTAGCCTTGTCGGTTTGCTCATCAAACGCAGCTGGGATAGCCCAGCTAACATGAGTTGGGTGCGCAGGTCACCCTGTGCTGCGCACCCATAAAGTAAGAAACGGCCGATTACAGTAGTTGGTGGAGACTGTGTTAAAGGCTCACCACTATTCTCAACACCCTAGGCATACCAGGGGAGAACGGTTTTAGGCTGTACAATTGGCGACTCGTCTCCGTGGCTAGGTACTACAAATGACCGAACCGATACGAATACCATGGGGAAGGGGTAGCCCCTGCAGTCCGTCATTTACTGCCACCCCCTTCAAACTGAAGTTGAACTCGTGTTGGCAGTGAACCCGCGGTAGTATATCCTTTGATTTAGCTTAACCTTTGTCCTTCCTCCTTCATCGCACCTTCGGGTGCACTTAGTCTGAAAACAGTGAAGGAACCTCACCTCCTCTGGAGGGCGTGATGCAAAAAGGGTGGGCGCTTGGACCCTGTGCGCGTAGCCTTTCTCATGGGGCCAAAAGATAAATGGAAGACACTCTCTGTGTGGCTAGTCCGGGGTAACCCGGAACAGACCATGCAGCAGCGCAGGAAATGGGATCGACATTAAAATTATCCCCTAAATCCAATCAGTCGCTGTCTGTCTTCTGTCATGTCCCTATTCTTTCTCACGCACCCAAAAAACAGATTAGTACCTCTGCATTTATATTGTTCCTTACGTTGGACTTGCACTAGTTTCAGTTCTGACAACGTTTTAGTTGCTCGGCAATATCAAACATATATACATTTGATTAAAAACTTTCCTTCTCACGTTGGATCTTCTCAAATGTCATTCACTCTTCACATCTACTCCTTGTATATTTTTTAAGTGTAAAGAGTGAAGAAGTGATTTCAATTAATTGTACATATCGGCATTAAATTAAAATATATAAAGCTGCTTTTTGATCTATAAGTAGTTTAGTTACAGTAGCGGATTTACTTATAGGCGCAGAAGGTGCGCGTTTCGGGCCTTAAAAATTTAGGTGACCTTACCTACATTATATATATAATAATATAGGTGAGGTATAAAAGTATACGTATATAATACCAACCTTCAATTGAAAAACTAGGTCTTTCTCTGCTCTGATGTCGCGTAATCGTAATAGAAAACCGTGCATATCGAGGGATGAACCATGAATCACTATTTTGAATTCTAGACGAATTTTAGGTTTTCATCTGGAGATTATCTTCCATCAGTGTTGTTAAATCCATTGCAAGATGACAAAATACAGATTTCATTCCAGCTATTTAGTAATAAGGAAATTGCATACGGATGCATCCAAAGAAAGTTTATGAATATGTCACAATATTAATTGCGAGAAGGCAAAAAAATCGCAATTGAAAAAATACCCATCTAGAGTTATCTACAATACTTCTTTCTACACATCCGCCTCATTTTCGTACTTCAAGTTGTTTTCAAAAACAATCTGTCTCGACAGTGCTCCATATTCCAACTCGATTGCAATGCCGAACAGGAATTGCAGCTGTTGAATATAACCGGCACGTTTTTTCTATAAATCTATTGAAAGTGAAGGTCGCAATGCAATTTAGTATCGGAGCATTGTTGGTCAAACCTCGCTAAAGACATAAATTGTCAACATTCACAAAGTTGATTTTAGCCTTCGACTGCCTACTGACTAATCGTCGATTAATTTAGGTCGATCATTTCGCTTTAGCGTGATTTGCATAGCGCGCATTTTGCATTTTTTAATTTTTTAAACACTCGTTTAACGACCGATGCAAATTCCTCGCTATAACCGTTATTCATGAATTCAAAAGACCCGACGATATTCGAAGCAGCGAGTGATCATAATGAAATCAGAATCAATTCAGGTCATGGTTTATAGTACAGCAAAAAATATCATCTCCAACAATATACACAACTTTAAAACAGTGATTTCTAACCGGTGCGGTTTGCGGTTTGGTGCAACATCCGATCAAAGTTTGGTGAGTGTTTAATGTTTATTTTCCCACTCCTCCAAAGACAAAAAAATAATATATCTACGCACTGATTTTTGCATAGAAAATCTCTAATTTCAAAAACATTAAAACCTCATCAAAATCAAGTGGTCTATGGAATCTTTGGTTTTGCAAATTGAAGCAAGATCCAGGAATAAAATTATATTCCGAATTTAAGGATTGTTCACTTTTTTCCAAAACGAAACCACCATTTTACTCAATTGCTCGTTATATCAGTGACATCAATCCATCGATCGAACAACTGCTCGCTTTAGTTGCACATCGTACATTCATTTTGATTATGCAATGGTTAAGCGTCATTTTCGCTGACGAGTTTTGGTTTTTCCAATGATAGACGAGATGAATTATTAACCATGTTGTTGGTCATCATAATTTGGGGCAAACGTTACAGAATATCGCTTTCAAAAATGTCACGACCCGACCCCGGGGTGTTTCTTTGCTTTCCTGCAATGAGACACGATTGTGAATGCAATGATCTTACGACTATGAAACACGAAGATGCATGCTGCAAATAATTAATATTATAATAGACTTATTGAAATCTAAGCATTTGGCACGTTAAAATCAAATTTGTTTCCCCCGAGCGGGGAAACAAATAAAACCTTCTAGACTCGTTCGCGACCTCAATTGCCGCGAGACACCTAAGCTAGCATCTGAGGGGGTTACCGTGATCGTACAGATCATAGAAGGCCCCGGATGCGCATTTATTCCCGAAAATTCTGCAATAAGCGCTGAAGAAGCACGGAGTGGCCACAAGATCAGTGTATCCAACCGGTCCAGTTTTCGAACCACTGACATGGCGAATGAACGCCTCGCGATCGAACGCCATACCCGAACATGTCTACAGAACGATTACGAACTCTCATTCTCGACTGGGTCGGTATTTTACGTTTTGCGCCCCAAACCCAGTTGCGCCCGTGGCAGACGCCTGCTTTGCCATCCCCTTGTTACGGCCTTGATGTATTTAATTTTTCACAATATTCAGCAACGATCACGAAGGCAAAAACAGTTCTTATGATGCGGAGTTCAGTTCATGAACCAAAAATTGACGAGGCGGCGGACGAATCAGTCAACGATCCGCCCGCCCGACTAATTTCCAAGCTTTCATATCTTCTAACGGACTTCCCCGAACTCTTGCCCCCACTCTTTTGCAGACTTCCAGTCATGCTAAAATAAATTAACAAATATTATACCAATAATTTGGAATAGCAAATTATCAAAAATAATGTAGACTACTTAATTCATATTGTAGATTGCTCTGACTGCCAAAACTCATGTGTTTGTACTGAGACGTCATATCTTCAAAATATTTTAATAGATAAGCTCGTACCAAGGACTTAAATATTCATACAACATATGTACAAAAAATCTTGATCTACTTGAATCTTTGTGGATTTATTGCAATCTTCTTATTTTTAACACGTTACTTGCGGGGGCACTGTGGGTGCGCGGTCAATCTTTCAACGCCGCGCGTTGTATGTATATTCACATAAAATGCCATGATTTTTATAGTAACCAACATATTTAAAATGAAATTCAAGATAGTACTCGACGAGTATTCCATCATCGCCATTATTGATATTGAACAATTTAGTTGCCATATATGTTGTTTAATATGTTTTTCAACGTGTAATTAGGATCTTGTTAGCTAATAAATGAATTTTGTGCATGGCTAACAACCTCCTTGGAAAGGATTTAAATAAGGATATAAATTTTTATGGGGCGATTCAATGATCTTTATTATTTTATGCACTCTTCTGATTCATCATTTATGGTCTTTAATTATTTATTTGGAATAAAATCGAGGGTTGTTTCCAGAACATCACTCTCAGGATGCTTTGTGGTTGGTGATTTTCATAAAGTTTCAATAAATCCTCATGAGCCAACTAATGCGAAAGAAATGTGGGAATACATCGCGTAATAACATTTGAGTCAACGTTAAAAAGCTGCGTTCCGCAGTTAATGTGTTGATGCCATATCCGTTATTGAATGGAGACGATCTCCATAGGAAACTTTTCCAGGGAAAGGATTTTTCATGTGATAATTTTCCATTTGCTTTCTCTGAATCTCTCAAATATGTTGGTACAGTGAAACTTTTTCCTCAATCTAGATTTGAACCTGAACCTTTATAACACAATTTCAGTATCTAAAGCCTGTTGTAGAATGATATTCGAATGCGTTGTCAATAAGTCTAAATAATGCTGATGTATGATTTTATTATATTCCAGTTAAGCCATCGAATTCAAGACCTTCTGGCAATAAAAAGAAAGCAAAATCGGGATTGAGATGTCCAGCCCCCGAAGACATACCCTTCGATTTCTTCCCGTTGCCTTGTTTGATAAACTCAGACTGTCGAGAGATCATGGGACCTGATTACTTGTGCTGTGGAAGAGAAGGAAAGGTTCTTCGATGTACCAGAGGCATCAAAGGATCACCGAAGCTTTCTTCGTTAGTACAATGTTTAATCATCCTAAAAGAAAAACATCGTTTAAATAATACATCCATTTTTCGACAGAAATAGGATTTCACTACCAGTAGTCATAAAGACTGTACCTGTTTATACGTCGAGCAAGACCACGACGACCAGCACGACGACGACCACCACGACGACCACTACGACTACAACCCCTAAACCAACGACCACAACAACCACAACGACGACCACGACGCCGGCTCCGACAACCACCACTACTACTACAACGCCAAAACCGATCAAAGGTAATGACCATAATTTTGATTTTGCCCTATCTATATGCATTAATAAATCGTATAATATTCTTCACTTTCAGAAAAAAGCGCGAATAAGAATGACATCGTTTGTCCAAAAGAACAGGATTTCCCATTCATGTTTTTCGTTATAAGATGCGTCAAAAAGCACAGTGAATGCAAAAAGAGCTTGGGACCAGACTTCTTGTGCTGCAATCAAAGATGCGTTCGCGGAATATCAGCTCCAGCTACTGAACAGCCCCATGAACGTTAGTTTTTGCTCTTCGATAATAAAATTGTTCCTATTTTAATACAACATTTTCGACCGATCAGCAGTCCGAAAAGCGGACCGATTGATCATACAAGCTTTTTACGGCATTTTCTATGATCTGTATGATCACGGAAGCAACGTAGCGTCTAGACACTTTCTATCACAGTGTTTTTTTACCACAATAACCGCTATCTATACGTTTGGTCGGGTACTTTTAGGACTATCTTTGTATATTATTTTAAAATATTCATTATAATAATATTTCATTTATTATTTCAAATTTCATAAGACTGCTTTACGATACAAATTAGCTAAAATTCCATTGCATTACCTTTGCATTAACGCACATGTATGTCAATGGATTCGAATGAAGTGGATACAATGTGTGCCGTTTTCTCAGTTGATTTAATTTTTATTGTATTATTGTATGGCATCCGATCGCGAGCCGCTCATTGATATGAATCAGCGGTCCGAAAAGCGGACCGATTGAGCATACAAACCTTATGGCCACTCCGTCCTCTTTTAGTTAACTTTAAAAAATAAATTGAATTTCCAGAGGGGCGGGAAATGGGCGTTGAGTTAGATACTAGGCGCTTCATACCCTAGTTACGGCTCTGGTACATAATATTGCATTTTATAAACTGATGAATGTAAATGTTGTTTAATTTTTATGACAGCCATATTAGGAGTTATTCCACGTGAATGCCCATTGGAATCGTTTGGGGAGCTATTATTTGATACTCAATCTTGTGAAACGGATGCTGAATGTTGGCCGAGGGTCTGTTGTCCAGACGGACCCAATAAATATTGTAAGACCGCTATGCCAAGATTCGACCTGGTTCCAGCAACTAGAAATTTTAATTTTCGTAAGTAAAAGCTCATATTAACTCTGGATATAATTTACATTATGTGTTTGATCTTTGAATCATTCATAATCGTACATATTTTTCAGCTATAAACGCTGTGGCGAGTTATCTGCAGTGCACGTCTCCACCGCCAAAAGGTCTCGATCTATTTCCCAAGACGTGCAATACTTCATTGGATTGCTTTCCCAATCTTTGTTGTCAAGAGGGCGGAAATAAATACTGTCGTCCTGCTAAAAAATCCATATTGGCATTAGTAGCAGGCGTATCACAGGTGAACAGACAAAAGGGTTAAATCCAAAACCGAATCCAATATATAAGACATTATTGGAGATAATATAATATGTTATTTAATCAAATACATCGAGCCAAAACAGTGTGCAACATTTTTTCGGAGTCTTATTCTTAAGAAAAGTGCTGAAAATAAGTATACTGTGTATTGGCGCATGATTTTTTGTATGGCAAAATTTAAAAGAACCATGTCATCTTACAGGCTCTGCAGCAAAATCCTTAGTTAGGAACGTTATGGAGCAAGCCTCGGGGCGTTGATGCAATTTAAATTTCACATACATCTTGTTCGATGCTTATAATACACGAGCAGTCATCATCACATAAATAGATTATATTGTGAAAACTGAGGATTAAAGAGATGTTACGCAGCGCATTTGCTGGACATTTTGAATATAAATAAGTATTCGCTAAAATATCAACCTTGTCATACGTCGATTCATATCATAAACAGGGTAACAAATAATGAAAAATCCTCATTCGGATCATTATTTCATACATTCGCATCAAAATGTGATTTTAATAAATGAGCGTATAACATTCGTAGCATTAATTGTGTTGTGTATAATACCAAAATATCTCTATTCTATAACACCTGAATTCTTCCTGTTCTTTTAATAATCATTGGCTATCGGTTTTTTAATAAAACAACCATTGAATATCAGCAATCTAGTCAACGTGATGTCTATCAATTTGTAATTATAAATATGTTAGGCGGTATATTTCATGGAATTTATTTTGAAAATTGTATTTCAGAGGGTAGGCACGGCTTTCAGTGGCTTACAGCAGAACTAGAGAATTTCCGTTTAAATTGAAGATGCGACGTTAGTTTATATCGAAGTTTTTAAATTCAATGGATAACTCTACAATAACTTTCTACTACCTATGCTAATAACTATGCTCTTGATCTTCTTAATTTCAGACTAACAATTTTTTTTGCTTTCATTTAGCCAACTAATGAAAACCATCAATTATCATCTATTTATGAAATAACATTTTAATCATAACAACTTAAATTCTTCGATGCGATTAAGTTTGTATTAATCTAACATAAAAATAAATTTATATTTATCATTGTTGATCGAAAATGTATGAAAACATAATAATATTTCCATGTCAAATATTATTAAGATAATAAAAAATATATAATTAATATAATGTGTATTTATTTAACAAATCTGACGCCACAATTAAAGATATAAAGTGTATGTATTTAATTCAAAATCATTCCTTGTTCATATATTTTTAATTACACTGAAAAACGCGTATATAATCGCGTTTAGTAATTATTTGAGAAGTACATTAAGATTTCAAATATATATCTTTCCGATATTTCGAGTCTCCTGTCGGACTCATGGACACGGTATAACTGCCGGCGCCTTGGTGATACAATCTCGTTAGCTCCCTGAATTTCGTTTTTCACTTTGTTCTTTTTGTTGGATAGAAGACTTCCTATATTTTTCCCGTCTCAAAGATTCAGAGATATCCAGATAGAGGCGGATGCCTCAGACGCGCTCGGCGATCTCTGTCGTCGCATCAAGGAAACAGCTTTATTTAGTTGATAAATAGTTTTATTTAGTGGTCTGCGTCGGTCGTCGGCCGCCACCTCTCACTTTCTTCCTATCGGTTAGTCACCGCCTGAGATGTCGCCGGGTCGTCCCGGATCACTGGGCGTTCCTCACAGGACACAGGCGATTTAGGGCCTCGTTGGTTAGGTTTGGGCTTTCAACATCTTCGGAGTGTCCATGCGGAGATCCGTTCATGGTCGCAGACCAAGTTCTATGGACATTTTTGGGCATGGCATTCGATCGCGAGGCGTTCCTTCGTTGTGTCAGTGGTCCGAAATTCAGTCCGGTTGGACACGGAAACCTTGTGGCCACTCCCTCTAATTTTAGGGTACTTTTTGTAAAAGTTTTGTGGGAAAACACATCCCGGGGTTTTCTACGATCTCCATCGGGTCGTAGATTCCTTGCAACCAGCAGCGAATAGTGGGTTCGCACCCTTTTTTTTCGGAGTCGCAAGTGAGACTCAAAACTCTATACAACATATATCTATGTAATTATTTTCATCTATTTAATTTTTAAGCAGTTTTCATCTATATATTTATTCTAGCCTAAGAATTTCATAGTAAAATTAAAATATTTAGTTAGCTTCCCCCCGCGCTCAGAGCGCAAGTACCCGCAAAAAGTGGAGAAGCAGCGTGTCCTTGCAGACATGGAATTTTAACCTTTTCGTTAGTGAGCAAATTTAAAATCGATGAAGTCGTTGATGTCATAATCGCTTTACGCCGATTACTTTCTGTCAGCTCCTAATCAACGTAAGACAATCTTCAATTCACTTGATAGTGAATACAAGACCACGTCATTTCTTTACATAAACAATACACACAAAAATCGATTCATTTGCTCCTCCTTTAGAAGGAAATGATAATTGAACAAAGACTCATTCAACACGCAGAGAAGATAAACAAACACTCTCGATAACACAATATTCGGTCGTTTCTTTGTGTAAACAAATAACACACTTGAAATCGAAATCATTATAAATCGATAAATTTGGGCTTAACGATCTATACAATCATGCGATGCATATGAAGAAGCTATCCGTCTCAGTCTCCCGAACTACGCTAAGTTCTCTCTGTCTCTGTCCGCCTCGGAGCTTCAATGCACAAGAGTGTCCTTTCTGAATAGTGAAGGTCAAAACTCATGGTTTTGCACCATGCCGTTCACTTTGCGAGCGGGCTGACATGCTCCCGAATAGAGAGATCAAACACACAGCCTGGGTCAGAGGAGGCTTCCCAGGTTGTTGTTATCTTCATCCCAAAGACTATGCTCATACCGTGCTAATGAAGTACTTTTAGATTCACAATATTTTTTCCGGATGGTATGTACCGTCTGGTAATAAATTATTTGGGCGTGAGCAGCCCACACACGGCTATCCATGTGAGAAGCATGCACGCATACCCTGTGTGTTTCTGTTCTTTGTTGATGCTCACACCGGAAACTGTACACGTTTCAATTCGAATAGCATATCAGTCGGAATCATTGAGACACAAGCTCTTCTTCTCCAAATTTTTCAATTCAAACCGTAGCTCCAATGATATTATTCATCAATTCTTTTCATTAAAAACGTGGTACCGTTGCTACACATCGTGGTGGATTTATGTTTCGGAGAAGAATTATAGGCACGCCAATTTTTAGTGTTAAAATACCCAATTCAAATATATTTTTATATAGAATGATAAACTAACTTGTTGTTTAAATGTCATTTAATCAATGCCTTTACATACAATTCATATCAAAAAGCATCTTTTTGAATTTTATCACGCTGATAAACGCACCACATATTGAAAACCACTGTTTCGTTTAAATATATCGGTGCAGTAGGCTCTTTTGTAGGCATCACTAAAATTTCGTTTCAATCTATTAGCTGGTTTAAGAATTATATCAATTTTACGAAAGAAGTAGTTTCATGAATTTCTTTCGAAGTCTCCCACACTTTAGGCAAAGCTTAGCGCGAAAAACCCGAACTATAAATTGTTAATGTTTTTTTTTAATACGATGAACTATAAATTGTAAATGTTGTGAATCGTGTCTTTGAATTGAAAGATGAAATTAAATTGTTCTTAAAAGTGCAAGAGAAACATGATCTTTTGGTATACTTGAATGACACAGCTTGGTTGAAAAAGGTAGTATATCTAGCAGACATATTAGAACAATAAAATTGGCTTAACCTGAAACTTCAAAGAATGAAAATTATCACATTTAATGATAATCTCTGGGCATTCTTATCCAAGCTGCAAAACTGGCGAAGAAAAATACATCTTGGAAACATTGCCATGTTTGATAAACTCTGCAGGTTGTGCTAGATGAATCTGAAGATGAAATAAATGAAAATTTAAAGGAGTTCAAGTTCTCGTGCTTTAACTTTAGCCACATCTGCCGAAACCTTAGCCACCTTTAACACACACAAATTTAAAATATGAAACATTTAATATGCTCTGCTTTAATGAGAAATATTTAATTCAGAATGCTATCGATTTAAACTGAAAGCATACATTTTTCCCGCGTAACATTTTAAGTGTGAACAAAAGGATTAATAAATGAAAGCCAAAACCAATTTTAAAATATACATGTATTCTTTTTAAATGCAATTATAATGTCGACTGTTTGTTACAATTTTGGAGGTAGTAAGGCATTCATACAGAATAACAACGCACATGTTACAACGAGAGCGTTGAGATGCATACCTCAGTTGACAAGATAAAGAAACCTTTTACGATTTATATATCGAGAAGTGCTCAATAAATAAAATTCATTTGAAAAGACGAAAGAACCGAATGAGACTCTATCCTAACTACCACCAAAAATGCTGCTGTTAATAATTTTCCAATGACAAATCATGAAACAATAAATGATACAAGGAAATACTGACATCACCAATGCGAACCAGGCACAAATAAAAATGAGATTATTTTTAAGTTCCAAGCGCTCATGCCAAATTTATTAAAGCGTTTGTTTACATGAGTCAAAATAGTTTTTCTATTTTTGTCGCTTTACCAATTATTGAATCAAGGTCACGATAAAACTGACAAAGCAATGTTTACTAATAACTATAAAAGAAATTCTTTAACACTTTGTATACGGGTCTGGTTTGATGAGTGATGGCGCGGGGGTA
Source organism: Stenopsyche tienmushanensis (assembly GCA_008973525.1). NCBI lineage: Eukaryota > Metazoa > Arthropoda > Insecta > Trichoptera > Stenopsychidae > Stenopsyche > Stenopsyche tienmushanensis. The sequence continues at coordinate 689,459 of WACJ01000043.1, forward strand.
TCTGCGTCATGTATGTGAAAGAGGTTTCAAGGCTATTCAAAAATTATACCGTATGTCGATAGATCGGTCGGCTTAAATATATTAATCAAATCGACTGAGATCGCAGTCACCCTCGCTCAACGAGTGGCGCGCCGAGGACTGTAATCGCAATCTCCCGCATACAAGGTGTTAAACTGAATTTTGGTAGATGAGAGAAAATTGAAATAAATTTTATAATGTATAAAAACCCATGCATTCTATTATATATCGCATTTACGGAGCACATATTTAATAAGAATTCATCATAATAATGTCCAGAAAACATTTTGAAACACAATGCAATAAAAACTATGAATATACACAAAAAGTTAAGTGACAATATGAAATATATTTATTATTGCAATCATTTAATACGAGTTTAAATGACAAGTTTGTCTGATAAAGATCAGCTGTTTTTTTTTTATAAGTAAATACTAATTTTGGAAAATTTATCCAACACTAAAAAAAAATAAACAACAAAATTGAATAAATTTTAATCTACAGATTACACTTATTAACAAGTTCGATTGTTACAACCATATCATGGAAAATGGAAAAACAAGTCACTTGCACAAGTATTGCTTTATAAAAATATATAAATGTACAAATATTTTCACGAGCATTAAATAATTCTTATGCAAATTTGGGTAAAGTTAATTTAACACACAATAAAACAAAAATTTCCAGACCCACTGTTTTATTGACAAACCAGCACTTTATACAAACATTTCATTTGTTAAACAAATCACCCTTTACATCTGTCAAACTAATCAATTATCCAATATAAATAGTCATAAATATACATTATGTTTTGTGATGTAATTTGTTTATAATGATATATAATATTAAATAACAAGGCGACAGAGCAATTCACCAGATTTTCTTCATTATCACAAATTCTATTTCTAAAAAACTCGGCAAACCTGTGTCACTTTACAGAATGAAGGTGTAGAAAAAGGAAATAAAAATAAAGAAACAAAAAACCAGTTTGATTCAGTTTTGTGCTCACAATTTATGGTCTCAACGCCATAGTCTGTCCAATGGGTAATTAATACATGGAATGGGCCAATAGAAAACTAGTCAAGCTCTTAATTCTAAGCATCCTTCGTACTTAGTCAGCTCTTCAATTATTTTAATAATATTTATTCACTTTCACTTTAATTTAAAATTATTTTTTTTTTCTCCTATCTATAACTATGTTTCTAGCAGCTATTATATTGAGTTATGCTGTAAATCGATTTACCTATGCGCTTATCTTGTCGCACACTTTCCAGAATAACCTGCATCAACAGCACAACAGCAATTGTCATTTATCAACAAATTTTTAACAAATACACCCCTAAGATGAGCCGGCAGCACCTCCTCATGTTAACTTATTTTTTTCTTTTTATATTTAAAATTTGGGTTGAAAAGAGCACGCCTTGTTTATTAATAGAATGTAAAAGAGAGTGTATATTTGTTTCACATAATCACAATTTGAAAAGTTATCATTGTCTATCGCAGAATGTTGTTGCGTGCTCAAAATCCCATTTATATTTTGTAATCCGAGAAAGTGATTATATCTATATTTATATATTACCGTTCTCGGGAGACAAAATATTTGTTATCGCCCCACAGTGTTTTTTTAAGATGTTAAAGGTGATCAGTGTTCATTTTTCCCTATGAGGGGGAAGCAACTTTTTGTATAAATGAAAACTTTAAGAGATTGCAGGGCGAAGGTGGATAGTCTCACTGAGAGGGGTATTGTTGCATGGCGTACATAACCGGCGGTTGCGTGGTCCCGGCAGTGGGCGCTGCACCCCACCCGCCGCTCATGTTTGGTTGCATAGCCATCCTATAACCTGCTAACAGAAATAATAATAAAGGTTAAATAACATCACAAGCATGATGAATACTTTTGTAAAATAAATACTATTCATTTTATTAACAAAGGCCTAACATTTTTAACATATTTTTGATCTTATGAACCATCATAACCATTAGGCCACATATAATAAATTAATATGAATTACTTTATAACATTAAAGCAATGTTAACTGTTACAACTCCTATGGCCACTACGTGTGGCTGATTTTTTCTCGGGCAGTTTTTATGAACTTCAAATAAGATTTTGGTATTTTTTTAAATATAAGAATCAAGTAAATATTCTTAAAATTCCATCTTATTAACAAGCCAGTAGTCATTTTAGATTACATTAAAAATATGGGCGGGGTAAATACGCTAGATTAATACGCAACATCATATTGTTTCATGCGAAAGACTTAAGTGGTGGAAGAAGTTATTTTTTTGGGGTTTTGAAACATCGACTGTAAACTCTTATATTTAATACAAGGAATATGAAATCAAAGAAAATAGAAGCCAATAAATCATTAAAAATTTCTCTGACACAATTGTTGATGCAACTTAATGGTAACTATCGCGTTTTTACGAAGTCCAAATTGAGATGATTGTTGTCGACTGATCACAATCAACGGTTAGATGGAAGTCCTCATTTTATTTTTAAGAAATATGCATAAAATGGCTTGAAGTTGGTGGAAACTTTTATGAAAAGCCTATTTTTATGTTAAAAAGCAACCAAACAAATGGAAAAAATATATTATCACAATCAAATGTGTAACTACAAATACATATAATCTACTATTTAAATTTCTCTTTGATTATAATGTTTTGAAATTAGCATGTGCAAATATTTGCTTGGGTGATGTCCAAACATGTGTCATTACTACATTCATATTTATATATTTTAAAATGTTTGTAAAGTTCCATTATTTTCCTAATCATTCTTTACACAAAACTTGATTTTAATAAGCCCTAAACTGAAATATTAGATTAGTCACGTTACGAATGTCGATATTTTTTATACTTACTTTTTGATCATCAGTTATGTCTCAACCATCCCTTTGATGAAATTGAATTCAAATACATTGGAAAATATAGGAAAGACATAAAACAGCGAGTGTGGATACCGCACGATATTACTGATGAGATGAAGGCGGTGCATGCGAGTACGTGTCATGATTTAATCAATAAAGAGAAGAAACAACAGTCTTTACACTGTCTTGTGACTGAAGATGAAGAGTAGGTGTTGTATTTAAATAAAAAACGCAAAAGACAAGGAATTTCAAAGGGGCAGATAAAGAAACTAACCCCTCGACTGGAACTAACAGTAAAAAAAATCTCTTTTAAATGTTTAGCGGGACTCCAAAGGGATAATCTACCATAAAGTCCTTCCACATGGTCAAACCATAATGAAGGAGATTTATTGTTCACAATTAGAAAGTTTAAAAGTGGCGTTGAGTATGAAGATTTTAGGTGTAAGGCATTGTGAAGCAGTTGACATATTGTTTTCCAATTATAATTCTACATAGAAGTGATGAATTTACATCTATATATATATATAAATGAATGTAAACGTGTAGTATGTTTGTTCCAGATACATTTCTATACCGTTCATCCGATTGCGATGAAACTTTCTTGAAACTTATTGAGCGTGTATCCAAGAAGATTTTTACATTACATTACACAAGCATTATTTGTGTAAGGAATTTGTTTGACATTAATAACCTTTATTTATAAAAATATTGTACAATAAATTAATGAATCTAGTCTGTACACATTTATATAAACTACTTAAACTTATGGAATTATATTCCTTATCTTAATTGCAAATCTAGAATGACCCTTATATATTAGATACAAAATCAAATATTTACTTTATATTAGCTGAAAATTTGGGAGTCCTAAGTCAGGGTATATAGCATTGAGAAACAATGGTGAAAATCACATAGTGTCAACACAAAAACTCTTATTTTAAGTAAGACGTGTACCAAACCGAAATAAACTGATATTTTTGAACCATTTCATCAATTCCGGTTAACTATTCAAATCAAATATTATTAGCGAATTTCGAGATTCATCAACTATGAAATGTCTTACCTGCTTGAGGGCTGTTATAAGCAGCATATTGTTGGTATGAATATCCTGGCTGCATATATCCTGTTTGCATTCCCGGGTAGCCCTAAAATAAGATAGTAACCAAATTACATAAAAAAAATAAACAACAAATTGTGCAACAAAGTACCATATTTATAAAAAGAATAAATATATTTATTTATCTCCCAATTACGCCCCATATTAAAATATAATTATAGAAATTGAGTTTTGACATAGTGGGTTGGATACCTGCCTGATGAAAGGATTTATTCCCAATCAGCGCAGCCACAATAAGAATATTTATGCAAATTCAACACGATTTATTGTAAATGTGTTAGTATTTAAAATCTTAAACACAGCGAAATAGATACTATCCGAATTAAGCAACGAAAATAAAACGACACAAAACTTTGACCGAACAGGAAGTAGTTATATCTATTTTATATCATATAGTAGCAGGGAACAAGAAGCTGATATGCCGGCAAATGACGTTAAATGCAATAGCTTTTGAAGTGATTTTAAGAGACGGTCAAAATGTTTATTCATCGAGTGACTCTTTGACCTCTTTTGGTAAATCATAAGAAATTTCCATGACATAGAGCAAAAATCGTATGGAAAAAATTTAACGATATAGAACAGATTATATTGCATCATCTATGCATGGCGCGTTGCAACATTGGCATGTTGTTTGTTTGGATTTTCGCAGACACGTTTATCCTGATCGAAAAATGCTTCTCATTATACGTACTAATCTACTATTTGTGATTAGTCTAATATATAAAAATTAATCTTTGTTTGTTCGTATTTAATACACTACCATAGCGTTTATCCGATTGCGATAAAACTTTTACAATTTATTGTAAACACTTGCGGGAATAACATAGGCACAGTCTAATACATAAAAATCAATGTTTGTCCGTATTTAATGCGCTGCCATACCGTATATAAATTTTATTTGAATTGTGAATATTAATACTGAAAATAGGTGTGCCTGTAATTCTTCAACATTTTTGTTTTAAACATTATGGGACACCGGATTTTACATCATGGAGTGTGGTGGCTTCATCTTCGTATTTGAGGTAGAATGTTCTGTTAGTCAGGTATGATGAAGTAATTTGTGGGCAGTTGTTTTCCAATTTTATATAGCAAACCCGGATGCCACTTTGTCAAAAGCCTGAATGCTGTCGAGCAATATTTTCTATATTCTAAGTCCTTGTGTATTCTATTGAAGTTCCTGTGTATTTGTTCCACAGTCGCGCGTTGTTGACGAAATCCAAATTGGTGATTGGGTATTAGATTGTTTTTCTCAATTATTGTGGCTTAAGTCCCTTCAGTAGTAGTTTTTCAAAAATGTTGGAAATTATTGGAAGTAAGCTGATGGATCTGTATGATTTGGCGTCAAGTATGTACTTGCTGGGCTTGGGAATTGGAATAATCTTGGCCACTTTCCATTGCGGGGAGGAAATAGCCCATTTTTAGTACCAAGAACTTAAATCCTTTGGTAGGAAGTTCCTTTACCATTCTTCCCGTAATGAGATCGTAACCAGACGACTTTTTTATGTCAACCTTTGCTATGACTGATCTGACTTTTCGCCTTGTGATTTTTTTAATGCAAACGGTTGATTTTTTTGTATTTGACGGCCGGCGAATCTCATCTTCGCTTTCTGTAGTATTCGTGTTATTTTGTGGAGTGAATACTTCTGTCGAGTGGCTAGTGAATATTTCCACCTTTTCTTTGCTATTTCTAGCCCATTTTATGTTTTTCTTTTTGATAGGCGGTGATATTACTTGGGGTCATTTTAGGTATTTTATAGATTTCCACGGTGAGTATTCTGTGGCATCAGTGGTGGTTATCCCGTTGAGGTATTCGCTGATTGCTTCATTTTTGCTTTTAGTGATGGCATTTTTAAGGTTTTTAACAAAGCACAGGAACACACAGGGTATGCGCGCATGCTTCTCACATGGATAGCTGTATAATTTATCCAAGTAATTTATTATCAGACGGTACGCAGCACACGGAAAAATATTTTGTTTCCAAAAGCACTTAATTAGCACGGCATAAGCATAATCTTTGGGACGGGAAAAACATAGGAAGTCTTCTGCCCAACAAAAACGCAGTCTTGCAATTGGATTACAAATCGGCAGTGACCGAACATATTATAAATAGAATCAAAGCATAAAAACTTTCTTTCTTTGTGTGGCATTGCAACGCATGCTGAGTAATCACTAGTATATTATAAAATTAAATTTTAAAAAAATAATATAATTCGGATTCGACTACAGACTAAAATGTTTGAGGTTATGTCAACACATGATTTTGCAGAAATTTCAAGCTAGATGCAATCAAATATTACGAGCCATAGATTTGCATAAAACTTCAGATTAAGAAATCCGCATTTGACATTTGTATGACTGACAATAAAACGTATTTAAAATCACCGAAACCAGCCGATTCATTATATGTATATATATACACAAACATGTGCAGGATGAAATATGACAATTAAAGATAAGATAAGAGGAGTAAGATCAGCGCACCTGATACCAGTAGCTCATTTGTTGTTGATATCCGAATGGGTACTGTGCCCCTTGTGCTCCTGCTTGCTGTTGCTGTTGTTGAGAATTGCTCATACTCTGTAATAAAATACAAACATTATAATTTCGCAATGCAGAATATAACCAAAGTGGATCAAAACATTCATTTTGTAAATAAAAAAAAAGTAGATAGCAAGATGGTTCCATGACCGTGAATATTCCGTTTCCGGTTAAAAATAATATATTATGCATTCCTTTTAATATTAAGAATTGTGTTATAGTCACATGGCTGGCTCGTATATATATATGGTAAATTATACGTTTAATTTAATCGACGCCCACAACATGTTGGATTTAAATCTCAGAATGCCGAATAAAACACATCGAATAAGTTCCGTAATCGGTACAAAATCGGGGAGATTTCAACGAATATGATGTGAAAGCTTTTGAATTCTTCGAGGGCAACTCGTCCCACAGGTCATCGCGGCGAATGCGCCTTATGATTTTATAAAGTAAAATACGTGGCATTCGACGGAGCATAAGAACGATAAATCCGTCCCTTTCGGATGGTCTATAAAATTAAAATAAATATAAAATACGTATCGACAAACATAATCGCACATTCTATACAATCTATCCGTCAGTCCGGCGGACAATTGACGGCGAAAATTTATCCATTCGTTCAAGACATAATAAAACAGTCGTCGATTTTCCGTACATTGGCACAGAAACGCGCATGAATTCTACAAAATAATTTGTCTTATATAAAATGTGATAAACTCGCTTTGCACAATATATAAATCAGACATGGTAACCACAAAAAAAATTCCAACGAAAATAATCATATACGGATTGGCCGTTGATTCTCGATCCACGCCCCCGTCTATAAAGACGCGTTTTTAACTTTTAGATATCTTAAAATAATGCAGTCTTATGCCGCACTGAAATCGTAGTACAACACACGCATCGATATGCTAAATAAGGAAGCGTTTCACTTCAAATGCGTCTTCAGTATGCGTGAACCTAAACAAGCGCAATACGCCTGAAAATAGATCGATTACAATTACAATAGACCCGCAGTAATCCGGCCCCATTTGTAGTCCGACATCTCGATACAAGTATAGTGCATATTGTAGTAGAACGATCCAGGCAAGAGGTAAACTTTCAATGAAGCTAAACATTCATCCAGGAAGCTTTGTATATGTGGTTTCTTCAGGAAAGAAACCGGCATACACCTATTTATATATTGGCCATGAAAGCACAGTTATTTTACAAGGAGATAACAAAAATGAAGACTTTGTAGCTAACAAGGGATAGTTACGCTTCAAAAATCGTCATGGAATACGTTTGATAACTTTAACAGCTTTTTATTTTTTACAACTGCTATGAACATTGTGTTTACGACATTAATCCATGTATATCTCATCGTTTTATCCTCCCCAAAAAGTTACAGACTGCAAGGGGTCGGGAGCAGTATTCTAAAGTCCGACGAATTGGACAATCCGACACCGCCTTGCAAAACGTTTGTCAGATTACCGCGATTCTACTGTATACAAATTTCCTACAATATTAAGATGAGTTGAGTGTATTATTTTGCAACAATTCTACGCCGAGTTGACGTTGGGTAGAACTCTATTTTTAAAAAAACTAACCTTCCAACTGACTATTTTGCAGTGATAAAATATAAGTCAAAAAAACAACGATTAGTATTTATTTATTCAAATCAGACCTGTGGGTTTCGTGTGATAATACCACCGTTTTTGGACAAACACAAAAGCATTTCTTCAATCATCAACTTAAAGTGTGACCCAACAAATACGTTCACAATCAGAAGGCTCACATGCTGCGCTCGGTTGCATTTTAGCAATGGATTTTGGAAGCTTTCCATTCGAGCGGAATGAGACCAAACAATCATTACAATACGGAAAAATGTGCAAGGATCGAGCGAACCGAGAGTACCGGGTGACTAAGTTTGAATCAATCGATACGTTTAAATAATATAAACATGTACAAAATAATCAATTGTGTGGAAAAAAACAAAACATCGGTCATGTCGTATTAATTATATAGCACTACGTAAATTGGAAAGAGAACAAAAAACATCATTAATAGAATAATTGTTGATTCGCATACCAAAATGCGATGCATCTCTATTTAAACGAAAAAGGACCATTTGAGAAGCACTCGACTTTATCCGATTTTTATCTCGACGGCGATCGATCCTGCAAGAGAACGAACACGGCGTAAGGTGCTAGAGGAAATAAAACATATGTAAAAATATGGGAATAATCATAAGAAATACTTTGTTACTATACTTGTCGGGAGACCTCCATGTACGCTTTCCTCGGGAATACTGACCACACGTCGACCATTTGTGAGAGCGAGACGCTTCAAATCGCGTTACAAATACGTTAAAGACGGAAATCTTCACTATGATATTTATGTATTGAATAAAACGACAGCTACATATCTAAATTTTCCCATTTTGATCATATTTAAGCAAATCAATCTTTATTTTGCATTACTTAAAAATCTTTTTAATCGAATGTTGCAAAACTGTTGACAGTGTCGTTGTATTCTCAAAATCTTGGTTATAGTGCGACAATGCAAATTGAGCATTAGCATCGGCGTTTCGAATTCCAAAATGAAAGTTACTCTCAATTGGGGCCGTTATTAAACTTCTCGCATCGGTCGGTTCACTCTTCGTCGAACGCCCCTCCGAAGTTCTCGCTCGTTCGCTGTACTCCCCGGGCGATAATCGATACCGTCCACCGAGACGGCTGCAAAAAGATGCGTAGCCCTCTGTGCTGCATCGCAAACCTTGATTATTAGTTTCGATATCCGAATATAATAAGCAATTCATTTTACCTTTTTGACATCTATATGCCTTCCTCGTCGTGCACAGTATCGGCACATTACAAGATTTATCTAAATCCTTTGTAAATATTTAACGCCGACGCTCGTTGAATGGAATCCTTGCATCTGTATCATTTTGGCATCTCAACAATTGTTGTTGAATTTTATTATTATAAATGGCAACTATCATATTTAGCGCTTTAAAAAATGACTGTCGAACGCATGACTCGTGGAAAATGACTCAGCGTTATTCTCAGAATTAATTTTCAACGAGCCACTCGGTCTTCGCATCTCTCGTGTTTGATAATCAATCGGGAATGTACGCGAATTCAGCTTTGATATTTTAGAACAATTATAGCTTTCTCTAACGGCATAAAGAAAACACAAAGCAAAATGATATCGTTCTTTGTGTGTGTTAATTTGAATCGCAATAGAGTCGTAGGGGATGCGTTGACGTTTTGAAAACGCACCATTATCATCTATTTAATGATGGAGGTTTAGTTTTCGTTTTTATCAAACATGCGGGGTGATCAAAAGAGATAAAATCATATACATGCCTCGGTTGTATTCGCAATTGATATTGGATGAAAGTGCATCACGTTGGCGTGACGGAATGCAATTACCGATGGCGTTTGAGACGCGTTACTGTCGTATGAGATATTAGAGCGCGGGTCGTTCGAAGGGGAGGTTTTTGAGTCGTTTGTACCTGCGAGTCGGATCCTCCGTTCTCTTTGCCCCAGAAGCACTTGACGGTGTGGCCGTTGATCTCGGTGTTGCGGATCGTCTCTATGGCGTGGGTGGCCGCCTCTTTGGTGGCGAACTTGACGAACGCGTATCCCTTCTCCTTGAAGGTGCGGATCTCCTGTATCTGGCCGAAGGGGGCGAAGGTCGCCTGCATGAGCTCGTCCGAGATGGAGTTGGCCGCGAAGCCGCCGCAGTAGACGGTGCAGTTGGTGGGGGAGCTCTGGTTGTAGACCTCGTCGAAGGTGGGCTGCTTGGCGCGCTTGGCCTGCGCCTGCGCCTCCGGCTTGACGGCGGGCGGCTTGCGCGTGGACCAGTTGGTGCGGATCGAGCGCGAGCCGAGCCACTGACCGTTCATCGCCGCGATCGCCGACTCCGCCTCGGCCTTCTTCACGAACGAGACGAAAGCGTACCCCTTCGACTTGAGCGTCTGCGGGTCGCGCACGATGCGGCAGTTGGAGATCTCGCCGAAGGGCGCGAACGCCTCGCGCAGCGTCTGCGTCTCGATCTCCGGCGAGAGGTCGCCGACGAAGATGTGATGGTGGTTCGTCGTGTCCGTCTTGGGCTGATTGCCGGGGCTCGTGGCCCAGTTGACCTTGATCTCTTTCTCGAGGAACACGCGCTTGTTCATGGCGGCGAGGGCGGTCGCCGCCGACGTGTGCGAGGCGAACTCGATGAACGCGTACGGATCGTTGCCGGGCTCGCGTATGATCTTGCAACCCTTCATCTCGCCTATCTGCGAGAAGAGCGCGCACAGCAGGTCCTCGGTCACCGTGGAGTCGAGGTTGCCGACGTACAGCGTCTTCGGATGGCTCTCGTCGCCCATGGCGGCTGCGGCGTCGGGCGACGGGCGCTGTGCGCTAGCGGCGCATCGGACGGACTCACGCACACGCACACGCGCTCGCACGCGAGCCGCCGCACTCCCGCCGCACTCCTGCGCACCTGGCAACACTGCAACGCTCGACCTGCACCGGGACGGCGAAAACATTTCAAATCGATCCCTTCGAATTCGCATTTTCTCCGATGCTCTTAAATTTAAAAACTTATTAAATAAATAATCCACGAGACGGATTAAACTCTACATTTTTATCGTCACTAAATAAATATTTTTCTAATGTGGATTTTAAATTGGAAAATATATTTCCGACGCTCAAAACATCTGTCGTCGAATCGAAAAAATATATATAATTTTTACGAAAAATATCCACTGTCCGGAATGCCGGCGACCAGTGTGACGTCATCGAGAGGTGAGCTGGCTTTCGGCGTCGTAGGACCGTTATCGGTTTGACGTAAAAGTTTTTAAACGACGTGTTTGGCCCAAAGGAGCCGATCGGCGCGCAGCTCGCCTCAGTCCGAACGGGGCTCCTCGGATGATCGTCTCCGGGATCGGAGGCGAGGGGGCGAACATCCGACGGCTGATATCGCAAAGCGAGGAGGCGCAAGCCGCTGCACTGCGACCGGCGCCCGGCGACTCTCGAGGTTAGGTATAGCTACACGTATGCAGAACATTCGTCCGTCGGCGCTCGCTGCGTGAGCGCGTTTCGTCTCCGTCTCCGCATCAGGCGGGACGAACGTCGCGATCTTCGCTCTGAGGTACCCCGAACCGATTCGATTTCGTTCAAATCCGCAGAGGGAATATTTAAACGAAACCGATTTCCTCACATGATTGATGCCATACGCAAACATCATAGCGCTTATCTTAGAAATAGTTCGCCACACTTTAACGAAATTTATTTACTCAAATTCTAATGATCACATAAGCCATCGATTCCTTCAATATGAATCAACTCAGAATTATCAGCATTCAATCACGAGATCCCGTAAACTGCTATCGAATTATACGCTCTTAAACCTTTTTAAATTTTTTTAACATACTTAACAATTTATCGCCACTGATCAATATCATTTAATTCCTTGTAAATTCATAATGTATTATAAATGATCATTTTTGTTTTGCATATGAACGTTTTTGATTTTGACGAGAAGAAAACTGTCCGACGAGAGATTTACAATATTTGTTTAATTGCAGATAACATAAAATGTTGCCCCTAACGCATAGGGACAACAGAGGACTATGGAGCAGATTGAAGGACAAGATACACAGTTGGATGAGATTGGTGCTCGCCGATCCGAACGCTAAAAATCTTTTTCTCTTCCTGATACTCAATTTTTCGTTCGCGTTCATAGAACTCTTCTACGGCGTGTGGACCAACAGCTTAGGTTTGTTTCAGATGAACCCAGTTTTTATATATCGAATCGACCCGTATTAACGGCGCTCTTAATTTTCAGGTTTAATATCGGACTCCTTCCATATGTTCTTCGATTGTACGGGGCTCATAGCGGGTCTGGTGGCTTCGATCATAAGCAAGAAGAGATCAAATGATAAATATTCATACGGATACGTGAGGGCCGAAATCTTGGCGGGTTTCGTCAATGGCCTGTTTCTATTGTTCATAGCGTTCTTTATCATGTCTGAGGCCGTGGAGAGAGCCATTGAGCCACCCGAAGTAAGTCACTTTCATTAACAACTATATTCCGATTTGGCTGAAATTCTACCGGTTGATATTTAATCTTACATATAAAAATCAATGTTTGTTTGTCCGTATTTAATGCGCTTCCATACCGTTCATCCGATTGCGATGAAACTTTATCAACTTACTGTTTACACTTGCGGGAATAAAAATATTGTATGGATGTTGGCGGCTTACGCTACACGTGACCTGTAGCAATAAGCCATGTTCTGCATTTCTTTTCAAATAATTATTAAGAGCTTATCAATTTCGCTGGTTTTTTAATTTTACTTACCGACTAAAAAATCAGAGTAATTGAATTGTCTTTTGGTGCTGCGGTGCATGTTATCATCATCAACATCACATTTTCATGTACTATCAGTCTCCCATCCTATATAAACAACCTTTTATGGATATCAAAATTAATTTGTCATTGAGAATTACATATTTTTTGCTTTGTTCGATTATCTGCCGCCACAGCTTTAAATACAAATACATATATTCGTAAATAATTCATCAAATTACATTGTGGATTGAAGGTTTTTTGTAAATTGTTTCCATGATAACCTTCTTATCAATGTAAAATTTTAAAATAGTGTTTTAAAATAATATTACAATAAAATTTAAATCTCTCATGACTAACCATATGGTAGTGTTATACAGTTCTTACTGTTCATTGTTTTACAGAGCGTTAATGTTTTTTTTATGAAATCACTATATTTTAGGAACACTAATTGCATAGTTGATGTTGCTTGCAATTTAAAAAAATTAATTAAGACGAATTTGACTCAATTTCTTAGATATGATATCACATTGAAATTTAACCAACGTCACACATCTAATAAATATCTGATTGCCACACATAAAATATTTATCTTTGCACTGATTATCTATTTGGCTTTTAAAAAACCATCCATATTTCATTAATCAAATCAGTATTAATATTTAATTATTTTGAGATTACTTAAGATTTGTTTAAACATTTTTAATTTAATAAACTGCACTCCGTATGCTACAACTGTCTAATCTTGTAAGAACATTATCGAATTGTAATTAAATTAATTTTAAAATGACGTACACGAAGATGCTATGTTTGTATGTCCACCGCCTATTGTGCGCATAAATCCACTTTCTCTCAGGACCGTGCAGCATCTATAAAGCTTGCATTTAAATATATAAACACTGTTAATATTTGTTAATTTCTTCGCATAAACATAAACAATACACATGTGTGATAAATTTGCACACGTTTCATTCTCACATGTTGAGTCTAGAAGTGTGCGAGAATGCTCTTAGAAGCATATGCACACTCGTTTTAGTCTCTAAAACCGACTTAACCACCGTATTGCGCGCACAACCTTTCTCTCCCCGTCCCCGCAGCCCAAACTTCATTTCTCCAGACCAATATGCTCCAACATCCATACAATATTTTTATTATGCCTATGTTATTCCCACAAGTGTAAACAGTTAGTCGACAAAGTTTTATCGCAATCAGATGAACGGTATGGAAGCACGTTAAATACGAACAAACAAACATTGATTTTTATATATTAGACTATGCCTATGTTATTCGCGCAATCCTTGTGAATTGTTCAGTAGTTTATGGCAAATTATTTCTCCATTCGAGAAACGTTCCAGACATTACATGATTTTTATTTTGAACTGACTACCGACATTGTGCGATTTAACGCCTTTAGACTTCTTCCTTTGGGACTATCTTAATCCCTTAAAGAGGTAAGGCACAGGGTTGTGTCCGAATTCCAGTGATTCAGAAAGAGCATTCTTACGCGTTGAACTCGGAGACAAACAGACGCAGAGTGTCTTTCACGTTGAATTTAGAGAGAAACAGACACAGAGAGAGTATCTTGCGTACGTCGTACGATTGTATAGATCGTTAACTCAAATTTATCTACTAATAATGATGTGTGAATGATAATAATGAATCGATTTCAAGTGTATTGTTTATATACAAGTTTCATACACGCTGCACTGGTCCTGATAGATAAGTGGATTTGTACGGATGATAAGTATAAACAGCAAATTCAACCAGATTTATGCGACAAAGTCATTGAAAATTTAATACGTGCCACCAAGTAAAGCCGCGGCAAACATTTGAGCAACGTTATATCCCAAACTGTGGACATACAACTTGTTTTATTTACATTTAAAAATCGAGCATCCTTATTTATTATTATTATACAATTTTTTCAAATTGTTTCAGGTCAAACACGAGAGACTATTTGTCGTTTCCGTGTTGGGTTTCTTAGTAAATTTGGTTGGAATATATGCGTTCCAGCATGGTCACGGACATTCGCACGGAGGAGGAGGAAGTCACGGACATTCTCATGGATCTCACAATCACTCTCACGATCATTCTCATGATAACCACTCGCATGACGAAGTCCACGTAGAAATGGAATCGATCAGTGGCAACTCGCACATAATGAAAGGAGTCTTCCTTCATGTTTTGGCGGACACTCTTGGATCTCTGGGGGTCATAATATCCGCACTGCTCATGTACCAATTCGGCTGGATGAGAGCCGATCCGATATGTTCAATGTTCATTGCCATTCTGATCTCGCTGAGCGTGCTTCCACTGTTAAAGGAGTCGGCTCTTATTTTGATGCAGCGACAGCCGACATCCTTGGACAGGACCTTGCCTCACTGTTATCAAAAAGTTACCGGACTCGCGGGAGTATATTCCGTGCAAGAACCTCACTTCTGGACATTGTGTACGGATTCGTACGTCGGTGCCGTTAAATTGGAAGTGTCTAAAAACGTAGATCCTAAGTATGTTATTAGTCAAACGCAGAGAATATTCGCTGCGGTCGGAGTTAAAAGAGTAACGGTGCAATTAGATTATTCCGGAATGTGATCTCGTGTTATTTTTCATGTATCTATTGATTTGCACTTAGTGTCAAATTTTTTCACAAGTTGCCTGTTAAAACTTTTTTGAGTATGTACTAAATATATAGGAGTGTTCCGTGTTTTGGAGAAAAACAATTTATTGAAAATTTTAACAAACGTAGTGAATGAAACTCAACGCTTATTGAATACAAGAGTGCATTCTTCATGAAAGTGTTTTTTGTACGGATCGATTATTGTTATTTTTTTAAATGTGTACGATGGTTTTTTATCTTTGAAAATTATTCCGACGTTTTTTTAATTGATCATCAATATTTTAAAACAAATATATAAGGGTTGTATTGTTGGATTATGGTTATTTACTTGTATTTATTTATTTATAAAAATATGACTGCATGATTAAAGGAATCTGTATTAGGTGAAACGAGAACAAAATGTTACATTTATTTTTTTAAATTATAGCCACTAGCGTCGCCTAATTTTGTTGATCTTTCAACAATGATGCAGTCGTAATTTATTTTTATATAATTTTTTCGAATAAGTTTGCAGTACTCTGAAATTCCTCAAGTATTAGCCAAATTATAAGAAACGTGTATTAGGCAAAAAATCGGTCAGTATGTAAAATTATGTATATAATTGAATATTAAACATATGACGTCTTTTCACAATAATTTATTCATAGCATTGTAAGTTCAAATTATCTATTGAATCACTTGCATTCCTTTTATACTGTTTTATTTTTCTAAGGAAATACTATAAAGTAAAATAATTTGCGGAAAAGTTTGCAATATTTTAAGCATAGTTAAATTAAAATATATAGTACATTTTTTAAAATCAAAACACTGACAATATTTGAATTAAAAGAAGAAAAAAAAAATACAAATAGCTCAATCAATTTTCATATCATGTGATTGCGGCTTTGAACATAGTCTTTTCTTATATTAAAAAAGAACTAAATAGAAAAGTTATTTATGTATTTTTCTTTTTAACAATTCAAATAGACAAGAATTATTTCAGGCGCAGACGTAATAAATTGATAATATACACGAGCCTATAGCTGAAATTTATTGTATTCCAAATATGTTAAGATAAATAAAAGTAATACTTTGCTTCTTCCAAAGTCTAAATTATATTCAACATTTTTTATTAAAAAATATATATAAATGTGCTTAGTTTAAAATATACCTAATTTTTTTTAGGTTCGTATTTTTTACATCCTGCTATAATTTTATGTATATATGTTTAGTATAATTTTTTTAAGGAAATAAGGTTGATTAATGATCAATTTTTAAACTCGAAAATAAACATACAAGATTTATTATTTAAACAGTGGGGTTTATACAGCTTTTTATTTCACTAAACCTGTCTTTTATTTTACCTTATCTCGAGTTTTTATTAGTTTTATTTTACAGTTATGCGGCAGGGAAACTTCCTTATTTGAATCACGCACCCTAAAACTGTGTGTTTGTCCGTATTTAATGCGTTACCATACCGTTTATCCAATTGCAATAAAACTTTGTCAACTTATTGTTTACACTTGTGGGATTAATATAGACATGGTAAAAATATTAGTTGTGTACGCAGACATGGCATTGCAATGCATGGCGGGTACTCATTAGTTTTAAAATAAAATCTATTATAGGTAAGTGTTCTAAATGAAACACGGAAGTTATGCTACCTTCAATATCGAGCGATTGAGGAGGTGAATGTATGATGCAGACGAAATGGTTGTAACCCCTTCCTGTGAATGGAAATTGAAGAGGCCTATAGTTCTACAGTGGACTGTTTGTGGCTGCACTATGATGATGATAGTAAAACTGGAAAATAGTTTTAATTTTTCCCTATATTTTTTCTTAACATATTGAATCGCCAAGAGAACAAATTTATAAATTTCATTCATGAAACACATTTCATAAATCGGTCAATGACTGTTGATAGTCATGTGAATAATATTGACACATCTTAGGCGGCTGATTAGTGCACGAGCTAGCAGACGTGGTAGAAAGCTGTACGCAAGATGCTGTGTTTGAGTGGAACAAAAAAAGCGTTGTGATGATGTTTTAATTGAGTGTTTAGCGACAAAGGAACATAGGGACGCTCCTCTGACCTGAGCTGTTTATTGGTCCCACTATTTGGGACCATGTCAGCACACTCAACAAAAGTACACAGCAAGGTACAAAACCTGAATATCCATGTCCACAAGAACAGGCTCATTTTCAACTTCAAATGACCACTTGTGCTCTGAGCGCTGCGGAGAAATTAGCTAGATGCAACTTTAAACTAGCTAAGATAGCAACATAAATTAATAAGATAAATCTGGACTCGTTTACGACCTCATTTAGCGCGAGCCACGCTTCTGAGGGAGCTTCCATGCCGTAAAAAGAGGACAGAGTGATCAAAATGTCTTATGTGTGCAACCGGTCCGCTTTTCGGACCGCTGATATGACGAATTAGAGCCTTGCAATCTGGTGGGTAGTTTAAATTTTATAATCGGTTGAAAATGTTGTCTTTACTTTATGGTCGGCCCAATATTTAAGCAATAATGAAGAAAAGCGGGATTAAACAGACTCAAATAATGTTGATTCATGAAAACGGTCAAGGAAAATAAAAATCATGCGTAATTCTCGACTGATATTCTGTGTTTTGCGCCCCAAGCCCAGTTGTGCCCGTGGTGGGTGCTTGCTTTGCCAAGCCCCTGCTTAAAACGTGTTAAGATACAGAGAATTAAGTTACAATGATGATAGGAAATGGGTAAGCGACGAATAAATACCAATTGTTTTTTTCCAAATTTTATATTTAATTATAAAAAATACTTTGGAAATATTACAGAACACTTTGAAGGTTATTTTGAGACTGATTAAATCAATTTTAGGTGGCGTTTTTTAGCTATTGAAATTTAGTGATTTTTTAAAATTATAACCAGAGCATATAACAATAAGGTAAAAAATAATATTATTTGAACACAACCCATTCAATTCTATCTCGATCTTTCACAATATTCACACAATATATATTTTTAAAAATATTTACATTAATTTATTCTATTAGTTTTTTCGCTTTGAAGAAACGTCTCAAATACAAAACCTGCCATGTTGCTAATGCAAGTAAACAGCACATAGAAAATATACTAAAGAACAGTACTCTATTGTTTGTTGATTCTGAAAAGGAAAAAAAATCCGATTAAAACTTACTATAAAAGGATGAATAATACAAAGATAAATAGATAATGTATAAATGGCTTTAATATTTTTTTACCATTGGTGTCTCTCATTTCTTCTTCTGCTTTACGCATGAGTACGAAATCTTGAACAATCGCTTCCGACAGATCTTCCAACTTTTTGAGTTCAACTTCCATTGGTTTCAACTTTGCAGCTTCGCCAATCTAAAATGTTGTTTGAATTGATTTTCTTGAAACTAATGTAATATTATATTACATGCTTCAAACTCATCAATATCACTGTTAAAATAATAATAAACCAGTAGAGATACCCAATGCAGTACCGTGTGTTATTAATGTAATTATTTAATTTAGCTACCTGATATAATCTACCAAAAAGTTACTATAAAAGTGCATTTATTACAATATGTAACAAAGTATAAATCTTCTTCTGATTCTTATTATTTCATGTTCTTATTAAAAAGTACCGTAAACTTAGTCAAATATTGAATAATAAAAAAAAATTTAGCTTAATATTTCATTTGGGTTTCTCTACCATGTTTATTTTTTTTACTAGTAACAATACAAAACAAGTCGTTTAATAACGTATCTTACACACGCACACACCAATATATAATACTCAATTTCTCAAAAATGTTAGATTTTAATCCTGTCTATTCAACAAGTCTAAATAGCCACACACACAAAAAAAACAGGGAGAAATTAATGATTATTTAATTAATGCTTACTGCTTACTTAATTTATATTAATGTATGAAATTCTATGTAGGGAGAATCAAAAACAATATTAACGTCTATTATTTTCAATCATTTCTACACGTACATCATATCAATGAAAACAAATAGTCAAACATAGAAAATTATGCATTATTGTATTTATTGCAAGCCTAGCATTTGCATATTCATTATATGGTATGATTTTTCTTTCTTTCGGAATATATTGCTGCAATTATGTACGGATCGTCATAAATTAGCATGAAATGCCATGCGAATTATGTGGATACAATTAAATATTATGAAAGCTAACAAAAACTTCAATGAATAGTGGAATGAAGTTACCCAATCATATATGAAGAGTGTTTGGAAAACGTTTGCAGGTCACAGGAAATTATGAAAATACTCTGGACGCATCCCAAGAAGTTACTAACGAATGAATCAATCAGAATTAAAATACGAGGTTTACTGCCAGACGCAAGTGGCTTATGGGAACGGGTTCTCAGTTGCGTCTATAAACGCTTGTGGCATTTAAGGGGGGAAACCAGTTTAGACGGTCCGAAAAATGGGTTTATTTAGTAAAACTATTCAAGAATATGTTTTCAAAGTTTCACTTTCACATTTTTCCCGATGTTATGAGCGCTATAGTGAACGTAAATCGGTACTAAAGCACGCAACACGTAGGTCGGAGTGGCCACACAGTAACCCTTGTTCACTATCTAGTTCTATGCCTCTGTATTACGGGAAGAAAAAATAAATGAAAGAAGAGGGTGATGTCTACAGTCGTTCTTAGCATATTCTAATTATTCTTTCCCTGTTTAAAAAATCACTACAAAATCTGCCTCCTAAACTGGTTTCCCCCCTTAAAAGCCGAGTTCAACAGTTTCAGCACTAAGTAAGTTAGATGTTAGTG
Source organism: Stenopsyche tienmushanensis (assembly GCA_008973525.1). Lineage (NCBI taxonomy): Eukaryota > Metazoa > Arthropoda > Insecta > Trichoptera > Stenopsychidae > Stenopsyche > Stenopsyche tienmushanensis. The sequence goes on from WACJ01000043.1 coordinate 709,721, forward strand.
TTGCAAGAAGACCGAGGGTAAAACAGCTTGTCGTCGACGGACACAAGGTTGAACACAGTAAAACGTTACGATACCTCGGGATCATCATAGACTACAAGCTGTCCTTTAGGAAACATATAGAAGTAGTAGCCCAAAGGATAGTCAGCGAAATTGGATGGCTCATACCAAATATCAGAGGGCTGAAGCCGTGCAGAAGAATTAAAAATGAAGTTATACACTCAATCCTTCTGTACGGAAAAGGCCCTTGAACCCAAAAAACGCATAGAGCCCGAGCAGAAACTGAGGGAAGTACAACGAAGGAAGGTGGACCCACCGACTTATACCTGATCATCAGCCCGGAAAAAAGATGAGACGACCTTCCGCTTAACCCAAGTACTGACTGATTTGAAGCGTACTTGAAGCAGATTGGCAAGGAGACATCCATGGCGTGCCACCACTGTCAAGAAGTTAACGACGCTCAATACACCATTGATAACTGTGAGGCTTGGACACCACAGAGAAACACGCTGAAACAAGCACTCGGGGTAGCTGAGCTCAAAGTCGAAGACATGGTCCACAGCATGATGGCAAGCAAGGAGAACTGAGACCTTTGGCGAGAATTTGTAGATGAAGCGATGACCACCAAAGAGGTCAGTGAGAGAGAGAGACGCAGAGCGGCTCTCCAACACTAGAACAGAGCTATATCAAAGGCCAGACTACCTGTCTCCCTGAAGCAATGTGATAAACAATACCAGGGGGATAGAGAAGGACAATGGAGGAGTTCAGTCAGTAAGAATCTGACACTACTCTGGGGCCGTGTAAGTAATTAAGTTTCTCATTGACAGAGAACTATTGAAGCTAATGATTGAATAAATTATGTTCCGTAAAAGCTATGGCGTTTAGTTCTCACCTATGAATTTCAAAGGTTATTAAAACAAGCCTAGCGTGTTCATATGCGGCATCTTGCTCACGCATTAGCGCGATCCGTCAACAAAGAGGATGATCACAAACTTCCGTTAGTAAAAAAAACCGTAGCAGTGAAAGCGTTAAGAAACAAATGGCAGAATAACAGAACTGCATTCTGCTTAAATACATTTGATGCTGAAATATCAATGCCATGGAACAAATCATACATAAGTGCCAATTAAAAACAGGTGATATTTGAAACAAATAGCAGTCAGATTACATTATTTAATGGGTTAATTTCGGAAAGATTCAATAGAGAATGTTAATTATAAAACTAAAAGCGTATATTACCCCCCACTGTTAACCATGCGTAGTTTGTTCACATCATCGTAAAAATATGTAAAAGAGTAAGAATTAATTGACTGAATCAATTTTATAAACTACTTATATCTAATCTTGATGACTAAATGTTTTATACAAACAAGAAATGAGCATTTAATTAAAATGTAATTTTGAGTACTTGAACAGATACACATAACAATAATCTCTTACCCCTTCATAGTTTTTAGCTTCAACGCCTCGTTTGACAACCAGCGTAACATCTTGACTTAATCCTCGTTGATCTAAAAATCAAAATACACGTCTTAATATCATGATAGCACCATTTATCAATGGAATGTTTGATCCGGATAATTATTATCCACTACTATTTGAGTAGCCTCACTTCTCCCTCGTTCATTTTTATGGAAGGTTAATCAGCCTGAACTTAATAAGCAATGCAATTTATTTCACAGTTAAAAGAATAAATACAAAGATAATATTAACTCAATTAGAATTATATTTAACCTATTCGACCACAAATTTTTCATGGACTGTTTTTCAAAGCTGTATTGATAAGATAAAAGAAAAGCAACACAAAATTATTTTCATGATAAGCATCAAGTATTTTTCATTAGAGCCTCAAAATAAATTAACTTTTATTTTACAAAATGTGAATTTGTAGCGTTCTTAACGCTTGGTTTATAATATTACTATTAACTGCGTTAACTGCGGATTAACTTATTTTACTCTTGTATTGATGGCGCACTATCAATATAATTGCTGTGATATTCAACACATCCTTTTAAAAAAAAGAATCAACCAATTTTGTGGATCAGATTCGACAGTGGTATTTGAATATATTCATCAGCACAGGTCATACAAAGCACATGTATTGCTCTCTGTGCTACTACGACCTCTCCAATTGTAGGTGATCTGGATTGGACTGAATTCGGATTCTGCTCCATCGAGACAAATGACAGAGAACTGGTTTGTTGATTTTAAACACGGCCACGGAATTGCCATAAAAATTAGGATATATTCGAAATAAATAAAAATTGAATCTTACGTTGAGGTACTCTTGATATGAAACATATTTCAAATGTGTCCTGGTTCTCCGTGACGAATGAAAATTTCCCTTTAGATATATTTTCTTTTTGTGATAAAATATGTCCTTTGGAATCCCTCACCTAAAACGGATTATTTTTATGCGATTAACATGCAACATATTTTGTAATACTCAACATGCAAAAACTTTTCAATATTTTATATACAAGATAATACACATTTAGAGTTTTGTTATCATGCATCAGTACACGATAGTTGATGGAGCATACTATTTCAATATTTATAAATATATGATTGTACACATGTCATTTATTATGTATTATAATCGTCTTTTGCGATATAAAATATTCTGTAAAAACATCTCAACATGTGCATCATAATTATCTAATAAATAAAAATACTGGTATATTCCAGTCAGTGGAAAATCGATTCCATACTGTAAAATCAATCGTGGCAAAATAATCAGATTTTTTTGAAGCTGCAATTCATATTGTTGCAGTTATATGACTCGATGTGAAGAGTTCCATTTTGTTACCATCAGCATTATTGAATTTTCAGTCATTACATAAAAAGTTTTCATATTTCCCAAGAAAATGCTTTAACCAAGTGAGATTCATCGTTGATCCTTGTTGTAAATGAACACGTATGATTTTTAATTACACTGAATGACTTACAACATAGTCTACTTTCTGACCGGGAACTTCCTCTACTTCATAGTCGCCGGTAATGAGGACTTTGGTATTGAGATCCTCTTTGAGGCACTTGAGCGCATTGGGCTGAAGACTCCACATGATGGCATTTGTGGCAGGCGCAAGCGCCATCAGCGCTACACAAAATACGAACCCCCGCATGTCACGTCTCGCGCTGAGCTGGCCGACCAGGTGTACCACACGCACACACAAACGTCACCTATCCACAAGCCAACGACTTTTGTCATTCATGCCGCACAACACTATCGTCATAATGCAATTAAATAAATATTTCAAACTATTTGCATGCAATCATTTTCGCATGTGTTTGCTATAAAACCGGTTTTTTTTGCTAATGAACATCCGCTAACCTTATTATTATCATTACAAATTTCTCACATTTCTTAAACAACTACCATTAGTTAGCGTTAGCTGCCCAAGCCGTTAATATGCGTCAAAAATTATCACAAATTTGTACATAAATACTATATTTTCGGGCCATAACACACATTTTTTATAGCAAACAAATCATTATAATACATTTATTACTAGTATGAATAATTTTAACTATAAATAAATATTATTTTGCAAAAATCGTCCCATATATTTTGGATGCTTATTTTCAAATAGCCTGAAAAATATGGTGAAATTGAAAGATCACTATTTTGACATTAAACAAAGTTCACAGACATCTTGTTTCTTTATGTTTGTTACCAAATTCTCTAAAACCAATTAAATAGCTAAATAATATATTCCTTACCAGTGATTTTTCAACATGTATCGTTTCTTTGAAGAATACATTTACATACAAAGAACCAAAATCTGTCCTTTTATCTCTAAATTGCATTTTAAGTTGAATCGATTTTTGGTCCACTGCAGAACTATGGGTCTTTTCAATATCCATTCACAGGAAGGGGTTACATCCATCTCGATTCCATCATGCACTCACTCACCAGATTACGAGTACTAATTTCTAAAAAGTTCCAGACACAAGCAGTCGGGGGCAGTACTTTAAACTGTATTACATTATATAATAGTCTTCTTTACATGCAGATGATTCCTCGTTATCCAAGCTTGAAATAGATTATTTAAAAAAATCTCCTGTTTATGTTATTACGACGGAAAGGGGATGGAAACATACATCTTAATAAATAGCATGAAATATATGTAATCTAATAATAAAAAATAGGTTTAATATACTATGTAATCAGGTTGTTTTTTTACATATAAAATTTAGTCTTTATTTTAATCATTAACTGAAGGCTCAGTCAAAAATTACATTTTTTTGGATTACCAAATGAAATTATAGAATTAAAAACACAGTTTTGCATTCTACTCACACTCAGTCAAAATGAAGTCATTGTTTAGTTGTGATAACTTGTTATGAATCGATATCTTTATTGAGGATAAGGTAAAAATGCAATATAACAAGAAATTAATAATTTCATTCAACAAGTAATTGTGAATAAATTGTTACATCGTCTTCACAGTTTCTTTTGGTTGGTTTACGATCATCTTTACTGGTACAAGGTGAAGCAATCTCCTTATCAGTGTACTGTTCCGAATAGGGTTTTAAAACTTCCATTATTTTAATACGCGAACTTAATTTCTCTTGTTTAGGTATTCTCTGAAGTATTGGTAAAAGACTCATCAGAAAATGATAATCTTCATCTCGGGTTTGAGTCACATTTGATTTGTACTGATCGAACATACTCTGTTTTAGTTGTAAAAGATTTTCCAACAGATCATTTCGCCTATTTAATATTTCTACTTTGTTTGCGGAGACTTTCCTGGTTTTCGAGTTATCATCGTCCGTAATGTTATGTGCTCTCAAAAAATTTAGATGACTCGAATTGCTGTATTCTTCGGTGTTTATTTGATCAATTGCACTCTCGTTTAGATCTTCACAATACGATTCAGCTGCTTTTGATGAGCACGATTCTATCTCTCTATTATTTTCAGAAGGTTTGGATACAAAGTGATCTTTTAGAAAAAGTAGGCTTTCATAATATGGCCAATTGGATTTTTTTGAAGGATTATTAGTAATTTTTAATTGCTCTTTTCTAAAAAACCCTCTTAAATAGGTCCATTTCAGTTTGGCAGCCTCACCTAAAAATTGAAATACGTCCATCAATATCAATTTTATTCTCAAAAATCTTCCAAACAAAACCAGCCCATCAATTTCCAATAAATAATATTTGAAAAGACACCAATAAAATGTCGTTTAACAAGTTGAATTTGAACAATGTAAACAACAGTTATTTTCAAGAAGACATTCAAGAAGTTTTTCAGTCAAAAATCAAACAACTTTTTAAAAAAAGAATTGAAAAGTTTTATAGTAATTGAAGTGTTTTTCACCAGTAAAAAAAATTTGATTACTTTTCAGTGCCCCTAATGGCAATAAAGCACACGTTTTCAGCAGTAAGCAGTCTATACGAGTTATAGAAAATTAATTTTAAAAAAATATTATCTTACAGGATAAATTCACTTCGTTGGCAACCTCCGACCATAATTTTTTTGTGATAAATCTATCATATGTTGATTTAGAATTTTTGTCCCAAAGGGGTTTCCTTTCATGCACTAATGTTATCAATTTTTCCAAATTTGGAGCCGATATACTGCAAACATTAATTGAGAAAAAATACACTTTAATAATCCAAATGAATAAAAATTATATACTTAAAAAATATTGAAATAATATGCATACTTTTGCTGCGTTGTTGTTGGCTGTCCGGAAATGTTCTTTAAAGGACTATCGTTATTTGCTAAATTAGCATCATTCTCTTCTTTCATTATGGGTACTTCTTCAATTTCAATATGATTCAATTCATCATAATTATTTTCTCTTTTAATTTTGCTAATTACCGGTTCATTAATATCAATCTCTATTAATTCACTATCGTCTAATCTTTCTCTTTTGATGGCATTCTGTGGACTATACATACTGCTAGTGTCTTTTTGGAAATTGTTTGCTTGTGGAGATTTCGTTCTTTTCCTGCTAACATATGCTTTTGGCATCCTATATAAAATTAATTGACAATCTAAAAATTCACACAATATAAAGTAGGTTTTAGTCACGACATATTTGAAACATAAATAAGGATATCTCAAATATATGACGTACAAAGATAAAAGAAAGTCTTGCATAAACAAATATAATCGTTCATATGGAAAAACATTACAGATATTGTGTGTATTGACATTTTTAAGCAATACGTCTGTATTTCTACATATGACACTTATCACGGCAATAAACAAAAAGCATTTTAATAAATCAATAACAATCTACATATGAAAGATAAGCACAACTCACTTTTTATCTTTCAATTTGTATTCGTGCAGAAACTATATTCAATTATGAGTGCATTCAAATGACGGAACTATTGTCCCTCTCAACGGCAGCCGGTTTCTAATATTTTGACAGACATAGAAGCAATCAATGCATACAAATATTCCGCACAAGATGGACCATAGCCACCATTTTGCGCGGCGTTTGTGTCGCTGGTCAAAGTTGCCAGACAAAGAAATGTCACTATGCCGGCAAGTCAACAACAATTATTTGATATGAGTTTGCAGCATTTTATGAAACGTATGCATCAAAAACTAATATATGAATAGTACAAAAATTATATTTACATTCTAACATTTATTATAAAACTTCAAAAACACTTTCTAAAAAAATCGTTATTATATATTTAAAAAAATAAAACTGTTATATGTAGTTAAATTATCGCATCGGTTTTTAAATCATTGAAACGACGAAAAACTTCAACTTTACTAATTACTTTAGAAATACACGAATTTCCACGAGGATTGAGAAGCATTTTATTTTTATTTGATAACTTAGCTGCCCGGACCGTATATATGCGTCGACATTTTATTCAGATAACTTCAGATATTATAGAATTCAGATAAAATAACTCGCAACTCTCTTCAACAAAAACATGTCAGAATAAGTTCTCAGGTATCCAGGTGCGGATTATCCGGTTTATTCCCATAAGTCAGTTTCAGGAAAAAAGTTGTATGGCCACTTAACCATTAATCTGGCTTATTGATTTTGGTATGTTTATTACTGTGTTTTGAAGTGGAATACCATGCAGAAAGACTCACTACTTCACTACAGTCAACCCTCCTCCTCTTCCCCCCTTTTTTTTAATTCTTTCCTGCGGGTACGTATTGAGATTGAGTTCTGCCCTGCTCCTCACTTCGAATTCAGTCATTTGCTTTTTGCACGGGCTTTTTGTTTCCCCAATTATAAGTACATAATTGGGATTCCCATAAGCAATAATGATTAACCAGCGATAAGTTGGGTGCCGATAAGAGCACATACGTCATTTTGAAAATGTTATTTTACAATTATCAGCCTGAAATATTTTATCATTTTATTTTATGATTGATTAAAGTCCATAGTGTTGTGTCACCACGCTTAAATGATTTTTATCATTTTAATGCAGACTTTGTTTGATTGCATTCGTCTTCCAATGCGGGGATGTCCAATCGTCTGATCGCGATTGACCGGTCGATCTTGAATCAAACTTCGACCAATCTCGAAAACTTCCGTGAATTTCGATTCGAAGATAGACATCTTAATGATCGAAATAATGATTTGTTTTCAAAATAATGCTAATACAATCGAACTTAATACAATACATTTCAGATGGTGGTAGGAGCAACGTCCATATCTTAAATTACCTTAATTTCCATAAAAACTGAGCAATGGAATTGCCATCCAGATAGAACACCTCCGAGTGAGCCTCGAGCCAGCTTCGTTCAAATTGGAACAAATAAACAAAATGCTTGGGAGAAGCAATCGTCTTTGGAATCAATCACTATCCATCCATCCCCTGTGGAATCCTTCTCGCCGATGTTACGAGGGGCACAGCAGCTGTGGGTCGTCGCAAGCCGGAGGGTTGGAGAAAGCGACCCACTTTACAGTTGTTTTTAAAAATATGTGATATCTTTGAAAATGAGTTGAAAATATATGAAAATACTAAAATGTAATTACATTGAAAGCACATATTTATGTAATAATATTTCGCATTTAAAATAAATATTTTTAAGTTTGAAGAAAAGAAAAAAATTCTTAAATCAATTTCCTGATGGATCGACCAAATTTTGCTTAAAGATCGACGGGTCGATCGGGATCGACCGGTTGGACATCCCTGGATTAGACAGTCACTGCCCCTAGGCGTCTTAAGAATCCCGGGATTAGAAAACGTAATCCCGAAAAATTCGTGATTGAATTTTTTATCTAACAGAAATCTTACACCTCACCAACACGATGAAGGCTACTAAATCGAGACATTCCCGACGAAATCTGGACGCTTGGAAACAGTGGCGTAATTACTAATTGGCGACACCTAGGGGCAGTAACTATCTAATCTATGTAAACATATATATATAGTACATATATAATTTTCTAATTGTTATATTAACCTTTCCCTACCGGTGATGTATTTACTACACATCGACTCTAATAATAGGAATATCGATATGAAATATAATAGACACGAGGATTCAGAATTTTTGTATTCCTCCACTAATATAATTACGAATCACAGTCAAAGTATTATAGTATAGAAGTATTACAGTAGTATTACAATTGACTAAAGACTTTCCTATGACGATCTTAAACAATTAGTTAAAAAGTAAGTCCACGAAGATGACAAAATTATTGTTTGTGAAAATGATGAATGAAAGAACTTTCAGCGAATTTTTTAAAATAACGGAAATTATGAACCATTTTATACAAATTGATTTAAATTTTGATAGAGCATCAAAAGTATGACGAAGTGTCACCGATGCGATGTCTTGTTATTAACAACTACTTGCTGAACAAAACAAGAAAAGGCAAACGACGATAAATTAGTTCATCACAAAAAATAGCCGTCAAATGAGGAAGAACCATCCTCATTCATTTAAATTTGAAATTAAATAGGTTTAATTTTAAATGAAAAGTTTTGACTTGAAATGAAAAAGTTAAGCGTTAGGCGCTGGAACTTATCGAAACGTATCCATTACCCCGCTTAACGCGGGGTCTTACTATAATGTATAATTTTCTTTAAAGTCCTTATGACAATATCAAAGTATGAATCTTAATGTGCCATATCCGATATCGAATATAGGGGATTTCCATAGGAGAATTGAGATTTCAACGAGTAAGGCCTGATTCACACTATGGTGCCAGTAACGGTTCGATCTCGCTCCGGTCTCGGTCCGATCAAATATTCTTACACAAGAAACAATCAGAGTATTCACACTATCGGATCGTTCCAATCCCGTTTTTTGTATGAGAATATTTGACCGGACCGAGAGCGAGAGCGAGATCGAACCGTCATCGGCACCATAGTGTGGATCAGGCCTAAGAATGACTATCGGCGTTCGGCCCTGATCTCTGATATCATTTTGAAAATTTCGATGACACAGTATATTGAAAAAAAAAACAAAGAAACGACGCAATTGATACTTTTGAACTATGATTTTGAGCACTGATAACTTTAGCAAGAATGCGATAAGCTAATCTTATGCATAAATATATATATATATATATATATCAGAAGATTTCAGATGATGATCAGTGGTGATCCTTGTGGCTTTTTTCTCGGAGCTGTAGTGTTGTCATCTCTGTGATTAGGGTGTCGACATATCGATCAGAATACAAATCTAGTCTGTGTAAGTTGAGAGTAAATCCATATTAAATTTAAATAACTGAATTAGATTCGTGATCTATGGTAAAGAATAGAAGGGGCCAAGTTAATCATCTTGGATTCAAAGCTACAAGAGGTGTGGCTGACGACCATATATTTTAAAACATATATACACCATGAAAAACCACGTTAAAATGGTTGGCAATGGTTCCATAAAAGGGATTGCTAAAAGCCACCTGAAAAAAAAATAAAAACAATAAAGATGTGGAACCGGCAGTTGATGGCTATTTTGAGGAGCTCGACGGTTCTCACTATAAACAGGGTATCGAAGCTATCAATTGTCGCTGGGAAAAGTGTATCGAGCTTAAAGGAGACTATGTTGAGAAAATATGATATTTTTTTCCAAATTTTTTGTGTTTTCTTTGTAAGGTCGGGTACTTTTGTGACTACTTTCGTGTTATCTTTATTATCTCGTATTATCTTAGTTAATTAATGCCACAGACCATTATTTGGTATCCAAGATAATCCTGTAGTCCATTGAATATCCTCTCTTCACTGTTGTACGCATCCTGTCGATTAACGCACTGCAGCTGAGCCAATATCTATCAAAGTGGATGTCCATTCTCAGCCTACCTGGTTCAACGCGTTCGTGGACACGTCTGCAATTGCAGTCATTTTGTGTATTTTACATGGGACGCATTCTTCGAATAATACTTGCTTCCAAAATATTTTTCATGCTTTATATAAATAATAATTATATGTGTTTTAGTGGTTATAATAATGGATTCATCAATCAGTACCAAGTCTGGATTCGATGGCCGTCTCCGTGACATAAAAATCGAGGTTCCTAAAATAGTAGGATACTTCAACGTGAACGAAAATGGCGATTACTATCCTGGTACTGAGCAGCTGCAGTATTTGAATTGGGATGAACATGAAAACCGAAATCGTATTGACTTTGATCTTAACAAAGGAATTGAATCGGCAATAAAATGCGGGGAAGGCCACAGCTACAAGTTTTATCGTTATCTATCCGCAAATCCTAGTATGGTCCACGACTTTTCCGCCAGCACTTTAAAACAAGTAGGGTTTATTTGCAATCGTAATACACTGAAGACTATTAGCGATATGCCATATCAAAGGGAGGAAGTCAAGATTTCGGCATTTTTATTTCAAGGAAATATATATTTATATTATCTGAGACCTGAGGAAGTGGCCAACGAATATATGGAGCGTGGTTCTCGCTGGGGGTTCAAATTCGAACAACTTATGCTTAGTGGTGAGTAAATGTTTCATATTTTTTCACACACGGTTTTGTTTTTTCTGTAGCATGGGGTAATAAACATCCCGAAACAGCTCGTTGCAAATCAATTTAGGGGTCCCAAATATTCGTACAATCAATTATTCGAATATCGAATATGAAATTGTTAAAATATTCGAATATTTCATATAATAAATTTACAAGGGCGATTCAAATATAGCCCGGAATTTTGCTGTGCAAATTTATTAGTATTATATAAAAATACAAAATTTCTACAGAGTTCCCATCATTAGAAATAAATGTATTCAATCGGATAAGTAGCTTCTTGATCCTATCACACAAAGAAGAAGAAGAGTAGCATCCTCTGTTGCGCAACGCGTTTTCTCGTAAACAAAGCCATTAGGTGAAGTTTTGAGGTTTTTGATTTCAGCAAAATCAAAAAGATCAGAATTTTATGCACGTTTAAAAAATAAATATTTTAAGTTGTAATTGTAATGTAATCATTTTTATAGAGCCTGTTGTCTAAAACCCCTTTCAGTTGTCATTGAGATTGGTTTTATCGACGGTAGAGAATCGTAAAGAATATATAAAATATCTCAACTTTTTTAGACGTGATCAAATTGTTGAATACTTCTAGTTTAATAATATTTATAGTATCCTTATAAACAACTGGTACGCTGATTTAAATAATATCGGCAATTGTATTGTCCAACTGTTTCTGCTTCTATTACTTCTATTTAGTTGTTTATAATCTGCACTTCTAAATTATAGTTGTTGGACGACTTATCGGTTTCTATTCGAATTTTGAAAGATTGTTATTAAAAAATCTGCCTAAAATCTCTCGGACGTTAATGCAATGGGCTTCTTTTTTAACGAATATTTCATATATTCTGTAGAGGGTTAACGTGCAAAAATCTGCAGTTATCAGTGTAGTTATCATTGTTGGCACTTTTTCTTTTTTACTTTTTTTAAATTTAAAAAAACTATAATTTAAAAAAAGTAAATAATAAATATTCGAATACACGAATATTTAAAAAAAGTCAAATATATTCGAATGTTCGATTGGGACCCCTAGTCGCCATATCAGTCTGATTCTGTGGGGTCATATTTTTAAATCTAACTTAAAGTCCCTAGATTATTTCTATTACATTTTTTAAATTTATTATTTCTTGATACACGAAATTGTGATATACCATGGTTGTTCCTATAAGTAAATGTAAAATTGCATTTTGCGATGCCACTTTATGCTTCCCAGTTGTCATTTCTGCGAACAGAAGGACTATTACTTTATCATCCATAAACAATTAAAGAAATTAATCTGAGGTAATATCGGAGGGTTATTCTATCAGTAGTCTACTCTTTCTTAGCAATTTACCTATTTTAGATTCACCTTTGAAAAAACCGGAAACAGATTCACCTATCAAGGAAGGAGAAGCATTTTACTGCGTTTTCCAATTAAAGGTTAATAACGATCATAAAATATTGTATGTCGCTGAAATCGATGGGATTTTATGTGAAAATAACAGTCAAGATTTGTTGAAGACTGACAAAGAAGATGAGGTTATAGAATTTCTACAGAATAGTAAATTTGTAGAATTAAAAACTAGTCTGCAAAGATTTGATCACAATAAATTCGAGTAAGTTGAATAAATATATATTTTATGTCGTTGTATGGCAATATTAATATAATGTCTTCTCTAGCAACATTAAGTCTCGAGCTATATGGTTGCAAAGCTACTTTGGAAACGTCCAAATGATTGTCATCGGCTACAAGACGAGAGATGGTCACATTTATGACATTAAAAAATATGATATGGATGAGATGAAAAATCGTGGAAAAGTATGTGGAAAACCCTTCGATGTCCAACAGAATAATTGAGCCGAGCTGGAGGCTTCACTAATGCTGTTGAAATAAATATTAAATGTGTTTCAGGAAAATTGGTCTCCGAAGATTTGTTTCAATTTTTGTGACGAATTTTTAACATTCGTCAAGGATTGTTTTGCCAAAAGAATAGTTTTGAAACCGGGGGAAAACATAAGAGACCTACCACAAATGGAGCTATTTTTTACAAAAACTCAAGACTCTTCAAGAATTTCTTGCGAAGGAAGCACCGATATTGAAAGGCCGTACTTATGCGAGTGGTTTTTAAGAGACGTCAATCAAAACTAAATAAAAAGACTTGAAATGGTCAACAACTTTTATGACATATAGAAATAAACCAACAAAATATCAATTATTATTAAAAAAATATCTTAAGTTAAATTAAATGCTGCCATTTATTATCTGATTTTTATAAATATATAAATACAAATTGGAACTGCTGAAATATATTTTCATTGTGTCGTTGAGATTAAAACGCACACACCAATTTGGATCCAGAAAAGACGAGAAGTAGGTAGCATCATCAGAAGAATCATTTGTGTTCCGTTCGTTCTGGGTTCCGTGTTCTTCGATTTACAAAGAATGAAGAATTTCAACTTAAATGATAATAAATGATTTCTGCATTTTTATGTTTTAATCTCTATTTGTTAATGGTTTTGGTCGCATTGGAAATTGCCAAGCAAAAACAAATCCGTACGGTTGGAGAAAAGCTCCCCAAAAACCCTGCATGTTTAATATGGTGAAATTAATTCTTGGGGATTCTAGTGAAGTACAAATGCAACGAATATCTCTGTGTAATAATACTATTCAGCGGCGTTAATTCACGATTTTTATCAGCGAATGAAGTACCTCTTGCAGAGGAGTTGGAAGAGTCTTACTGGCAAGGGCATACCAGTTAATCATGCAGTTTTCTTGAGGAGTTAGTTCTTTCACTTTTTTCTGAAAGTCCGATTTTGACCCAAGCATAAATGGTGCAGAATCCGTACAAACCATACACACGTTTTTTTAACTATAATCCTCTAATCTCAAAAAAAAGTATTTTTCCTCTCCATAATATCCTCACTTTTTGTAGTAGTTTCAAGTCCACTACAAAATAGAAACTTTTCTTTAATAATATCTGAATTAATATATTTCATGAAAATAAGCAACTGAGCACACGAGCTTACGTCAGTTCATCAACTTGAAAAGAAAACAATGGTGAAACCTTGATTTCATTCAAAATCTACTCTTTGGTGTCTGTGGACAGTTCTAATATACGTCACTGAATAGTATTTTATTATTAGACATAGATATTCGTTGCATCTTTAGTTCACTGGAATCCCTATGAACTAATTTCATCGTCATCAACATGCAAGTTTTGATGAGCTTTTCTCCGATTGTTCCGACACTAATGCTGTGTTCGCTTGCTGAAAAATTCCAGTTCGATCAAGTCTCTGATGTTTGTAACTAGTTTCATGTCGACGAAAGAACTCCAAATCTTTTTTAGTGTGTTCTGAATGCTTTGTCTCGTAGCATTTGAGTTTTGAAGGTTTTATGACTGACATGACTGAGAATAACTTTGCACAATACACATTGTGGCTTCTTTATTCCACTGCTAGTCAAGTTAGTAAAACCGGTTTCGCAGTATTTCTATCATGAAAGGCTGAGTTGATTCGATTGAAATAAATTTAGCCCTGGTTTCTAGAATGATATCGGGGATGTGCTCCACGGCCGCGTCGATTGCCTTATCGTCGGGATCCAGAACGGAGGATGTCAGTTGGTGATTGTTATCGATGAAGGATCTGAAAGGCTTGCAGTCGGCCCGTTCGTATGCCAGCTTGGCTCTCGGTATTCCACGGTAAAGACCACCGGGAGGTAATCGGAAGAGAGAGCTTCATAGGCTGCAAACGATACATTTCTGATCAGCGTAAGGTCTTGGACAAACGGACATCTGGTGATGAAGAGATAGTACGTGAAACATTGAAGAAAAAAAGGGGACTGGGGGCCCGACTGTGTACTTTTTGTGCTGCTCATGAAGATCCTCAGGAGGGTCTTCCCGAAATTGCCAGCATTTCTGGAGCCGTTTCCACGTCTGGCCTCGCAGCCCTTCATGGAACCCGCCTTCAGGACGAGACCGACAGACTTGCCCGGCGCGAAAGTCAGCTTGTTGAGAACGACCCACTCTTCCAGCAACCTGGCCGCTTCGTTATCCTTCCTAGTTGCCTCTATGACGGTGCTGCTTGTTATCGTCAGCATACGCGAAGAACTCGCAACCGCTGGGAGCTGCAGCAGCATCCAGCAGCACATTCCATAGTATTGGCCCCAGCACGGAGCCCTGCGGGCGTCCTTTCGACAGCTGCCTCTGGATGGTTTCGCCTCCTGCCTGGGCGATGATCTTCCTGTTGTCGTAGTAGCTGCGTAAGAGGGCGACGATGTTCAGCTGAACTCCGTCCCTTTGCAGCTTCAACGTGATCATTGGCCTCCAAGCATTGTCGAATACCCCCTGAACGTCCAAAACATTGAGGAAAATGAATTTGAACGTTGTTTCGCAGGGAGAAGGATGGCAAGAACGTGCCTTATCGATTTAGTAGCCTTCATCGTGTTGGTGAAGTGTATGATTTCTGTTTGATAAAAATTTCAATCCCGGGATTTTCGGGATTACGTTTTCTAGTCCCGGGATTCTTAAGTACCTAAAACTGTCCGGGATCCCGAGATTGGATTCCCTAATCCTAACGCTACTTCCATTTTCGACAGCATATTCACGTGAGCAAAGTTTTTCAAACCTTATATTATTCAAAAAAGAAAAGCGGTCATGCTTAAGTTCGACGCTGATCTGTATATCATTTTAAAAATATCGATGACACAGTCGATTGAAAAAGATAATGAAACGACGAGATAATTACTTTTGAATTTTATTGATTTTGAGCACTGATTATTTTAGCAAGAATGCGATAAGCTAATCTCATGCATATATATATCAGAAGATTTCAGATGATGATCAGTGGTGATCCTGGTGGCTTTTTTCACGGAGCTGTAGTGTTGTCGTTTCTGTGATTAGGGTGTCGTCATATCGATCAAAATACAAGTCTAGTCTGAGTAAGTTGAGAGTAAATCCATATTAAATTTAAATAATTGAATTAGATTCGTGATTATGGTAAAGAATGGAAGATCTCAGAATGGCTCGTCTATGAAACTTTGAAAGGGGCCAAGTTAATCATCTTGGATTCAAAGCTAAAAGAGGTGTGGCTGATGACCATATATTTTAAAACATATATACACCATGAAAAGTCACGTTAAAATGGTTGGCAATAGTCCCATAAAAGTGACTGCTAAAAGCCACATCAAAAAAAAATAAAAACAATAAAAAATTGGAACCGGCAGTTGATGGCTATTTGGAGAAACTCGATGGTTCTCACTATAAACAGGGTATCGAAGCTATCAATTGTCGCTGGGAAAAGTATATCGAGCTTAAAGGAGACTATGTTGAGAAAATATGATATTTTTTTCCAAATTTTTTGTGAATTTTGTGTAATTTTGAGATTACTTTCGTATTATCTTTATTCTCTCGTATTATCTTAGTTAATTAATGCCAGAGACCGTTATTTGGTATCCAAGATAATCCTGTAGTCCATTGAATATCCTCTCTTCACTGTTGTACGCATACTGTCGATTAACGCACACTGCAGCTAAACAAATATTATATCTAAGTGGATGTCCATTCTCACCCGACCTAGTTAAACGCGTTCGTGGACACGTCTGCAATTGCAGTCATTTTTGTATATTTTACATGGGACGCATTCTTCGAATAATACTTGCTTCCAAAATATTTTTCATGCTTTATATAAATAATAATTATATGTGTTTTAGTGGTTATTTAACTTTTCATTTTATTTTCATGAACTGCATCGATAATCGATGTCCCAGCTAATTGCGAGGTAAATAATGGATTCATCGATCAGTACCAAGCCTGGATTCGATGGCCGTCTCCGTGACATAAAAATCGAGGTTCCTAAAGTAGTAGGATACTTCAACGTGAACGAAAATGGCGATTACTATCCTGGTACTGAGCAGTTGAAGTATTTGAATTGGGATGAATATAAATACCCAAATCGTATTGACTTCGATCTCAACGAAGGAATTGAATCGGCAATAAAATGCGGGGATGGCCACAGTTACAAGTTTTATCGTTATTTATCCGCAAATCCTAGTATGGTCCACGACTTTTCCGCCAGCACCTTAAAACAAGTTGGGTTTATTTGCAATCGTAATACACTGAAGACTATTAGCGATATGCCATATCAAAGGGAGGAAGTCAAGATTTCGGCATTTTTATTTCAAGGAAATATATATTTATATTATCTGAGACCTGAGGAAGTGACGAACGAATATATGGAGCGTGGGACTCGCTGGGGGTTCAAATTCGAACAATTTATGCTTAGTAGTGAGTAAATGTTTCATTTTTATTCCCACACGGTTTTGTTTTTTTCTGTAGCATGGGGTAATAACATTCAACAATAAATAACATTTCAAAATCAAAACAAATCTTAGCAAGCGCAATTCGCAAGATAATGTACGTCGCCATGTCAGTCGGATTCTGTAAGGTCATATTCTCTAACTTAAATTCCCTAGAATATTTCTAATGTATTTTTTAAATTTATTGCTTTTTAATACACTAGATTGTGATATACCATGGTTGTTTCTGTAAGTAAATGTAAAATTTTGCGAGCATTTTGCGATGCCACTATATGCTTCCCACTTGTCATTTCTGTAAACAGAAGGACTATTACTTTTTCATCCATAATAATGAAATTAATTAATCTGAGGTAATATCGGAGGGTATTCTATCAGTAGTCTACTCTTTCTTAGCAATTTACCTATTTTAGATTCGCCTTCGGAAAAACCGGACACAGATTCACCTGTCAAGGAAGGAGAAGCATTTAACTGCGTTTTCCAATTAAAGGTTAATAACGATCATAAAATATTGTATGTCGCTGAAATCGATGGGATTTTATGTGAAAATAACAGTCATGATTCGTTGAAGACTGACAAAGAAGATGAGGTTATAGAATTTCTACAGAATAAGAAATTTGTAGAATTAAAAACTAGTCTGCAAAGATTTGATCACAATAAATTCGAGTAAGTTAAATAAATATGTATTTTATGTCGTTGTATGGCAATATTAATATAATATCTTCTCTAGCAACCATAAGTCTCGATCTATATGGTTGCAAAGCTACTTTGGGAATGTTCAATCGATTATCATCGGCTACAGGAACAACGCTGGTCACATTTATGACATTAAAAAATACAATATGGACGAGATGAAAAATCGTGGAAAGGTATGTATTTTCTCATTGAAAACCCTTCGATATCAAGCAGGATAACTGAGCCGATCTGGAGACTTAACTAATATTGTTGAAATAAATATTAATTGTGTTTCAGAGAAATTGGTCTCCGAAGATTTGTTTCAATTTTTGTGACGAATTTTTAACATTCGTCAAGGATTGTTTTGCCAAAAGAATAGTTTTGAAACCGGGGGAAAACATAAAAGACCTACCACAAATGGAGCTATTTTTTACAAAAGCCTATAGCTCTTCAAGAATTTCTTGCGAAGGAAGCACCGACATTGAAAGGCCGTACTTATGCGACTGGTTTTTAAGAGACATCAATCAAAACTAAATTTAAAAAAAACTTGAAATGGTCAACAATATTTATGACATATAAATATACCAACAAAATACCAAATATTATTAAACAAATATCTTAAGTTAAATGAAATGTTGCCATTTATTACCTGTTATTTTGATTTTTATAAATAAATACAAATTGGAACTGATGAAATCTATTTTTATTGTGTCGTTGAGATTAAAAAGCACACACCAATTTGATTTCATAAAAGATAAGGAGTAGGCAGCATCATCAGAAGAATAATTTGTGTTTCGTTTGCTTTGGATTCCGTGTTTTCGTGTTCTTTGATTTACATAGAATGAAGAATGTCAACTTAGATGAAAATAAATGGTTTCCGTATTTTTGTGTTTTAATCGCTATTTGTTAATGGTTTTGGTAGATTGTTTTTATTCTATAATTCTTGATACGTAGTACCAAGTTCTACAAAATAATCCGACGTTGAAATTATTTCTCCAGTTGTTTCTTTATGCAAAACTCAGATCTTTATTCCAGCTAGGTTCAGAATATTGCAAACACCCGAAAAGACTAAATTTTGAACTGTTTAAAATATTTGTTCGTCACTTTTTCTATCGTTGGAAAGGGTATAATCTAGAAAACTTTTTAAAACTAAACTTTAAAGTATTAGTAAATAGTTATTGGTTTTTTGTTTAAAGAATTTAGAAATTGACATTCCTCATTCGTTTGAACATTTTAAGTGACTTTTAGTTAACAAATACATTGCAAAATACAAAAACAGATATTTCTTACTATTACGACTATAGATTAAAAAGTTATGACGATTTAAAGATGAAAATTTTTTCGACAACCCTGACACTTAGGACATTGAGCCTATGTGTGAAACGTAGAAAAATACACCCCCTAACCCCCAAAAAAAAAAAAAATTGTCGATCCATGTGCGAAACACTTTGTATATTTAAACTTCGATTGATTCAATTCGATGATTTTCACAAGTAAGAATAATTATCAGCGGTTACTTCGGTGCTGATCACTGATATAATTCTGAAAAAAAAAAACGATAAAATATCATTGTAATCTTATTGAAAAGTGATTTCAATTTATTGCCTGGCCAGCAAAATCCCGCAAATAATCAGCCCATCCAATAAAAAAATTCTGAGACTTTTCATGGCATCCAAACGAAGAACTTTGACATCGTTTCCAGATTATGGAGATGCCTTAAATCGATTGATATGTTAATATTCAATCTGCGGTGTTAATTTAGATGGATTTAATAAGGCTGATTTGTTCATAATCAATTTTTTCGATGCGGGGTTAATTTTCATGGTATGAATTCCCAAAACGGATTTTTTTAAAGCACACACACATGTTTAATGCTTTGATTAGTGAGTTAATTTTAAATCGAGGTAAATATAGATGCTGTCCACTTATTGTCTACAAAAATTTCTCTCAGGACCGCGCAGCATGAGTGCAGCTTGTATATCAATAAATGAACCTTGACACTATAGATAGCACACAATATTCATTCATTTCTTCGCGTAAACATAAAAAATACACATAATCGTGCGCCTATAGGCAAATTCGCCATTGCGCGTGTCCCATACTTTTTGCAACTCTCTGCATTTAAACGTCAATCGACGACTGATCAGTGGACTTTAAATCGTTAGTTTTTAATAAGTAAGTAGTGCGTCCAAAGAATCATGGTCGACTACTCATGAAACCAGTTTTCATTGATTGTGCCATCAAATTATAGCGGAAGTTCTGCGTGTATTTTAAATATGATTACAGTTAGCCTTCTGGTTTTGATATAAATCAGTCGTCGGTGTAAGCGATTTGTGATCAGACGCGTATCAAAGAATTGGTCCAGGCTTCAAATCTAAAATGGTCTCGCTGTCGACCGAAGATGCTGCTGTTCAAAGTTTTTTGTTCTATTCGACAATCCTCATATTCAAAATGTTGCTTATGTCACCATTGACAAGCAGATACAGACTCATTAAAAGTGTAAGATTTTATAGTGTTATCGTGATATACTCGAAACAATTATTTTGGCCATGCTCATTAAGTGTCTTCACATTGAATATTATCGTATAGCTTAAAATATTAAATATTGAACACTTGGGGAAAAGATAATACAACAACAACAGTATGAGAGTTTGGGTGCAAATGTGCAGGGATGAAAACGAAAGAGTCGACCAATAGCCTTGGCCGCGGGAATACATGTTTCCTGCCGGTTGCCCAACGATCTTGTAATTTTTCGATAATGTTTATTTCTTCATGGTTCCAACCTTGGTGACCTCCGAGTGTAGATTCTTCACTTTGGAAGTTTAAACTTTGTTTGAGTTATTTTTCTTGACAGTACGATATTAAAGAGAGTCTTCTCGCTTGTTGTTTTCGCCTTGTCCGAATTTTCTTGAATACTTGGATGACGTTAATGTTTATTGATGTTATGGATTGCTTTTGAACTATAGCTGCATGACTCTTTTTGGGACTCTTCTGACTGTTTCTGACTTTACACTTATTCCTGTCTCCTAATTTAACTTAATGGTAATTTTTCATGCACTTGTACTACGATTTTTATCGAATCTTGTAATTACATTAAAACCTGCAGATTCATTTATTTGAATTATATCTGCAGTTGTTAAGTAGGCCAAATCCATCAAATTTGCGATCCATAACAAATGTTTTTGCAGGCCAGCTAACAAAACGAACACAATATTAATAAAAAGTGTAGTGATACTCAGATACTTTTTTTTTTTTTTTTTTTTCTGTGGGCGAGAAAATCTTCGCAAGACGCCCAGTGAAGCTGGGCAGTGTAGGATTCACGATTGTTCGGTCGTGCCTGCCCACTAAACCCGCTCTTGTCCTTCTCTGTCCTCCTGGTATTGTTTTCCACATTGCTTCTGGAGGACAGGTAGTCTGGCCTTAGGTGATTGGCCCTATTCTATTGTTGGAGAGGCTGTTGCGCTCTGCGTCTCTCTCTTTCACTGCCCTCTTTGGCGCTCAGAATCTCTTCCACGTATTCGCGCCAAAGGTCCCAGTTCTTCTTGCTCTCCATCATGCTGTGGATCATGTTGTTGGCGTTGAGCTCGGCTACCCCGAGTGCTTGTTTCAGCAATTTCCTCTGGGGTGCCCAAGCCTCACAGCTAATGATGGTGTGCTCTGCATCATCGACCTCCGCTTGGCAGTGGTGGCAATTGGCAGATGTTTCCTTGCCAATCCGCTTTAGGTACGCTCCGAAACATCCATGTCCGGTGAGCGCCTGAGTTAAGCGGTAGGTCGTTTCGCCGTATTTTCTGGCCCTCCACCGACTTACGACCGGTATAAGTCGGTGGGTCCATCTTCCTTTTGTGGACTGATCCCATCTCTGTTGCCAGGCTTCCTTCAGTTTCTGTTCATGTTTGTTGCGGTTTTTGGGATCTTCATAGTCCAAGGCCCTCTTTTTTGCTAGGAGGTCCAGCGGCGGGATTCCTGCAATCACGAGCACCGCTTCTTCTGATACTGTTCTATATGCTGTGGTGACTCGGAGCGCTCCCTGTCGCTGGACCCCAGCCAGTTTTTTCCTATAGCTCTCGTGACGGAGTGACTCGTACCATATCGGGGCACCGTACAGAAGTATTGAATGGATAACCTCATTTATGATTTTCCTTCTGCACGGCTTTGGCCCTCCGACATTGGGCATGAGCCGTCCGAGCTCACTGGCCACCTTCTGCGCCTTCTGCGCAGTTGCTTCAATGTGTCTTCTGAAGGTCAGCTTGTTGTCCAAGAGGATCCCGAGGTATCTCAGCGATTTGCTGTATTCCACCTCGTGACCGTTCACAACAAGCTTTTTGACTCTCGGTCTCCTTCTCCTGCTGCATATCATTGCCTCCGTTTTCTCCACCGCTAGCTGCAGGCGATTCTCACGCATCCACGCGTTTATCCTAGCGAGGGCTTCGTTGCCCTTCGCTTCCATGTCCCACGGATGTTGGGCTGTCACCAGCAGCGCGACGTCGTCTGCGAAGGCAATGAGTTGTGCTCCTACTGGCATCTTGACCTCTAGTAGATACTCAGATACTTGCCACTCCTAATCAGTACAAATGGTGTTTCATAAACACTGGTCAAGTTTAAAGAAACAAAACAAAACTTTGATGTTTGAACTACCAAAACAAACACCTGGTCTCACGTCTTAGCCCTTTGAGTAGTGAGATAACCCGTAGATGCTATATTTGCTTGTCCGCCTCTTATCATCCGTACAAATTCACTTATCTATCAGGACCGCGGCAGCGCGTTTAACACTCTTGTCGCCCAACGTGAATCGACGTTGTTTCTCACGGGGCCCAAATTCGCTAATCGGAGCGTAAACAGAAGGAATAGCGATGCGATATTATAACGCACGGGATAAACTCGGATGACACGTGAGCATCTTCTCTCAGGTGTTGTTATATCTTAGATCGATAAGCTTGACTCTGTTGTGAGTCAAATTAGCAAAAACAAAGTGAAGATAAACAAGTGCAAACAGATAAGGATAGGAATACAAGTTTCGAAGTCGATCTCAAAAGATATTTCGATAGTTTATTAAGACATTATAGAAAAACGTTCCTAAAGTTAACATTTGCAAGTCGTTATAGAAATACGTAACAATGAGACGCTGGATTCGCTTTTCGAAGACTTGGAGCTTGGACTTCAGAAACGCACATATCTGGTGGATGCAGCGACGAACGAGTTAAATAAATAAACACTGTCGATAGCACAAAATATTCACTCATTTTTCAAGTAAACAAACAATACACTTAAATTAATTAGTCGATAAATTTGGGTTAACGATCTATACAATCGTGCGATGTACACATGAAGTTCTCCGTCTCTGTCTCCCATGCACAGCTACCGAACTGTGCTACGTTTTATCCGTTTCTGTCTCTCTCCGAGCTCAACGTGTAAGAGTACTATTTTTGAATCACTGGAATTCGCTCGCAAATACGCGATCACCCTGCCATACAGGTTCCTGCCATCTTGGTTCTCAAAACAACAGGGCAAGTTTAAGAAAGCTCGTTACACGAGGCAGATATCACAAGTGTAAGATTATTTAAAAGAACCCGGGGCAATAAAACACATGCCTTAAATTACTTAAACATTAAGTCTGGTAGAAAATAATTGCGGAGAGCCCGTGGAAAGTAAGTTTTAAGTTTGTCTAAAAACTCTTCTTTTTTATTTCTGTACCAGTGGCGAATTTGGAATTTGGGTTAATGAAAGTATTATCTGAAATTTTAATTTACAGGATGAATACAGAGTAAGATTATTAGATGAATATTGTTTCAGTTCAGTTTCAGGTTCAATTCCGAATTTCGTTCCGTCAAAAATAACGGTTTTACCGGTTTTCGGTTTAATTCCGGTTCGAGCCACTGCTTTTTACATTTAAATTTTACACGTGACTTATATATTCGTGTCTTATCTTAGATTTTTCCTAATGCGGAAGATCTTTCATTTTTCGGAAAGAGTGCGAATCCAAACCAATTAGTTTTTAACGATCCCGATGTCGAACGAGTAAGAAGGTATACCATGTTTTCGTATTATAAGCTATTTTTTATTATATATTTTTTTAAATTAAGGTTTAATTAATTTTCAGGGCTCATATGAACGACATTGAAAATATACCACTTTTCATTTTTATCAGTGCAATGTATCTTCTCACAGACCCTGGAACGATAACGTTTCAAATTCTTTTAAGGATTTATACCATCGTAAGGATTCTGCATACAGTTTTTTATGCCATTTGGCCTGCACCACAACCGACGAGGGCCGTCCTCTGGGGCATCGGATATGCCATTACAATTTATATGGGCTTGCAAGTCATGTATAATTTTTTTGCAATTTAAAAAAATACATAATAAAAGCTATTTAATTTAGAGAATACTACAATATTTTTATTTCTTTATATGTCTTATCAATCGGAAGATTCAGTTAAGCAACAGTAATTATATTAACAGCAAGATTGATATGATTGTAAATGATGTTGTTTATACGAGGCATATTCAGAAAGTAAGTGTACTAGATTTTTATAGATTTTTTTTTGGAAAAAGTGTTACCAAAAAAATACAGGATTTTGTTGATACACTTGTTGATTATTTTTCCACAAAATCGCCATCCCGTTTAAAGCATGTAATGAGTCGCGGCATAAGCTTTTTTATATTCTCCTCGAAGAACTCTCCCGTCAGCACGTTTCCCCACTTTATACACATATATTATTACACAATATCGTTGTGCATTGATAGTTTCCCCCTGAAGCAGAAATTCGCTCAAAATGATGCCTTTTCGGTCACAAAACTAGGAAAAAAGGTTAGTTTGTGCATATGAAACTATAACTGCACAAATTTATTGTAGACAATTAGAAGTTTTGGATCAAAAATTAAAAGAGAAACATTCATATTAATGTACAAGAGTGCTCTTTCTAATAAGTGGAGGGGGGGTCCCAGGCCCTGGGATAGTACTCCTTTAAGGGTTAAGACGAATACATGTAGCAGTTGGATGCGGAGATTGGAAAGCACAAAGATGTCAACCATAGTATGGATCGGGTCTAAGAGTCGGAATGCGAATGTGTCTCAGAACAGTGCCTTATACTCATCCCTATCAAGCTCATTACCATGATGGAGGAAAGTTTATATTGTATTTAAGGTCGTTAATGATAGCTCTAATATTGACGTAGTATGTATTTAGGATTGATATCCAAGCGCAGACATAAATGCAACGCTGATTGCTTGGGCTTGAATGTGTTCATGTACAATAAATATGTAGAGTATTATATCATCATTTATAATGAGTTTCGATAATGATTGCCAGTAATTAGTGTTATAATGATATTAGTAATTTGAGCAGAATGACACACATTTATACAATGATGGTAAATAGTATGTATATAATAATGGGAGAGGGATATAACATGGCAAATAAGATTTTTTGTTGATTTTCTTATGCAATATCGATAATTACAGTCAAATCGCATTGATAGCGCGGGTATCGCTTTCGCGCGCGGTATCGTCATTTTAATTGGTTTCGTGAATCCGATTGCCGACAATATTCATGAATACCGATTAGTACTTATAAGCAATCGCCAAAACAAACAATGAGTCAGTTATTCTGTTTCGTGTTTGCCTCTTGATTTCACTAATCGTTGTTATTGATAACATTCCAGCGATAAGACCGAAGTTTTATCGCCGTCGAACCATTCATCATTAAATTAATTGATCCACACGTTTTTTTTAATATGTTCTTTACACTTTTCAGTGATTTTCAACCATTGTATTTTCTTTAATAATAAAACTATTTAAACCATCGCTAATACGCACAATGAAAGGTCGATCGTTTTGTCTCGTGTTATTGTATTAGAGTAACGGGAGTCGAAAGCACACAAGCAGAGCAGGATTTTTTTGGGCAGGTTTGGCATCTCCATGAAGTCTCAGTGCGTTTATTATTTTTTGAACACCACCTGCAGCGCAAATAACATATTTTCTTTTTATAATTTTTTGGAATAGGATTTTTTTCCAAAAAAATGACTAGAGTATTGCCTATTGTTGGAGTAGGTGTGACAGTTACCAATTCTCTACCATCTGTTATATGGGCAATATCTAATAAGGATTCTATTAAATTGTCTCTAAATTGTAGAAAACTTATCACCTTTTCCATTTTAATGCGGTATAAAATCCACGCATTAAATACTGACATGTCTAACAAATGGAATATCATTTTTTTATACCACCGAATTGTTTTTCGGGGACAAGAATAGTATGCTATGAGTTGGCCTGACCTGTCAACACCACCCATAAATTTATTGTATTCCACAACTTCAATGGGCTTTATTTTTATGATTCCATATCTGTTAGTTTTTTCGATGAGCTGATGGTGATATTTGGTTGTAATGCTTAATACGTCTCTAGTATCGTGCCAATTTGAAATATATATATTATTTTTTCTTAACCATATGTGTTCTCCCTTTTTAACCTTCTTCTTTGTTATTTCTGCTGGATTTCCTCTTCTATTTGCACGCAATGTCCCTGTTGTATGCGTCCTTTTTTCTAATAGTTTAGTAGATAATGAAATGTTATTCAAAAAAAATGTCCATAAAAACATGATGACCTTTGTGGAGAAATGGATTCATCAATTTAAGTACGATCATCAATCAAAGGCATTAATTTTGGTTCCTCTAGGTTCGTTATCAAATAACCTTCCTCTATAGATTTCTAGATTATGGATGTATCCATTTGGGGAACACAATTTATAAAATTTGATGCCATACTTAGCTTTCTTCCCTTTCGTGTATTGCCGTAACCACAGTCGCCCTCGATGAAGAAGAAGAGATTCATCTAAAGAAATTTCTTCCGATGGAGAATATATATTTTGAAAATTCGAAACAACGATGTTAACAAGTGAGCTTATTTTTGACATCCTGTCATTGTTATTTATCGTGCAATTTAAACATCTCAATATTTTTTCGAATCTTCTACTCGACATAATATAAGAAAATATTGGATGATAATACAATGAAGCTCGTGAAATATGCCCACCGAGCAGACACAGTCCAAAAAATTTTTCCAATTCCATATAATTTATTTCATTGAATTTGGTCACCATGCAGTATCTTGTTTTTGGTAAATTGTAAAAGTAAACTTTTTTCCATAAGCATTCGTACATTTTATCAACAATTTCTTAACTTCCCCAGTCCAAATACTTGTAAAAAATTCTATAGGTGTATCTCCAATATCTTTTTTTATTCCTGAAGATGTAAAATCAAAACCAAAATCTGGTATGAGAATATTTGACCGGACCGGGCATGGTGTTGATCGGGCCTTATGATCCGCGAAAAAAATTGTATTTACGTAAAAATATTTTGGGAATAAACATTATTTTATGTGATTTTGCCGAAATTGGTAATCCGAAACGTAAGTACATAATACTTTTACGTGGGCGATGTTCATAAAATGTATCTACTCCAAGTCGGTGCATCACAAAAATCGAATTATTAACCAAAATGAATTTATCTTACTCGGAAAAGTTTGGGAGTGTTTGATCCATGTTTTGTAAATGGTTTGTTATTGTGTCCCTGAAGGCGGCAGGCATAGGACTAATCCGGCGCGAGAGGTTTAGGTTGAGCGAGGTTTATTTGCACTCATGTGCTGCAGCGACGAACGGAGTGACGATATGCGCGCAGGAAAGCGGTATTGATAATGAACACGACGCACCAGATCAAACGCACCAAACAATTATATATATTTGGGCTTCGAGCAGATCGCGCTATATCGAATCAGCGTTAATCGAGGAAGCGATAAACGAGATCTCACTGTACCACATATCTATATGATACACGTTTGCATTTGCACAAAAAAGCGTTAAACAAAAAACGTACTAAAAGATTTCATGCTGGTAGGACCGGCCAAGTTGCCGCGTCTCTAAAATAGCTATAACTTCGTAAGTAGTTGGAATTTTGGAAATTTCTTTGGAGAATATATTTTTAAAAGTCGAAACATTAAAAAAATGCAAAAAAAACACGAAATATTTTTTTTCAAAAATCTTATCCAGAATAAAGGGCGTGGTAGTAATTCAGCGATAGCAAATGCAATAAGATCTCGATACGTACTCTTTATGAAATAAATAAAAAATATATGCTTAAAAATAACCGCATAACTTCGAAATCGCACAAAAAGAGATTTGAATGTACAGCATTCGGCAGTTTCGAATTGTCTAATTGGTTGGACTATTGAGTACTGCCCTCGACCTCTTGTAGTCTGGAACATTTTGGATATATACATAGATAATACAAGATTACATATTATAGAATTAAACGTCATAAACGCAATGGACATAACAGTTAGGTACTTAAGAATCCCGGGATTAGTAAACGTAATCTCGGAAATTTTGAGATTGAAATTTTTATCTAACAGAAATCGTACGCCTCACCAACACGATGAAGGCTACTAAATCGAGACATTCTCGACGAAATCTGGACGCTTGGAAACAGTGGCGTAATTACTAATTGGCGACGCCTAGGGGCAGTAACTATCTAATCTATGTAAACATATATATATATATATATATATATATATATATATATATATATATATATATAGTACATATATATTTTTCTAATTGTTATATTAACCTTTCCCTAATTTGGATTCAGAGCTGGTAGGTCCACTTCCGACGCCATAAGAGCTGTACTTGACACTGCGGACAGCTGCATGCGCAAATATGCAATAGCCATATTCCTGGACTTCATGGGGGCCTTTGACCCCGCATGGTGGGACAGGATTATCCTAAAACTCAAAAGAAGAGGAGTGCAGGCAAATCTAGTCAGTCTGATAAGAGACTATCTGAGCGAGAGATACATAATCACACAGGTGGGATGCCTGGCCCAGGAGAGGAAGCTTTCTATGGGCTGTCCGCAAGGGTCAGTACTGGGGCCCCTCTTGTGGAACATCCTGATGGACGATGTCCTGACGCTGCCACTCCCAGAGGAATGCAACCTAGTCGCCTACGCGGATGACCTTACACTAACCGTTTGCGGAGACTCGAGAAGAGAGGTTGAAAGTAAAGGCAACGAGGCAACTAGATTGCTAACGGAATGGTGTAAGGATAACAGATTGAGTTTTGCTCCCGGCAAGTCCACAGGACTATTACTTAAGGGGACCCTAAAAAACCGGCCGCCCCTGATACGTTTGGGATACACTAGCATCAAATTTGTCGATAACGTGACCTATCTAGGGATAACTATATCCGAGCGCTGCAAGTTCGGGAAACACATTGTTGACGCTACGGCTCGTGCCGCGGGTGTTTTCGGAAAAATCTCTCGGTTGGGAGGTGCTGACTGGGGTATCACTGGCGAGAAATTACGTTCGGCCTATTTTGCTCTATATGTTAGCATTGCTACATATGGAGCGGGAGCATGGATCAACAGACTAGGCAAGAACGGGATTTACAAAACTGTAAGGACGAAACTGAACTCTGAGCAACGTGCTCCGCTCCTACGTATTACCGGCGCCTACCGGACGGTCTCTACGGACTGTTTACCGGTGCTTGCGGGCGTACTTCCTCTGGATCTACAACTGCAGGTCCATGCCGCAAGATACCTAAAAAAGGCAAGATCGGAGTTATTTGTAGGTGACGTGCAGCTCAGCGTGGAAGAACACTGCCAGATGGACAACGCCGCTCTGGAAAAATGGACTCTCGGGGCCGCATTTGAAGCCTGGGAGAGTAGATGGGCAGCCTCCAGGAACGGCCGTAGACTCACCCTGTTCCTTGGTTCGATAGCGCAGAGGTTTCGGTATCGCTGGTTCCTTCCGAATCATTTCACATCCCAGCTCTTGACCGGGCATGGTCCCTTCAATGCCCACTTGCAGAAACGGGGTCTAGTTGATCAGCCGGTGTGTCCATGTAACCACCCAAACATGGACGCAGACCATATCCTATGGATATGTGTCGGCATGGCGACCGAGAGAGAGGAACTCCTGCGCCGTATCCAGGGTCCGCATCTCGGACCTGTAGGACACAGTGATTTGGTAGCCTGTCCCCGCGCCTTCAGCGCCTTCAACTCCTTTTGTCGAAGTTTTGGAGCCAAATGTGAAGTTGGCGGCTACTATAGCACCCGCCCATAGTAACATCGCGGTATAAAAAACAGATGGCCTCACTATCTGCTAGAGCCAGTAGTTATAGAATCATTTAATTTCGAATCTTAATTACAATTGTATATCCGATTTGTACTGCAATGGCAGTACAATCAATTTCTTTTATTTTTGCCCATTTTAATATAATGGGCACGCGTTAACTCCCAAGCACCAAATGGAGCGGGAGATGTCTTCTCGGGGACAGCTACAATAGATCTTCATAGCTTCACGAAAATGATCGACTTACGTCGATCTGTGTTGCTAGTAAGTTAATACGTGTGTCGCTAAGGGCCGATTTTTTTTCTCGAGCTCGGGTCGACACGTGGATTCAGTGACCTAACCTAACCTAACCTTTCCCTACCGGTGATGTATTTACTACACCTCGACGAATAATGGGAATATCGATATGAAATATAATAGGTGCGGTGTTC
Organism: Stenopsyche tienmushanensis; assembly: GCA_008973525.1. NCBI lineage: Eukaryota > Metazoa > Arthropoda > Insecta > Trichoptera > Stenopsychidae > Stenopsyche > Stenopsyche tienmushanensis. The sequence goes on from WACJ01000043.1 coordinate 740,151, forward strand.
AGAATTTTTGTATTCCTCCGTAATATGATTACGAATTACATCAAAGTATTATAGTATATAAGTATTCATCTGCAGCGACGGAAATAAATAATTAGTCGGGAAATCGGGAATTTTGCGAGTTTTAGTCCGTGTCTCAGAAGAAAGGAATTTTATCAGGCACGTTGATGGTGTTATACGAAAATGAGGGCTCACGCAGTCATCAACTCGAACTAGAATTTAAATATTTGATGACGATACCTCCAACGAGTGTGGAAGCTGAGCGTGCATTTTCAGCATCAAGTTGCCTGACTTCCATAATCAGATCTAGACTAAATGACGAAACACTTGATGGTTTAATATTACTTCGGGCATTTCAGTGTTTCAGTTGTTGGCAGGTAATACTTCAGAAGAGAAGGTTCTTTATGTTTTTAATAAATCATATATTCATTCGCTGTTCATAACAAAGAGTTACGAATCTAAACCATTACACCAGAAGTGTGTGTCTATTTGATCTATCTTTCTCAAAGGATACACTCGTCCTATGAATGCTGTGCCTCACTGTACATTCGCAAATTAAATGTATTTTTAGAATGCAAGTGAGTCGCAATAGTCGAGGCATGAGTCAGTATGCTGCTAGCAAACTTCGTGAACAGGTTCGCAGAATAGCAACTGCGCAGTGCATGTTCTTGGACCTGAAGTACCGCCCATTTGTTAGCCGATAAATCGATCAAGAAGCCAAATTATTTGTAAGGATATCAAAATCTAATATGATTGGCACGGCATGAGCCACACTTGTCGAGTTGTTTCATCGATCTTGAATATCTCTAAACACTTTACCGACCGCTTTATTTGAATTCTCATAAACTCTGATTCAATCGTCAGATCTGATTGAAATTTTTGAAGAATATGTCAGTTGCAATGATGCATCTATACGTTATGTGTGGGCTATTTTTATCGTTTTTAGTGATTTGATTTCGGGTATTAAAACATGTTTATTTTTAATCACGTGACCATTTTTGCGACATTTTAACCCCTCAGTCGCCGCCGGGTTGATGAAACGGCACCTCCCATCGCACCGCGTTTTCAACGTAAAAAAATGGACATATGTACTTTTACTAATAAATAAATAATTCTAAATGTTATTTAAAGTGCTCTGAGAATTTCCTTGTTTTCTTTGTTTTTACTTATCATAAAAATGATCGTAAATCAAACGATTATAGCTAAAACGTGTGTTATTGTAAAGTATGCATCTTGCGTCGGAAAATTTTATCGCATTATATTGACAATTCGATGTTTTGTGACAGTTTCTGTTAGTGCCAACCCTGACGAAATATAATAATAAGTACATGCATACATGCATATTATAGGCTTGAGTGTATGCGTAATATCAACGAGTGCAGCAGTGCTGAAGTCGAAGCCGAAACGTAAAGTACCCTTCACACGCACGACAATTGGAACCGAAGACGCGTATACATACACCTGTTATGTACAGATGCATACGCTGCGTGCAAATGTAAAATGTGCGAGGTGCTTTATTATCCAGGATTCTGCCGGAGCGGAATTCTGTCTTTAGTCTCCACGTATTTGTCAAGGTGGACGGATGAAATTTGCACACGTGGTGTATTTTCATTCTGAAAGGGAGTTTTTTTCGGCGCAAAAGATACGACTGGCTGCTGCTATTTACTACCCGTAAAAAGTAAACAGATTTATTTAATAATACAAACGGGTTTCCGGACTTCCCGGACGCTCTGAGTTGTGTTGATGTTTCGGGGAATTTATCAGTCGCATTACTCACTTCGATAAGCTTCATTGCCAGTGCTTCTTCACTCTGCGACTAATTATTCTCATTTCGCCTAATACTTTTTTTTATCTTTCTGCGCTTTATTTCATTTTATTTATTATATATATTCAAATTCTCCCAATTTTAAGAGAAAAATAAAATGGATGGAAATCGATCTATGAATAAATATAATAGCGAAACCATATTTGTAATTGCATGTCAAATAAAATTATTCACCAACTATCAACATAACCCTGGACAAATCTTTTGCAACTAATCACCGAGTTTTTCAGCACTTAAGTTGTGAAATTAAATAACAATTCTTCAAAAATAATCCTAAATCCTTTTCAAATACTAAAATTAAATTAAATAATCAACCCAGAATCAATAAGACGGATTCAGAATTAAGTCGCCATACAACGTTTTTTTCTGAAACTTTGACCTTTGGTAGCGACCTCTAAAAATCTTAAAAACGTATTCATTTTTTTAGGACAGAAAATCGTATGGCGGGGTGTCCACTCAACGTTTTTAAAAGTCGAAAAATAAGGACCACCCTAATGTACATATATGTAGAATCCATAATATTAAATTTCGAAAATAATCACCTGCGCGCTGTACCGGAAACCGCTAATATTATTATGATTGTTAACGTTTAAAATATTTAAAAAAATGTTTTAATATTTTTTAGTTTTATCCTAAAAATGCCAAAGAGAATGTGTAAATTTTCCTATACTGCGACGTATCCATTCACTATAAAAGGCAGAACTGATTACGAAGCCTTTTGTAAACACTGTAATACATATTTATGTGTCAGTCACGGAGGAATTTCTGATATAAAGGATCACATCAAAAAATTGAAACATATTTCCAACGAAGCATCATCAAGAACTTCCAAAACTGTGACAGAATATTTTGTAAAACAAAATAGCCCCGAAGAAGAACGAGTAATCGCAACGGAATTGTGTTTCGCCTATCATGTTATTAAGAAACATCAATCTTTTGCTTCTACAGACTGCCTCAACAAGTTAATTCCAAAAGTGTTTAACGATTCTAAAATTGCCACCCAATATTCTTCAGCCAGAACAAAAACAACTTCTTTGATTAACGCTTTCGCGCGCGGTATCGTAATTTTAATTGGTTTCGTGAATCCGATTGCCGACAATATTCATGAATACCGATTAGTGCTTATAAGCAATCGCCAAAACAAACAATGAGTCAGTTATTCTGTTTCGTGTTTGCCTCTTGATTTCACTAATCGTTGTTATTGATAACATTCCAGCGATAAGACCGAAGTTTTATCGCCGTCGAACCATTCATCATTAAATTAATTGATCCACACGTTTTTTTTAATATGTTCTTTACACTTTTCAGTGATTTTCAACCATTGTATTTTCTTTAATAATAAAACTATTTAAACCATCGCTAATACACACAATGAAAGGTCGATCGTTTTGTCTCGTGTTATTGTATTAGAGTAACGGGAGTCGAAAGCACACAAGCAGAGCAGGATTTTTTTGGGCAGGTTTGGCATCTCCATGAAGTCTCAGTGCGTTTATTATTTTTTGAACACCACCTGCAGCGCAAATAACATATTTTCTTTTTATAATTTTTTGGAATAGGATTTTTTTTCCAAAAAAATGACTAGAGTATTGCCTATTGTTGGAGTAGGTGTGACAGTTACCAATTCTCTACCATCTGTTATATGGGCAATATCTAATAAGGATTCTATTAAATTGTCTCTAAATTGTAGAAAACTTATCACCTTTTCCATTTTAATGCGGTATAAAATCCACGCATTAAATACTGACATGTCTAACAAATGGAATATAATTTTTTTATACCACCGAATTGTTTTTCGGGGACAAGAATAGTATGCTATGAGTTGGCTTGACCTGTCAACACCACCCATAAATTTATTGTATTCCACAACTTCAATGGGCTTTATTTTTATGATTCCATATTTGTTAGTTTTTTCGATGAGCTGAGGGTGATATTTGGTTGTAATGCTTAATACGTCTCTAGTATCGTGCCATTTTGAAATATATATATTATTTTTTCTTAACCATATGTGTTCTCCCTTTTTAACCTTCTTTGTTATTTCTGCTGGATTTCCTCTTCTATTTGCACGCAATGTCCCTGTTGTATGCGTCCTTTTTTCTAATAGTTTAGTAGATAATGAAATGTTATTAAAAAAAAATGTCCATAAAAACACGATGACCTTTGTGGAGAAATGGATTCATCAATTTAAGTACGATCATCAATCAAAGGCATCAATTTTGGTTCCTCTAGGTTCGTTATCAAATAACCTTCCTCTATAGATTTCTAGATTATGGATGTATCCATTTGGGGAACACAATTTATAAAATTTGATGCCATACTTAGCTTTCTTCCCTTTCGTGTATTGCCGTAACCACAGTCGCCCTCGACGAAGAAGAGATTCATCTAAAGAAATTTCTTCCGATGGAGAATATATATTTTGAAAATTCGAAACAACGATGTCAACAGTGAGCTTATTTTTGATATCCTGTCATTGTTATTTATCGTGCAATTTAAACATCTCAATATTTTTTCGAATCTTCTACTCGACATAATATAAGAAAATATTGGATGATAATACTAATAATGAAGCTCGTGAAAACATTTTTCTTAGTGTTGGAAAGCCTATATACCCACCGAGCAGACACAGTCCAAAAAAATTTTCCAATTCCATATGATTTATTTCATTGAATTTGGTCACCATGCAGTATCTTGTTTTTGGTAAATTGTAAAAGTAAACTTTTTTCCATAAGCATTCGTACATTTTATCAACAATTTCTTAACTTCCCCAGTCCAAATACTTGTAAAAAATTCTATAGGTGTATCTCCAATATCTTTTTTTATTCCTGAAGATGTAAAATCAAAACCAAAATCTGGTATGAGAATATTTGACCGGACCGAGACCGAGAGCGAGATCGAACCGTTACCGGCATGGTGTTGATCGGGCCTTATGATCCGCGAAAAAAAATTGTATTTACGTAAAAATATTTTGGGAATAAACATTATTTTATGTGATTTTGCCGAAATTGGTAATCCGAAACGTAAGTACATAATACTTTTACGTTGGCGATGTTCATAAAATGTATCTACTCCAAGTCGATGCATCACAAAAATCGAATTATTAACCAAAATGAATTTATCTTACTCGGAAAAGTTTGGAAGTGTTTGATCCATGTTTTGTTATTGTGTCCCTGAAGGCGGCAGGCATAGGACTAATCCGGCGCGAGAGGTTTAGGTTGAGCGAAGTTTATTTGCATTCATGTGCTGCAGCGACGAACGGAGTGACGATATGCGCGCAGGAAAGCGTTAATCAAGTTCTTGCGCCTCATTCAATGTGCCTTCTTCTTGACGAACTTCAAAGTTGCTCATTTTATAGTATCAGTACCGATTCTAGTAATCACAAAGATTAAAAAATATTTCCACTTGTAATTCAATATTTTTCTAAAACGGGAATAAATGTAAAATTGCTGAAATTGGGGAATTTAAGTGGGGAATCTTCAGATGTGGTGGTCAATTTTTGCATACAAACGTTAAATGATTTGAAAATAGATTTAAAAAAAATGCATTGGATTTGGGGGCGACAATGCTAATGTTAATTTTGGCGGGCGAGAGAGAAGAGGAAATAATAATGTGTACAGTAAATTGAAAATAGAAATTGGAGCAGATATTGAAGGAATTGGATGCCCTGCTCATATTTTACATAATACCTTACAAACTGCAGCTGACCAACTATCATGTGACGTTGATCAAATCATTTTTAAAATATTTAGCTATTTTTCAATATACACGGTCAGAACTGAAAGACTAAAAGATTTATGTGAGTTTGTAAATATAGAATACAAAAAATTACTCTTACATACAAAAACGAGATGGTTAACACTATTACCAGCAATAGAACGAATTTTAAAACTATTTGAGGCTCTGAAATCCTTTTTTTTGTCCGAAGAAAAAGCACCAAAAACCATATTAGATTTTTTTAACAATCCCCTTAGTGAAGCCTACCTTTGGTTTCTTCATAGTAACAGTAGCATTTTTCATTCGCATATTTTAAAAATAGAAGGGAGAAAACAGTCAATTATAGAAGTTCTAGATGTTATCTCTTCGATTGAGAATATATCAATGGAAAAGTCAAAAATTCAATTCTTACCCAAACAAGTCAAATTAATTTTAAATACATACAAAGAGAGTGGAATAATTTCAATGAGTCAAATTGATGAATTTAATAAACAGGTAGCTAAGTTTTACGAAACATTGACGGAATATGTAAAACAATGGACAATGCAATTAAAAAAATATTCATCGTTTACTTGGATGAACTTGAAAAAAATACCAACATGGCCCGAAATTGAAAAAACAATAGATTATTTAAATTCAAAAAACATAGAAGTAAACGACGTTTTATTGTTTGATCAATTTGTCGCATTAAAAGAAATATTAGAAATAGAATTACAATCTCCAGATTGGAACAAAAAGAAAACCGCCGAAAAATGGGTAGTTATATTTTTACAACTAGAAACAAAACTACCCGAACAATATAAAGATTTATATCGCATGTGCGAGTATATTTTCTCCATACCAGGGCATAATGGTAACGTGGAGAGAATATTCTCGTTAATGGAGATTCAGTGGACAGATGAACGAAATAGACTTTCAGTGGACACTATTGAAAGTATTTTAAAGTGCATTGAAAATTACGATTACAACTGTTGCGAAATGTATGAGTATCTACTCAAAAATAAAGCAGTCTTGCAAAAGGCTAAATCCAACGAAAAATATTTAAAAAAATAAATAAATAGAATTGAATAGGACTATATTATTGTTTCATATACACTATTTGCTGTATTTGTTTAATTTTGATGTTTATAATTGATATTTTCGTATGTGTATTGTCATTTATTTTCAAATTAATTGTTTATTTAGATTATTTTTGTTCCTGTTAATAAATAATTGATCTTATTTTTTTTTGATTTTATCTTATTTAATATAAATTAAAAATTCCGGCATCCTGCTTCGGAAGCTGAGCAGCACTGAACTAATAATACTAATTAAAAAAACAGAGGAAAAAAATCGGAAAAAAAAAATACTGAAGGGGGGGGGGTGTCCCGGTTTGACTTTCAAGAAATCTGGCAACCCTACCTTCAAAGCAAGTTAGGGCTGGCTTGAAAAATTCAAAGGACGACATTGTATCAGTGAACTTGATATTCATGGGGAAAAACTTTCTGAAAAAAGGATTCGACCGAAAGTTTATATATAATAAAATGCTGATGAGACCGGTTTAAATTGGGAAAAAACTACCCAACGAATATTTAACATCAAGACGTGAAAATACTTCACCTGGGTAAAAAACTAGTAAATAACGTGTCATTATAATGGTGTGTGCAAAAGCAGCAAGCAGACACAGACTGTCACTGCTTTTCTTTGGGAAATCAAAGAACCCCAGATGCTATAAAATATCAATAGTTTTTCGATTGGATTATGATCATCAGAAAAGAGCCTGGATGAATGGTGATATTTTTAAACGATGGTATGAAAAACAGTTCATACCAGCAGGGTCGTAACTAGGGCGTGGCAAAGCAGGCGCCTGCCACGGGCGCAACTGGGCTTGGGGCGCAAAACGTAGGATACCGACCCGACTGAGAGAGTTGCGCGTGGTTTTTATTTTACTTGACCATTCTACTCTAAATAATGCGCGTTAATTGACATATCAGTATTACGGAGTAATTTTCGGTATCTTGCGTGGGGATCCCCTGCGTCTTCGTTTGCAGATAATACTTGCTTATTGTGCCAGATAAGACTGCATATTTTCTTCGCAGTACTTCAAATCTTATCTTATCCAAATATAATATAAGAAAAATTAAACAGGATCCTCTGTCACAATAAAAAAAGGTTGAAAACAAGTACTTCTCATTCTCATTACTCTGAAAATTGACTCAAAGTAGATAAAGCCACTGGACAGATAATCGATGTCAAGCTTGAGAGTCTTTGATTTGAAGTGTCGGCGAAGATGGTATGCATGGACTTATCTGGCGTAATAAGCAGGTATTATCTGCTGACTCATGACGGTATTTGACGGTAACTGTGCGTCAATGGGTTAAATGAGATTATCTTGAATCTGTATTTTCAAAAACGACTTAAGTTAGGGCTTAAAAAGTTTTAAATCGAACTGGCTGAATTTTTGGGAGTTTTTTCAGTATAATATTTTTGATTGGATATACTTGAAGTTTTAAGGTTTTCACATTAATAAATTACTTTTTTGGGGTAAAATTTGTCAAGAATATATGAAAATTTAACTAAAAAGCCGGCTTAGTTTTTAATTTTATACATTAATAGGTTATTATATTCTTCTCTTGCACATATTAAAAATCAAAAATTTATTTTCAGATCTATAGAAAAAAATTGACAAATGAACAACTTCTTGATATCACGAAAAAATGGGGGTAGGGGGGGGGGGCGCAATTTAGATTTTTGCCACGGGCGCATCATACACTAGTTACGGCTCTGCATACCAGAAGTAAAAAGGTATAAATAAATAAAAGAAAAAAACATTATTGTTACTGGACAATGCACCGTCCCACCCATCTATAGAGAGTTTAAACCAGATCGATGAAATGTTTACGATAAAACCTCTTCCATCAAATGGCACGCCAGTAATACAACCGATGGGTCATGGTGTAATAGAAACATTCAAACGTTTACATAGAAATCAGTTGCTTCGACGATTATTGCCAGCAGACGAAAATAATGAAGAAACAGTTATAAGCTTCCACAAGGATTTTTTTTGTTGGTATATCGCAGTAGATAATTGGAATTCTTTAAATAACTTTGAAAAAAATCATGGAACAAAGCTTTGAAAATACTCGTAGTAAGTTCCAGTAATGCGGTACAACCTGATATAGGAGACACTGTGGAAGCAATAGCACAAATTTCTATATGTGCTGAATTCGACGAAGAAGATGTAAAGTGGTTAAATTGTGATGCAAACGATCCTGGATTCCAAATTTTGAATGATGAAGAAATAATTTAAAAAATATCTGCCTCAGAAGAACAAGATCGAGAAGACAAAGAAGAGATTTGCAAGGTGGGAGATATTGGTTCTACACATTCTGAAGCTTTTCTGTGCTTAGAAGTCGCCATGAAATGGCTTGAGAAACAAGAAGAGAGCAATTCAGAAAAATTTATATATCTTATTCGCGATTTGGCTGCTTCTTTTAATAAAAAATAATTTATTATGTGTATGTAAATCCAGACAAATAAAAATTATTCATACCATTTCCTGTCCTTCCCTGTCAATTATGATCATTTTCGATTATCTGGATTTTCGTTATCCGTACTACTTTCATCTCTAATTAGTCTGGTCAAAGAAAAATATTTACATTTTTCGATTATTTTGGGATTAGAAAATGATTCTAAATGTCACTGTTAAGAAATCGAAATTAATTTCGCTTTTGTTTAGGGCAGGGGTCGGCAACCTGCGGCTCGCGAGCCACATGCGGCTCTTTGGATGTGAAGCTGCGGCTCTTTAGTTCCATACGCAAATAACGAAATTTTCTACTTGAATAACCATGCAAAACCATCGCTCCCATTGAATTTGTTTGCCCAATTATTTGTTATTGAAGTACAAGTTAGTGTTGTAAGTAAATTTTAAATTGTTTTAATTTTTTACTTAAATAATAAGTGATTATATTTTTTTCTTTTTTTCCGTGGGAGGGGAATCTTCGCAAGATACCCATTCTGGGTAGTGTGAGATTAACGATTAACTCGTTCCTGCCCACTAAACCCCTCCCTTGTCCTTCTCTGCCCCCTGGTATTGTTTTACACATTGCTTCAGGAGGTCAGGTAGTCTGGCCTTAGATTGGCCCTATTCTAGTGTTGGAAAGGCGCTCTGCGTCTCTCTCTCTCACTGCCCTCTTTGGCGCTCAGAATCTCTTCTACGTAGTTGCGCCAAAGGTTCCAGTTCTTCTTGCTTCCTATCATGCTGTGGACTGACGTTGAGTTTGGCTACCCCGAGTGCTTCTTTCAGTAGTTTTCTCTGGAGTGTCCAAGCCTCACAGCCAATGATGGTGTGCTCTACACCGTCAACCTCCGCTTGGCAGTGGTGGCACGTTGCGGATGGTTCTTTGTCAATCCGCTTCAGGTACGCACCGAAGCATCTGTGCCCAGTGAGCACCTGAGTCAAGCGGTAGGTTGTTTCACCGTGTCCCCCGGCCCTCCACCGACGTATGACCGGGATAAGTCGATGGGTCCACCTTCTCTTGCTGAACTGATCCCATCACTGTTGCCAGGCTTCCCTCAGTTTCTGGACATGTTCGTTGCGATTTTTAAGATATTCGTAGTCCAAGGTCCTCTTCTTTGCTTGGAGGTCCAGCGGGGGCATTCCAGAAATCACAAGCACAGCGACACTGTCTCGGAGCTGCGGTGACTCGGAGCGCTCCTTGTCGCTGGACCCTAGCGAGCTTCTTTCTTTTGGTGTCGCGTCTGAGCGTCTCGTGCCATATCGGGGTTCCGTACAAAAGGATCGAGTGTATTACCTCGTTTATGGTACGTCTTCTGCACGGCTTTGGCCTTCCAATGTTGGGCATGAGCCTTCCAAACTTTTGCACCTTCTCTGATGTTTCTTCCATGTGTTTGCTAAAGGTCAACTTGTTATCCATGAGGATCCCGAGGTATCTCAGCGTTTGGCTGTATTCCACCTCGTGTCCTCCAATAACAAGCTGCTCGACCCTCGGTCTTCTCCGTCTGCTGCATATCATTGCCTCCGTTTTCTCGGCCGCGAGCTGCAGGCGATTATCCCGCATCCACGCTCGAATTCTGGCGAGGGCTTTGTTACCCGTCGCCTCCACTTCCTATGGATATTGAACCGTCACCAGTAGCGCGACGTCGTCCGCGAAGGCAATGAGTTCTGCTCCTGCAGGTAGTGCCATGTTTAGAACACTGTTGTAGAGTACGTCCCAGAGGGTTGATCCCAGAACTGACCCCTGCGGGACGCCCATCTCCAGTCTTCTCGTCAGGTCCGTTTCATTGTGATGGACATATCGGTCTTTGAAATAATCGCTTATGAGGTCGAGTGCATACTGTGGAATTTCATTTTTTTCCTCCAGGGCTCCAACGATTAGCTCCCAGTTTGCGCTATTGAAAGTGTTTTTTTTGTTGGCAAGAAATTTTTTTGTGGCTCTTTAAACACTTTTAAATTTGTAAATTGTAATTTTTGGCTCTTCCGACTCAAAAGGTTGCCGACCCCTGGTTTAGGGTATATGGATGGTTGCGCACCGATGCGCGCACGGCGATCAACAGGTTAAAGAGGAAAAAATCGTATTATATCGTGCATCGTATCTCTTGAAACAAGTCGTCATGTACAGTGATATGGTGTATGTACAATTATCAATTTAAGGTCACAGGTCACACGCGAATATACACTTGGCTCTGTTTTTATGCGATAGATACGTTTCACGGGGAGTCGCATTTATAAAATTCACATAAAAAAGATTTGAACTACATATAAAACCGAAGGATAAGTTCCATTATTTTTAAAAACCGCATAACTTCAGATCGTTGCGATAGAATGTACCAAAATTCGCATAAAAAAGGTTCGTATAAATAAAAACACTACATATCAGTCAGCATACATTTATTAATCATCCTTCTATATTGAAATCATTTTTATTTAAAATGTAATCGCTGAATAAACCCTTAAAGATGTAAGACACAATGTTGTGTCCGAATTCCAGTGATTCAGAAAGAGCATTCTTACATGTTGAGCTCGGAGACAGACAGAGGCGAAGAGTGTCTTGCACGTTGAGTTTGGAGAGAAACAGAGACGGAGGGAGTATCTTGTAGTTCAGAAATTTTGAATGGAAGATAGAGATGGAAAGAGTATCCTGCGTACATCGCACGATTGTATAGATCGTTAACCCAAATTTATCGACTAAAAATGATGTTTGAATGATATAATGAATCGATTTAAAGTGTATTGTTTGTGTTTACTTCAAGAAATTACCGAATATTGTGTGCTATCGACATTGTTTATTTATTTATGTACAAGTTTCATACACCTGACATAAGCGGCGGACATACCAATATAGCATTTAAGTTTATCATGATTTTAAATTGGCTCACTACTCAAAATATTCCATCATTTTTTTACGTAGTTCGTGATATGGAGACATGCAATTCTTAAGCTTTTGAGGAGAGTGGCCAGATTTAAAAACAATTCCGTTTGCCCGTCGTCCTATTCACACTCACATTATAACGGTTGTAACTTGCACTAGTGATAATCTTAGTTTTTTTTATGCGCATTCGCATAAAAAAAACTTTGCTCTCGATAGAAAAATGAGGGATGTCAATATTTTTCATTTCCTTTTTTCGTATTCGAGTCAAAACTATATTTTGAGTTCCTATGTTGTTGTTCATTGTTTCTCAACAGATTATTGCATTAAAAAAATGGGTAATGCGAAACATATTTGTTACAAATCTTTGAATCTGGATACATTTTTACTTCAGTTTCTTTCGTTCGTCGGTCGCAGTTTTTTCGTGCTTATCTTTTTTTTTAAACCTAAGTAAGTCTTCGATGTTTTACCATTTTAATATCCAGTGTAGCTTTTAACACGTAGCAAAAAAAAATCGATATAATTTTGATTAAGTAAGTACAGCAGACTCCCAATAATCTGACCCCAGTCTAATCCGGCGCTCCCCTGTAGTCCGACATCACAATACAAGTATACACTTAAATCGCACTGAATCGCCTAAATCATAATGCGCAAAAATACTGTATTATCAATCACTTTCTGCCATCTGTTTTTTAACCCATTGCACTGGAGGACATTTTCGCTCTGGCGAACTGCTGAAAACATGCGTGAAAATGTACTGGGAACCCCGAGGCAGCCAACTTTTCGTCGTTTTCGGCCTTTTTGTATTGGGGTTTGCACCTGTATAAAATCCAACTGACTCAGGAATTTAACGAAAACGAGCATAGACTACGCCTTGTGTTCGCTGATTTCTAGGGGAATCCGATTATTTTTAAAATCTACGTCTGCTTATCTCAGCATACGACGTCAAAAACTTATCGAGGCTAGTGTACTTACATTTATGATCATTTTTCCAGATATAAAACGAGACTGTATGATGGATTTATCGATCAGCACCGATCATAAATTCTATGATCGTCTCCCCGAAAGAAACATCGTTGGTCCTAGAATAGTAGGATACTTCAGCGTCGATGAACGTGGCGAGTATTACCCTGGAGCTGAGCAGCTGAAGTATTTGAATTGGGATAAACATCAAAACCGAAAACATATTGACTATGATCTTAACAAAGGAATTGAATCAGTAATAAAGTGTGGGGAAGGCCACAGTTACAAGTTTTATCGTTATCTTTCTGCAAATCCTAGTATGGTCCACGATTTTTCTGCCAAGACCCTAAAAGAAGTAGGGTTTATTTGCAATCGTAATACACTGAAGGTTATTAGCGATCTCCCATTTCAAAGGGAGGAAGTTAAGTTTGCGGGATTTTTATACCAGGGAAACATTTATTTAAATGTTCTGAGACCTAAAGAAATTGCAAATACCTATTGGGATCTTTGCACTCGCTGGGGTTACAAGTTTGAAAAAATTATGTTTTCTGGTAAGTAAATGTTTCATCATATTTTTAGCATTTTCCTTATTTTTATCATTAGTTTATTTTATACTATTTATTTTCAAAGCATAAAAATTTCATCAAAAAGGCTGGCAAAAGTACTACGTCAAAGCTACACTTGCTTGATTTTTTAAAAAACTACAATGAATCACGGTCGGGATGGTCGCGCTAACGCACGGGTCCATTCTTCTTTCGGATCGTGTGTGGCCGGGCGGATAGATGGGGTTGGACGGGCGTCGAACAAAAAGACCCTCTTCTCTAAATGATTTTATTCATACGAAAGAGAGAGATCTGGCGGCGGGAAGGACGTCCTCCCGCAGCCAAGGCCAATCATTCCACAGCTTACTTTGCGTGTGTTAAATTAAATGCATACAAGAAGAGTAAATATTCTTATCGACTGATAATTCCTGTAGCGTTGAACGCTGTTCGGTGAAACGGTGATTTCCGGGGAGAACGCTTTTCGGAGGGTATTTTTGGTGAGTTATAAGGCGTGTATCCAAGAAGGTTTTTACATTAGCACAAGCATTATTCGTGTGCGGAAATTGTCATACGAAACGATTAGTGGATGCACCATGTTGGCGCATATTGGTCTGGCGGTTGCTAAAGTAAATAAAGCATAACAACCGTCGATTTGTTGTGTACTTGCCAAGCGTTCGGTCTTCGGTGGACTATGCCGTGAGGCAGATCGATATAAACGTCATCAATTTAATTCATGCCTGGATCAATTCGTTTGGCGACAACAGCAACGCATTGAAAACGTGTTCGAGTCACTTTTAAATTCTATATCTGGCCTCCATCACATCGTTTATAATTGTGTGTTTATGTTGTAAATAAACAAATTAAACAATCGGTGCTATCATGGTCTGAAAAATATATTAGGGAAGAAATTATTGTCGGCGAAAAAAAAATGTACAAAACATTAACACTACAGTCCGGGTGTTTCGCGCTAAGCTTCGGTCAAAGTCCGGGCGATATCATAAGAAATTTATGAAGCTCTACTTATTTCGTAAAATTGATATAATTTTTAAATAAAAAAAACTTACCACATCGATATATTTAAACAAAATAGTTGTTTTCAATGTGAGGTGCATATATCAGCGCGATTAAATGCAAAAAGTGACTTTTTGATGCTCACAAGGAGCATCACCAAATTTAGGCAGTTATTTCGCGTCCATGAGTCCGACAGGAGACTCGAAATATCAGAAAGGTACATTTAAATTTTTGATGTATCTTTCAAATAACTACTAAGCACGATCGTATACCTGTTTTTTAATCGTAATTAAAACATATATAAAAGTATTCCAATAAACAGAAGTAAAACACAACTCTCTTTAGGTTTTTCATGCTTAACTTAGTTACAAAAAACGGAGAAACTTTACGTATATCTCGTGGAAATATGTTAACGTATCTAATTTACTTATTTTAGATTCGCCTTTGGAAAATCCGAACACAGATTCACCTGTCAAGGAAGGAGAAGCATTTTACTGCGTTTTCCAATTAAAGGTTAATAACGATCATAAAATATTGTATGTCGCTGAAATCGATGGGATTTTATGTGAAAATAACAGTCAAGATTTGTTGAAGACTGACAAAGAAGATGAGGTTATAGAATTTCTACAGAATAGTAAATTTGTAGAATTAAAAACTAGTCTGCAAAGATTTGATCACAATAAATTCGAGTAAGTTGAATAAATATATATTTTATGTCGTTGTATGGCAATATTAATATAATGTCTTCTCTAGCAACATTAAGTCTCGAGCTATATGGTTGCAAAGCTACTTTGGAAACGTCCAAATCATTGTCATCGGCTACAAGACGAGAGATGGTCACATTTATGACATTAAAAAATATGATATGGATGAGATGAAAAATCGTGGAAAAGTATGTGGAAAACCCTTCGATGTCCAACAGAATGATTGAGCCGAGCTGGAGGCTTCACTAATGCTGTTGAAATAAATATTAAATGTGTTTCAGGAAAATTGGTCTCCGAAGATTTGTTTCAATTTTTGTGACGAATTTTTGACATTCGTCAAGGATTGTTTTGCCAAAAGAATAGTTTTGAAACCGGGGGAAAACATAAGAGACCTACCACAAATGGAGCTATTTTTTACAAAAGCCTATAACTCTTCAAGAATTTCTTGCGAAGGAAGCACCGACATTGAAAGACCGTACTTATGCGACTGGTTCTTGAGAAACGTCAATCAAAACGTCTCACAAAATAAATTGAAGCGTTCCTTGCCAGAGGAGGAGGAGACAACAAACAAGAAGCCTAAATATTGTAATCATAACAACATCAAACATACCCTTGTCGAATGATGTTGATTATCCTTACTGGTGAAACAATTATCTAAGGACACGCCACGTGTCTAAATTCTTATATTTCAGATGATTTTTATTTCAGTTCTCATCGTTGAATATCACCAATTATAAATGAAAAAAATATTCAATTGTTATATCAATGTTTTGATAATATATACTTTTAGAATTTCCTTGTTTTATGTCACAAGATTGCAAATTAATTTCATAAGTTTACAAAATTACAAAAGAAATTATGCAGCGTGAAAACATATAAAACAAATTCCTGGTAAGTCCTAAAACGAGGATTATTTGGGCAAGTTTGGCATCTGCACAAAGTGTTATTTCGTTTATTTTCTTTTGAATACCAATTACAGTATAAAAGATAAATCTATGGTTTAT
The DNA here is from genome assembly GCA_008973525.1 of Stenopsyche tienmushanensis. Lineage (NCBI taxonomy): Eukaryota > Metazoa > Arthropoda > Insecta > Trichoptera > Stenopsychidae > Stenopsyche > Stenopsyche tienmushanensis. Next base: position 756,273 of record WACJ01000043.1, read on the forward strand.
CAGGACAAGATTTTTATCTAAAAAGATTTTCAGATTCAGATGAAATAGTATATTGTCTGAATTTACAATTATTGGACGGGAAATCATCGACTCTATCATCTATTATATGGATAATTCCTAATAAGGATTTTATTAAAATGTCTCTAGATTGAAGTAAACTTATCACCTTTTCCATTTTTATGTGGTATAAAATCCACCAATTAAATACTGATGGAATAATATATTTTTAAACCACCCAATTGCTTTTCGGAAGCACGAATAATAAGATATGAGTTGGTCTGACCTATAAACGCCACCCATATTTGTATTCCACAATTTCAATGGGCTTTATTTTAAAAACTCCATGTGTATTCTTTTTAACAATAAGTCTATGGTAATGTTTGGTTGTAATGCATAAAAAATCTCTAGTATTGTGCCTATTCATGTATAGACGTAACCAAATTGTCTCCGATGAAGAGATTGTCTTTAACATTGACAGAAGAGACAATCGTCTGCAATTGCAGACGTGTCCATGAAGCGGATAACGATGAGCAAAATTTTTGAGAAAAAGGTTTAACTTGGTGTTAAAATACTGTATACATAGTCCTAACAGATTAATTTGGGGCATTTAAAACATTTCATCTGACAGTTTTTAACTATAAAAGAAAAAAAGTTTAACTTGAGTTGAAAAGGTTTAAATTGAATTGATAATGTTTTGACTTGAAATGAAAAAGGTTTAACTTGGCGTAAAAATGCTAGGCCCAACATGCGTAAATTTGGCCACTTTCCTCGGGTTTTATGGGTGGGTTAAAAAGGGTCTATCTTGGGGTTGATGAAAATTAGTTAAAAATGTCGGACCGAATACTTCTTTAAAAATATTATAAACAGGTATTCTTCCAAATTTGTGTTTGTAACCTTCGTTTTTATTATACTTTACCATTCTACTTTACATGAATCAACACTGATTGTCTCTGTCCGTTTTTATAATATATACTGAGTTGTCTAATTCCACTTCGTTATCGCTTAAAACCAGCCGACATAAGCCTGCAATAAAATAAAGACAACATATTTTCGATTGATTGTAAAATTTAAACAACCCACCCGATCAGTCTTTATCGGACAACTTCGTTTTGTAATGAGAGTTCGTAATCGTTCTGTAGACATGATCAGGTATGCGATTGCGGATAGCAAGGCGTTCATTAGTTATATCAGCGGTCCGAAAATCGGACCGATTGGACACACAGGCCTTGTGCCCACTCTTTCCTCTTTAAGGACTTTTTGCGGCATTTCCTATAATCTGTACCATCATAGAAGCTACCTCAGGAACTAACTTACGTAGGTGATTCGCACCAAATGAGGTCACAAACGAGTCTCGCTAAAAACTATAGCAAGATAGATACTTATCACGAGCGCTTCATACCCTCGTTACGGCTCTGCCAAATTGTTCCATCCAAAGCTATTTTCTTTCGAACTCATCTCTCGATCATATAGGTTCAGAAGAGTAAACACCGAAGGACAAACATAGCAATATGATATTAAATGTTAAGTAACTTTCAAACAAATTGGTTTCATATTTTGCATTTTTCGTGACGAAGTCAGTCATCAGAAATAATTAATGAAAATACAACATAAAATGGCGATCCGCATACAATCGAGATGATATCATGCAAATATTAATTGCCAAAGAATTTCCACTGCGTTGGATCTACGAATCTCCCCACGCAATTGCCAGCTGGTGATGATCGATCTATATATTTAGTACATCAAGTTCTACTTGGAATATTCATTCAAAAACTTGTTCTCTTCTTATAAAACTTAAAAAAAGAGATGTTGAATATACACCAATTCGAATAAGCCTGTATACACTGACAATACCTTTACTATTTTTTCTTAAATTAAAAACACAAATCTGTTTATAATATTCGATTTTTCTTTTGCCTTTTGTTTGGCTCGTTACTCTACTTTTTTAGCAAAATATTTGTTTGTCATTTTTGGCGGCTTATACGCTTTACTGCGTTTTCTAAAGACTCACACTCTGTATTTATATTCTTCTCCATGTCACATTTCACACAATGGAAATTGTTAGCTAAAAGATGAAAATGTGTTTGTGTAATATATAAAAAGTTCTATTGGTTGCTTATACATTCAGTAGAGGCGGCACAGCGCATGCGCGTAACTGAGAAAGTAAAAACGAATTCCATATAAACACATGTGTTTATTGAGCGTTGGAAACATATTTATGCGCCTGTATTATCTGAAACATTGATTTGAAACGCAATAAACAATTTAAATCTTATCAACCGAAGGATTATAGTGCATAAGACTTAAATCTTATCTTTTAAAAAAAATCAATTAATCAACCAAATTGTGAATGCTCAGACAATTTTCCAATCAAAAATGTGTCTTAAATACCTTATCATTTTAATAATTATTGTGAGTATTCTACAGATTTCATTAAATATCAGAGAATTTCGAGCGATCAGCGCCAATTGAAACGCAAATTTCAAGTAGCCGGACGGATGGATGGGCGTCGAACAGATAGACTCGCGTCTTAGATAACATAATTATTAAAGCTGAGAGAGAGATTTGGCTTCGGAAAGGACGTCCTCCCGCAGCCAAGGCTATCCGACTACTCCTCACATCTCCCGATTTCCCGCGCATCACCGCCGAGCTGACAACGGGGCACGCTGTCGTTATTTCGGATGCAATGTATCCGCAGCGCCACAGAAGATGGCGCTGTTAAATTAGCACATTGCGCCTAAAGAGAGACGGAAGATGTCGCTGTTAACCTGATGACAATTCGCCCATGTTACTCAACGAGGATCTGCTTCAACAATTGACGTCAGATGTTTGTACCTTCCCATCATGGGAATGACATTTTTAAACTTATAAGTCTAAAAAAAATCCGTTCGTTGCTGTAATTTGATTCGCTGTTACGTTTGCCTTCATTCCCTAGTAAAAAAAAACAGCATACAATGACGCAAATGCTCTTCATTGGCTGTTGATCTTGAGATTGTTAATAAATAGCATGTAAATTGTTTATAAGCAACAAAAATAGTTGTTTCGTACGCCATGTTTTGCTTTACATTAAAGTGATTGCGCAAAGATGTATCAGAGTTTTGAATTTGCGAAAATCTATTTTTGAAGATTCACTGGTGTTGGCGTGGTAGGACAAATTGGGTTGAACCGGCAGTTGGTCGGAAAGACAGAGAGAATCGTTTCTACTCCGCATCGTGTCGCACACACGCATAAATAGATACGCTACGCGCATGCGCCGCGCCGTTTTTACTGTGTGTACGTAACATACAGCAACCACTAGCAAGCCTATTTTATTGTATATTATACAAACACAGCTTCATCTTTTACCTTAAGTATTTCCGTTAACAAATGGGAAAAAAGCAATGCTTAAAATGAACTTTTCCTAGGAGCTAAGAAGCTTCACTTCTACCACGCGAAAGTCTCATGCATTTTGTTTTTGAGCTACGAGTATGGCGCATATTGCAAAATTAGTGTGCTGTTATCGATAATTTGGCGGTTATAATATTTTTTGGTTTGCGTGTCCCAAAAGGTTTGGGGGTTTAAATGTTTAGGGCTGAAGGGTGTGGTTGTAATCGAGTTCAACAAAAATGATCAGCCAAGTTCTAGCGCATGTTCTATGAGCTTCAGCTTTGATTATGATGTAGGAAACGTATTATATTAGAAACACCTTAAAAAAAATTGATGATTCGATCATATTTCCCCACAGATATTTTGTGTGGTATGAATATATGTACTATACTGAAGTCGAGTTTTTGAATAATCTCTGGCATTAAAATAAATATCGTCGATTTCGTAATTATTGCGCTGTCATCATGCAACTGTTTATTTACTAGAAACTCGGAATGCATAGGACTCTATTTTTAAGTCTCCTTAAATTCAAGGTCCGACGATGTTTTAGTCCAATCTGACCTCACTCTAATTCTGTGATGGCACATTTTCGCCGACCGTTTGTATAGTGGGTCAGATCTTGAATTCTCATCATAAGAGTTAAGCTTCTAATCCAGACTTTGGAAAAAAATTAACTACATCAACAAATTTGAAAGATCTCAATCATAGATCCTTTTCTACTTAAAGCTTATATTCAAATGTTTCTATCCTAATTGATCCACATGTGGAAGAGCATGATAAACCATCACATGAAAAATCCTTTCTCTATAAAAGCCTCCCGTGGAGATTATCTGCGTTCGATAACAGATTTGGAAAAAATATGCTTGCTCCTATAGAAGCTTCAAATTTGCAAAGAACATCCTAAATACCAAATATCCAATGGGAAGCCTAATTGTCTGTATTACACAGGCTGTTGTGCACATGGACTGGTCATAACTTTTTAATCTGTGGTAAATAACTGTTTTTTCATTCATTCTAGGAACATCCATAAGTTTCTAAAGCAATTTTTAAGGTTTTCTTTCACTTATTTACGTATTAAATTTTAAAAAATTCCGTACGTTTCCATAATTTCAATCTATATTTCGTTTGTCTTCATTGCCTGATCTTCAAAAAATTACATGCAATAACTTTAATGCTCTTCATTGATTATTGATCCTATAAAATGGTAAATCTTAAAAATTTTAATTTACTTCAAATTCCTCTATTGTTCAATTCTTTTCATTAATACATATTTCAGCAAAGAATTGTTAATTTATCTATGTAATAATTTCGCAATAGATCTTCTATTTTCCATGCGTTTCTTAGCATCGATTGACACTTTGCAAAACTAATGTATTGTGTAAATCTAGGGACGACTGTATTTTTGGAACATCATAGAAGTGTAAGGAATTTTCAATACGCAGAGGCGTGTATGAAATAATAGTTTAAAATTAGCTCTTTAGTTCTATTTAAAAAGCACACAACATAGCAAGATGATGTCGACGATTAGCATGAAAAAATAAATAAGGAGAGGAAGTCATAAATATCTTTGGCATGGACGGCGTATTGACAATATAAGATTTTGACGAATTGGACGTCATGAAAATGTATTGTGGAGAAAATATGCTGAAAACGCTCCCATCATAAGACCAGATACTTCAGTTGTCAATGGTTTAAATTTGGAACGGAGTCAACGGCGTTCGTCTAGATTGGACGAACATCATCACGGACTTTCAGAAGCTTGAACTCTTTTGAAGAATCATTGATTACTTTTACAGCAATTGCAACCATAATAACGCATTAGTCCTTTGACGTTTATATATTTTTGAAATCGTCCAACTAGAAGAGTGAACCTTCAAAAGGGAAATCTTTTCAAAAAAGTCACGTAGATCTGTGACCTAGTCATGTTTTAAAATAATATACGAAGATAGTCCCAAAAGTACCCGACCTAACGAATAGATGGCGTTTCCTGTTGTAAAAAATACTATGATAGAAAGTGTCTAGACGCTACGTCGCTTCTGTGAGATTGTGCAGTTCATAGAAAATGTCGCAAAAAGCCCTAAAAGAGAACGGAGTGGTCATAAGGTTTGTATGCTCAATCGGTCCGCTTTTCGGATGAGTGGCTCGCAATCGGATGACATGTATGAACATAACGATAACAAATAAAATAGGGATTAGACAACTTAGTATATATTATAAAAACGGACAGAGTCAATCAGTGTTGGTTCATGTAAAGTAGAATAGTTGAGTAAAATAATAACCACGTGCAACTCTTGACCGAATTGGTATTCTGCGTTTTGCGCCACAAGCCCAGTTACGCCCGTGGCAGGCGCCTGCTCTGTCACGCCCTTGTTACAGCCCTGCTCAGCGGTGTCTGAAAATTCAGTATTGGTGAAAGCAGATATCCCACCCATAGATTTGCTAGTTATCAGGATAAGGAGTTCCTCATAATAGAGTTCCTCTCCAGGGAATCATGATTGATTGCCAAGATTTGAACGAGATGAGTTTCCACATGACCCAGGCGTTCATAGATCATGAATGATTCGGAGAATATTTGCATCGAATCGGAAAAGAACCTACGTCAAAATGCCATGGATGTGGCCACGAAGCAGATATTGCAGACCACATCACACTTACATACCTAAACTGGACAGAATAACATCATCATTGCTTCAAAGAAGAAACACTCATCCCAAAAAATTCTACTGGGTGCTAGACTTCGCGATGCCCACCCATAAAACTCCAGAGGGGGAGCTAGCCTTACGTGCATGGGCAACGGTTAAGCCCCTGGGGTAACAATGTGGAGTAGAGGTGCGCGAAAAGAGCCTCGTTGGTTTGCTCATCAAACGCAGTTGGAATAGCCCAGCTAACATGAGTTGGGTATGCAGGTCATCCTGTGTTGCGTACCCATAAAGGGGCGTTTGGAACTGCTGATTACAGAAGTTGGTGGAGTTTGTGTCAAAGGCATCACCACTATACTCAACAGCCTAGTTCATACAGGGGAGAACGGCTTTAGGCTGCTCGAACGGCGAATCGTCTCCGTGGCTAAGTACTACAAATGACCAAACCGATACGAGTATCATGGGGAAGGCGTAGTCCGTCATCTCTTGCAGCTCCTTTCAAACTGAGGTTGGACTCGTAGTGGCAGTGAACCCGCGGTAGTATTCCTTTGAATTTAGCTTAACCTCTTCCATCCTTCTCCTACGCACCTTCGGGTGCACGTGGTCTAAAGTTGGTCTTCCTCTAGAAACCTTGCTTCCTCTGGAGGACACGGAACAAAAGGGGTGAGCGCCTGGACGCTCCGTGCGTATCGTTTCCCGTGTGGTTAAAGATCAGTGAACGACATTCTCTGTGTGGCTAGTCCGGGGCAATCGTATTAACCCCCAAAGGAGTACTATCCCGGGGCCTGGGACCCCCCCCTCCACTATTCAGAAAGAGCACTCTTATACATTGAGCTCGGAAACAGACAGAGACAGAGAGAGAACGTAGCTCAGTTCGGAAGACAGAGACGGAGAGCTTCCCCGCATACATCGTACAATTGTATAGATCTCCTTACTCATAACGGCAGGACGTGGGGTATGCACGGAAATGCCACCGAACAGAATGCAGAATAAATGCAAGGGAAATACTGAATATCGGCCCCGAAGACTTCAGATCTTAGTCATGCTCGCCGGTGAAGCGCTGAAAGAAGTTTCGACGTTCGTCTGGTTTGGCTGAAAGATATTTCGAGCGCGTCGCAACAGGGCCGGGTTGAGTCAGTCGCCGCGCGGTAGCCGAACCAGCTCGACCCTTCAAACTCGAACGACCCAGCCCCGTAACCACACCGCACCCTATCAAGATGGTGTACGAGAGCGATTTCTATACTAACCGTAGGCCTTACCGCCCATCCTCGTATTCAGCATCGGTAAGTTTCAACTTTTTGCCAAATCTTTGGCTTCTTTCACATGTGAGTTTGTCGACGTTCAAACACGTTGTTTTATGTGTTTCGATGACCAGCCCCGTAACTACAGCACGGATCAAAGTCACTCTACCGAGGTTCAAAAACGACTCTCAACCGGTGCTCTGGTTACGGTGCTGTCGTAGAGAAAATCTTTGTTGGTATTTAAATTCCGCGTGAACTAGTGATCGTTTAAAGCATACAACTATGAATGCAGTCATTTTAACATCTTTTTTTTTAAATTTCAACATCAAGGCACCCATGAATCGTGCTCAAAGTGATGTATGTGCATCCAGTTTTTTTTATGAATGCATATGTCGTCAATTGGACGCCGCACCTTACACACATACGAACATTAAAAAAACACAAAAATATTACAAATATAATGGATTTTTTTTTATTATTGAATTTATACAAATTGCCTTCCCGCATATTTTTATTTAAATAAGACAAAAGAAATACGATCAAATGCCCACTAGAAAAATTTAAGCGTCCATATCCGTCTTTCAATCTTATTAATTTAGTCATCCATAAATTAATTAACGTAAAAACTCATTTACAAAGCTTTAAATATAAACGTACAAGTGTGCAAATTTTAACCTAAAATTTCCGTTATATATATGATCGTTTTCCGCAAGTTGGCACTCCTGCATTGCGAATATTATCCGAATTAGAACGCCGCAATAAATTTGCCTTCATTTTTTTTTGCATCGCTTCTTGATCGAAACGTGTGTCGTTTTCTCGTCGAAATAAATATTTATTCAACGGCGGGCGCTCGAAAAGGCAGTGGGCGGATTTTGTGTTTACTTTTTGGCCATTGCAGAATGTTCGGCTTCGCCGTCCTCTTATTAAATTTGGATAAACACAGGCCGAGAAATAGAAAATGTGGGTAGAATTTTTGGACAATCGCCAACGAGTCGACATCGCGCGTCCTACGAAATATACGCGTCGTTCGTCACTTGTTTTTCCTTCTCTCGGACGCATTTAAATAAATTGCGATCGATCGTAATATATTACGTCTCGATTCGAATTTAAATTTTAATTCGCACGCGAAACATATTCAAATCAATCCATATATATGTTTAACGAACGTCATTAGTTGATTTAATATGCGTGTTCGCAAACGTGTTCGTATGACGCTCGATTCATATTTATGCCCAAAACTCAAAACGGCCCATTAGGGGTATCTTTGCTCCGGAAGCATATCGTCGATGGACGAATGCGATTTTAATAATGCAGACAATGACACTAATTGGGAATGCACATATTTTTTTTATAAGCGTGCTAATATTTCCGATATATGTTGGTCGAGATCGATATTTGCGATCGTTTTATTTTTTTGCGTGACAATGCCAATAAATGGCGGACTTAAGACCGATAACGAGCGAACGGATATCGATAGTCAGTGTATATATATAAATATATATTTGAATAAACGTCAGATTGAGCCGGTGGCTGTGGACTCCTGGTCGCTCCGTCTCTGTCTCGCGTTGCCGAAGTCGAATTAAAAAAAGGATCTTCTGAGCGGCTACTAAGATTTCAATCTCGGAAACTTTTAGCCGTCCAGCGCTCCAAATTTAGCCCGGCTGAAGCGGAGGCGCCCAATCGGACGACGCCAGCGCTGCGGCGGAAACTCGCAACAAAAACTAAAACTTACAAAAGCCAATTATATAAATTGCATGTCGGCGTTGCGGCCGTCTTCCATAATGTTCTCGAGAATATTGCAAGTCGACCTGATCGGACTGTCAATGGCGCGTGCTTCTGTTTTTGTTCGATACACGAGCCATGCGCACGCGATCTGTCACCTCGTGTCATATGTCATATTTTCTTTTTCATACGTGCATCACGTCCGTAAAATGTGTCTGAACGCATAAATACATTCTATTAACCCTATAAATACCGTGCGCTTCATCAGGTTTACATACAATAAGGACGCTCGAGTTGCACACGGATTTTATTTTACTTGAGCATTCTACTTTACACGAATCAACACTGATTGACTCTATCCATTTTTATAATATATACAAAGTTGTCTAATGCATCTTTTCTTCGTTATTGCTCAAGCATTGGGCCGACTCAGCCGGCACAAGTCCGCAATAAAATAAAGACAACAATATTTTTGACCGATTGTAAAATTTAAACCCACCCGATAGGTCTACTTCATACGACTTCGTTTTGTAGTGAGAGTTCGTAATCGTTCTGTAGACATGTTCAGGTATGGCGTCCATTCGTCACGTCAGCGATCCGAAAAGCGGACCGGTTGGATACACAAACTTTTTTGGCATTTTCGGGGATAAATGCGTACCTGGGATCTTTCATGATCTGTACGATCACGGAAGCTTTTTAGTTTTTTGCAGACATGGATATTAAATTCAGGTTTTTCACCTTGCTAGTGCACTTTTGTTGAGCGGGTTGGCATGCTCCCGAATAGCGGGAAGGTATGGACCCATGTTTCATGCTGAATTGATGAAAACACGCTGCCTTATTGCTGTGAAGCATCGTCAAGCACTCGATTGAAACATTGCGACGCTGTTTTTGTTACATTATGGGCAAACGCGGCACCCATCTTGCGCACAGCTTTCTCATGTCCAATGTGCGATGTACCTTACAAATAAAAGTATTGTATCTCTTTACGACAACCATTTTTTTCCAATGTTTACAAATTCACTAAGAAGGTTCACTATTGATGGTTGCCAAACAAATATTAAGCAACATAGCATTTTGAAACTTTCTTTCTTTGAAGTGCGCCCACACGCCCTAGATGAGCATTATTTATTTCAGTTGGCAGGCACTTTTATAATAAACGTCTTCATCGTATAGACTACAATTATCCAAAAATATTCAAGTCTTTATTTAATGAACAAAAAACTACAAAAAATGTTGTTAATAACACAAACTTTTCTTCGATTGCTTAATATTTTATTATTTTCAAATATTTTTTCTTAACCATAGTCTAAGCTATGCACAATATTATACCAAGTAAAAATATGTTCAATTTTTTTGCTGCAAATCATCTATTCAGAACTTAGGACTTCCATATTTTGTTATACATTCATTCATCCAAAAAGGGTTAAATTCTAACTGTTTCAGAGCCCAAAGGGCGTAGTCTATGCTTGTTTACCTTAAATTTCTGAGTCAGTTGGTTTTTATACGGACGTAGACTCATGTCCCAATGCAAAAAGGCCAAGTACTTGCGAACGACGAAAAATTGGCTGCCTCGGGGTTTTCCGTACATTTTCACGGACAGCAGCGATGTTTTCAGCAGACCTTGCGTTTCGGTGACGTACGGGTGTTGGCTGATTATTTATCGAACCGATTGATTCAAATTCGGCCACCAAATAGTCGAAAATTTGATGATTTGCACACGTTTTTCAATGGTATAACATCCCATGGTAATTTGCCACACACTACTAAATAATTCACAATAAATTTGACAGATTTTGCTTTAACAACGTGGCCGTTGTAGCTTAATAAATTTGTGCGTCCCTATTGATAGACCCTATAGATCTGTACATGAAATTAGTGTTTTATCTGAAGTTTAAAACTCAAATGGACTCTATTATCCTTTGAAAATGTAAAGACGTCCCTATACGTTCGATATCAGAATCAATAACTATATGTCTGAGGTAACCATGATACGAATGAAAATGATGATTACAAAACTGTTCAAAGTCATATGTGACTAAAAATCATAAGTCATGAAAACGTGGTTAAAAATCATAGAATTGATTTAAAATTTAGATTGTAGTCGTCGATGTTGAATAATCGTCGTATCGCAGATTATAAGTTGTAGCCCTGCTCTCGAGCGAATAAGAACACATATATTGCATCCGATGTCCGCTGAAAATGACTTGTCATGTCTGGAGATCTATTTTTTCCAGTGTTTCCTGGCAACCTGCCCACTATCTTTCATTTTTCCAGGCTATGAAATGACTAATATCTTTCTTAAGCAGGCCATGGAGAGTTTGCTTTTTAACAACCCTCGAAGATCGGTTTGGTTAATATATACTCATATACTCTTTTTGACCAGTCGTTCATGTCTATATCTCGAACATGATAATAGGTTATGATGTTATTAGAGTTGCTTTGTTTCCATGTGGTAGTGAGATTGATCATGGCACTCCTTTGCCATGATTGCTGTTTACACTAATTTCAGCCCAGAGGTAGATGAATTCAAATTCATGTTATTATAGCAGAATTTCGTTTAGTGCTTAGGGTGCGTTCCCAGACGACAAAGCGTTAAACGAAACAGCATTAAATGAAATCACAGGAAGAAGGTCTGATCCTGTAGTATGCTGTGTGTGGTAGCAATATGATGACATATGTCTTTTTTCTCGTTAAGTAAATGTGAGTAGCAGGAGATGGTAACATGAGAACTTTTACACTCTTGTCTAAATATGGACCACTCACTGTAATTTCTGAAACCGTAGCAAATAATTTATCTTTTGAGTTCTACAAGAATTCCTTGTTTTGTCAATTCTTGAAGTCGTTGGTAAGACCCTCGCCAGTAAGCTGTAATAACTCCTCAATATTCTGCTTATTTATGTATCTTAGTCCTGCTGTTTCGATTAGGTTGATAATTTGGCCAACAATAGGCTCTTCTTGTTGGGAGCATTTGGATACCCCAGCCACAGCTTATTTCTCACATCTCTCGGGGGCATAGCTCCTGGGCGTCTCTCCACCCCCACGTGCTCGCCGGGATGGCTGCGCTAGCGCACGGGTCCATTCTTCTATCGGGTCGTGATGTTGCTGGACGAATGGATGGAATAGACGGGCGTCGAATAGAAAGACTCTCTTCTCTAAATAACTATTTATTCCACACGAGAGAGAGAAATCTGGCTGCAGGAGGGACGACCTCCCGCTCCCGCAGTCAAGGCTAACCGACGATTCCCCCCGCCTCCTGCTCGTCACTCTCCAACCGGCAACGGTGCACGCGCAAGAAGCGATCGGTCGGTATGCAGGTGCAGTATCTCCGCAGGGCCACAAGAGATGGCGCTGTTAAAATTACACATTGCATCTGAAGAGAGATGGAAGATGTCACTGTTAATCTAGCGAATTAAATCTGCTCAGATTAACAGCGCAGCAATGAAGGATCATTTTATTCATAATTTTAGTTTAACTTCAATTTTGACGTCGGAGAATAATTTTTCTTGCTTAAATTTGTTTAATTTCATTGCGAATTTGCTGAAGCACTTTTTTGTAATATATATACTATATTTTCTCCATAGACAAAGTTCTTAACACTATAGTGGCTGCATCAAATTACAAAAAACTTACGCTAGGGGCTTGCGAACATTCAACACTTCTGTGTTATGCAGCAGACCCGCGATAATCCGACAAACGGTTTGCAAGGCAATGTCGGATTGTCGAATTAATCGGATTATTTATTAAGAAAATTATGAGATATAAATAAATAATATATAGTTTTAAAAATGTAAGCCTTTTACCCGCATTAAACGCATTCCATGACGATTTTTGAAGTGTTTTAACTATCCCTTGCTAGCTACGAAGTCTTCATTTTTGTTATCTCCTTGTAAAATAACTTTGCTTTCATTGCCAATATGTGCTCAAAAATAGGTGTATGCCTTTTTTCCCGAAGATATATACAAATATTTTTCCACCTTTGTTGAATTGAATGTTCTGATGGTTTTTTTGTATCATAAATTGCGGATCGTTCTACGCCATACTCACTTGCCAACTAGATAGAAAAAGTTTCATTATGACTTAGAAGGTGCAGAATCACACTTTTTTATTGTGTGATTTTGTCGGACTACGGGGGGAGCCCGGATTAGATCGGGGTCGGATTATCGCGTGTTTGCTGTAGTGGCAATTAATCTGAAAAATAAGTGGTCTTCCTCCATATATTTTCCAGCTTGTTATCGATTTTAAACCGCAAATTTGATCGTCATGGCTTTTACATAAGTCGATTCATCAAATTGATGCCTAAGCATACAATCAATTTAAATAGAGTTAATTAATGATCATTTAACTCTAAGGTCATGCTATTCTCAATATTAAATGCATGGTATGGATATAATTATTTTCCATTGAATACCTGCAGTCATTGAGCGCCAAAATGCATGACTTTGGACTGTTTGTAATATATTTTATGCTTCGCAATTTGTATATTTTCATGTCGCATCGTGAGTTGCGCCATCAGGAGCAATTTTGCAGCCAAGTCGTTTGACAATTTTAATATCCTTTCGTTGTATATAAGACCGTCGATCGCGTGCTTGATGGCTTGATTGTTGCTTTTGATCAAAAATAATCGTCTCGCATATCCTGCTTCTGCATTTGCTCTCGTTGGGATTGGATTTTCAATGTACATAGTTTGATTCGCGAACTGCAGTGAAATCGAATATTGCACATGCAATGGAAATAGCTCGAAATTCAAAGGGTCGAGCTCGACGACGAAATATACTTTGGCAAAAGATTCCGGGCGTCTAAATAAATATTTAGTGCACATTACGTGCCGTGTGTAATATTTTGGAATGATTTCAAGAGACGATAGAGCTTAACGTCGACTTTGAATTTGGAATTTAAAATTGTTCCAAAATTACATCGGGACGTCCAGAAATCGCAATCGAGCTCATCTGTATTGACGGTTTTTTTTGTTGGAATTCCGATTAACGGCTGTAGCCTTACTTTGCTGCTCAGCTAATTTTATGATTCCATTTTCACTTTGTGGAGTTCTATTCAACATATTCCAATATTCGCTTTTTTATATTTTTTGCTTATTATTTTCCACAAGCGATCCAGAAGACTCGATGCAGGATTCAGTCAGTTTTGCTGTACATCCTCAGGATGTTCACTATCTTCTACGGCAATAATCGTAATACCAATTTTTCGTTTCTGTATGATTCAGACAATATTGGCATAATAATTGGTTTTTTTTTATCGATTCATCAGGAACTCGTAATAACACCTTATCTCCAAATCTTCCCAATATATATCTGCTAGTCGAAGAATAGTTTGAGTAGGTATCACTTCTATTTCATCAGTCTAGATATACTCGTCTCCGATATCCGGATCTCTTCTTAAAATCGAAATTCTGCCATTAAAAATTTCAGCGACAGTAGTTGTCGTTTTTTATTACTTGGCACAATCTTGCAGTATATTAAATTTAGGATTCGAATGTGTACTAATACACCGATCGAGCTACGACGGGCAAAAATTCGACGATTAATATTCATCATCCAGCTTAGGAAGGAAGGATTATATTTCAGGGTTGTCCTATGATTCTTTCCGACCATCGGAACGATCCCGAAGTCATCTCTCGCGAACCGCGAAGGTTACGAGACGATAGGGTCCGTTCGGTTAGGTTTAGACACGTCGGAGACATCGTTCCGTACGAGTAAGTCGAATCGAGCACCGATAGAGTGACGATGCCGGTCTTCGGCAGCTCGTCACTCCGACGGCGACAACTAACGCACCTTATTCTGCCAATTGCAGAGGCAAACCCAAGTGGACTGGGAGAAGGTGCCCTTCGTTCCCCGTCCGAGTTTGGTGGCGGACCCGATAACCGCCTTCGGAAAGCGCGAGAGGGCCTCGCCTCGCCAAATTTACATCCTGAGTCCCCAGGGAAGAGCCAGCATCAAGCCGAACCAGGCGATCCTCAGCCAGCCGATCAGACCGTACGTCTCCGCCAGAGACGTCACGAGAGAGAAGGTCCTGTCCGCCGTCAGGAGGCAGGATCTCATCCTGGAGGCCGGCGGGGAAGTGTCCGCCCTCACGGACAGGCAGCACATGGACGTGCTGCTGCCGTCGGTCCACAGGACGAGAGCCGCGAGGGATCCCAAGACCAGGGTCTTCTACAGCAACTACGCCTCGTATTAGGCCCGACGCTTCCGCAGAGCTTCCGAAGTCCCCCCGATCCCGACGATCGTCTGCATGCAGTGCTCGCAAACGCGCGGCAGTAGTCTCCGAAGCCTTCCTATACTTTTGTACATATTGCTCGTAACGCTGTATATATATTTCGCTAGGTTTGCATGCTTTCGTGTTATTTTTCTTATTCATTGCCACCGCTTACATTTTGTGCTATTTTAGATATTGAAGATTTACAGTTCCGGAGCGGCCGCTCGGGGCGAACTGTATATTCGTAAAATGATTCATAACGCGTCGACGGCAGATTATTTCAGATTTTAGAATTTAACCATGCAATATTAGGTGTTTTCATATGAAATGTCTGATTTTGTGTGCCAATGCAATTTTAAGAAATACTTTGACCTCACCGTGGACAATGTATCTCGCGAATCTCTGATTTTGGTCAAGGGATGGAAAATCGCCAGATAATGAAGTAAAATATGCCGCCTATTTTGTTTCGTCGGATCGTCTTGCGGGGTGAGGTAATTTTAGGTGGCGGTAATTTTCCAATCTTAAGACGATCGCTTGTTTGGCAGGAAAATCGGACATTTCATATGAAACATCAGATTTCCCTTTTGTTACGACGAGTAATCTTCGTCTGTGAAATAACCATGTCGAAACGTTCATCCGACGTTTGGACAAAACGACAAGGGGTTGGGTATAGAAAACGATGCCCGGAAGCTCCGGCACGTCTGTCCCGATCGGATCGCCCGTGGCCGCCTTTTCAGCTTCTTGGCATTTTTTCCCCTCGAATAGTTGCGAATTTATAACGAACGAATGACGCTTTAGCACTTTTACCACATTTGCTTTTTGCCGAGCACTTTCCGAAATGCGAGCGCTTATTATTTTTAAGATAATGTATTTTTATGGGACGCAATCGACTCGAAACGCATGCTCGATGGCGCAGCTTGTTAGGTTATGTACGCCGACGTTTCGCATTCGGCTCTCTTGGAACGTTTTGTAACGATTTTCGCCCTGAATAAAAAGAAATCCAAACACACGAACGCTGTCTTATTGTGTGAACCCTAGCGTCGCGCAGGTGAGTATCGCGCGAACGCCGACAAAGATTTTCTCTTTCGACCGTCGACAATCTCGTTCCCGAGATCGGCCGCGGAGAGTCGCCGGGCCCCAGACGTCCGACTCTCCGGCGGCCGGTCGCCGTTTCCCGTCGCTCGTCCGCTCGTCCCCTCATTGCCTGCTTTTGTCCGTCTCCTGTTTCAGTATCGAAATGAAACCGTCTAGATCGCGCGCGTTAAACGTCACATTTGAAATGTAGCGGCGTCTCCCGCCGGAGGCGCCACCGTCGGTCGTTTTGAATTTTGGTCTCGAGGTGGCGATTTTCGAGCAGCCGCCTCGGTCGTGCGATAGAATCAATCCGCGAGCGACGAGCGACGCACGACCGGAGCAGCACTGACGCTGTGTTGTTGCAGACGCCCCGGCACTACGTCGTGGTGGATTCCCCGGAAAGGCCCCGTCGCGCCGAAGAGCAGTACTCCTACTCTTACAACAGCTCCTCGGCCACGACCAGCGGCTCCGGCGTCGGCGCCCCTCGCACTTCCACCTCCAACTACTCCAGCACCACGGAGCGCCGCGCAGGCACCGGCCCGGGTTCCTCCAACTACAACTACACCACCGAGCGCACCTCCAGGTCCGGAGACGGCCCCGGCTCTTACAACGCCAGCTACAGCTCCACCACTTCCGGTCGCCTCCCCTACGGGACGACCTACAGGCACTACTCCTACAGAGTGTGAAATCGTCCGGCAGCAGGACGACCCGCGCAGCTTTTAGACCCGCATAGCTATTAAAAAAAAAAACAATCGCAAATGTCAAACGATCTAAAATCAAACCGATCAGCAGGTCCGAAATCTTTTTTATGCTGTCAAAATTTATACTTTTTTACATGACTAGAAATAATGTAGATTAACAAAATGTCTTAAACGCCGCATCTAACATTTTCATCGTATCTCGCGGACGATGCAATAAAATCGCTTTTAAAATTGACAAAACTAGACTGTGTTTTATTTCTGAAAAAATGGCATTCAGCACACTGAAACATGGAGACATTGAACTCGATTACATATGCGACCCAATTCTCATCCGATTCCCTTGGTCTGATCCCTCCCCCCGATACTAAAAGAGTTTTATTTTTGTGAACACTCACACGCTAAATCCTGGACGCTTTTGTCGCGATTGAACGCTTATCAACGGACTGTAAATTATGGATTTCGAAATCCGCCGAGAGAAGATCGATCGGCTCGCGGACGTTAAACTCCGCAATGGCGAGTTAATTTGTGACAATGGACAAATTTTGGCAAATCTCCCTTGGCACCGACGCAACGGCAGAAATTTTCCAGCCGTCGCTTAATTGTCGGACATGAGGTGCACTGCTAACTATTAAAAACGGCCTTGCAAAATTATACTTTTTGATCCAAAATGATACGATACTTCAAATAGAAAACCGAAGTAAAATCAACTGCCATCTGTGAAACATGGAAACTTTTTCCCACTATAGCATAAAAAAAATATATAGATATTTTTTAGGTATTTTAAAAGCGCATAAATATAAAGATATTGAAAATTGCAAAGATGTATATTGCGTTAGGCATGAAATATGAGACACGTAAAAAAAACATGTCGATTGTTATCTTTTTTCTGCACATAAATACACACATTGCAAATCACATCTCTGAGTAATATTTAAAATTATGCCAAAAAATAATTAATAAACGACAAATTTCTACTGTTATATTTTTTCATAAATTTTCTATTTAAGAATGTATAAAATATTCGATTCGCAACATGTTTTCAAAAGATTAAATAAAAGAGGACAATTTCAGCAAAAAAATCGTCGTCGTTGTTCGTCTGTGGCGTATCATTAAATGTGATCGATTTAAGTATGATTTTTAAAGGCCTACGTGTAGCAAATAAATTCACTCGCGAGCAAAGAGATAATAAATAAACGAATGTAAAACGCAGCATAATTATATTACGAGTGGGCGTCATTGGCAGAAAGGCCGAGCAATTATATTAGCCGTCGTGCTGTTAATAATCGTCTTTGGATCAATCCGGTTGTCGCCGCGACCGTTTTATAATTAAATTCGCGTCGCTGATATTTCGCTTTTTATTAGAGAATATTGAATTACAGCTGCAAAAACATCTTGGAATTCTGCTCGAGAAAACTCTCGAGTTGATTTCGAAGTTGGCATGAGGCATTTTGAAGAGTCGCTTCTATGAAGATGTGCGAAAAATCGAATTAGTAAAATTGATGGTGTTTACGTTTCGATGTGCTCCCGCCTTGTAAAAAGCTGATTAATCATTCTCAAGCGTATTACAATCCTTCGTATTTGATAGTTATTTATTTAGACATGAAAATCAAGAAATTCTAAAAAAAAATTGTATATAAAATTAAAAATGGTTATATATTTCTGAACACTGCGACAACTAAGCAAATTAATTATGTAGCGTTCGTTACGTTTCGAATGTTGCCATTGAAAAAAAAGTTTTTACAATATACACATTTCAAAGTACATATTACACCAAATAATTGAATAATTCATATCGTATAATATCTTTTATATTATATAATATACAACTTCACATTGAATAAGACTAATGGTAAGTATAAAAATAAAACAACAATAACATCCCAAAATACAAAGAAATTAATTTAATGTTGTCAATGCACTTTTTTATTACTTTTAAATTTATATTAAATGAGCATGTTTAAAAGAGAGTTCACATGAGAGTTTGTCGAAAATCCAGGAATGCAATTTAATGCCTTGATGAAAATGATAACAAATCCGTCGAGAAAGACGACAACTGTTACTTTTTCAAAAATTACAAACCAAAATGTCTATGTATCCATTTTTATGCGACGAGACGAACGCACATCGAACATTTGACGCTTTGATCCGTACGGCATTCAAATTAAAAATATGCATACGCTTTGCGTCTGTTTTTATGAAAAATATACAGGCCGCGTCGTTTATCAAGCAATCCTTGGATCAAAATACAAACTGTTCGATCGATTCTCGTTCTCGCCGTTCAAAAATGCCGAGTGATGTTTTCATTGAGTGTCTATGTTTCGCATACTTCATCCCGTTGGAATTGATGATGAATCCGTCCCGTGCAACAATCAGACTTTCCAGACCATACCCATGAGGTATATCCCCATCTTGAGCAAAGGAAAGGTAAGGTTTCATCGATTTTAAATGTTTTATTTAGTGCAGCGTGTCTGGTGAAGGATTTATCGGGTGAATCATAAGATCGCGAGCAGCTCTGACCTGAATGTTTGTTGTATTCAGGTATAATTCTGACTCTTCCAGAAATATTTTCGAAGATTCTTCGTCCGTGAGTTGTTTTCATCGCGATGCTAAGTTTAGTTTATCGGCATGAAAGGCGACCCGCTATTTATGTTATGCTTTTGAGTGCTTGGCAAACATATGGTCGGTGGAGAATGATGTGCAAAATTACATTTATAAATTTGTAACGCTTTAAAAAATTGCTTCTAGAGAGAATCTTTTGAATATATTTGATGGAATTTTACATTTTGATTTATGTCAGAGAGGCACCAGTGACATTTTCATATTTCATTATTAAAATTTAGCTTTGAAATTATAAAAAGCGTATGTCTCAAGAAGGCTAATAAAAAACATTTTTTTTCACTTCAATCGTTCAATTATATTTTTAAATCACGGCGAAAAAGAAATTGCAATAGGCGATTGTTTAATAGCGTTTTTATTTTTGCATATGGTAACATTTTGGTGATATTCAAATATAGCTGTCACTCGTGCTTCAAATACAATTTATAGTTGATATGAATGAAGGTGTTTTTAAAATAAAGGGTTGCTATTTTTTTTAATACTTTTACACAAAGACAAATTAAATAAAAAAACTGTGTGGTATACAATATTACTGCCAGATGTTTTAGACAAGCTTATTTTAAAATGGCCAGTTATATATTCTGATTCATAATCTCGAGAAGGAAGCAATGATTTATTTAGAAAGTTGCTCATAACAATGTTGGCACCAGTATTTTTAACCACTATATTTGTATCGATTTGATTACATTTACTAAATAGATCTTATCATATAATATAAATATATATAATCAGCTATATTATTACAACAAATTACAATTATTAATGATAAGTATTATTCTACAATTGGTGTCTTATATACAAAATGATGGACTAAATATGAGTTGATATAAAAATTGTTATTTTCATGTTTATTCTAAACGAAATGTAATAATAGCAAAGAATCATAATATCAAAGATATGACCAGTTTTCAAATTGCATTCGTTTAATTGTCCATTTATTTCATAGGAATAATATCAGATATTATTGTCCCATTGTTTATGTCCAAGAATAAACACTCACATGTCATTTAATGTCAATGGCGTAACTAAAGGTTAATAATTGTGCAACTAGTTGACATTCCAATCATGTGTCTTTTAATGTCAATGGCGTAACTGAAGATAAGTAACGACACTGCCAAGAGATGAATAAGTTTGAGAGATCGACTAGTATAAAAGTTTTAAAGTCATAATTTTCATTTGTTCTTAGCAACCCTAATTTTAAAAGCATGTTGACAAATATAGATGTTTGGAAGGAGCACAATGCATGTTTTTTTAAATTTATTTGTATATAATATTTGATGTGTTGAAAATGCAATATTCGATGGTCTATTTAAAGCCAAAATATAATACATTGTGCTGTATTGCAGCTGCATTCTGTATCGGCATACTACCCAACCTATGGCGGTTCTCAAAGGTTGATGATGTCCCGCGCGGCGCCTCATCGCGTGGTCGCAATCCGCGTGCGACCTTCAGTCGTTATCAGAGAACTGGACCACATCCAGCATAAGCTTCGCCCCGCCGTTGCTTATTCGGCCACTGAGGATTTCATGTGTTCGAGCTCCAATAAGGTAATTTCTGGGAGATAATGTATTTAATTTAGTGCAACGGATTATACGAATATGAATTTTATGTGTTTCAGAAATGGGAAGACGAGAGTCGTAAAATCAGGGCTCAGACTGCATCTTTATTGCAAAGATGCCAAGCTTCAGTGCCCAGGGCTTCCAGCGTAGTACCAATCACTACCATTGCTAGGTACTCAAAAAAAAATGATACAACGTTTGTTCCCTTTTAACTATATGAATAACGCCCCATGAGTTACGTCATCTCGATTCGGTACTACTCAAACATTATTCGGTGCTTTTAATACAAAAATATAGTTATTAATGATATTTATTATATTTTGAAGTCTATAAAACGGCAATCGTTTGCATGGGAAACTGCATCTCAATCATTTACCTCTTTAATTAAACGCATTTGAGCCTTGATAATGCCGTATGTATGATATTTTAAATTAATGTTTAAAATTGAGTGTATTAATTAGAGTGTTTTTGTCATATAATGAAGAAAAATTCATTCATAATACCATGATTTTTTGTTAAAAAGACAGTTGAGGTTTTAATGTTAGTTCGTTCACACTTTTCATTATGGCAAGCTATATTTTAGCTTGGGTTGATATTTTAAATATAGTCTTATCCTACAACAAACATAAAAATCGGGATTCTGAAGTCTTAGTCTCTTTCTGAAATCGGGATTTTTTGGTAATGAAAATCCTTTTAGTGTAATATATTCACAAATGGAATCACTATTTATAGTCCCTCTTATGGAAAAACCATCCAGCGTAGCTAACCGGGCAACAATTTCTGGAAGCGTTTTCATCTTCGCATTATTTATTATTGGTGGTTGAAATATTCAAATTTTTTTCTCACCGTTTGAACATTCCGCATTGGCGATGTCTTCTTCGGTGTTTTTATTCTAAAAACTCCGATGCACCCTTTCAAGATGTCTCGCTAGTCCACTTGTGTTTGACCCTTTGCATGTGATTTGTTTTGGACAGTGGATGCATTGGGCCATTTCCTTTTTTGTAGTTTTATTGTAACGTTTTCATACTTCCGATTGACTTCTTTCCATTATGGACTACAATAATGATAAAAAAGTATGTAACAAAACGATACTACTTTTTTAATACGAGATATAAATTCAATTATAATAACGTTTGAAAATTTTACTGGACATTTTTATATTAAAATCCGTTAACCACCCGTCAAATAACAGCCATAAGAACAGCATGAACCAGCTCCAAGTTAGGAGACAAACTGATATTGTATTTACAAAACATTGATCTTTCATTTACTCCTAAATTTTCCTAGAATCAACCCGTCTCAGCTGTTGCTATTATCTAGAAACACTTGGAGCAAGCATCCGTTCCATTGTTCTTGGAATTCTGGAATCTCATACAATATAAATCAGACATTTCAACGAATTTCGAGGGTTTCGGCGGCATAAAAATGTGTTTTCATAATTAACATGTACAATATATTAGGCACATTTTAAATGACAAAGTCTTGATACAGCAAAAAAGTGCGAAAATCCCGGGACGTCTAATTTGAATTCCTGAATAAATTCTGAATTAATTTTACTAATGTTTGATGTGCATTTGGAACAAATGGAATCCATATCTTCAAAGATGATGCCGGAAATGCTGTTACTTTACATTGAGTGATTTTTTAGATATCTAGACATCACATTCGGATGACCTTATATAAATATATTTCTAAAAATAAGTCAGACTGCATTTAAATAATCAGAACTTGGCACTGTAAAATGTCCTAGTTACAGTGCCGAGAATTGAGTTATTAAGATCGACACAGATATAACGATAACTTGTCCTACAAAAGTTCGATGACTTATTTTGTAATTACCGTGCGTTATTTTAGGTATGAGCCTAAATACATGGAGCCCCTCCTTCCGGCCAAATATAAAAGCGATAACTATGTAAAAAGCATGGTTATGCCAGTGAGAAATGTGGCTAGAGATATTATTAGCATGTCTTGGTACGCCGAACCGACCAGAAAGTTTACAGGTATTTTAAGACATTCCAAGAATTTATTCTCATATTAAATGTTATTTTAATGATTTTATTTTAATAATGAAGTACTTATATACAAAAATTCATACGTTGCACGAGCGAATAGTAAATTGCAAATCCAAAGCGAATTGCAGATCAGCGCATTAAGCAACCTGTGAATTTTACGAACGTGAATCATTAATAGAGAGAAAATATTTTCCTTAAACATCTCAACGTAATGAGATTAACCATTGAATTAATAGCTTTCTGTGTTTAAACGGTTATTTTAAATTTGTATTTTCACCTTATTGTTTTATTTTTCATTGATCTTAATCATTTTTTGTACTTATTTTAACATAACATCACCAAATGCGACAGGATAACATTACTCATCACATCAATAATACTAATCGTTCAATATCATCCATAGAAGTACTTCCCGTTGGGGACGTATTAAATTGTAACAACATTAAAACATAATTTGTTTGTAATATGCGCACAATCCAATGTCGGTCAAGCGCTCATTTAAACCCAAAAATAATCTAATAATGCAAGGATTTAAATCTTCAATAGGATCATAGGATTTCATAACACAATTCCAAGCCATTGAAATTTGGAAACAACAGAGAAATTGTCTAAATATGAGTAAAAGTGGAATTCTAATCATGTTTTTAAGCCCTGAACGTTTCATAATTTATGTATCATTTGTAAATACCATATCATTGTGCATTTAATCATTTACGTTATCATATTTTTTACAATGATTATAAAAATTGTTTAATAAGTCTTAGAATTTTATATGTATTTATATGGTAAATTAAGTTGGAATATCCATCTCTTATATTTTGTTATACAGGTGCGGCAGGGTAACGACCTTATTTTAAAAAAGAATAACACAAACATCCGGAGACATCCGTTTAATTATTTTATCCATGTTACAAAGAGACATTTAAGTTTTTATTTATCATATTTTTAAAATTATGCCATTAAGGTGGCCTCCGTTCTGATCAATATATTGAGATAATAGAGTTTTAAAGCTTCTCACCAGGATGCGACAGATAATCTTCCTTATTTGAAATGTACGCTGTGAAGCGACAGTTGTATCGAGAAGGGTGGAGTGGTGCTCATTCAAAGAGTGGATAGTGTATTATTACTCCACCACAATCCCATCATATGCTCAAGAAGACCTTTTTTATAGTAAAAGGCGGTTTAGGAGTTGGTAAAGCCGGTTGATTAGTTGAAAGTCACTACTTAGTTCTTTTGACATTGTCGTATAAGATCCATTTTTCGTCACAAGTTATAATCCGATGAAGAAATGCAGGGGGCGTAACTAGGGGGTGGCAAAGCAGCAATAAAATAAAGATAACAATATTTTCGACCGATTGTAAAATTTAAACCACCCACCCGATCAGTCTTCTTCGGATAGCTTCGTTTTGTAATGAAAGTTCGTAATCGTTCTGTAGACATGTTCGGATATAGCTTTCGATCGCGAGACGTTCATTCGTCATGTCAGCGGTCCGAAAAGCGGACCAGTTGAACCCACCTACCTTGTGATCACTCCGTCCTCTTTTAAAGCTTTTTGCGGCATTTCGGAGATAAATGTGTACTAGAGGCCTTCTATGATCTTTTTTTTTCCTGTGGGAGGGAAATCTTCACACCCATAGTTGCCTATGAATGGGCTCGGCCATAAGTGAGCGCAAGACACCCTTCTCGGGTAGTGTAGGGTTGCTACCCACTAAACCACCTCCCTTGTCCTTCTCTGGTCCCCTGGTATTGTTTTCCACATTACTTCAGGAGGACAGGTAGTCTGGCCTTTTAGATGGCCCTATTTTATTGTTGGAGAGGCTGTTGCACTCTGTGTTTCTCACTTTCACTGCCTTCTTTGGCGCTCAGAATCTCTTCTACGTAGTCACGGCAAAGGTCCCAGTTCTTCTTTCTTTCCATCATGCTGTGGACCATGTTGTCAACGTTGAGCTCGGCTACCCCGAGTGCTTGTTTCGGCAGTTTTCTCTGGGGTGCCCAAGCCTCACAGCCGATGATGGTGTGTTCTGCGTCGTCGATCTCCGCTTGGCAGTGTTGGCACGTTGCGGATGGTTCTTTGCCAATCCGCTTCAGGTACGCACCGAAGCATCCATGCCCAGTGTAGGTAGGTCGTTTTACCGTGTTCCCGGGCCCTCCACCGACTTATGACCGGGATAAGTCGATGGGTCCATCTTCCCTTGCTGGACTGATCCCATCTCCGTTGACAGGCTTCCCTCAGTTTCTGGTCATGTTCGTTGCGATTTTTAGGATCTTCGTAGTCCAAGGCCCTCTTCTTTGCCTGGAGGTCCAGCGGGGGTATTCCAGCGATCACCAGCACCGCGTCTTCGGACACTGTCCCGTACGCTGCGGTGACTCGGAGCGCTCCCTGTCGCTAGACTCTCAGATATGAAGTTATGGACTCATGTTTCATCCTGAATTGAAGCAAAAACTCGGCCTTATTGCTGTGAAACATTCGATTGAAACATCATCACGACGATGTTTTTGTTCCATTGTGAGCAAACGCGGCACCCATCTTGCGCACAGCTTTTTCATGTCCAAATTTTCAGTCGATATGCGATGTACAGCATTTTTTGAAAGGACCATCATATCTGCTAGCTCATATATGTAAAGTCGACGGTCATCCAATACCATTTTGTGGAGTGTCATTGGGTTTGGATTGCCAGACTATTGGCACTCACTCGCCAGACTGTCATAATGATAGTCCAGAAACACCCCAGAACACAACTATTAAATTATTCATATATGTTAGATGATCTTCAATTTATGCTGTCCAGCTCTCGGTATATAATAGATACAGGGGTTCAGAATTTCATATGGTGTACCAAATACATATCATGGTATTATTAGTATTTTTTTAAAACATAATAAATAAAAGCTATAAATATCTATTCGTAAGATGGAAAAAATAATTAAACTGTTTGTGTTATTCATTTTTAAAATAAAGTATTTTCTCTGTAGCATCTTGTAGAGTTAAAAGCCGTTTAAAGTGTTTACAAAATTGTTAACGGATTGTGATTATTTGTTTGCTAACAAAATGAAGAGATGCATATATTGATCCAGACGGCTTAATCTACATGAATTATTTGTATTATTTGATGAAATTGAATTAGAAAAGCCTCTTTTCCTCATTGAATGACCCTTTCTACCTTGGTTTGGATCCTTTCTAATAGGCCGAGGCCACCTGTCGTGTTTGTCATATTCTGGCGCAAAAGCTTACCCTAAACGTAAGGCATTGTGTCAGGATTTTACTGTCAAAGATGACGTCACGTTGCTGTCGTTTTATGTCAAGAACAGACTTGCATCCCTCGGAATGGCCCTCGAATCAGCCACAGGTATTTTAAAACAATAACAATACACACTTATAATATTCAAACGCTGCAAGTAAGCTTTGTATAAAATAAGTAATTTTCCCTGTGGCAAAGCTTTTCAGGCACAATTTTAATATAAATACAGATTTCATCTATTTTTAGTTCTTTTACACTTCCATTGGATGCCTTTATTTTTTTTTATGAAGCCTGTAAATTAAAATTATTTTCAATTAGATTTTTTTTAATACTATAAAATTAGAGTAAACATCGTTTTATAATGTATATAAATATAGCCCGAGTCACGTGTGTGATGAAGGTATATAAAAATGAAAACTTATTTTTTGCTCAAATTTTGCTTGTTGAGGATTCTCGTGTTTAACGTCAATATTGATTGTATGTTTGGGCAAAAAATGAGCTTTTTAATTATTTTTTAATTTATAAATTATAAACTTCCCCTCTAACCATTCACAGCATTTCGTTGTACATTAACATTTCCTTAAGCTTTGTGTGGAGGGAAATATTAAATGAGTTGCGAATGTGGTGGATGCCGAGGGGATATAAAATATTCTACTTAACCGAAAGTGTGACCGTGTCTCTTACAGCGGCACCCGACAAGAAGGAACAACCCGCCTTGGTGGAATGCTCCTCATAATAATACATTACAAATTACAACCCCGTCACTGATTTACACTTCATTATTAAGCAAAAACACTTACAGTTTAAAATCAAATGGCTTACATTTAATCAAATTTGCAAATTTTATATGAATTTCTTCCCATTTCGAATTTACATTCAAAAACATGTCATTGCTGTGTTTCAAAATAATAATATTTTGACTCACTTTTTGATTCGCTTCGAGTATTGCCAATATAATTTTAAAAAAGTATTTTTTTATAAAAGCAATAACACAACTACAGAGCATAATAGATAACTATATATTTTTATATTCAATATGCGAAAATAATTTATAATCGACTGAACATTTGCATATCAATTAATACTTATTATCTAGTTTAATTCACATACATATATTGATTTTATAATAATTATCTGCTGTAAATTGTAAATATATAGTTTGTATGATTAAGCATAGAAATATTAATGAAAAGTCAGAATAAAAACAATGTATACGATCCCGCTCTCAATTGTATTTGGTTATATAGATCTTATTTTACGACGATACAAAAATAAATCAGAGTGGAATATAAATGCATACAAATCCTAATGGAACTTATGTTCAATTTGAATGTGTGATTTATTGGGAATGAATGCGCGCTGCTGGGATGCTGGGAATGAATATCTGCTTAAATCTATATATATTTTTTTAATAAAAACAAGAACTGCCTTTTGTTTAACACGTAAGCTTGTAATAAGACTTAAAAATATACATTTTACATGTATAACAATATGTGCATTCACATTCATACTTACAAACGGGGATGGCTAATATACGACGACCGTTAAAGAATTTACAACAAACCTCAAGTAGATATGGATGAAATCAATCACCGATTTCTACGCTCGGTCTGATGTGTGTATTTGGCCATTCCTGCTTATAGACAACATAAAAAATACAACGAGGAAAACAATTTGCATTCTAAAATGTATTTTTATCAATTAAAAATAAACAAGTCTATATAAAAAAAGTTTTATTTAAATCAAGCATGCGTTTTTCTTTTTCTTCTGTGCGTTTTTACAAGTAATGCTTCTAATTGATTCCTAACATTTTTTAATATAACTATTAATATACTTAACAACGTGCCGTTGAATCTGAAGCTTATTTCATCCATAGTTAAAAAAAGAGCTTCTTGTTTGAGAGTATATTGAATTTGCTATTATAGTATGATGAGTTCATGCCAAAAAAAGTTGAGAGAACAAAAGTTATATGAATTGATCGTCTTATAAATATTAAAACATCACAGGACAAATTGCTATCGTTTAATGACAACAAAATAAAATTAGTTTGCGCATTTCCTACAAATAACTTCAAGCATGAATATGAAACAAATGTAAATATTACCCAAAAATAACGCAGACACTATTCTTCGAGGCCCAACGAAAATACATTTAAAGTAAAATCAACTAAATTAGGAATATACAAATCGATTCGACTCCCATATCTATCCTGAGAACTCCGTGGCAACAAACCGAGATGTAAGTTGTTATATTTCAATACTAGTAGTCGTATATTTTCCAAATTATCTTATTTAAAACCAATTTCAATTGCTCTTGTTCCAAGCCCATATACAATTAAAAAATGTTTTTTTATCCTTAATATAATTTAAAGCATAAATAAGCCGAGGCACAATGATACAAGTATCATAATACGAGGTATGAATTTTGTTGAGTTTGAATATCTATTATTTTAAAGATCATTTAAAGTTAATTATTGCATCGAGATTCAATAAATTTGTGTGTTAGACCGTTTTATCCTCGTACGTATTTTTTTGTATAAACGGGCGATAACATTACGAATTATCTATAGTTAAATTGCTGCCTTACCGACCGACTCGGAAATTCCAACCCATTGCTTTAATGGAAGATCCCAGCTTGGAACTGAAGGAAGCCAAAGCCCAAAGGCTTGAAAGATTTAGGGCAATTGAATCTGCGCCAATTGACAATGCTGCTGAAGCAGAACGTCTGGCCGAGCGTAAAAAGAAGAGGCAAGAGGAGGCTAAACTCGCCGAAGAGAGGTATTTAAATCGTATCATAATAATATTTCAAGCTAAAATGTGATAAATGATATTTAATAATGCAAATGAAATTCAATTAGGGCTTTGCAAGAAGAATCGGCACGTAAAAAGGCCCAAGCTAAACGCGATGAAGAAGCTAGAGCTGCTGATCTAGCCAGACAAGAAGAATTGGCTGCTCAGGCAGCGGCTGAACGCGCAGCTGAACTTGAAAGGAAAGCTGAATTGACAAGAGAGGTAATAATCAATTATATTGTAGCAATATTTTTAAATTTTTCTTTTACTTAAATGTGTATACGTTTATAAAGGCCGATGCTAAAAAAGCTGCTGAAGAAGCGGCTAAACGCGCCGAAGAAGAAGCTCGCTTGGCAGAAGAAGCACGTTTGGCGGAAGAAGCTAAACAAGCAGAAGAAGCCAGATTAGCCGAGGAAGCTCGATTAGCTGAAGAATCTCGATTAGCAGAAGAAGCGCGACTAGCCGAAGAAGCTAAAAAGGCGGAAGAAGAAAGATTAGCTGAAGAGGCAAGGAAAGCCGCCGAAGAAGAAGAGCAAAGACAAAAGGAATTAAGCAGATTGGAAGAAATTGAGAGGTTGGCTTCCGACGAAAAAGAAGCTGAACTTGCGAGACAGGTATATCGTAGAATTGTATTTATATATGTTTTTTTTTATATAAACTGTTGAATGCATCTAAAATTAAATTCAAAAACAGGCAGCAGAATTAGCCGAAATCGCCAGACAAGAAGCAGAATTGGCTGCGTTGGCAAAACAAGAAGCGGAACTAGCCCAAAATGACGCGCCAGCCGCAGAAGAAGAAATTGCACCGGCCGTCGACGACAGCACAGCTCTGATTGAGAACGAACAAGCAGCCGCCGAGGAAGAAGCCCAACCGATCGTTGAAGAGCCTCAAACGCCCGAAGTTCAAAATTCGGAACCCGCCGAAGAAGTCAGCGAGTCGCAAGCCGCCGAGGGAGACGTCACAGAAGAGGAATAAATTTGAACGATTGAGAAAATTTTACTTTAACTTGTTGTGAATTTTACATTTTGTTGATTAATTTTATGTTCGTTTAACAAAATAAACTTATTTGTTATTGCTGCTCTATTTTAAGTTTGTTAAAAGCACCAAAGCAATCATTTGTCGTCGAATAACTGATTGTTGAAATAAATAAAACGCATTTATCATGATTGAGCGCTCCACAGTATCCGTCGAACGGAACGGACACTCGATTGAGCAGCGCTCGGATGCTACAAAAATGCTGGCGTTGAATTTGATCAACCGGCAGATCTCATGATAAAAATAAGATGATCAAATTAAAAGAAGAGAACTCTCGCGATGGCCATTTATTAATTATTTATTGGGTATTTACAACGCTCGAGCTACTACTTGTTTTTATTTAATGATTCTTTTAACCGTCTTATGTTACATGCATTTATTTTATTCTACGCCCTCTTACAATGACACACGTATGAAGTTCTCATAAAATATTTTATTGATTTAATACAAATAACTCTTTTTGATTACATTGCAGTTTTTAACGTGTCTGTATAACATGAAATTAATGAATAACTCTATAATTTTTCGTATGAAACGTGGCACAATTAGAAAAGCGTTGAGGATACGACGGGTTTTAACCGGTCTTTGGTATTTTCATATTGAAAGAGCAGACTTTTATTCTAATTGTGATTTTAAATTTTAATATCCATCAAAATCATGTCATGTATTTGACACAATTTTGTATTATATTAATTGTAATTTGTTATCCTCATATAAATAAATATTTTTAAATATGTACGTATGTTTGTATTCAATTTAACAACCACAATTTATTAACCCTTATAACTCCTAAGGTTAGGACATTGTTTCAATTGATGGCACCTTGCCGATTTTCCCGGAAGCATTTCCAATGGGGGTGTTAGGTATTGAGGTCATCTAAACACCCGAACTCTCTCTTCGATTCCAAACAATTGGCACAGTTCCTCTTGGGATAACACTTATTTTAATTTTAAATAAATATATGAAATTATTTAAACTTCAATACGCATTTAAACATAAAAATGCATTATAGTAAATATTTTTTACTTGACTGTATAAGTTGGTGCCTGTGTTGGTCGACCATTTTGTTCAGCTACAGTAAATTCTTCCTATGGAGAGGTCGTCGCGTGCTTCCACCAACTCCTGTCCATGTGAGATCCGCAGTCATCCATTTTTTGACTTTGCAGAACAATACCGCTGCGAATATCCATCGGAAGCTCGTGGAAGTTTATGGCAGTGATGTGATGAGTCGACAACATGTCACGGAGTGGGTAAGGCTGTTCAGAGAAGGCCATAATGATACTCATGACGAGGCAAGGAGTGAGAGACCATCAGTGATTTCTGATGAACTTGTGCAAAAAATTTAAGAACACCAAAAATTAAATTTTTCATATGGCTCTCCTCAAGGCCGTGAATTTGGTGTTATTCTTGTCCTTATTCTGTTTCTAAAGCTTCTCGGCTCCAAACCGGTAAGGTTCCTCGTGCTCCATATTGTTGGATAAGGTCGACTATGTAAGAGATAACTAGTGACAAGCAAGTCATGATTTGTAAAAGTAGCAATGAATGAGTATTTAATTAAATTGAATTTATGAATTGTAAGTAAATTATTGCTAGAAGTCTACAGAATAATATTTAATTGCACATGGATTATTAATCGAGTAAGCATATGAGGTATCAATAACAAAATAACTGGATACATGTTTATTTTCTTCACATAAAAATATACAGTGAAAATATTTGTACATGATTATATACATACATATATATTATGGCACCAACTAAAACAAAATTACTACTGATGGTGGACCATGTAATGTTTCTATTCGATATTAATACGATAGACTTCAAGTATGTTTATCTTTCAATAAAAAGTAAACTAACATTCTTCTGATCAAAAATAACTTATAACTACCACTCGATTATAATATCTATGAAAATATGTAATTTAAGAATAAACCAATCTTCAAACTGAATTAGCTGTACGTAACGTGAGTGAATGATCTTAATTTAATATTTATTAGGGTATGTTTTTATTTTAAAAAATATACCCCGCCATTTTAGAAATAAAAACTATTCGATTTCATAACGTTAGCATATTCATATCCCGTAGTTATATATTTTAATATACGAAAGAGTGTTAGGGGATAAAATATTCCTATATTAAAAAAAAGAAGTTTTGTATATTGAAACTTCAATATGAAGTCTCCTTATAAAAGATCAGTCAAGATAATTTTTATAAAAAATATTAAAGATTCTTTATAATACTCATAAAACGATTATATTAAAAATAAGATATTAAAGGGAGCTATTTTAGACTATTTACTATTTTAGAACATTCCTTTAAGGGTCTAAAAAAATCAGAGCTAATGTTTAAATTTCAGTTGAATAAGAATACATCTAGGATTATTAAATAATTTTATAAAATAAGGTAACTTCGATATTGTGCAACTTTCATGCCGTTAACAGCATACTTAAATAGGCAATGAATATAAATCCAATTATAAAAATATAAATACTTTCAATCAATGGAACCACTTTGTTCTTATTTATAAATTTGCAATAATATATATTTAACTTGAATTAATAAATTTAAAATATTTTGATTTCAGTATAAACTGCACAATATGAATATTTAAATAGAAGATATAATATTATGCGTATAATTATTCTTAAATTTAAAGTGATATTTCAA
The DNA here is from genome assembly GCA_008973525.1 of Stenopsyche tienmushanensis. Lineage (NCBI taxonomy): Eukaryota > Metazoa > Arthropoda > Insecta > Trichoptera > Stenopsychidae > Stenopsyche > Stenopsyche tienmushanensis. The sequence goes on from WACJ01000043.1 coordinate 789,144, forward strand.
ACTTTGCAATGTTACATCAACAAAAATGGCTTTTCAATGATCAATATAACTATGTGAAGTTGAACGACGCTAATCTAAAATATAATTTCTACCGGCACTTTTAAATACAGCAAATGCCATCTATCAAATCATCCGAGCTCACATAAGAAACGAAGACAACGTTCATAGCATTTGTAGGCACGCTCTTTGCAATCGTAAACTTTACAACAGGCCGTATAGGAACATGACCAAAATGGGGCAATCGATTCAAATTTCGGGACTCTTCTAGCCGAGGTAAATGTGCATATCATTCGAGACAAATCCGTGGATGCACTCAACCACTCTATACGATGCGTTGTGAACTTTATGTAGACGGTTTTTGAGCAGTCGATTGCTGATGCTGTAAACTTCTAAGTTCCGTTGTTGTTGTGGCCAACTTGTTGCTCAGCTTCTCGTTGTGCTCTCTCAAATGACGGATGAGATCGGCCTGTTGAATTATTCATTTATATTAATACATTATAAATTGCAATTAGTTGCGGATTAATTCATGGATCTGCATACTTGTCTGGCGAGCAAATCGGCAGTCTGCGTCAGTGTTTGACTCAGAGGAGCAGCTGGCGGTTGAGATTGGCTAGCTTGCGAAGGTTGCGTTGAAGACTCCACTAAATGGTCGCGTTGGACGTCTGGTTGATGTTGTGAACTATTGAATCCAGATACTTTCACTGTAAAATAATTTGAGCATTTCAAAACATTTCATCTAACATCTGACAGTTTAAATTGCAATGAAAACAAGGGTACAAGGCTTTAAAAAAATGCAAGACGTCTGCGCCCAACTGATATTGTATGAGATTCCGGAATTCCATCAAAAGAATTCCAAGAACAATGGAACGGATGATTGCTCCAAGTGTTTCTAGATAATAGCAACAGCTGAGACGGGTTGATTCTTAGGAAAATTTAGGAGTAAATAAAAGATCAATGTTTTGTAAATATAATATCAGTTTGTCTCCTAACTTGGAGCTGCTTCGTGCTGTTCTTGTGGCTGTTGAAGGGTACATCGGAGTTTTCAGAATAAAAACACCGAAGAAGACATCGCCGATGCGGAATGTTCAAACGGTGTGAAAAGAATTAAAATATTCCAATTCAGTTAGAATAAAAACAAACGATTCATTACAAAATATTGTAAATGTTGTCATAATCGTGAAGACATGAGAACTATGTCAGGGAAAATGAAGATCAATTAATATATGCAATATCCACAGTACACAGAGTTATTCGGATAATTTAAAAACAGATAGACTATAATGATAAAATGACAATCTTCTACAAACAATCAAATGGTTCGAATCGTAATGCAAATGCTTTATTCAAACACGTTATAATATTTAGATAAAAAATAAACCATGTATCTTATCTCAATGTGTTATATTAATTTGTACTAAATATAAAAAAAATAATGCAGGACTTTGCACTTGCTTTCAACTCAAATAAGTCTATTACACTCGTTCAATGACTGCATTTTTATACATGCACTGATAACAGGACACCACAGAATTAAATATAGCATCGTATTTCATTTTAATATAGTCCGTAAGAACTAAATATTTTTTAAATGCACGGTTTATACTTACTCATGTACGTAGCGTGTATTCCAGCAAGAATCAAAGTTTCAAGCCATATAAATCCAGTTATGTAAGATACTGGGGTAATAACTCCTCCTTTTGTACATTGATCAATGAAGTTTTCTGGATAAAAGTGTTGAACCAATGTCTGAATAATCAGGAGGAATGCATTCCAAAGCGACACGATATAAATGGGCAATCTATGCAACGTATAAGTCTTTTGGTAGAATTCCAAATAACCGCAGATACGTAAATTATGATGGGTCTTCTTCAAGATGTAATCGATTATCTGAAATTAAAATGTTTGTTTTAGTATTTATTATGCATTATTAAAATTATGTCATAATCAATCATATTTCATTGACAAATATTTACGCATTATTATTAGAATTATGTTTACAAGTTTCAATATGAACAACACAACGCACCAATGTAAAAAACCAATAACCGGCATGAAGATAAAGCATAATGAAATAGGCTCGGCATTTGTGCTCCAAATCGGGTTCGCGAAAGGCTAAAACTATTCCGACTATCGATATCACCGTCGAGACCAAAACATGCAACGCCGAATGCTTTATCGTGTTCAAAGGCACAAAGCTATGCGGATGTGTCTGGGTGGCAGCCGCCGGATTGACGAGGCGGCCATCTTCATCGGTGGGTGCATTGAAAAATGTCGCCCCCTATAACAAAAACAATATATTAGGAACAAAAATATTTAACAAAAAAATATCACACTTGGGATTAACCATCATGTAAAATGTACAGCGACGTATAAATTTAAAAATGTGCCATCCAATTTGTGGACAATGTTTAAGTGATAAGAATAAAATGCACGATATCAAGCTTAGATAATAAGTAACAAGATCCATAGTAAAACACGAGGAATACAACATGTAACACTTTAGCCAAAATAATTGTAATACATATTTAAACACACGGCGGAATCGTTTTAATTTATGCAATGCTCTGCAATACTGAGTGAAATTTATTTATTTAGAACGGGAGTAAGAATACGCTTTTTAAAGAGTTTGACCTCAATATAGTTATTTTTTATATCTTATATCAGTTAATAAATAAGCTCTTATTAAAAAGTAGCACACAAAACAAAGTTTTATCGCGTAGAGATTATTTTTCAATAACACTGTGATCAAAAATTTTCCTCCAGATTTTTACAAATCAATTATTCAAGGCGAGCTAATAATTTTGGATAAAAAATATATATCCGAATATAATCTCAGAACGCTTCTGATAAACACCGCCGGAAGACCTTCATAAAATTGTTAATCTTTCATAGTCAAAATTTTGATTGGATAGATTTAATTTTCAATAATAGACACGTTTATAATAATTTGTACAATCACATTGTAATATCGTGCATTGATACAATGGGGAAATTTAAGGATTTAGGATTTACAATATGAATTGTTCGGACGGCCTGAATTTAGACCGAAGCCATGGCTACATTTGAAAGAGCTATTCAATTCTTTGATCAAAACATTAGTATTCATCTGGAGCAATTTATTATCAAACGCTATGCGCAATTCTTGTACGAATAATATATTAGTTCGTCGTCGTTCGTACGTTATTATGAATATATTTAAAAAAATTATCATTGCGATATTATCTGTGGGTTTTTTTGTAAATAAAAGATTTGCAATAACGTGATTTAAATCTGTTTAGCTAGAATTGAATTGTTAGCGTATCTCAATCTTTAAATGTTAATTTACAGTTTTATATCGACGTATTTCAAATTTATTCGACCAAAGAGTGGCGTATATCGGCTGAGTACAATATAGAAATGAAGTCATCCGCTTCGTAGCATGTGGTAAAGAATTCATGTGTTTAGCAAAAGTGATTTAAATTTTTGGAAGAATAATGTGCTAAATACATCCGGCTAAATTCTAAAGCATTCGTTGGGTGGATTTGTATCATTTTTAATTGTATGATGTGCCGTTGTTAATAAAAAGAAATCAAAGCATAAATTGGCGTTGGAGAAAGCTAAGCTGGCCATAATGCTGCTGATTCATGGTACGTATTGTGTAAAAAAAATTGTGAGCACTTAGGAAGTTGTGGAAATGGGTCAAAGAACTGTGCTTTGATAAGAATTTACAATTTTATCAATAATTCAATTAAAGTAATCTTTGCTTCGTCTGAGACTCATTTAGTTATGATTTGAGTTTTAACAAAATTACAAAATATGGCTGAATGCTCACCGGCTGGACTTCTTTAGACGTCATTCTTAATCTACAAGATGACTTGTACCAATTGCTCTTCGTCCTTCTCTGAGTAATGCTTGTATTTTCAACGTCAAAGGTTATCACTTATTTTGAACAGACTCGAAGATGTACTTCCTCTTATCACACCACTCATCACATGCAAATATACCAAGGCGAAGCAACCGCAAAGGAGATTATTTAGAATAATTGAAGACCAACAGAGACGGCGTGTCCTTGCATCGTCTCAAAAAATGAATGAGAAAACCTTCTAAGCCTGAGTAATTACAATGCAGACATGCGACAAGCAAAGTATGTCGCAATGAACACACTGTTCGCAAATTTGGATGCCTACCTACAAAAGGCGTAAAAGCGACACCAGACAGAGGTACAGCAACATTTTTACTGCTGTAAAAATATTCAAAAGATAATACCTTGTTGAATTTCACCGTTTTCGAATTGTTGTTGAAGAGCGTTCCTTGGATACGTTCTGGATACATAATCGGCGATAGCATGAAACTTTCAACCATTTCTGGATTCATCTTGTTGCGATTGCTGGCGGTGTCGCCAGTTATATATATATATTGATCTTTACGCGTGAGAAAATATGAAAGCCAAGATCCAAAAAAAGAATTACACAAAGAACTCAACTAAAAGCATCGTCACATCAACACAAATCAATACAAATATAATGCCGTTGTCGTTTCTACTACTGATAACCCTTCGAGTTCCTTAACAAATATAAATATAACTATTGATATGACGTAAATATTAATTATGTAGATCGCTCCAATTTTTCTTGGAATGTATCGATGCATTGTTTAGTGAAGGAAATTAGATATATTTATAAAAAATTAGAATTGCTGGCTTGCTGATTTGTTGGTGCTAGCTTGCTCTACTAGCTTGAACAATTTTCTCGCGTGCATCAGACGTTAAATTTTTGTAAAAACTACAATATCAAGGATGCTGTATACAGCATCAATCGTTTCTGGAATGAGATGTATGAGGCATGCCCGAAAAGAGTATGGAAGAATGTATAACTGGAGCTAAGCAAGGATGTTGACACAATATAACGCCCGTGGCAAGTAAGTGCGCGAGCTAACAGATCATAGAAGGCCTTTATCCCCGAAAATGCCGTATAAAACCCTAAAAGAGAACGGAGTAGCCAAAAAGTCTGTGGGTCCAACTGGTCAGCTTTTCGGACAGCTGACATGACGTATGAATGCTTCGCGATCATGTCTACAGAACGATTACGAACTCTCATTATAAAACGAAGTTATCCGAAGAAGACTGATTAGGTGGGTTGTTTAAATTTTGATTAGACAACTCGGAGTCAATCAGTGTTGAGTCATAAAAAATAGAATGGTCAATAAAATAAAAACCATATGCATCTTTCGACTAGGTTGGTATTCTGTGATTCAGAAAGAGTATTCTTATACATTGAGCTCGGAGAGAAACATAGACGCAGAGAGTATCTTGCGTACATCGTGCGATTGTATAGATCGTTAACCCAAATTTATCGACTAACAATGATAATACAAATGAATCGGTTTCAAGTGTATTGTTTATGTCTACTTGAAATAATGAACGAATATTGTGTGCTATCGACAGCGTTTATTTATTTATATACAAGCTTCATACACGCTGCAGCGGTCCTGACAGATAAGTGGATTTGTTCGGACGATAAGTGGTGGACATCTAAGTTTATGATGATTTTAAATGTGTTCACAGCTCAAAGGGTTAATGAAACATGCTTGGATAATATACATTCGCAGAATATTAAAGTTAATTGAAAATTAATTATTACAATCAACTTTGCGAATTTAATTTATATCAACTTGATTTTTCAAGGTTGGCATTTAAAAGGGTTTTCTAATATATTTATTGGAATGGAGATTAAACCAAAATTAAAGTCATTTAAATCACAACGAAAAATAATCTGCGAATACAGAAATTGATCTGGGATGTTCTATCAAACTTTCTATATTTACATATTTAAAGAACGCCCATCAATGTATAATCAGATCAAATCCGAAAATCATCAACTTACCTAGTCTAATCTTAAGTCGGATAGTTTTAATGGTGCAGTTGTAAATATTTGTGTTGTTTAGAAAGAATTAAAAAGATAATATTTTACAAGAATCGGGAAGAGCACGACGGAAACAAGAAAATGATATCACCAAACAATCTGGGCCATCAGAAGACTACTTGATAAATCGACTGCCGTATATGTTTTATCCATATTTCGGCAGACATTACTTGAAGAAGGCGACCCAAGCAAGGATCGCAGTTCATTGCTGGCCACACAGACGATGTGTTCCTCGTCTGCATATCGAGAAATACTCTAACCTAATTAGATTATTTCTGCTCGAAAGACTGTCAATGGAACCAGATCGATCTTCAACGTCAAGTAGGGAGATGAGCGTCCATTTTTGATACCTTTTGCATCTCCTGATCCTTAAGCGCTGTGGGATTATGATGACCATCCTCCTATTAAAAAAAAATTGAGAAATTAGTCTATTGTGCGATCATCATGAACGCATGCCACGTCTTCGGCGATGAATTTCATCGACGAATAAACATCAAATACACTTTCATAATTACACGTATGCGCGCATCGTACGCTCCGAGCTCAAAGGGTCAATGCGTTCATTGGCGGATTCCAAATCGCCATTTAACGATTGATCATTTGAAATAAAATAAATGCAAATTTAAATATGCATTCTTGCGAGAATACTACGCGAAAAACAATTTGATTCACATTCGTAGTGAATCGTGGCCAATCGACGCTAAAAGTCGTCCATTGTAAAGGCAGCAGATCTGAATATAAATGTCTCTAAAATGCTTTTAAGTCTGTCGACACAATGAGATTTTGCATCTCAAAGAAATCGAAACGTTTAGATCGGATGCGATTGAAAATGCAGCGCACGCGATGCTAACACCCTAGGCGCGGGCGGCATTCAAATGTTCAATTCGGTAATTTTTTTATACATCCTCGTATCGGATCGTTTATTTTCGACGTAATGCGTTATTCAAATGCGATGAAATCATTATTTTGTGGTTTCCAAGTTCGCACATTTTTAGCCGTTGATCGCTGCTCAACCTTGATTTAACACTTAACATGTAGGAAGTTTTTTTTAAAAGCACATTTCCTGGTTTTATATTTGATTGTGAATAGTATAGTGTATCTATATGTTCAATGCTAAAAATTAATACATTATAATAATAGAATAAAAATAAACAAATTGAAATTGATTGGCAATTTAACGAAATTTATAATGGCAAATTAACATCGATCTTGATAATTGAGAATTTGAACTTCATTGAATTAATTTAGCATGGGTAGACTCGAACCAATTACCTCCCACTATTTAACACTCTCGTCGCACAACGCGACTTGGTGTTGTGTCTCATGGGGCTCAAATTCGATAGTTGGAGCGTAAACAGAAGAAATAGGGATGGCGCATCTTCTTTCGGGCGTTGTTTTATCTTAGATCGATAAGTTCGACTCTGTCATTAGTCAAATTAACAAAAACAAAGAGAAGATAAGCAAGTGCGAGCAGACAAGGCTGTCGTCTGGAAGATATTATAGAAAGACGATCGCAAAGTTAACATTTGTAAGACGTTATAGAAATTTCGGAGACTGTTTTAAATTTCAATGCAGTTAGCCTAGAACTTTCATTCGGTTGTAAAGCATACTTTTTCTGACAAGCATATCAGTGATTTTTTTAATCCTGAAAATTTCGGGAACTTTTAGTCAGAGAATGGTTGTGCTCGGAAAATGCTAGGCCCGACAATGAAAAAAAGAAAGCGAATAAAGAGTTTCACGGTTCAGAAACTCATGAAAAACCGCAGGCCAAATCTATTAGAAGAAATTGTAATCTTTGTTACAAAAAGATGAGACAAATAGAAAAAAAAAATGTAATAAAGGTTCAGGATTAGTAAACGCAATCCCGAAAAATTTTGGATTAAAATTTTTATTTAACATAAATCGTATACCTCACCAGTCCAGACATTCCCGCCGAAATCTGGACGCTTGGAAACATACAAATATGCTTTTCAAATTGTTATATTAACCTTTCCCTACCGGTGATGTATTTACTACACCTCGACTCTAATAATGGGAATATCGATATGAAATATAATAGATACGGGCTTCAGATTTTTTGCATTCCTCCGTAATATAATTACGAATTACATCAAAGTATTATAAGTATATAAGTATTCATCTGCAGCGACGGAAATAAATAATTTGTCGGGAAATCGGGAATTTTGCGAGTTTTAGTCCGTGTCTCAGCATAAAGGAATTTTATCAGTCACATTTATGGTGTTATACGAAAATGGGGTCTCACGCGTTCATCAACTCGAACTAGCAATTAAATATCTGATGACGATACCATCATTTGAATAATTTGAATTTCAAAGTATTTGATGTATTTATTTTTGAATTGTATTTTTATCTTTTCTTAAATAAATAAAATTATATTAAATTAATGGACTTATTAGTAATTTTTGATCAAATTTATCAATGTAATTTCTTAAACTATTGAAAATCCCGGTCGCGCATATCTGGTGGACGCAGCGACGAACGAGTTAAAATATGTATACCATCAATTTTGACATACTATGCAGCTTTATTTCAGTGCGACTGTAACTATTAAAATGATCGCATGCCAAAGTGAACGTATGCTTCTTAAAAAAATGTTCGATTTGGACCAAAGAATGGTTTTAAATTTCTTATTAAAGAAGGTAAAATGCCAAAGCCAAATGTACAGTAGCAGTTTACAGGGATCTATCTGCTTCGTCGTACTACAAAGTTATGATATAATAATTTGGAGACCGCATTTCAATAGGGAAGAAAGTTGAACGAAGACAACCATTATATTGGGCGTCTTATGGAAGCGAATTTACATCATAATAAGTGTTTAGTCTAACATTTGCCTAAATGGGTTCTCAAAATTTCTGTTAAGGATGTTTATTTTCGATTTCAGACAGAGAGAGGTCCCAACTGCGAGACTTCCCGATGACGAAACGCTTCTCCCTCTAGACTAGTATAGTGTATCCTTTGTTGTCTTGCGACGATTTTCTTACAAATCTTTCTTTTCTCCTGTCAATGGTAGTCATTCGCTGTAAATCACATGTGCATAAATAAAATTGACCATTTGATAGTTCATTCCACGCTATGATATTTAAACAGCTGTTTATATATGACGTAAAAATAATGATGACAACTGAAGTAACTGTCAGTCTTATAATTTTACAGTGGATAAAAAACGAAAACGCAATCAAACAACTGGAACACACGAACAAAATAGCAGCAACTGCTCCTGCGCAATATTTTTATGAAAGCGTACAGAATGATTTTATGAAACAGTACTTACATGGCAAATAGCTTAGCCAAGATTTTTTATTCTATTTTTATGCAGTCGATATAAAAAAATCTTGTCCGATGGAGTTATTGCTGGAAGAAGGGATCCATGAATTTAAGAACATTTTAAAAATCTTACAATTTATTTAATCGTTATGCGCAGGAGTCCTACATTTCATACTAAAGCAACTGCAATAGCAAAGCAATGGCAAAGCAAGGCAATTAAAAAAATGATACAAAATCACAATGTTGCAAGAAAAATTTACTGATAAGAAGTCTTTACCAACAACAAATGGGAGATTGGATCAAAAACTATTGTCGGTTTGTTAGAATATGTGTGTATGTATAATATGTCATTCGCTTTTAATAATTACAAACTAATCAAACGATAAATTGGAACGTAAGCTGTGTGTGTTTTCACTCGGAATAATCTTTTGTACTTGTACAAAAATAAAGCTAAACGAGTGCTTAATACAATAAAGATCGCTTCCAATTATTTGTGGGGGAGCAAATCTATCATCAGATCTGGACCAGCGCTTTGAGGAGCCCACGCGTTATTCGGGAGCGCGCACTCTTCCAATTCGAATTACAAATAGGACCAAAACTCGACCGGATAAAGTTTATTATAACGACACATTACAGCCTTCTCTCTTCATTCCTCCAATGTTTCGTCTCTGCTCTCTACTTGATATTTCCTTGATTTCATAACAATTCTTCCGAGTCGTCATTCCAGCGTTAAAGTATGTCAATGTGTCTTTTATGTGTCTTCCTGAAATTATGAGAACAAAATTTCTTCCCGTTGTCTATAGATCATCAAGATTTTATCAATTTGATCAAAATATTCTTTCAATACATTTTTAATCAATTTTTGACATTGTAACAAAGTTCTTCAATCCAATATTGTCTCCACTTTCCTTGTTCTATTCTATTTAAACAGGATTCTCTGGAACTGGAATTCTACTAGAGTTTGACATTTGACAGATGGTTAAATAATCTTTCGTTTGTCTGTTTTTGAAGCGAAACTTCTATATATGTGTATACACAGTGTAACGTTGAGGCGGGGGTGCTCTCAAGGACAGAGTCTCCGAGCGGCTCCCCGCCCCCACGTCCTCGTCGGGATGACCGCGCTAGCGCACGGGTCCGTTCTTCTATCGGACCGAGATGTTGCTGGACGAATGGATGGAAATAGACGGAAAAGACTCTCTTCTCAGAAGGGACGACCTCCCGCAATCAAGGCTAACTGACGACTCTCTCGATGTCTCCGCAGGACCACCAGAGATGGCGCTGTTAAAATAACACATTGCATCTGAAGAGAAATGGAAGATGTCACTATTAACCACGCTACATAAAGCAATCACTACACAACTAGCAAGCCCATTTTATTATATATTACACAACACCGAGCGCATATTTTTAGCTAAAAAAATCAACTTTTCCTAGGATCAACGTTTAATAAGTTTATTGACTTAGGAAATATAATATTTTCATTAAAGATATACATATGTATAACATTTTTGCGAAATCAGCTCGCACTTCTGGCGGCGTTTCGCACCGCTGGCGGACCGTAAAGTGTTAATATGAATGTTTTTACATATTTTGTAAAGTGCGATAAAAAAAAGGCAATGAATGACTATGACGTGGATATATTGATTTGATAATTTTAACATTTTTTTGTTCTTCACTCGGATAATCGATTCATGTTCAATTTTTAGCAGACGAATGCCGCCATATTCGTGACAAGAAAAAAGAGGGGTCTTAATTTTAAATATGGGCACAATGCCGTTAGAAAATATATTTGAATATCCACAAACAATATCAGTAGAATTCCATTGATTTGAATGCATTTACCAGGGTCGTATTAGCCAAATATCCTGGATGTTGCATTTGAAAAAAGTCTGTCTGGGAATGCATCTTTGAAAACTCAAATTCATAGATGTAGTATTTTGGGGGGGAGGGGGTATCCGTTAACCCCAAAAGGAGTACTATCGGAGACCCTGCGATCCCCCTCCACTTATTCAGAAAGAGCACTCTTGTATATTGAGATCGGAGGCAGACAGAGACAGAGAGTACGTAGCGCAGTTTGGGAGACAGAGACGGAGACCTTCCCCACATACATCGCATCGAGCTCAGCGTACAAAAGTGCTCTTTCTGAATTACTGATTATTACTGAACGAGTGGCGAAATATTTTTAAAAAATATTCATTCAGATCATCGATGGATGTGTAATATATTAAACAGTTAACACTCTCGAATGTAGGACGTATCTAATGCTGCGTACCTTATACTACGTAGGGATTAATTTAGTACTTATAAAAGATCTTTCTTTTTAAATTTCGGCCACCGGAGAATGGAGGCGATCTAAAAAGACGTGCGTCAATGGTTCATTTTCAAACAAAATCGATGTTTTATTCATTTTGTTTTGATAAAATATAAATTATTATACAAAAGTCATTATAGAAATTGCAGAATTGCGATTGCAGTGTGTTGCGTCCAATTATTTTTATCATAATTATCTTGTTTTTCTCTCATGAACTGAAAATGGAATTACAACTGTGCAAAAAAACCAAACAATGGAGATCATTTGGCAAATAAACAATAGTCATTTTGTGTATGCTTATTATTAGGATACCCTTCATTTGAGGCCACTCTATGAATTGTACATATGGCGATTGCGGTTTGGCGAAACCTTGTGGCTTCCGAAGATTTCGAAAGCAGCAATGGAAGAAAGAGATCAACGACCAAACGAGGTTCCGTTCGACACAATTTGTCAAACGTTTTTTCCAGGCCAGACAGAACAAGGTGCGATAAAAATATTGGCAGTAATCTGAAGCGGCGTTGTTATGATTTATCCGCAGAAGTTGTCGTAGGTCATTTTCATTTTCAAGAACATTGCTGACAAATGGTGCGCTTTTCTGGCGAGGCGTTCTTGACTTACTAATATTTTTTGTCGCCTTTCTTTTGCATTGAAAGCGCAAATGCGTGGGCAGTCCAATGCGTGCGCAGACAAATTTATGGCCCGTTAAAAAAAACCGAAGTGGACTCGAAGAAGTGATGTCGTCAGTTATGATGCGCGATGGGAAAGATCGAAGGGGCGGCGGAAGAAATGGGTGTTTTATTTTTGAACATAAAATCATCTCTTTAAAAATACTTTTCATCCGGTTTTACTATTTTGTTTGGACATGATTGGGTTGCGTTATTTCAATAATCGCACAAATTATATATTTGAAACAACTACATGTAACTTGTCACTTCTCGACTTGCGAACAAATTGCGACAAAACATCGACGATATGTTCCTTGCGTCATCTATTATTTTGGTGAGTAATGGCGAAACATATGATATGAATTCCATCTGATTAAAAACAAAAAGACTTTGAACTATTTATACGATGTTTTCATTCAATTCAACTTAAAGTAAAAACCCTATGCATTTTACAACAACTAGTTTAATACAATAGTATCATAAGTCCATTTGCCTGACGTTGATGGTTTGAATGGTACTAGCAGCTAGGGAATCCAATCCCGGGATCCCGGACAGTTTTAAGTCCTCATGAATCCCGGAATTAGTAAACGTAATCCCGAAAAATTCGGGATTGAAATTTTTATCTAACAGAAATCGTACACCTCGCCAGAACGATGAAGGCTACTAAATCGAGACATTCCCGCCGAAATCTGGACGTATGAATATATAGAGTACATATATGTTTTTCAAATTGTTATATTAACCTTTCCCTACCGGTGATGTATTTACTACACCTCGATTCTAATAATGGGAATATCGATATGAAATATAATAGATACGGGCTTCAGAATTTTTGTATTCCTCCATAATATAATTACGAATCACATCAAAGTGTTATAGTATATAAGTATTCATCTGCAGTGACGGAAATAAATCATTTGTCGGGAAATCGGGAATTTTGCGAGTTTTAGTCCGTGTCTCAGCAGAAAGGAATTTTATCAGTCACATAGATGGTGTTATTCGAAAATGGAGGCTCGCGCGGTCATCAAATCTAACTAGTATTTAAATTCTGATGAGTGTGGAGTTGAATTGATTTTTTAGTGCTTTATTTATCTTTTCTTAAATAAATAAAATTATTTCGCTTTCAAGCTATTTTTTTATATTAAATAAATGGACTTATTAGTATTTTTTGATCAAATTTATCAATGTAATTTCTTAAACTATTGAAAATCCCTGGACATACAGGGGCTGAAAGGATTGGGAGGTGATTCCAATCTGAAAATTGTATGTATTTTTCACGATGGTATTGTTGGCAGTTTTGGCATGGAATTTGAACGACGAAGTCAACAAATGTAAAGTGATTATTTGGAAAAAAACCCGATGGTCATATGATTGAAGTGAAATAGCTCCTAAGCATATTTCAATATGATAATGATAAAGTGACAATGTTAATATCCCATGTGCTATTCTTTCAGCTATGCAAATATGTTTTCGATTTGAATTCTAAAAGAAGCATCCATCATAGCAGCACATGACTGACACACAGAAGCAGCGATAATGGAAATATATCGTATGTTTGAATTATATATAGCATTCTTCACATTTTCATCTGACGGAAGAATAGAGCAACGGATAGAATGGGAAGAATCAGATCATTGAATCGTTTAAGGTCGTTAAGCGTTTGTAGACCAATTTTAGGTAAATGGTCGAGGACAACGATCCTCGGTTGCATGCAATTTTGGCACAACTTCTCATACTTTCGGAATAATCAAAAAAAAAAAAAAAATTATTATCTCAACATTTTCAACGACATGAACAACAGCAACATAGAAAGTTTGCAACTGTCGTTCGCTATAACCGATTGAATGTATGACGAGCCTGAATATATGGTAGAATAGACACGTACAAACAATTTGGATAGCCAACGACTTGTGTATAGATTGAGTATTTATCATCAAAACCTTTTCTTCTTTTTATGATCGTCACTTTAAGATGGATCATCGCACGGAAGCAATTTAATGGGGGCAATAAATAATGTCGTCTATTGCTAAAAGTTTGGGTTTTAATGAAGCAACCATAAGGCAGATACCAAGGTGAGATTCAAGCGATAGAAGTGAAACTTCTTAGTTCATAGGAAAATATGGTTTAATGTATTACTTTTTTTCCATTTATTAATGGAAATTGTTAGCTAAAAGACGAAGCTATGTTTGTGTAATATAAAATAAAATAGGCGCGCTATTGGTCCAGTGGTTGGTATGCTACGTAAACACACATGCACAGTTGAGGCGGCGCGGCGCATGCGCGTAATGTCTCTTTGATGTATTCGATGGACACTGAAAGACATCAAACGATTCTCTCTCTATTTCCGACAAACTGCCGGTTGGTTGATGCCGTAAATGATGTTCAGACCAATTTACCCTACCACGTCTATAGAATTTTCAAACAACATCTTCAGATGGATACATTATTAAAGAAAAACCAATAAAAATGTTTGAACAAATAAAAAATATCAATCAATCTTCGTCTGAACATGAAATTACCATGCTTAAAATACGCAATCGCTTATTAGTGATTTTAAATGTTACAGAATCCCGAATTGTTAGCAGCGATCAAAACTTACAAGTGATCTTGAAAAGGAACAATAAAACAAAAAGATTGAACGTATTGGCAAAAATATATTAGCGTTAGATAGTCGAACTCGGTTATAACGAGCTTTAAATTACCTTTATGAAAATTGAGCGACCTTTTAATTACACAAGTAAATTCTCAGGTTTTATTTATAAATGGATAGAATCTATGAGCAATTGAGATAATATATATTTTTTAAATTATATGATAAACACTAGTTACGAGATATGTTCAGAAAGTAAGTGTACTGTGACCATTACGACCTGTGGTTTTTTTGATGGTTGGCAACACTGTGTGATAAAGGGAGATCTCCTGACAAGGCGAGCATCGCAACAATGCGATAGTACGTAAATACACCTTGTAGCGTCCAAAAAAATTCAAAACCACATGGCCTCAGTGTTCCGATCGAAAAGTCATTTTTGGAAAAGGACTCATTTGGTTGGGATATTTTGAACCACTTTCCCGCATTCCCCTGACCAGGCGTCTTCGGATTATCATCTTTTTATTTCCTCCGATGCACATATGGGTGGAATTAGGTTTTTCAACTGACGAGCAGGTGCAGAAAGAGGTTCTGAAGTGGGGGAGTTCCTTGAGTAGGGCATAAAGAAGCATGTGTCACGACTTACTACATGCATTAAACGAGATGGCAATAATTAAAATAAATATATTTGTAATATATTTTTAAATACACTTTAAAAAATATTTAGTACACTTACTTTCTGGATATGCGGCGTACATCAATACATGACTTTATGAAATCGTCTCAGTGTTTGCTTTTTCAGAAACAATTAAGCTAATCTGAAACTGTATTTTAAAAATCCAGAACTCACTATACCAGCACTTGGTCCGAGATTGAATTAAGATTAAAATTATTTTATGGATTCTTATAAATCAATTTACCATGAAAGTGTAAATATAATAAGTGTTAAAATATTTAGATCAAACTCCTTGAGAGAAAAATAGATTCGGTGGTGAGTAATATAGCGTGATTTGCGAATAGATTTAATTTCAAGCGTTGTTTTGGTGGCAAAAATAGAACGCAGTTTATGATATAAAAATATCTTTCATTGATGTTTGTTTTGATTTTTTTTTATTATTTAAGAGATTCTCAACGTCGTTCGTTGCTGTATTCTTTGTCTCGATATTCTTCAATTGTTTGTGCGATTTGAAGAATATCCTTTCTAACAATTCTTTGTATAACTGCTCGTTATAACCGTGATTTCATTTTAAGTGTTCTCGCAAAATACTAATTTGAGACCATTTAGTGTTGAAAACAAATATTTTCATTGTCATTCATCTCAACGATATGTTCAACGAGGATTGAATTACTTTTTTCAGCGATCAAACAAATACTTGATTCCAATATACGCCTTTCAGAAATAATACAAAAAAATGTTGCTACGTTGATCATGATGATTATAGCCAATGGTGAATTTAGACAATTCAAAACAAATGTTTTATAACAGATTGTGGTGATCTTGTTTGATTGTTTCAGTCCTGTAGGATGGTACAATTTTTGTTATCTTGCCTGAATTGCACCACTATAATAAGAATCATTTTCCTCAATAAAATTAGATAGTCGAGAAAATTAACAAAGAAAGACAACAGCAGGGCCATATTTCGTATCTGATCTCTTAGCACAAGGTATATCAGCATTAAATACTTAAATGTTTTACAACTTAATAATTCTAAATTAAATCAAACATTGCAATCGTGCTCGACATTACGTCAGAGCATTTGAAATATTTTTGCTCATATGGTGCTTAAGTCCCAAGTCAACATCTTCACCTCGTAATCCCTCGTCTGGTGGAAGATATATGGACGCTAGAAGAGAAGTTGATCCTCGCTGTTGTTGTCAAGAAAAGTGATGCCATAAGCTACAAAATCTTGATCGTCAACATTGGAACAAAATGGGTAGTGCGATAATAATGAAGGAAGACACTACATTTTTTTAGGTGCTCTTGAATCCCGGAATTAGTAAACGTAATCCCGAAAAATTCGGGATTGAAATTTTTATCTAACAGAAATCGTACACCAGCACGACAAATGCTATTAAATCTAGACATTCCTGCCGAAATCTGGACGCTTGGAAACAGTGGCATAACTACTAATTGGCGAGCTTAGGCGACGCCTAGGGGCAGTAACTGCCCAATCTATGTATACATATATATAGAGGATAAATATGTTTTTCAAATTATTATATTAACCTTTCCCTTCCGGTGATGTATTTACTACACATCGACTCTAATAATGGGAATATCGATATGAAGTATAATAGATACGGGACTCAGAATTTTTATATTCCTCCGTAATATAATTACGAATCACATCAAAGTATTATAGTATATAAGTATTCATCCGCAGCGATGGAAATAAATAATTTGTCGGGAAATCGGGAATTTTGCGAATTATAGGCCGTGTCTCAGCATAAAGGAATTTTATCAGTCACTTCTAGGTTTTCTTTTACCTTCAAGGTATTTTTTTTATATTAAACAAATGGACTTATTAGAAATTTTTGATCAATTTTATCAATGTAATTTCTTAAATTATTGAAAATCCCGGTCCCGGGATTGGTCCGGGGATGGTTTAATGCAATCCCGGGATCGAAATTTTGTCTCAGGATTGGATTCCCTAATCTTCAGTGTGCATTTGGGAAAAAATATCATAAAATAATGAGTCCAGGGATGGCACAACATTTAGTTTTTGGTCCCAAAATCGCGTCCCAAATCAGATCCAAGTAGTATTTTTATTAAACAAATTCAAAAATCACTAGCAATTTAACTTGCTAGCCAAATATGTTTGGCAATAATGCCAATATCGCTGTTATGCCCGGTGCACACGAGGCTAGTTTTTCAAGCTAGTAACTATAGCTCCTTGCACTAGCTTAAAAAAGAAGCTAGTTCTGTTTACACGGAGCTAGAATTTGCTAGTTGGTAAAACTGGTCAAGTGTCTTCTTCATCAAATTTCGCAGATGGTCTGACGGTTTCAACCCCTTGTCGAATAAAAACATCATTACATATCGCAAGCTTTTCTTTGCAATCTCTGGCCTTGGCATTTTTTTACTGTGAGTAAATTTTGTATGAAAACAATGAGATTAGTAAGAAATCCTCAGAATTATAACGCTTTTGATTAAATGATGTCCAAGCAAATCAATAAAAAATGTCATTCCTTTCCGTTTTCCTTATTTGCTAAGGAAAAGCTCAGGACACGTATTATTGAGAATGTCGAAGCTGACGTGACTCCGTCAAACTGCTGATGATGCTGTTGAAGACGAGATTTGTACAATCGACCGAAAATTACTTTCAAATCAAAATACCGGATGCCGACGACGTGTTGAAATACTTTGCAAGAAGGTTTTAGCACGATCGTTTAAGATTACCGGTTATGAATGCAATAGATTAAAATTAAATTCGATTTTGGTTCAGTTTGTAATTGTTGATTTATGGCATTGGTTCCCAGACTTTTCGGCCATGACCCAAAAATTGATTACAGGTTTGGCTCGCGAATTATTTCTCGAGCTATTTTTCCAAAAATGTTGACAATCTTTTAATGCAGAGAGCCATTGAAGTAGCAATTGAAAGCCATTGTGGAAGTATCATGGTCCACAAACCATTTAAGTATTTAAAATACATCCGCTTGGATGCCGCACGAACCATCCCCGCCATTGTTGCTATTTCTATTGTTTTCTATGACTTTCAACAAGATAGCGTCACAATTGAGATACAACGCAGCAAAAGCAGATAGAAATTTCAACCGAGCTTTAGGAGAAGAATCAATTTATGAGTGAACAAAAATGGCGCAAAAAATTAATGATATAAGTTCTAGTAATATGAATCTCGACGATGAGCCTTGAAGATGATTCAAAACTAGTGGAAGCTTGTCCACATACAACAGTTGGAGCAAAGTGTTATATCTACGTCTATTTAATAAGAAAAAGTTCCGAAAATAGTTAGGCAATTCAAAGGTTCTGCCAAGTTAAACCTTTTTCATTTAAAGCCAAACCTTTTTTAATTCAAGTTGCACAGTTTACAGTTGACAGTTTAACTTGAAATGAAAACGGAGGAACCCTCTAAATACTGTACACTTAAACCTTTTTTTGTGCGGTAGATGCGTTCCGCCGAAAATCGCACAAAAAAAGCTTTGACTTACACGGAGAATGGAGGAAAAAATTGAGATGTGTTCCATGGACTTTAAAAACCGGATAACTTTGAAATAGCCATATAAAATATATCCAAAATCGCACAAAAAAAAGTTAACAAAAAAACAGGAAAACAATAAGGCAATTAAAAATAGCATTTTTGGTAACATTTAAAGGACGTCTTGCATCATTGGTAAAATAAGTTTTCTTTCATCGTTCGCAGTTTTTCGTGTTTATCAACTGTTTTTAAACCTAAAGTCTTCGATGTTTTACCATTTTATTATCTAATGTAGTTACTAACACGTATTTAATTAAGTAAGTACGGTAGACTCGCTGTAATCCGACCGCAGTCTAATCCGGCGACCACTGTAGTCCGACATCTCTGTACAAGTATACATTTAAATCACACTGAATCACCTAAATCATAATGAATATTTTTATAAGTTGGCAAGTGAGTACGGCTAAGGGCGATGCACAATTTATGATACAAAAAGAACCGCGAGAACATTCACCAAATGATTGTGGACCAGGCAAGCGGCAAACTTTCAAGAAAGCTAAACATCCACCCATGAAGCTTTGTATATGTGGTCTCTTTAGGAAAGAAACAGGCATACACATATTTCTGGAGCCATATTGGCTATGAAAGCAAAGTTTTTTTACAAGGAGATAAGAAGATTTTGTAGCTAGCCAGGTATTCTATAATATGAAACCTTGTGTTGCCTATGTATATCTAACCATATTTATATTTTTTCGAATTACAAGTACTCCTTTCAAAAAAAATCCGAACTACAGGGAGTCGGGGGTAGTACACTATAGTCCGACACACTAGACATTCCAACACTACCTTGTAAAACATTTTTGTCGGATTACCGCGGGTCTGCTGTAATTTTAAAAAAATGCAATTTTACCTTCCGCTCTTTTCGCAATTACATGCAAAATTTCTCCCGATGCCAAAAGGGTTAATCATCATAATTATGTGTTAGAAAACATTTAAAAATAATGCAGATGGTTGGGTTTTCCGCGCGAATTTATAGTTCTCAATTTTTACGCCAGGTGGCCAAGGCGTTATTTAAATTAAATTATTTTAAATTCAAATCATTTTTTAATACAGCCGATAATTAGATTTTTTCAATCCATAAAAAACGGGTCACGATCTGCCTGATGATCGATTCCATGTCGAAATTTCAAAAAAACTGACAGATTTTTTGTTGTTGTTAATTTTTTCGCCCGATTACGATATCGTCCTAAAACGTCAACAAAATGAAAATGCCAACCGACATTTTTTAGTCGCATTTCAATCACAATGGTGTGTCAACACATCGAATTTCTTTCATCAGGGTCAAATTTCATTACAACGAAAATCGAAAACAGATTCGTGAATCACTCCATTATTCTTCTATTGCGATTCTAGTTCGCATAAAGCCCTCATCGTTTTCAATCAGACCGTTGAAATCGACATTGTGTAACATATTGTCCGAGATTCGATCCAATTGGGGAAATCGATTTTTTCGATCGGCGCAATTTCTTCCGACCCGACGCGGTTCCAAATAAAATTTTCATGACTCGAAGACGCTCTCCCATCTTATGATCCGAAGCTTTGAAGAAAGTTTCCTTGTGTGTGCGTTCACAAGCACAGATTCGGACGTACAACAAAAAGAGAATGTAACCTGTTCTTCGAGAGTTGCAATCGCTTATTAGTGTTAACAAAAAAGTAGCATTAAACTTGCCGTTTGTCCCGAATTGAAGTTCTTGTTGATGCTGACCATTTTTCAGTGTAAAAAAATGTTTTCAAAGTCACTCCACTGACACACCACAAGACGACCAACAAACCCCCAACTCTGACCCGTTTTGTTTGACAAACTTTAATACGTGCGGCTGAGTTCATTGCCATACCACAAAACGGCGTCGTGTTTACTACTTTCAATTTTTGTAATGGCAACATTTTTAAATGTACAATAAAGTTTTGGATTACTTTAATCCACAATATCTTAGCATATACTCAATAAAACACCGAAATAAATATTATAAACTAGTCTAAAAAATATATTATAATGTAATTTAATATAATTCAAATAAAAAAATATATTTATATTATATTTAAATATAATTATTTAATTAAACATTTTAAAATTATTTGATAATTATTATTAAGTGTAAAAATACTATAATTTCATCAATAACTCGCTGTTAAATCAAATTAATTATTATATTATATTCGAATTTAATCATTTTTTTATTTACTGGAATTTTATTATCATGTGAATTCTTTTATAACGCGTTAAAAATTATACATTCTCATTATTTTTGCATTAACGCACTTTAATCATAATTATTTATAGTTTATGAATAAACGCACAAAACGAATGTTTTGTTTTGGCAATAACAAATTTAAACAACGTCCATCGGCTGCCAATTCTTGTTCTGACAAGTTGAACAGCTGTCAGATTCGGCGGCTGTGAAATTTGAATGCAGACTTGAAAATTTTCACAGTCTGCATTTACTTGATTTCAATCGATATTGATCCACTCATTCATCGTGTGCTACACATTTTACGGTACTTAAATTTTAATTTACCATTATCTGTCAAATTGGCGTTTAACTTTATCAAGTATCACAAGTGTTAAAGAAATATTGCTAATATTATGCCTGTGCCATTTTTAAGCGTTGTAAATGTGCTATAATAATAGAACTAAAACCAGATCACAATACGAATGTCTTTAAAAAGATATTTCTTTTCTTAAAATACATGCATCAACAACTACTTTTAATATTGGCGTAAAGGGTAAAATTTGTGTAAACATTGTTAAATTTAATGATGTGCTGATGCGCTGAGGCTTCTATGAGTTCTGACTTTACTTCAAGCATGAATCTGTACTCAATAAACTTTCTATGGTATTAACAGATTATGCATTAAGGCTACGTGGTTTGTGAGACTCGTATGTGAGTCTTTTAATTCGCTCTCTTAAAAGTATTACAGTAGACTCTCAATTATCTGGGCTAATGCTGGGGAGGAAGGGCACGGATAATTGAAAAACATGGATAATCCGAATCATCAAATTTTTACTTGGTTTTGAATATGTATTTACATTACAAATTATTATTTCGTTATTTATTAAGAAAAACGCCCATACAAGAGGATTCAAATATAAGCGGAAATTTTGCTTCCTAAAATCCCTGGTTCCTTGTTGTGGTGGCTGAGAGCAGACATACGACCGCAAACTGTTAATAAAGTTTATATGTTTGAAATAAAATTGATCCAAGTTACGCTAAATACCAAAAAAAATATTTATAGCTAATCTATTAATTGAACATGTTTTCAGTTGACCCAATGGAGAAAGTTACTGTTACAAAAGTGAAAATAAACGATGAAATATTTTATGTCAAAGTTGAATGGGATGAAAACGTTATTGTAACATTAATCAACAAAGATCAGATTTGGAATGGAATATTTCCAGAAGATAAGATTCAACACTTTTATACTAATCTGAGTATGTCTAAGGATCAATATATGAAAAACGTCATAAGAGTGCTGAGTGGTAATATCGAACAAGGAGAATTTCTATTTGGCTTTGATAATAATGTGTTTGTTTGGAAGAAAGTGGAAAAAACAACCGGTCTAAAAATTCAGCACGGTTCTCTCACTATGGACGAATATACACCAAGTGGTGGAACTGAAATGATTGCGGATATTCTTTTGGAAATGAAAAACGCTGTTGAAAATGAGTTGAAAACCAAAGACAATGAATTAAATGATATAGTTAGAGAACTCAGTAAAATGAAGAAAAAAATGGAAGAAGGTATAGATTTAAAAATGAAAATGGAGGAAGAATTATATGTTAAATTTTTAGCTTTAATCAATACAAAAAAGCAAAAAATTGCTAATCTAGAAGAATTTATCAATGAATTTGGTAATGGTATGTATATTTAATAGTTATTTTGACACATCCCAAGATTTGTTTGTTTAACATAATTAATTTGTATAAAGCAGTTTAAAAATTGATTTGCTACTTGTGAATTTTCTGTATATTCAGAAATTTTCACTACACTACCCTAGACCTGTGGTAATCTGACAAAAACATTTTGCAAGGCAGTGTCAGAGTATTGCCCCCGACACCTTATAGTCTGGTTATTTTTTAGAAAGGAGTACTTGTAATCTGAATAAATATAAGATTTCATAGTTCATTAATTCGAATCTTCTGTCCAGGTCATGAACCATACATCTTTTCAGCCTAAGCTTGGCTGATTAGCTCTTCAACAAGGCGGTTGGGATGTGTGTTCAATTTTTTTTGTATTATTGGCTATGGATTTCAATCTCCTGCCTCACTATT
Organism: Stenopsyche tienmushanensis; assembly: GCA_008973525.1. Taxonomy (NCBI): domain Eukaryota; kingdom Metazoa; phylum Arthropoda; class Insecta; order Trichoptera; family Stenopsychidae; genus Stenopsyche; species Stenopsyche tienmushanensis. The sequence continues at coordinate 812,379 of WACJ01000043.1, forward strand.
GGTATACTTAATTCTCTGTGTATCGTTTTGTTTGTCACGCACCATGGAATGTTGCCTATAGTACGCAGCACTTTAGATTGAAAGCATTGGATAATGTCAATATTGGAGTTCGATGCAGTACCCCAGAGCTGTATTCCGTATGTTCAGATTGGTTTTAATATACTTTTGTATAAGTGTTTTGTTTACTAGGGACAGTTCCGATTTTCGGCCCATTAACCAATACAGCATTCTCATTTTGATTTCCAGTTGCTTTTTCTTCTTGCTTATGTGCGTCTTCTACGTTAAACGTCTGTCCAGGTGCATGCCGAGATATTTAACTATGTCTGCCTGTGACAGTGTGCAGTCATTCAGTAAGACAGGAGGACATGTTTCTCATCTATTCGTCTATTTATGCGCTTTCATTGAGCCATTTTTGTATGTTGTTGAGGTCGTGTTGGAGCAGTTGAGATGCTATTGCGGGGTCGTTGTCCGTCTGTTGTCAGAATGTCGGCTGTGTATAAAAGCTGCCTTGTGGGATGCTGGATTTTATATTGTGCAGTTTGGTGGCTTCATCTTCGTATTTGACGTAGAGTGTTCTATTTGTCAGGTATGATTTGAGTATGAAGAAGTAATTCGTGGGCAGTTGTTTTCCAATTTTATGTAGCAAGCCCGGATGCCAAACTTTGTCAAAAGTCTGAGTTGCATCCAGGAATGCTGCCAAGCAATATTTTCTGTCTTCTAAGTCCTTGTGGGTTCTATTAAAGATCCTGTGTAATTGTTCCACAGTCGCGTGTTGTTGACGAAATCCAAATTAGTGATTGGGTATTAGATTGTTTTTCTCAATTATTGGCTTAAGTTTCTTCAGTAGTAGTTTTTCAAAAATGTTGGAAATTATTGGGAGTAAGCTGATGGGTCTTTATGATTTGGCGTCAAGTATGTACTTGCTGAGCTTGGGGATTGGAATAATCTTAGCCATTTTCCATTGCGGGAGGAAATAGCCCATTTTTAGTACCAAGAACTTAAATCCTTTGGTAGGAAGTTCCTTTACCATTCTTCCCGTAATGAGATCGTAACCAGACGACTTTTTTATGTCAACCTTTGCTATGACTGATTTGACTTATCGCCTTGTGATTTTTTTTAATGCAAACGGTTGATTTTTTTGTATTTGACGGCCGGCGAATCTCACCTTCGCTTTCTGAAGTATTCATGTTATTTTGTGGAGTGAATACTTCTGTCAAGTAGCTAGTGAATATTGTCGCTACGACAATAGTAATATTAGTAGAGGGATAAATGGGTCAATTCATTTTTGTTTATGAACAGATTGACACTCACACAAGAAAGAAAAGAGGAGACTATGAGAACATCTAATAATAACATATTATTAATTTTCTTTTCAGGTATTAATAATTCTGATAGAGCATTGGAGCTTCCCGATCAGAATAGATCAGTTTCCCCTTTCCATAATTCAGGATAGGAATAAATATATACAATTATCTCTCTGTCATATTTTTATAGCTGTATTGAGTGCCATATGGTGCTAGTGTAATGTCTTATCTGTTTAAGATTATGTTTTAATATTATATTTTTTTTATAAATACTGTCGAGTCTAATAAATTGATTTGTAGGGTTTTAAATCCACAGTGTGACTGTTCATGAAATTTGAGATGAATTTAAAATGCTTAAATTATTGTATGATTAGGAATAATATTGTTATATTTATGTATTGTAATGTTTTTAAGAAATTGATCCGTCCACACTAGTGGAGGTGCTCTTATATTCTAAACATGTAAACTTGAATAATTTAGTTCAATTTTACAAATGTATAGAAAAATTTACTGTGATTTTTTTAAAATTAGTAATTTAATTTAAAATGTGTAACTTAAGCGTCAAGGTATCTATAATTACCTTACAAGGATATGCATATAATGTATTTTGCATTTATAATTTTGACCATTTTTTATATGAAATAAAATGATTTATACTAAAATTTATAGACTTTTATGTATTTTAATGTAGAGGGAAAAGCGCAGATCTTGTGAAAATAGAATGAAAAAGACGGGATTGCTGTACAATTTCGTCAGTGGTAGTTTAAGGAGTATATTCTATAAAAGAGTATTAAACTTTGGATAAATGCACCATTCTCGTTGTGCATTAAAAAAGCACTACACGTGTCATCAAGTCCAAGTTTATGAACAATATTCCTTTGATTTTACTACTAAAACAAATATCGGACTCTAACAAACGGATAATTATGTATTTCCTCTTTTCTCAAGTTTATGGGGGTAGTTCCAGAAGTATCTGACCTGCGTATAGATGGCGGTTGTTTTAAGAAAATTACTATGGTAGAAAGTATCTACCTTATAAAGCTCAAGTTTGAAGATGCTACATTGTTTATTATTTGTTTGGTAGCCATCAATAGTGAACGTTCTCAGTTTTATAAAAATTAGTCATCGTTGTTATACTCAGTTCAACCAATATGAAAGTCGAGCTAGATTCTACTCTGGGGTAGTCTGTTCCTTTATTTACAACAGTAAAACATTTAACTATAGGGGCATGCCTCTTTTAAATATAGCATATAAATTGCTTACAAGAACTCTGCTGCTCTCTACTAATTGGACGGCTGTTGCTCATTGTGGAGAAACTTCTCGGAAAATACCAGTGTGGTTTCAGACCTGGTAGGTCTATTGTGGTCTAACTATTTAGTCAAACTATTCTGACAACAAATGTGGGAATACAGTGTCGATCTAGTACGTGTGTGACTGGATCGGTCAGTGTTGTACGTTCCAACAGAAAAATATAAACAATAATTTGTATTACATCAAAAATTATTGAATAATATATGATCCATTCTGTTCTATTACCTTTCTCCATCTCTCCGGAAGCCTCGTAATGCCTTCTTGCCAAAATTTCCCAGGTTTGTTCATCCCAGTCAAATTATAATAATTTCTGACGAGGAAAGACACATGAGGCCTGGCGTTATCGTGATGAAAAACAACGCCTCATCTGTTCGCTAATTCTGGCCGTTTTCTGGCAATTGCGTCCTTTAGATTGTCTAGTTGGAAACAATATTTTGTTGAATTGATCGTTTCACCTTGCTGAAGGAGCTCATAATAAACTACCCCCTTCCAGTCCCACTAAATACATAGCAAAACATTTTTTTGGATGTAGGCCAGGTTTAGCTACAGTTAAAGCTTCTCTACCCTTGGTCCGAGACCGTTTACGTTGGATATTCTCATAGAGTATCCAACTTTCATCTACTATTATGTCGTTGGAGAAGATCGCATGTTGAAAAACGCTAAAGTTTATTTGAGTCAGTCAGTTCATAAGGAAGCCACACATCTGAACGATTGATGTAGTCCAATTTTGTCAGATGATTATGGACGGATGTTCGTGGAATTTCTAACTTGTTAGCTATTTCGCGAACAATATATCGCGGGTTTTCTTCAACCATGGCTATGATTAGATCTGTGTTAATTCACGAAAGAAACTTATGGGACAACCTAACCCAATTTGAAATTCCCACTTTGAAACGGACTTTAAAAATATATATAATTTTGCATTTGATAGAAAAAAATTAAACCAGTGTGCAAGAACTCTTATATTTATATATTCCTTACATTTCAAATTTCACATAATTATTGTAAACAATCGAGTAAAAATGCTTAAATTAAACTACATTAAGCTAGTTAAAGTTTAAGAATGTTCCTATAAGGGATTATGAGTGTTTAAAAATCATCAATGTTATTAGTCTTCATCATCAAGAATGCATTTATTGTGATTGTAAATCAACAAAAATATTCTTGAGAATTTGTGGAAATTGATGATAGAGTTTATCTGCTAACTGCTTTATTTCATGTATGAGTCAACTCCTCGCAACATTCAATCAATACCTGCACATTCGATAATGATGTATATTAAGTAATTTTGGCCCAAACATATTTCTGAAGATTTAACTAAAACTTTTGTAATGAAAATTGCTCGACAGTTCTTTGTGCTAAAATTAAGCTCATATATTAAACATCTATCTTCATAACACTCAGCTGCTTTTTAAACTATTTTAGTCTAATCGACTCCTCCCTCAATCCTAGTAGCGTCTGAAGCATTGAAAATCTGTTTTAATGTCACTTAACCTTTTCTACAAATAAAATGACACTTGTACATTTGGATATAGGCAAAAAAAAAAGAACTTGCTTAGAATATAAATTTAATATAATAATTTGACCAAATTAAATGATACAGTGCACATTGTTATATATTTTGTATCGAATATTATACTACAAAATTTAGATGCATACACACTCGATCATACTTGCATATGTAAATATATATATATATAGAATATAAAAACATATACACAAATCGAACCTCGTTAAATCCAATTACATATAATGGTTCTCTTAAAACTATTGTTTTGTTACCTAAACGTTTAGATTCAAAGAGGTTCATAATACAAGCCTACACACACAAGTATATATCACTTTTGATGCCATCGTGCTAACTCTTTTTGTATGGAGATTTTAAGAAGAAAAAAAAAGCAGCAAAAGATATATCATTCATTTTACACAGTATATATTGCAATAAATCAATGTAACGCAAAAAATATTGTTTCTCATTTTCCTACTTATTTTAAGAAAGCAAATATAATCAGTGTTCATTACTCTGTTAATACTACAGACGAATTTAAACGTATATTGTATCGCGCGATTGCTTCTATTGGGGTTGTAACATAAACGGTGTGTAAATTTTCACATAAAAAAATATAGTTTTCATTTTTGATACATTTTAATCCTGAAAGTATTCGTACAAAATAAAAATACTTTTCGTTTTTTGAAAAATGGGAGTTTACCAAGAGATCGCACACAAATATCTTAAGGTGAGAATGATAAAAAGCAAATATAAAAAAATAATTTCCATTGCACTCCACTGAAGTTTAATTTAATATAATATAATACGGTAAAAAAGATCATGTCATACACCATTCCTCTATAGTTTGTCGATATTCTATGCTAAAAGCATTTAATAAACTTTCATTTAAATTATCCTCTCCACAGTAATATTACGGAATAAATAAACCTATAGGCACGGACTATATTATATTTAATAATTATAATACGTAGGCTGATTTATGGTTAATACTAGGTTGAATTAAAAAAAAAAATGCAGCTATTTTACAAGACATAGCAATTTACATAAATCATTTTTCTTAAAATCCGATTAAAACATTTATCCATTAAGCTTTCACACATTTAATGATAATTTACAATATACGCTTATTTCAAACATTTTGAAAATATTTTAAGATGTGGAATTTAATAATTACTTAAGCCAAAGGAAAAAAAAACATAGATAATAATAGTGGAGTGAATAACATACGATGTTCCCTTCGAAAAGGGTTTATATACATATGTATAAAAGTGAACAAAAGACGCCTGAAATAGATTTAAAGGATAATTTACCTTACAATATGATAAGACCAGATGTCGGAATGATTGAAAAATAATTGATACTGTAATATTTACTATTATGTATGAATAACATTAGACGTTTAGCCTACTGTACACAAATCAAATAAACATTCTATACCAGATTTTTAAATAAACTAGAGATATCAAATTCCCTAAGACTTCATGTTCCCTCGTGCCCTTGGAACCGATGAGAAAATATGTTAGGGTTCCTGTTGTATTAATGATCTGAAAATAAAATAATCCATTATAAACGAGTAATTTGTTGAAAATAAGAATTTCTAATCGTCGTCGAAAGAACTTACACTTTGTATTGTTACTATATATCGGCTCAGCAACAGCCTTTGCTTCCGGTATCGACATTGGTAGTTTTTTCTATTTTAACTCCAACATGAGCATCACTCGCAACTTGGGCAGATGGCGGTCCCACGCGTTGCATAATCTCAGCAGCCATAGTCATGAAAGCTTGTTCAACATTTGAAGCATTTTTTGCTGATGTCTCCAAGAATGGAATTCCGAGTTGTTTGGCATACTCCTAAGATACATACATTTTGCGTCAAGAAAATAGGTTATTTAATTAATAACACTTTGATGCACACAGCTGTCAAATCCCGTCATGCGTCAGCAGATATTCGCTTATTGCACCAGATATGCATACTGTCTTTGCAAACACACATCAAAAACTCTCTAAAAACTCCTCTGAATAAGATAAATTAATTCTGTTGAATGATTTGAATTTTGCAATACACCGACTTTGAGTACACACATATTATAAACATCAATTACTAAAGTGGTAAAACTTTTATGTACTTAAGGGGTCAAAAAAATCGTTATTTTAAATATCAATTTTCAAAAGGACATGTCCCTAAGGAAGTCGTCCATAATTTTGGTGAAGAAATTCAGATTATTTCAATGTTTTATAGCTAATTCGCGTAATGCGCTCGAAGAAATCACTCCATCCAGATTGCACCCCAGCAGTTCTGAGACCGCTGCGGCCACAGGCTTGCCCCTATACCTGCTTTTGTTTGCCGGCCAGAGGTTCCCGTTGGGGATCTTTCTTATCTTTGTTCTAGTAAGGAGCAAATTAAGTCAAAAAAATGTTGATACAGATTTTAAAAAGGCGAATAAGCAAGTGGAAAGTAAGGGCACAAAAAGAAAGAGCTCTGTATGAAGTGCTTCGAAAACCGAACAACTCACTAATAAACTAATTATCCGCCTACATCCTGATTCAATAAAAAAATGAGAAATCCGGAAGTAATACATGAAAGGGAAGAAAACTAAGTTGGTAACTCCTCCTTTTTACGTTCATAAATTGCGAAAATCGTTATTCCAGACGTGTGCATCAAACTGTTAAAAAAATGGTTATATTTTTATGGAATTACCTTCGCTGTATTATAATCCACAACTTTCCTAGTTGTGAGATCGTTCTTATTTCCTACCAAAAGTTTATTCACATTGTCAGATGCATAACGATCAATTTCTTCTAACCACTGCTTAACATTCTCAAATGTTTCCTACAACAATTAAACATGAAAATCCTTGTAAAAACATATATACATTTAATAATATCAGCATTAAGTTAAAATGTATTTAAATAGTTCTAGTGATAACATTATGTTAATTTAATTCGAAATCATACATTGTGCAAATATCAGCATTGTGGTTTCAGTTATTTTTCTTATAACGTCAATCAATTTATTATATTAGTTAAAAAGATTTAACGTTAAGAATGACAATCCAATATTATATCATTTATCACATGATGATTAGCTCGGCTTAATGCTAAATAAAATCTTCAGATAAACCGTATTATAAGGAAAAGCGCTTACAATGCAGTAATTACAAATAATAATCTCACCTGTTCTGTACAATCATATACGACAATGATCCCATGAGCGCCTCGATAATATGAAGAGGTAATGGTTCTAAATCGTTCCTGACCAGCAGTGTCCCATATTTGGAGTTTAATTGTCTGTGATTTATATGTGATAGTCCTAATTTTAAAATCAACTCCAATTGTGCTAATGTAACTTTCTGTGTAAGAATCGTCTGCGAATCGAAGGAGGAGGCATGATTTCCCCACTCCCGAATCCCCGATGAGCAGTAATTTGAAAAGGTAATCGCTGAAAAGAAAGAAAAAATCATTTTTTAAACAATCAATTAACAATAGCTGTTTCGTTCGGCATTAATAAACAGTTTTAATTTTTCGCATATTAGAATTAAAATTGATACAGTGCAGACCGGGCACGATCATGATAAACATGATCAAAACGTATCTTTTAAAAATTACTGTGAACGTTTATAAAAAATTCTTATTTATTTATTAACGTGATATTCAATTTTTTGAGAGATTCTTACAATGCTAAGGAGATTTTCATAACGAAAAACCTGATTTTGCAAGAAATTAGATACTCGATAATTTGAATGATGTTGCAAATTTGATTAATGAATCAACTGTTCTATCGCTTTTAAAGCGCATAAAAATAACAAGGATATACGAGTAATACACGTATTCCTGTAAAATTTATCACTTAACACATTGCATATGGGAAGCATCTCTTAAATTATGCCATGTTTCTCAACATTTTTTCACATTCAATACACAGTTTGATCAAAAACTATGGACAAACACGCGTGAAGTTTCCCCATACGCAAGGTGTTAATAAATGAATATTAAAGAACAAACTTAACTAATCAATTTAGAAAAATAAAATACTTCTTTAAATCACGCAGTACGTGGTTAATAGCTTAGCTTAGCAGACCAATAAGTGCCAACATGGTGCATCCGTACATTTTTACTATGCCTGTGTTATTCCCGCCAGTGTAAACCGTAAATTGACAAAGTTTTATCGCAATCGGATGAACGGTATGGCAATGCATTACATACGAACAAAGATTAATTTTTATATTCAGTAATTATACAAAGTACATGTAAATCCACCAAAAATTAGATTGTCTCTCTTTATCAAATCAATTATTGCTTTTCAAATGCATTTTTATTTGCTTACGTATCATTGGAATAGTATAAATGTTAAGATGACTAATGTTAATTTATACCAACGACATGTTTTTCATAGGTCGTGAACTATAATCAGTGTACGCATCACGACGGGGTGAAATTGGAAGACGTTACACGTCCAAAGGTCTAATCAAAAGCGTCAATTGCGCGTTGAACTATTGATGATCTGAATTTTGAGTTTTCGGAGTCGATGAAAATTCAAAATAAAATCGTAAATATTTCGTTTAATTTTTGTAACGAAGCAATAGGTTAGCAATTAATAGAATATAGATTTTAATCATAAAAGCTGTAAAATACACAATAAATACATTGTAAAATCGAATCCATAAATGATGAATCATTCAATAAAGAATTTCATAGAAGATTTAGTCACCATCTGAGAGCGACCAACAGATTGGAAATAATATAACCCGACGATTTAATGCCGACCGAAAAAACTGTACCCAAATGAAAAAATTCAATGATGTAATTATAGAATGATTGAGAATAGAATCATTAAAAAACGGTACGAATATGCACAAAATTCATTCATGAACATATTACAAAATAAAAGGCGAATAAATTAATGCCGATGATATTACAAAGTGTTACCTGCCACACAAGTGATTCGTGTAGTTAGTATATTATTACTATTCGTAAATTAATGTCAAATCATGATCTTTGAATCGTTTTTGCTACATTTTATTCTCTATCCAGTCAATAATACTAATTAATATATTTTTAACGCGTCTAGTGCGACAACGCTTTGGGATTTCAAAGGAGTTTCATATAACGCCCTATGAGGTTATTTTGAGATAAAGATATCTAACTGAGCAAATAGTAAGGCACCATCATGCTATATCAACGTTGGTACTTTTCGCAAGTGTCTAGCATCAAAAGTAATCTGATGCACGATTTGCACTTCGATCTCCGAAAGTTTGATACTTAACGGTGAATTTTATAATGAAATTGATTTTTTAGACATTTTGTGGTAATCAATACAAATGAAAGACATTGTATTCTGCATATTTATCTACAAATGCACTCATAAATCGTGGGGTATTGACGCTTACCCGATATTAACAATACGATATTCCTGGGTTCAGACAGGGAAACAAAAACATTAGAAAATGCATATCGCTTTCGTCACACATTTATTTATTTACACTCAGATGAAAATCAAGGATTGTGCCGATCTTGTTTACTGTTTTGTATTCAATGAAGGATTAAAAGCAAAAGAAGCTACCCAGAGCATCTGTGATACATACGGCGACATATTGAAGAGCCAAAAATGCCATACATGATTAAAAAAAAAATCAAAAGTGTCGTCAGATTTGAAAAATAAACCAAAATCAGGACGACCTCTAAAAATCGATGATGACACATTAAATCCTCTGATAGAATCTGATCCTCGTAAAACAATTAAAGAATCATCGCTAGACAACGGCTGTCCCTGATCGACAGTAAAAGACTCGGGGAAAAAACATAGACAGGGAATTTGGATAGCGCGCGAGTTGCCATCAACGGTCTTGAAACAACGGATAACCATTTGTTCATCGCTATTGTCCAGATATGAAACCGATCCATTTTTAAAAAGGATCGTTACTGGGGATGAGAAGCGGGTTCTCTACAACAGCCCGAGAAGGAAAAAACAGTGGCTTTCTTCAAATTAAGTACCTGTTTCTATCCCTCGACCGTCATTATCCTTGGAAAAGGCCCTCCTTTGTGTTTGGTGAGATTTTTTTGACGTAATTCACTATGAATTATTAAAACCTGGCCAAACTGTCATAGCAAAGCTATACTGTGCACAATTAGATAGGTTAAGAGTGGAAATGCTCAAAAAGCGATCAGTGCTAGTTAACAATCAAAGAAGAATATTACAGCATGATAACGCAAGACCACACGCAGCAAGGATTACGCAGAACAAAATAAGGGTGCCGGATTTGGAAGTGCTGCAACATCTACCATATTCTCCTGACATTGCACCTTCAGACTATCATCTTTTCAAGTCATTAGAACATTTGCAATAAAAAATTCACTTCTGTGGAACAAGTGAAAAATCATTTCAATCTGTGGAGGGCGATTATAAATAGTAATGGAAATTATTTAATTGAGTAATATTGTATAGCTTTTATTAAAATAATTTTTTTCTCCAAATAACAAAAAAATGACATTTCTTTCCGCTTTACCTAATATGTGTTCATGAATATTTGAACTCTGATTGACGGAAAAGTCTTTAATAGATGGCAAAAACTCTAAACCTGCACCCCATTAGTTCCCCAGCCTCTTTATAGCCCTGACCTGACTCCTTCAGATCTTTTTTTATTCACTTTCTTAAAAGGAGCCCTGAAAGGGAAACGTTGGGATACGATTGAAACCATCCAACCTCATGTTACACCGGCTCTAAAGGATATTTTGGGGAAGGATTTCCAACGCGCGATTTTTGACTAATTGTACAAATAAGTTCAATACACATTTTTTTATGAATTCGGACACAATAAAAAATAACTAGAGAGACATTAAATATAAAATTTCTGATATTAACATGAGTCAAAATGTCTTTGTTCTGTTGTACACACGTACTGTGAAGATAATCAGTATTTTTCAATGCGCTTGAATTGTTGTTATTATTTGCCAAATATAATTAAAATCAATATACCAGAAAGAACACAAGTTGCTATTATAGTTGCTCATTTCAATAAACATCGTTTTGTATCGTTTAGTTTACATTGTGGTTTAAAGTATTTTGAACGAAATGACATTTGAAATCTTGAAGAGGCACTACATTTTCAATAATATAATTCGAATTTGCAAAAGATAAAATTGAAAATTTTGACGCTTATAATTTTGAACTTCAGATTATCAGTGGATGATTTATGAGCAATAATAGGATTAGTTGAGAATTCATATGATTCAATAATTTCAGTCATTTAAGGAATATGTTAGTAAAAGGACTTCAGGGCCGTAAAAATAACGTGTACCGATCATAGCTATTGAGGGGGACGCTTGCTGTATAATAATCACCTGGCATAGTCCATTACATAGGCGTCGGAAAAATATAAATACTTTTATTAATGTCCCTTTGTTTACAGAATATTCGAGAGAATCGTCAGTTTATTTTTTAAAAATTAGTAATACTATTTGCAAGATGTAAATTGATGTGATATTGGAATAAATTCATGTCAGTGTAGTATTTGGTAAATTGTCGAAGACGCGCGACATTTTGAATTGACAGATGATGCTTCTCGGTTATTGATTCTTTGAAATTGCCGCGAAAAACGGGAACAGAGACAAAGTGGACCGTGGCACCGATCGGTAGGCGTATACTATTATCTCCCGGATGACGATCTCGCGACGCAGTGCTCGTTTCAAAGCAAACGTGCGATGCGCACAAGTGTTCTTTGTCGTCGTCGACGATATCCAAATCGACAAATCGAGAGCAGAGTCACGACAGCACGAGTCCGGACGATTGACGTTTAACGCGTAGAGGAAAGTGAGTCACCGCACCCCGCCGCCGTCTGCCGTCGGCGGCCATAGGTCGAGGGCGGCGGCACTCGAAACGCCAAAGCCACACCCTCGACCCGTATTCGAATCGAGCTCGATTTTGACGCCTCCAAATCCGATTATCGACAAAACAATACTCACTATTCGGGGTTCATGGCTGCGGCTCAGCGCACAGCTCAGCTCACAATGGCCGCGTCGCCCGGTTGACGTAACGAGCCGCCACCTCGCGCACACGTCGCCGAGTGAGTTGTCTTTTCGTCCAAACCGAATATTTTACACAAACATAATTGATTAAATCAAAAGCGAATTCCACAATTTATTATTAACAATTCAGTCTTAAATTATTAACATAATACTGACTATATCAAATATAAAAACAAAATGTAAAAAATATATACATATTTGAATAATAATCAATGCTTTTAAAAATCGAAATGAACTATTCAACCACTCAAAAATAAATAGATTTACGTAAATTTTAATATTTAAAAATTTCATCAATCTAAATTTTTAATATATCGATCCAATTTTATTTTCACAATAAAATAAATCATGGCTATTATAATTGCGCTGTTTGCGTCTTGGCATTTAAAAAAAATTCAAATCAATTAAATGTGATAATACAAATTGCTTGAATAATTTAAAATATGATCGATCGAAAATAAATTCATGATCATATGGACGATAAAAGCAGTGTTATAATTAAAATTTTTACTCATTAAAAAAAACGATAATTTTAGATCATTCAATTTCAGTTTCAGACTTATAATAATAAAAAAAAACTGTGATGAAACGTCAATCGATTTAATTGATTAAAAAAAAAAGTATTATTTACACAATTGTACAACATACAAATTTATTTACATTTTTTACATGTAATTGATTAAATAGTATAAATTTAATAATGTCATTATATATTTTAAATATCTTTATTATTGCAAAAATTAAATTGGTTTTGAAATTTCTAATATTAATCGAGAAAAGAAAATCCATTCAGCGTGCAGCATTTTGGTTGCGATTGAACCGGAGTCGATTCTGTCAAATTAATAATAGGTGCAATCTGTCCGTATCCCGGTTGTGGATATTTTCTATTCATAATTTCCGCTACGAGAGTTCCGAATGCTTGCTCAACGTTTGAGGAATCTTTTGCCGAGGCTTCCAAGAATGGCATCTTCATCGTTTTAGCGAACGCCTTAAGATATATAAATGCATTAAGAATTTGCGTCGTTAAAATTAAAAATGTATACATATTGCTTTGATATTTCAATGTACGCTACCTCTGCGGTTCCGTAATCGATGGCTCTCTGCGTATGCAAGTCACTCTTGTTGCTCACTAAAAGTTTTGTCACATCTTTATCTCCATACTTTTTTACTTCCACCAACCATGATTTTATATTCTCAAATGTTTCCTATAAAATATCAAATTTAAACAACAAATTAATATTTATTTGTACACTATCCATGCACCCATTATTTTTAGCATTAAACATTAGCTTTTGATAGATTTATGTGCGTATTCCCATTATAATTTAGCGTGAATATTGTTTATTTAATTTTTAAAACCTGTTTTGCGATAGTATCCACTTAGGATCGGTGTCGTGCGTTATAATATTGTACGACAGCATAAACTACTTAAATTATGTATTATCAAATAAAGCAATGAATATTGAATAGAAATGTCTTGAATGATAGTTGAGGAACAAAATAAATTTATAAATAAATTTATATATTACCACATGGATGTCATAGTATAAACGTTGGGAATAAAATGTTACAATTTTGTCATGATTTTGAATGTAAACTTGCATCATCGGAAATATATATTGGCAAAATATGCGATTAATTCGTAAGCATAAAAGCATGATTAAGAAAGCGACATAGCGTATTCCAGGCAGTTCATGATGTTACTAAAAAATCAATAGATTATGTGTATTAATGCATCCATTGTAAATATGTATAATTGAGAAAATACTGGAAAGGGTTGAAATAATTTTAAAATACAGTTGTTAAAATGAATAGATTATTAATTGTTGAATTATGTTTCATCGTGAATTGTTTTATGGATGCTCTTATATAAATTTGAAAAGAAAAACGATTAGTAAATCCAGAAGCAGTGAATCTTTTGACCTCATCAAAACAATTGAGTGGTACGGAGGTCATATGACATTAAGCTTTAATTGATAACAGACCTGATCTACGCTAGGATGATGGGATGAAGACGGACACTCAATATCTGGATTTGAAGCACGCTCAATACATGAAATTGATAAGACACGTTGTCAGTTGCCTGAATTTTACTATATAGAATAGTGTGAATTAAAATAAATAGCGTAGCGAAAATATCCTTACCAATCTTGTGCAGTCATAAACTAAAACAATACCATGCGCTCCACGGTAGTAAGACGTAGCGAGACTTCTGAATCGTTCATGTCCAGCCGTGTCCCATATTTGTAGTTTTACCCTCTGACCGTTGTATACTAATGTTTTTATTTTAAAATCAATGCCGATTGTATACACGTGATTATCGAAATAGCTGTTGTCGGTAAATCTGACCAAAAGACATGATTTTCCAACTCCTGAATCGCCAATTAATACTATTTTAAATAGTATATCGCTAAAAATAATGTTTAAATTTTTATAAAAACGTTTATATAGAAATATACAAAGGATTGCTTGTATATTAAATTGCATAAATGTGCCAATAAAATCGCTCCGTATAAAATTTGTGGTATTGTAACTTACTAATCGGGATGCATGATGGTACTATTTGACAATAGTGGAGCATCACTATCGCCAGCTGTCAAAGTTAGCTACTCTTATCAGTCGTCGGTTACATTGCTACTCATTTTTGACCAGGTAGATTAGTGTAAATTGAGATAAATTGTCTATGCGTTATATGTTACACAATTACGTCAAAACCTTATAATATTGTATGCGATTCGGTGATCTTACAATAGAAATATTTTTTTAAATGCGTAAACGCTTTATCCCATTTAATATATTAATTTTATTCCATGAAAGCATTGCGTAATGTACAACTATGTTATAAAAAGTGGCATAAAATGTAGCATCATTATTATTTTAAATTATTATGCGTTTGCAATTTTACAGCATTTAAAATTATATTTTCAGCGCTGAAATTTATTAGTTTATTTAAATTTTAAATAATACTTTTTTTTAGTCGCTCACAATCACTTTATTAATATTTGCATTATTGTAAATATATGGCTCTAATTTTATTGTGTGGTAATCGACGTATAATTTTATTTTTAAAATATATTTTAAGCGTTTGCGTCATTGCTTTATCTTTTTGATATTTCTTAAATAAAAATGCATCCTTTTTGATATAATATGATAAGATGTTGTCTTCGGAATTTGTAGCGGCGTAGTCTCGAAGCAGCGTATTGATATTTGTTGCGACACTGTATTTTATTAATGATTTAGATTCTGATTCCATTGTTGCACTTAGGCTACACATTTAATTCTCAGATCCGGAGATTATAGGGCTGCTGTATAATTTGAAGTGGATATTTCAAATGTATTCTGCAATAGTTTGTGCACTAAATTATTTTCTGAGCAGATTTCAATCAAATTGTTCATTTTATTAAAATCAAGTAGATTTGAACCCGATGTGATTGAGCTACTAGTTTGACCGCTTAATCGCAAGACTACCTACAGACACATTAAGCTTGCGTTTGATTCTGTATATTAAGACTTAATAGGCGACTAATGGTTACGGGCAATCTACATAAATACATATAAATTATTAATAGGTATAAATTATAGACCATTTACGATAATGTTTTGTTTATTTACAAAAAAACTCATGGAGTGTTAATTGTTTAAGAAACTGCAAGAATGTCAAGATTAGCTATTCGTAAACTATCTATAGATTATTGATTTATCCAGATTTCCATATGTTTATATTTTCTTTTTATTTGACTGTTCAACGTCATATATACAGTATATTATAAATATTTATATTATAAGTTATATTTAATACAAGGATACATAATAAAGAGTATTTTCAGCATTGTTCAACAAATGTGCCATTAGTTTCTGCAGCATTTAGTTTTATGGACTAGCTCTTTATTACTGATATCGATGCTGGATGCATTTTGTTTGTAAGATGACAAATGAAATTTATTCTTCATGATTTCAGCTACTAGAATTTCAAATGCTTCGTCGACGTTTGAGGAATCTTTGGCCGACGTTTCCAATAACGGCATGTTTAAACTTTCTGCATAGTCCTAAAAAATATTTATTTATTTGGATAGACTGTGCAATAAAATATTCAGCTAGCTAATTAAAAAAAGTATTTTTTTCATTAATTATTTTACATGAAATTTTTTACTGTATAAGCCCTTCGCAATTACAAAATTCTATAAAAAAAAAGTGAATATGACCTATCTAAATTGAATATCAAAGGGGTGGATTAATTTATAAATACACTCAAATGCCTCACCAGTAAAATTGATACGGTTTTTATTAATAGATTTTCATTATTCTTTCGTGAATTTTAGATAGACATATTTTTCTCTAAATATTTGCAAAAAATACTTGTATCATTCGTTTTCAACATCGAGCATACTTTGAGGATACTTAGGGATCAGAAAGTATATTTGTGATCTTTATCTTTAAATCTGCATTGTTACGCATTGCTACAGGTTAAACAACAACAAATAAAAGTATGTTTTCAAATGATTTCTAAAATATAGTGATAAATTTTTAACATATAAAAAATAAAATAAATGTAACATGTAAATAGATTTAAAATGATTAATTAAGGAAAAATGTGTTGCGGTGTGTCATAATAATATTATCAGACTTACCAAGTCTGTGCATGAATAAACCAAAACTATACCGTGAGCTCCACGGTAGAAATTTGTTGGAATAGATCTAAATCTTTCGTTGCCAGCCGTATCCCATATCTGCAATTTAATTCTTTGTCCATTGTGTATTATTGTTTTGATTTTAAAATCAACACCAACTGTAAATGCGTAATGGTTTTTAAAGACGTTATCAGCAAATCGAAGAACAAGACATGATTTTCCGACTTCTGAATCACCAATTACAACAATTTTTAATAGAAAATCACTGAAAAATAAAAAAATAAAATTTAAATATGTATTATTAAAATTAAAATTAATTAAATGTGGAGGTAACACCAGGCAACTTGATAGGCTGCTAGTGTTTAATTCAGAAATAAGTTACTGTTTGATTACCCAATGTACTTGTGATTCCTAGCGAATATATTTCTTGCACCACATATTGTATTGTAGAGCCCCACCCAAATAACTGCAAAATAAGATGATCATAACTTTGCCATAGTGCATATTATCACCATCAATTCATCTCAGCTTATGCGTAGGATAGTATATTAATACAATTTTAAAACTATCAATTTGCATGATTCTATCTCTATAACAAATACATTATTTTATTGTAAATGATTCACTCATATTTTAATATGCTGACGACAAAAAAATCAAATACAACTTCTTATTATTGAATCTCTTAAATAATTTCATGAAAAAACTTACTAATCATTCATCATTTTAAATCTAAACAAAATAAACACATCGATCAAACGCTACCTGCGTACTGTTGAATGTTCTTATCAGGTGGCGCCTACACTGCCGAATGCGGTTACAAATATATATTTTTAAATCAAATATCCAACATAAGCTATGATATGCTGCCTATACACAGTTATATTAATTACGATTTCTCTTTTAATATGGAATACTTTAAACCACAATCACAAATATGGTCTTGAACAATAAAACATTTATTATCAAAATAAAATCGATTTTTACGCATATAATTTGTATTTAATAAATAAATATTTAATGGATCGATAGATTCTAATTGCTAAATAATATTTTAAAACTGCAGATATAATGACGTGATAGCTAATAAAATAATGAAACGAATGATGCTATTTTTTTGACCGGAGAAAAACAAAATTGAGAGATATTCAGTTCTTCTTTTGACGTTTATGTTACGCTAACTCGTGTAGGTCTTCATTGACCATTAATCATATGTTCATTCATTTGAGTCTTTTTTCTAGGTCATGGACCATTTTTGTGATTGCGGTTTAAAGTATTCCATATTAAAAGAGAAATCATAATTGATATAACTGTCTATAGGCAGCATATGGTAGCTTATGTTGGATATTTGATTTAAAAATATATGTTGGCAATCGCATACGGCAATGTAGGTGCCACCTGATAAGAACATTCAACAGTGCGACCGCGCAGGTGGCGTTTGATCGATGTGTTTATTTTGTTTAGATTTAAAATGATGAATGATTAGTAAGTTTTTTCATGAAATTATTTAAAAGATTCCATAATAAACAGTTGTATTTGATTTTTTTGTCATCAGCATATTTAAATATGAGTGAATCGTTTACAATAAAATAATTTATTTGTTATAGAGATAGAATCATGCAACTTGATAGTTTTAAAATTGTATTAATATACTATCCTACGCATATGCTGAGATGAATTGATGGTGATAATATGCATAATGGCATAGTTATGATCATCTTATTTAGCAGTTATTTGGGTGGGGCTCTACAATACAATATGTGGTGCAAGAAATATATTCGCTAGGAATCACAAGTACATTGGGTAATCAAACAGTAACTTATTTCTGAATTAAACACTAGCACCCTATCAAGTTGCCTGGTGTTACCTCCACATTTAATTCATTTTAATTTTAATAATACATATTTAATTTTTATTTTTTTATTTTTCAGTGATTTTCTATTAAAAATTGTTGTAATTGGTGATTCAGAAGTCGGAAAATCATGTCTTGTTCTTCGATTTGCTGATAACGTCTTTAAAAACCATTACGCATTTACAGTTGGTGTTGATTTTAAAATCAAAACAATAATACACAATGGACAAAGAATTAAATTGCAGATATGGGATACGGCTGGCAACGAAAGATTTAGATCTATTTCAACAAATTTCTACCGTGGAGCTCACGGTATAGTTTTGGTTTATTCATGCACAGACTTGGTAAGTCTGATAATACTATTATGACACACCGCAACACATTTTTCCTTAATGAATCATTTTAAATCTATTTAAATGTAACATTTATTTTATTTTCTATATGTTAAAAATTTATCACTATATTTTAGAAATCATTTGAAAACATAAACAGTTGGCTAGGAGAGATAAGAAAATATGCTGATGGAGATGTAACTAAACTTCTAATAGGAAATAAAAGTGACGCAAGTTCGGAAAGAGTCGTCGATCATAGCTTAGCACAGGTAAAAAAACACCTTACAAACGATATTAAAAATATATTTTTCATTGTTTGACCTGTAAATAATTCTCTCCATTATATTTATCTGATAAAGACAAAATGTACGAATTGTTACAATATAATAAAATAATAATTTTTAAAGGTAATCAACAGATAATGCTTAAATAATCAAAATTCCTACAATTCAGATAACAGATATAAAAATATATACACGTTTTATATCATCGTCATTAAAATCATATCATGCCTCCAAGGAACACAATGCAGATTTAAAGATAAAGATCACAAATATACTATCTGATCTCTAAGTATCCCTCAAAATATGCTGAACGTTGAAAACGAATGATACAAGTATTTTTTGCAAATGTCTATTAAAATGCACGAAAGAATAATGTAAATCTATTAATAAAAACCGTATCAATTTTACTGATGAGGCATTTGAGTGTATTTATAAATTAATCCACCCCTTTGATATTCAATTTAGATAGGTCATATTTACTTTTTTTTTTTTAAATTTTGTAATTGTGAAGTACAGTAAAAAATTTCATGTAAAATAATTATGCTAAATTAATGAAAAAAATACTTTTTTTAATTAGCTAGCTGAATATTTTATTGCACAGTCTATCCAAATAAATAAATATTTTTTAGGACTATGCAGAAAGTTTGAACATGCCGTTATTGGAAACGTCGGCCAAAGATTCCTCAAACGTCGACGAAGCATTTGAAATTCTAGTAGCTGAAATCATGAAGAATAAATTTCATTTGTCATCTTACAAACAAAATGCATCCAGCATCGATATCAGTAATAAAGAGCTAGTCCATAAAACTAAATGCTGCAGAAACTAATGGCACATTTGTTGAACAATGCTGAAAATACTCTTTATTATATATCCTTGTATTAAATATAACTTATAAAAATATTTATAATATACTGTATTTATGACGTTGAACAGTCAAATAAATAAAAAGAAAATATAAATATATGGAAATCTGGATAAATCAATAATCTATAGATAGTTTACGAATAGCTAAACTTAACATTCTTGCAATTTCCTAAACAATTAACACTCCATGAGCAAAATGGTTATTTTTATCCGTTCCCACAGACTCTACGGTGAAAAAAAGTAGTTATCCTCGACATTTTTATATGGTTTTTATGCATCAATTTTTTTACAAAGGGCTAAACTATATTCCAATACCAAATAAAGTATATAATTTGTTAGTTTAAACATTTTTTTAATGTGGAACAATTCAGCACATAATGTCTATTTGTGTGGGTTTTGCAACGCACCCTTCACAGAAGTGGATGTTTCGATAAATACTTGAATCACATATTATATTGGCAATTTCACATGTAATTATATCTGAGCAATTAATCGGCAGTAATTAATATATTTTTCTTTAAAAAATGATGAGATTGGCAATTGAAATGAGGAATAAGCGAACAGATACTTGTATTAAATATATTTATTAAAATGAGGTGTTAACATTTTGGCAATGTCATTTGTACATAAATAAATAAAGAAAAAATAACAATGATTTAATCATAAAATCTCCGTTTTAAATGCACACAAAATGTATCACAGTTTTAGTGCTGGTTTTTACATTTTACTTTTTTGATACAATGTAAATGCTAAAAATGTCTGTTGTTTAAGTACAAACATAAAATATAACCGATATCTAACTCCAGAGGTAGCCAAAGCATGATGAATCAGCTTCGGCGTTGACGGTTTTATCTATTTTAATGGTCGGCTCTGTCTTATTTGAGAGTATCGACGCTTTACGTTGTACGATTTCTGCGACTAATGTCATGAACGCTTCTTCGACATTGGTTGCATCTTTTGCGGACGTTTCAAAGAAGGTAACGCCAAGTTTGTTAGCCAAATCCTAAAACATGTTTTAAATGTACTCTAATAAATGATATTTTAATGTTATTATATAGGCGATCGATGAAACTGTTGTATTTTTTTTAAAATTGATTAACGTGTATATGTTCAATTTTTACCGTTTAATAGTTTGAGATTTATATTTTGCACTATCGTTTACACCGCATGCGATGTTATATATGTTAATAAAATACGATTAATAAACTACCTTAGCGCTTTGAGTGGTGACTCTTTTGCTGTCTTTCAAATCGGTTTTATTTCCTATCAATATTTTATTAGCGTTGACTTCTCCATGATTATTGACTTCTCGAAACCAAAATTCGGTATTTAAAAACGATTGCTGAAATAAAATTATGAATTAATAATAGTAATTAAAGAATTATCTTTTTGAAATGTTATCAGTCATATTTAACGATATCAAATATAAATAAATGGTAGAAATAGATTAGCGATTAGGGTTATCATGCATTTTTTTCTAGCAGTTTGTATTATTGTAGGCTCAGCATGCATATAAATACATTCTATACTTACGTATGTTTGTCCTATTGTTTTTATGACATTTTATTATTTATAAATTCATGTAACATGATGCATATTACTCGGTTTTAAATTAAAATTGTCATCGACGATATTCAAATGCCTTTCATCTCGATATTTTTTCCTGGCTTACAATCACTTTAGAAGTGATAATCTATATTTAGAAATATTGATAATAATTTTAAGCAATCTTAAAAAATTGTCATAAAGCTATTTTTGAATTGTTAATAATCAAGCTAATTATTTCCGAGTTAAAATGTAGCAAAAATGTAAACATTTCATATAATTAAACAAATGTTTGAACGACATGTGTTGTAACTAGGATGGCCACTTCTTCTGGTTTTACTTTAAATATATTTATATATTCCAGGCTAAAATATTAAATTTTAATTGAATATGATGCGAAAAAAGTGGATAGTATTTAGTAAGTTGGCTCTCATTACGCTGCTATGTGCAGAACGATGCTGAAAATTTCATGGACTAATCGGAGTACTATAATATAGGAAAAGGTCATCAAGGCCAGCAGAAGACATTATGGCTGGTTTTAGCACTGGAGCATTGTTCCAAACAGCACTCGACAAGATCAAGATCTGGTTGTCAATGTTCTTGGAGGACATATTAACCATTTTTCTACAATTGCGTGCAAATCATATTTAGCAAAATCAATTAGTTTTCTCCTATATTTTGATGACGGCATCGTTTGTGGTTTTCCATTTTATATTTCTAACCGATGTTCATAAAATAATTTACAAGTCGATGCTAATTAGCTGGCGGTCATTGTATTTTACAGCAAAAATTACCGTCATATTTTTAAAGTATAGAATGTTAAATATAAAATTTAAACTCTTGTATTTACAAGGGCACAGATTTTGTTAAAAATTCTGTGGATACGCATGCAGTAAAGCATTTGTGGAAATGTTGAAGATTAGCCTTTTTAAAGCGTGGAGCATACATCATCATCATAGTGCAGCCACAAACAGTCCACTGCAGAACTATGGGCCTCTACAAATCCATTCACAGGAAGGGGTTACATCCGTCTGTATCGTACATTCACCTCCTCGTTCGCTCGATGTTGAAGACCCAGCGGGCATCCTGAATGAACGCATTGACGAACGCTTTCATGGCCGTCTCGATAGAGAATGTGGAAGGTTTGTAAAGACTGAGTAGTTTTCTTCGGGATACAGTGGAAAACTACTCTAAACGACCTTTTTGACTCTACTGGAAAGGGCTTTCCGGAGTGCGAAGAGTCCAGTCCCTTCTTTCCTCGCTAGGGCGTTACCAAGCTAGGGTGAAGACATAAGTGCATCTCGGATTCGCTCCTACACCAACTGATGGTGTCTCCCCGTCCATGTGCAACTTACTGGAACCGGCAAGGTTCATTATGAAGCATACATAAACAAAATTATACCAAATTGAATTTTCTAGGAAGTTATTTCTTATGGTAGCAGCTACATCAACATATACTTTGAAATTCAAAACAAATTGATGAAATCTTGAGACAAAAAGCATCGACAAAAGTTCAACAGCTGTTACTAACAATATAAATAGGAAGTTAACGTGGTGCGGTCTCAGTATTCATCTCATAGTGCTTATAGTGTGATAATGCATGTGCATATTTTTGTATTTATATTTCAGTATTCCAAATATTGACAACTGAAAATGCTTGAATACTATTATTTTTTTTTGTTATGCTAGTAGAAATGAATAATTAAATTTTGTCAATGCAAAATTATTACATTTTTGTAACACTAGAGATAAGATAATTAAGATTTTATTCCATATATAATCAATGATAGAATTATATAACGGCGAAGACATGATCTCTCAATGCAGATACAATTTTATAAAAGGTGGTAATTCTAGTTACGGGGCATTGAGTGTTTTAATTAATTCGGCAGTGCGTTTGGTGCATAAGAAGGATCGTAGAGAATCGTGTATATATATATATATAATTTACTATAATAATATCTATACTAATTCAATGTAAATTGTGTATATATGAATTTTCATAGATTCCATACATTCCGCAAGCGTATAATTTGTACAATAGAGTTTGTATCATCTAGCACCGTTTGGTTTGAATATATAAAATGTAATGAACATTTTACACCGTGAATAAAACCGGCTAAAAAGAATCATATAAATTCTGAAAAATAAAAAGGCAGCGTTTCAACATTTTTTGTATAAAATCTTAGTTTAATCACCGGAAGAAAATGGATACGTACCTCATTTGTACAATCATATACAACAACAATGCCATGTGCTCCCTTATAATAGCTTTTATACAATGATTTGAAACGCTCCTGTCCCGCAGTGTCCCAAATTTGAAGTTTAATATTCATTAAGTTGTGCGTAACCGATTTGATGATAAAATCTACTCCCAAGGAATTTTTGGTCGTTCTATCGAAGGAATGCTCGTTGAATTGGTGGAGTAAGCTTGATTTCCCTACGGATGAATCGCCAACCAACACGATCTTGAAAATATAATCACTAGAAACAGATATAATAAATAATTAGATATAAAGAAAATTATTTAAAAAAATTAATTAAACTGGCAAAATTTACTGCTATCCTATAGAAGTTAATATTTATTTTTAAAAAACCAGATGATAAGGAAATATTGTATGGTTCAACATAAAAATTATATGCCAAAAGTAAAATGATAAATAAGTTTTATCAAAAGATTAAAATGTCAGTCTTTCAACATGTTTTAAATAACTTGTAGCTCGGTTTTCTTGAACTTTTAGAATATGTATTTGTATAAATTTAAATTTTAAATTGAATTATTTTATTAAATTGCTTATATATATTTTTAACGTGTCTTAATATAAGTTTTGAGCAATTTTATTTATCATTTAGCGATATATTATGTTTACATTAAAACGTAATGCAAATCAAATCATAATGTTAAACAGAATTAATGATCGATAATATTTAAACAGGAATAATTTGCGGATTTTAATTATGTTGGATTTGAGCACCCCATTTTTGAAAATGGAACACATGATTGTACCGAATATCGTCATTATTTTAAGAGTGTTTAATGCAAAAATTTGCAGATTGACAAATAAAGAATATTTGAACTCACTAATCTCCCTTCATGATGATCTTTCATATAGAAGCGAGAGGAACTAAATTTCGGAAAATGATTTTACTATCTGACACTTCATTCGCTATCAGCTGATTGTAACCCAGTGCCAATATTGACATTTCCAGCCAGTTGTTTCAAAAGCTGAACATATATTTGAAAATAATATCTTAAATCATATATTTGCAATCGCGAATGCAAGAATTTAATAAAAATATGGAAAAAAATATATTTTAAAAAATCAAATGTGTTTATTTTAAAAAAATGCATTAAAAGGGGAAATTAAAAATAAATGTGTATTAATCATTGAAAATTGTGAAAATGGACCCGGGTGATAAGAGATTGCTTGATTACTAAAACTTGAATGCGTATGGTAGGATGCTCGCGTATTTGCGAGCGAATTCCAGTGATTCAGAAAGAGCACTTTTGTACGTTGAGCTCTATGAGCTATGAGCGTTTTTTAAATAAATAATGAGTATTAAAATTATGAAATAAAAATTTGTATTGTAAATATGATATTATAACCAAAACTATGATGATTTGAATTATGAGTGTTTTCCAGTTATCCGTGTTTGTCCTCCCCGGCAATCCCCCGGATAATCGAAAGTCTACTGTAATTTATCGTCATTATTTATCAGAGTTTAAGATTAACTAAAATTAAAAATGAGGTAATTTGTATGTAATGTGTAATGAGTTATTATCTGCAAGCTTTAGTTGTAACTTCAATCTTAGATTATGAACGATTGAAGATTCTGATTGACCATTCAATATTCCATATGAATTACATTTTTAAACGAAAGATTGGAACTGTACATGAAACTTTATTAGACTAGCGTTTAATTTCTTTGATTAGCCCTGATTATAAGATTTACTTTATTTTCTATACTATTTAGCGTCTATATCCAGGGCCTGGGATGCACATCATTCTACTTTACATACATCAACGCTGATTGACTCTGTTCGTTTTAGTAATACATAAACTAAGTTGTCTAATCATTTGGCATAGGCCCGCAATAAAATAAAGACAATAATATTTTTGATCGATCGTAAAATGTAAACTACCCATTCGATCAATCTTCCTCGGACAACTTAATTTTGTAAAGAGAGTTCATAATTGTTCTGTAGATATGTATGGGTATGGTGCTCGATCGCAAGGCGCTCATTCGTCATATCAGCGGTCCGAAAAGCAGACCGGTTGGACACAGACCTTGTGGCTACTCCGTTCTTTTTTAGAGCTTTTTGTGACATTTTCGCAGATAAATGCATACCCGGAGTCTTCTATGATCTGTATGATCACGGAAGCTTCCTCAAAGACTGACTTACATAGGTCGTTCGCGGCGAATAAGGTCGCGAACGAGTCTAAACTTCCCCCCAACCATAAAAAGTATATATTTATCTACCTTACTAATTTTTGCTATTATCGTTGCTAGTTTTTTATTAGTTTTAAATTATAAAATCTTATTTTTGTTGAACGGGTTAGTATGATCCCGAATAGCGGTACCAATAAACAGCTCGGGTCAGTGGAGGCTCTCCATGCTCCTTTATCTCAGATGTGAAATGATAGACCCATGTTTCACCCTGAATTGATGCAAAAAATCGGCTTTATTGCTGTGAAACTCTCGATTGAAACAACACCAAGACGCTGTTTTTGTTCCATTGTGAGCAAACGCGGCACCCATCTTGCGCACAGCTTTCTCATGTCAAATTTTTCAGTCAATATGCGATGTAAAGCATTTTTTGAAATGCTAACCATGTCTACTAGCTCGCGCACTTACAATCGACGGTCATCCAATATAATTTTGTGGATTTTCTTCATCATTTCTGGAGTGGTTACCTCATTTGGTCGACCATTGCGCTGTTTGTCTTAGTAGCTCGTACGTCCTCGTTTAAACTCTGCCACCCAATATCTTATTAATGAAAGAGCAGACTCCCCGAGAGTAGAATCTAGCTCAGATTTGATATGATAGTATTTTTTAAAAAATAACAACACCATCTATGTGTTAGGTCGGGTACTTTTAGGACTATCTTCGTATATTATTTTAAAATATAATAGTATTTAATATACTCTCTTTATGTCTATATTCTCATCTTTTTATTTATACTAATTTTTCAGGCCATAGATTTGTATAGAGAGTAAACAGACAGACAAACATATTCAATCGCATACATTGTAATAATATATTAATCTTTCATGTCGAAAAGTAATACATTTTTTTGTCATGGGGGTCTAAAACGGTACCTCTGTTTAACTGAACGTGCCGACCCAAGAATCAAGGATATTTATTTAGATTTTTGAAATAAAAACATTTTTTATGCTGGGCAATAAGGGGTCAAAGTATACCTCCCCTTATCGAGTTATAAGCTAGCCAATAAAAACTTTTCCGATAACATCAATCACGCGAGCGATATCCAAATCCCTCGAACTATAATTAAACCCTTAATTGCTACTGCATAAAAAAATAAATTCATATGATTAATAAAATCTGCACATATTAGGGGTATCGTAAATAAAATCAGTATTATTAAGGAAACCAAAGGCGTTAAATTCATCAGTGAATAGATTTCAATCTTAGTTTGAAAAATTTGATCAGATCAAGACGATCAGGGCTACTTTTATTGCTAAAGTCCATGGTTGATCAGATTAGTATCTTTGTAGGTCATTGTATATCAATTGTATTATACATTTACCTTATTGAAGGTAGCATGTCCTCCGAGTTATTAGAATTCGTGGTGAGAATCTTTGAATCTTTGAACTGCCTCGTCCTGGTTTCAGAACATTTTACTCATTAAAAAGTACTCAAAGTGGCGAAAAATGTTATTGGAGAGATTTGATGAATAAAATGAATGTTGTAAAAGCTTACTTTATTAGAATTGGCTTCTTAAATTTAGGTTTTTGGTTGTATATTTTAGATTTCATGACAATACGTGCATACGACATTATGAGCTTTTTTATGCATTGAAAGCTATGGCGAATTACATGGAGATTCATCGGTATTCAACCAATACCCAGATCTTTTTCTTGTCGTCTTATAAAAATCATTTTTCATCACAAGTAATAATGCGATTTAAAGATGAGGTTTTAACATTATCGTCAACGAAGAACACACTTCCAAGCGTCTTAGTTTTTGGCCTTCTGACAATTCGTATGGCAATTCATGTTCCATTACTTGACATTTTCATTCCAATATAATTAATATATAGCAATTATTTTACGTGTAAGTTTTTTGTTATGTATTCCTAATGTCACAATCGCATCAGTAAGGAGGCTTACATAGTCATATCTTGGCCACTTACCAACAAAAGAACCCTACAAAGTGCCATATTTAAAATGTACACATGATAATATATACAATGTAATATAATAGTTAAATAAACTGATATGAAATCCAAGTTCTATTCTCAGCATCTTTAGTGATTAATGCCATAAATTGGTTTAATATTTCTTCGTCTGTTCATCGAAATATGTTAGTAATATACGACTTTTTACCTTATTTATGAGTTTATAGTCAACGCATGGTCTTGTTATAAGAAAACGACGTAGATTAGAGCGAATAAGTTCAGCAGGAGTATTTCTTGGTCATTATAAAAAGGGGTTGCGACTCAAAGAAGATTTGGAATCAACGCAATAAAAAATTTAAATCCATATCGTGCTAGGAATTCGGTTTGAGTTTTCACGCTCATATATTTGTTTTATAAAATAATTATGATACATGGAGTCCAAACATATGGCGTGATTTAAAAGTGGCGACATGCGATTTGATTGCGTTTTGCGTTACCATTTCATCCCGAGTTTTCGAAGTAGTCGGTTTTACTTTCTGAAAATCATGTACAGGACAAATAGGAATGGATCGCCAACTGTTCTTGTAAAACCAGCCCAAATCCAACGCGTGGAGAATGATGTCTTCAGAAGATCGCTGCATATGACGGTGCGGGAATACTTGGAGAATTCCACCATCGCTGGGTGTAGGCATCTCGTCGAGCCGGGAAAGCATCCCATAGAAAGGTAAATGTTGCCTTGAATCATAAATTAATTAAGGTATAAAAGCTTCATGTCTAAAAGTACGAATATTGATTGAATGAACAAGGATCCTTGCGTGGATTTATGAGCTGATTGCTCACGGTGATAGGATCGTCCAATGCCAAATTCTGCAAGCACTCGATTCCAGTTTCATTTTTGTGATATGCAAAGAAGACAAAAGCAATTGTTCTTGAAACATTCAAAGAAGTGAATGATAATATTAAAAACAATTATATTGAATCTTTAAGTTTATTCAACGATTTGATATGAGCTTCATGCTTTCTCTATGTGGTTTTCATTTGCACAGTTTCCGTACATAAATCGCGTAAATTGAAGATCTGGCATATTATGTTTGGATAATATCTGGCAAAAACGTATTCTATAAAACCATTACATAGGTAATAGAATTTCCGCCATAAAATATTTAGTAACAAGTTGATCTGATATGATATTTTGTTTATGCATGTGTTATCTTATCTAACGAGGCACAAGTCGAGCACAAAGCAGCAATATATTATATATATGAATATTTTAATCATACTTGGACGGTGTATGTAGATAAAGTTGATCATCGTCATCTAGTTTTGTAATAAACTATTATTGCGCATTATTCAACAGAAAATATGTTCTTAGGTTGATTTGGTTCTCTGTAATATGTTTGGCAATATTCGGAGTTGTCTATACGCTGAAAGAGATCTGGACTGAATTCATTGGGAAGCCAACGATTGTCTCCATAGAATCGAATCAGTACCCAATCTGGAAGATACCCTTCCCGGCGATAGCCATCTGCAACGTCAATAAAATAAGCAGAAAGAAGGCACTGGAATATGCCAGATATTTGTGAGTATATTGGTAATCTAAAAATTAATATCTGTTTGTTCGTATGTAATGCGCTGCCATACCGCTCATCAGATTGCGATAAAACTTCCTTCATTTATTCCCAAGAATTGCGCGAGTAACATAGGCATAGTTTAATATATAAAAATCTTGTTTGTCCGTATTTAATGCGCTTCTATACCATTAATTTGATTACGATAAAGCTTTGTCAATTTATTATTTACATTTGCGTAAATAACATAAGCATAGTAAAAATATTGTATGGATGTTGGCGCATATTGGTCTGGTGAAATGAAGGTTGGGCTGCGGGGACCTGGAGAGAAAGGATGAGGGCGCAATACGGTGGTTAACTCGGTCTTCGCGATGAGAACGAGTGTGCATATGCCATATCCGTTATCGGATATAGGTGGTCTTTATAGAAGATTTTCTTGGGTAAAGATTTTTCTTATGGTGGCCTTCCATCCATCTTGATTCACATCAAACTCTAGCTTTCCAGAATCAACGGATTCTCTCACCGTTCGTATGCAAACTTCTATGACATTTTATGGAGAAAACATTAATTTTAGATCCCCAAAAGCAAACCTCACAGTCGACGAGTTGATGAAGAATCTAATATACTTCGGACGCAACATAGATCATGACATCGAAGGTCATGAAGACTATTTGAGATTCATGGACCTTCTTCACAGCGTGGATTCCAATGAGACGACAGGACTCTATGATATTTTATATCGCATGAGATCGGTTAGCTATTTTCGACGATATTATATTTTTTATATTCTTAACTTTTTGATAGCACTGGTGCCTTTTAGTTAACACCTTCATGCGATGAAATGCTAATACGCTGTCGTTGGATGGGTCAAATCAAAGATTGTTCGAGATTGTTCAGGATGCGTCGTACCATGGAAGGATATTGTTGTACATTCAACTATGAACAGATAATAGATAAGTAACAGATGTAATGAATGCAAATAGAGTTGTACCCTGGGTTATATCATTTCACGTTCTTGAAAAACATAGGATGAATACTTCACCTTCTTCAAGTAATACAAGAAAGAACATCATCGATGATTTGGAATAGGCAGTGGCCATAAGTAAACAAGAATCGACTCCGGTCTTGATTTGGATAGAGGAGTGTCTGTTTAAAATCATTCCCTAATTAGGGTTGAAATATTAATTTACAATTTATATCTAATGTTACAAGATGTGCTCTTACTGTGGTCATTATGGGGTGGTTTTAATCTAGGGTACATTTACTTCTTTCTAGTTATTTTAAAATCTTATGGTATGATCTTAATTTTATGATATATTTTTACATTTTAATGGTGAGATGAAAAGGGAGGAACCTTTGGTGTTACCGGCGCCCACTCCTGTTATGGGACTTTCAGTGGTTGCTAATCCATATCTGGATGATTACTTTTATACAATCCGTAGTTCAGTGGGTTTTAATGTGAGTTATTATTGTTTATTAACAGCTTTACAACAAAATAGAGTTTATTACATATTACACACTTTAACAAGACCTCAAAAATAATGGATTTGTTTCTGGTATTATTTATCAGATCCTTATATTTAGTCCAAGTGATTATCCAGATGGATCGAGTGGAAGCTTAATTGAAAGATTTGTTTCGGTAAACTCTGAAATTCTACTGAATATCCAAGCATCAACAACTCGTAGTGTTCCCGATGTCAGGAGATTTTCCATCAAACAAGTAAGTACATACAATAATATAAGATAACCAAATATTTTCATGAATCTTTAACGTTTTAACGTGTAAGATTTTGTCTTTCAGCGTGGATGTATGTTCAATGATGATTCAATGGGGACGTTTAAAGGCATTTATACGTTCAGTAATTGCATCGTCCGTTGCAAAATGAAATGCATAAAAGCATTATGCAAATGCACTCCATATTTTTTGCCAGCCAGGGATAATGGAACGCTGTTCTGTTCCTTAAGTGAAATTCCCTGTCTGAACAAATACAGAAGTATTGCTTTAATATACACTTTGAAGCACAAGAAAAATCCGAAATTTTATGCGAATATCTTTGTTTTTAGCAAAATTTCGCACAGTGCTGGCTGGGCGTGTCGATATTTCCGATGATGAAAACCTCGAGGAAGAATTTGCCGATAGCCTTGTTTGTGAAGAATGTTATCCTGATTGTTCCCACACCAGCTATAAAGTTCATGCTGCTCGTACACCGGCGGTTCAAAGCAACCTTCAATCAAACTTGTTGTAAGTATTTAAAAATCCTCCCTAGCGTGCCAATAAGCACCTACAAATAATTAAAACTACCCTATTAAGTCATTAGGGAACATTTTATCTGCAATAAGAGTGTAATAAAAGCATTTCGACTCATTTAAATCAGACATTATCAATTTGATCCTATTCTTCAACCTGGTCTAAATTTCGGAATTTAGGCAGACTTCACTCGTTCAACTTCGAATATAATGAAATATAATCATTCTATTCGCTATGTGTATGTGAAGAACAATTACTTTTTACTCAGTCATTTAACTCTTTGAGTAGTGAGCTAATTTTAAATTATTATAAACTTAGATGCTATATTTGTATGTCCACCACTTATCACCCGTCAAATCCATTTATCTGTCAAGAGCGTCGCAGCGTGTATGAAGCTTGTATATAAATAAATAAACAATGTCGATAGCACACAATATTCGATAATTTCTTCAAGTAAACATAAACAATACGCTTGAAATCGATTCATTATATTAATACAATTATGTTTTAAATATTAAAAAAAAATAGTTCTATAGAGTATCCAATGATGAGATATCAAAGTCATATGACTGGAATAACAGGAACAAATAGGCACGTGACCAATTAGAATATTATCTGAAGGGACTGTATTTGATAATCATAATTTTTTGTAGCATTTTGTCAAAATATAAAAAGTCTCTTAGTTTTATCTATTTATTATAGAAGTCTCTCAACATATTTTATGATAATCATGTATCGCTTAGTGCTAACACCACAATATCTTCAATTTTTAATGGTGATTCGTTCGAATTTCAGGCATGGTATTAATATCACAAATCACAGTATAATTCATGTCTTTCACGGTGATGTGGATTCCGATCTTTACAAAATGGACGTTATCTTCTACTGGTACGAAATAGTCAGTGAGTATTATTAAATCTATAAAAATAATCTTGGTACCGCTTGTGATGGGTGATTAATCGAAATTAATATTTTCAGGTAACTTCGGTGGAATTTGTGGACTATATGTGGGATTTTCACTCATCAGCGTTGTAGAATTTGTTTATTATTTTACAATAAGGTTTTTCGTCATTTTGAAACAAAACGGTTTTAAATTTTTCGGGTAGTGGCATTTAAATATGTTGCTTCAAAAATTATACTTTACAACTTTGTCTATTTTCAATCATCCATAATTTTATATCTCAGATGACAATCGGTGTTGCGCAACATATAATCCGCCCATTGCCCATTTCAAATCCTTCAGTTTCTAAACAAAGTGGCATTATTTTTAAGGATTTACATTAATAATTGCATCTTATTCTTTTTAGAATACTGCTATTCAACCTACGATCCTTATTCATTGGAATAATCATAGTATTTTAATGTCAAATCAAACCTTTTTTTATTTGAAGTCAAAACTTTTTTATTTCAAATTAAACCATTCTCATTTCAAGTTAAACTGTCAGATGTCAGATGAAATGGTTTATGTTCCAAATTAAGCGATGTATTTTTTAAGCACAAGCAGAAGAAAAATGACAGACAGCTTTGTTTCATTTCAGCTGACATCTGACATTTTAACTTGAAATTAAAAGGGTTTAATTTGAAATGAAAAAGTTTAACTTGAAATGAAAAAGGTTTAACTTGGCGTTGAAATACTGTATTTTATCCTCAGTGTTCTCATTAATAAAGCAACTTCCTCATCATCACATTTATAATAAGTATACTACTACTTCTTTATGAGCTGCCATATCCATCAAAGGCGATATCCATGGGAGATTTTCTAAGAAAATATTTTTTATGTGGTTTTTCCATTTGCCTTCTACACGTTGTAATGTTAGGAAAGGACCCAAATCATCAACTGTTTTTAAAATCTTTAAAATTTCATTGTTAATGCAAATCCAATAATTTATAGGCGGCCTGAATGACTTTATTAATTGCTAAAATATTTATTTTTCATTTCCAAGAAACCAAGGTAATTCTGTATCGAGATGATCAATGGAAAAGATCATTCTTTTTGATCTCCCAATTTTTTTCCCCATACAATAAACGTATGTATTTATAATGGAAATATCGATTTGCAGCGCTCGTTATAACCGAGATTGGTTGTATTTATGTGAATCTTCTTTGAAATTTATAACACAGGTCACACAATTGAATAATTGTCACATATTGGTTTGCATGCACCACGCATTTAATGGATTGAAAGCCTTTCAAAGGTAAACTGTCACATTTTTTTATATTATAGATTTAATTACAAGTTATTATATATTGACCCTTTTATATGTGCCCATTGATTTTTACCTTGTTTTAAATGCGACAGAGGGTTAACGAACTTTAAATTTTGTCATTGAAAGATAGGAGTTATAAATGGGAAATAACTTTTCATTGTCAAGGCAATTACTCAATTTGAAAATGGGTTTTTGTTAATGAAATAAAAACGAAGACGAAAACAACTCGTTAGCTATTAGAACATAATGAAGGACAGTCATTATTTAAGTGAAAATGATTGTATGGCAGAGGTTATTAAATTTTGCACCAATTCAAATGTTTTTGTCTAATAATTCATGCCTATGGAGTGTTAATTTTTTTTCTTCATTATTATGAATACAAATGTGTGCAATAGATTTAAAAAATACACGAAAAACATCAATTATGAACATATTTTATTTTAGTATTAAATTTGTTATTTTTCGTGGTGGTGGTTTAAAAGATGAGGCGCTTGAAATGTTGAAGAACTTTGAAGACATTAGCTGGGGGCGACAAATTTGTTTGCTTGGCATTATCTTAATTTGGTCGAAAATTACGGATATTTATCTCATCTTCATGTCCGGCGAAATTATAAATATGTGAGATACTTTCGTCTATGGCCAGTCGAACGAGCGTCTTGGAGCCGGCGCCATGTCACAGTTGGCAGCACTGATGACGTTGCTCACACTGACGGTGTTGGTAGCACCTCAAATTCACGCCGTGCGTTCCGTATTCGACCTCAGCGTTCAAAAAGCCCCCCGTTGTAAGTTAAACATTATTAAGGTGAATCTAAAAAAATTCAAAAGCCCGCTTGCAATAAGGATAAATGATGACACTTCTTGTATACCTATTCCTACCATGACGGGTCAAATTGACCGCTCCTTTAAAAAAGTATTGTTTTTATAGTTAAACGAAAATAATAGTCAATTTGTTCAGTTATAAATTGGAAAAGGGGATTAAAAATAAACAGTGCTTATGTCAGATGAAATGAAACAAAGCACAGGGATGTCAAGTTGGCATCCCTGTGCTTTGCAATTTCCGCATCTAACTGTCACTTTATTCATCTTAACATTTTCTTGAGTACTTAATCTCTCATTCTGTCTCTTTGTCATTTTTCTTCTCCTTTACATTTACATCAATACACTCAAACATTTTTTGTGCGATTTCGAAGTTATGCGGTTTTTTTAAAGCAATTTTTTTTTTAATTTCATAAAGAGTACGTATCGAGATATTGTTGATAAAATAGGAAATAAATCATCAACACTAATGTAAATCATATTGTATCTGCTATCGCTGAATTACGACCACGCCCTTTATTCCGGTTTAGATTTTTGAAAAAAAAAAATCTCGTTTTTTTTGTATTTTTCCAATGTTTTGACTTTTAAAAATACATTCTCCAAAGGAATTTCCAAAATACCAACTACTTACCGAGTTATAGCCATTTTTGTGATGCGGCATCTTGGCTGGTTCTACCATAATGAAATATTTTAACGCGTTTTTCTGGAAACTACTTTTTTCATCATATCTCAAGCTTTAATCAATTAATTAGCTTCAAACTGGGTACGAATCTTTTCTATATAACTCTCTTATTCTTACCAGATTTATGTTAAAAATTATTTTTTAGCTATTTAAAAAAAAAAAAATAATTAATTAATATTGGTCCGTCGTGTCTACATTAAATCAAATTTTGTACTATATACATATAAAATCTATTCATTTCTGGTGTAACCTTGGCACTTTTTTCTATTTCTATTGAGTAATGCATGAAACTTAATAGAAACACTTTTTGTGGTAGTATTTTTGTGTAGTTTTGTTGGCAGTTAACCACTTGTGTCTTGTTACGTTCCTTCCGCACCCGTCAATGATTCCATTGGTGTCAGAACAACAAAATCTCCAAGTGGAATTGAATAGTCTCTTCCCGCATCCTTTCCTAAATACCTTCTGCTTCTGTGTAGGTTCTTAGGTTTAGATGAGGTGAACCGAACTGAAATTGACCGGTCGTCGTAGGTAATACAAGCTATATATACTTCTGGAAAGGGGGGGGGGAATAATAAAACTAGAAATAAATATCGAAAAAGGATTTTACATCGATGTGATAACCTTTAAATACGTAAAGTTGTACAAAAGAGACATTTTATGCAATTAATGTTGTGTAAAAGGGGAATAACTCAATCTAAGACCCACATTCCTTATGAATATCATTCCCTGCCACTCATTTAATATGGAAAAAGGTAGTCTTTTCTTTGCAAATACTATGCTATATATTGTGCTTTAAACGTCCATCTTTCTGTTAGAATGTAATTTTTTAAAGTTTAAATATATTTTTTTCAATATGAGACTCAAACTAGTAGAAATGTTTCCCCCCTATTTTGTACCCTATTTTGCTGTATTTTGTACCCTATTTTGTACCTATATATCAAGCTTAATTTTGATTATGGAGCCATCTTTTTTTGACAACTGTTGCACAAGATACACATTCCTTTTGTAAAGTTCCACTTCATAGAGAAGCCTTTTTCTCTCCTCAATATTTCCATGTATTGTGTGCTTGTATATCTTATTTAAATCATGCTGAGATTTAAAAAAATGAGCTAATCATACAAAGAGTTTTGTCGATTTTGTTTTAGCAGCTACAGTATTTTTACGCTAAGTTAAACTTTTTTCAACTCAAACTTTTTAAATTCAAGTTAAACTGTCAAATACGACATTGTTATTATTTTTGAATTTATTTATATTTACATTGACGATGCTATAGCATTCTTATCGCATCCTTTTCATTGAAAATTATTGCAACTGATGTCAATATCTTATGTATCGATGATGATATTTGTGTGACATCCATTATATCATTTTGGAGACAAGAGATTCAAATCAATATTTGTATTGTTGTTTTAAATATGATTTTAATTTGTTAATGAAGTAAATATACCATTGATCGGTATTGGTATAAGATGCAATGGATGCCCTCAGCGATCCTGCGAAGATGATCCTGCAGTCATATATGGCTATTGTTGTGGATGTGCCAAATTTTTAGGTATGCTTTTATAAATTATTATTTCTCGCAATCAGATTCCTGCTCTATTCTTAAATCTTTTCGCAGACAATTTGCCAGTATTGTGCCCTAAAGGATTGGACTGCCCTTTGAATGGAGCTGGACTGTGCCATGACTATGAATACATGATGAGATGCTGTTGCTGATGTATTCAATGTTTAATTTAATGCCACTTATTGTTTTATATTTAATTTAAATTTAAAAAAATCGTAATAAATAATTGTTAAATAATGGTGGAAAATCAGATTTATTTCGACTCAAAAAGCATAGCTCGTTTGCAAATCGATCGGAAAAATTACGCTCCATCGATCATGCATAACTTCAGCGAATGAATAGATACGAAAAAAGCTACAAATGCGTTTTTTTAGATCCTTTCTGTTACGTGACGAAAGAAACGTGCTTGTTGAGAGCAATGCATTATAGCTATTGTACATGAATAGCCTGGCAAAAAATATACTATGTGTTTTCATTCAGATTGATCTCTTGAATACTTAATGATACTACAAATATTTCTTATTTTATTTAGATTTATGTCATCATTGTTGTTTTTGCTCAATGCATATGAGAGCGTGAAGGACAATTTAAAAAAAGGGCAATTCTACGTTCGAAACATGTCGGATTTGCACGCAAATTAATATTTTTTTTACATAATTATCACGTAGCTGCTTTTATTATATTTTTAAAAAAATACATTTTTTACCCTGATAAACTTTCAAGGTATCGCCTCTTTATATATACCCTTGTACGTGATCAAGTTTTAATAAAAATAATCAAAGTTTGAATTAGCATATCGTAAACATAATGAGGGAGGTCCATGAATAAAATGCTTCAACATTGAGTCACAGTGTGGAAAATACTGTCGTTTTTGCATTTAGGTATGCAATTTAAATATAAACTGGATGCATGGCAATGTGAGGGAATGTATAAAATGGACCAAAAAGTAATCGATCATTTGCTAAACTCAATAGAACTTAAATCTAAGGGTGGATGAGGTAAAATGTACCGATATTTTTATTGAATAAATTATTTGAAAATAATTTTAATAACTCTATTGGACCGGAAATCGTGAGACAACAAAATAAAGACTAGAAAACATCTAGTCAACTTGCTTAAAAAGTAAGTTTTTAAAAAATGATTGATTTCTTTCGGGATAACATAATATAAGAAAAAATACACTTTTTCCAAATCCTCACATTGGATTTCGCAATAAGCACTCGACAATCGATCATATTCAAATAATCACAAATGTGATTATAAAGGCTCTGGTGTAGAAGAAAACATGTTTAATCTGCTTGGACGTGACCCAAGCGCTTGATAAAGTATGACGTATACGTACAACGTATAAATACGATAGATAGTTAAGGAATTGTTCTGTGTAGCATAAAATCATATGAGCCTTTCAAATGAAATTTAACTGCTCATGTGTGACTTTAATAGCAATATAGTCATTTTTGATGACTCGAACATCCTTTAAAGCTCATCGGCCGATATTGTAAACGACAGCATTAATTAACTAAACCACAAAGGGTTCATTACAAATCGGTTAGAAAATATCAATGGGTAGATATGCTGGTGAAAGAAATGTATTTATCTAGTATTACTAATTGTATCGATGTTAATGTTGAAGAAGCATCATATAGAATATGTAGCCCTGCCCTCAAACAAATGTATTTTGCGACCCAATACGCACTAAGCATTCAGTTTTCGCCAACACGCCTCGCATGGAATGGGTTAATGCAAGGTTCCCAGCCAAGAATTAATCGCTGTATTTTTTTCTTAAATTCATAATTAATAACAACCATTTTTCAATAAATCTCAAATACATCATTATATGTAAATCTTTAATCAGATACTGCCATTCCGGAATTTGTATGAACTGCATCAACACATTTAGTACAGGGCTATATAGTTTTTGTTTGCGAAGGGAGGAATCTTCAAAAGACACCACCGTTCTGGTAGTAGTGTGGGATTTTTACCCACTAAGCCTCCATCCTCTTCGGCTACCACCCGGCTACGAATTAAGTATTGCGCAAGAGTGGCAGCGATCTGTCCCTCATGGGCCCTCCATTTGTCTCTTTCTGATTATGTTATTCTACTGCTAAAGTTCGTCGTCTTGTATGTTCAGCATCCTCTTTCCGCCGCATAGCGCACGTCGTGTATTTGCACCACGCATTCCATGCCCTAGCATCCGTTAACATTGTTGCATGTTGCTAGGGGAGAGCGTGATGATTCCCAGCTCCTCCTGTTGGATGTCCCTTTCGGTGCTCCATGCTGGGCAGACAAATGTCGTGTGTGGAGCATCGTTGTACTCCGCTTCGCATTGGTGGCACTCCGGGCCGGTCTCTTTGCCTATTTTGTGTAGATGGCTACCAAAAATAACCGTGCCCGATGAGGACCCAGGTCAAGTGGTAGCACAATTGATCGTGCTTTCTGGCTACCCAGGTTCTCAGATTTGGTATTACCTTGTGCGTCCACCGATCTTTAGCGGAGTTGTCCCATTGGGACTGCCACGCCGACACGGAGCAGGTCGATTGGCGGTATGGCAGTCAGTGCCAGGACGGCGTCTTCTAAGACTGTGCGATATGCAGCAGCCACTCTGATTGCGCTCCTTCTCTAGACTTCTCAGGACACTGCATCGTTGTAGAGTCGCCTCCTGTTTGTTTTTGGGGCTCCAATGTTGGCATCAACCTGGCCAGATTCTCCGCGATGCTGGCCGCCTTCGCTGCCCTTCTCCGTGTGGGTAACGAATCGGAGCTTGTCATCAATCTCCACCCCCAAAAACCGAATGGATCTTGAGTATTTAATCTCGGAACCCCCAATCCTGAGTGGTGGGGGCGTAAGCTTCCTGCGTCGTGTGAAAAAGAGGGCCTCCGTTTTTTGGACAGTGAGCTCCAGACCAGCTCCTGCCAACCACTTCTTGGCCTTTCTTAGCGCGTCCTCGCAGGTCGTTCGCAGGATCTCTACCATTCTGGTGAGGTATGGTGGAGTGTCAATTTCATTCAAGGCCCTGAAGATCAGATGCCATCTTGCCGAGTTGAAGGCATTCTTGTCGTCTAGCGCAAACATTATCGTGTGTCTACAGGCATTTATGCTGCTACACCACGCCTGTTTCACCGTGTCTATAACTTGGGTGATGCTATACCTTATTTATGTTAAATCTAGAGTACATAGTACTGCTTATCTTAATAGTATTTTTAAATATTTACCAAAAGATTAGTAAAATCCCGCAGTAATCCGACCCCAGTCTTATCCGGCGCTCCCTTGATTGTGGGTCAAGCAAGAGGCAAATTTTCAATAAAACTAAATATCCAGAGATAGAGAAAACTTTGCTATGTGTGATTTCTTCAGGAAACAAACAGGTACACACATATTTCTGGATCCATATAGGCCTATAGAAGCATAGTTGTTTTATAAGGAGGTAACAAAAAAGAAGACTTTGTAGCTAGCAAGGGATAGTTAAAACGTTTCAAAAATCGTCATGGAATACGTTTGATGACGGTAACTGGTTTTTATTTTTTATAACTGCTATGACCATTATGTTTATGACATTAATTCTGTAATATGAAAACTTGTGCTGTCTATGTACATCTTATCATTTTCATATTTTTTCGGATTGTAAATACTCCTTTCCAAAAAGTTCCTGATTACAATGAGTCGCGGGTAGTACTCTAATAATAAGTAAGAAGCATCGTAATAATTAAAAATATTTCACTTTCAAACGTATTTTTGAATGAATTTGCACAGAGATAAATCAGTTAAATAATTGTCGAGCATAAAATAATAAAACCTTTAACAAAAATGATGCTTAATATAGAAACATATTGCATCATTTATATCTTGTTAGTGCAAGTTGTTTCACATGCGGATTTCTGAAATCCCAAGGGGTCCCATTCGCTTTCTATGTTCACGTATAAATCTGGAAAAACTAGTCACGATTGACACTTTTAATTAAACCCATACGAAGTCGTTATCATTAAAACACCAGAAAACATTCCAATTATCTTAATATAATTGAATGGAAAAATGTATCCTTATAAGTGGCTTTCTCTTAATTTCACGAACTATCTAATGTACCCAGATCATATAAGGCGATTTGTCATGTTTGATACATATGATATGGATTGTCTCAGTTCTTCTTAAATCTTTTAAAAAATTGTATATCAGTATCACTAGACGAATCGAGCGATTGATTCACAACAGCTTCTAATTTAATTACCATTATATGATGGCGTACAAGCTAGACAAAACATATCTTTTTCTATTTTCTGCTCCAGAAGAACATAAGCTCCATTTTTAAGCCTGTATTTACAGCTGTAACAGTCAAAACATTAAGCGTAATAACTTCACCAATAGAAGGATAACTTTGACTGATGCAGATTTGGTATTGATTGGCCGATAAGCCAAATATTGGTTTTATTTTTAATTAATAAACTCTCAAGAGCTAAATTTGCCATCGCCCTTTCTCACATTACGCCGTATGTGATTTTACTGTGACGATGATGGTATGATTATTAATTAGGAAGATTAACGGATATAAAAATCATAATATTTACGCCAAAAAATTATATTAAGGTTTATAAGCGCCGATTAATTTATTTATAATTCAGTCTATGACAAAAACAAAATAATTTGCTTTTTTCCCTTTTAATTCCATTCACCAGTAAAATGCTTTTTTTTAATTTTTATTATAATTTATATAAATTAATCATAATATTGAATACAAGATAAAATGATTATGCGCCAATGAAATATTTATGAAGAAAAAACAAAGACAATGGTCGATTTTTAAGCAGCGTGGTTCATTAATTTACTGAGAAAAATAAGCATATCCGGTGTCACTTCATCCGGTGGCACGCAGTTTTTAAAATATGCGATGGTTGGTCGACACGCCGCGGAAAA
Source organism: Stenopsyche tienmushanensis (assembly GCA_008973525.1). NCBI lineage: Eukaryota > Metazoa > Arthropoda > Insecta > Trichoptera > Stenopsychidae > Stenopsyche > Stenopsyche tienmushanensis. Next base: position 854,383 of record WACJ01000043.1, read on the forward strand.
TCGAGCATGTCATTAGGGGTGCTGCGAGCTGTCGGCGTCGATTTCCCCTGCATAGGATCAGTCGCGCTGAAGCGCTCGATGTGCGTTGTTGTGTGTGTGCGCTCTCTCACTAGATTCACTGGTTTCAACTGTCACATGAAAATACATTTAGGCTGTGTTTAAAATATATATTGCATCGACAAAAAGCTGCAATGACTTCGTAGACGTCGTTCATGATCTCCAATCTACGCTTAAAAACAAAATGAATGTAAGTTTGACGTCCGACCTGTCAAAAATATTGATGTTTTCGTGTGCGTTTCGGGGTTGCCATGATGAAATTTTGGATTTAAAAATAAGTCCCCCTACTTATTCTCCAGTAAGAGTCTTACTAGCAATAATATGATATTTTTAAATAAATATAACAATATTGAATGTCACTCTAATTCAAATAATTTTAAAATAAAGAACAATGTCGATTGTTATTTTATAATCTAGATATAACCACTAAATCTACCTACTGCACAATGCTGACAAGTCATACATTTTAATCGGATTCAAATAAATGAATAATCGCTTATGCATATATGTATTTATAAAGGCGCATTTAAATGCCGCCCAAAAATATAATCGTGTATCAAACACAAATTCTTCTGAACCTTTGAATGTTAATGAGATAGGATGCAAATTATTACACATTTAAATTCAAGCGACATTTAAATGTGAAATAATGCACTGAATATGTCACATAATGTGCACTATCCCGATTTTAATTTATCGTCCGTTTGTACAGTATTTTTAAAAATAAAATACTGTATTGCCGCATGTTCTGTGCGATACGCAATATATTTTTTGATTGGCATTTATTTAAAAAATTCAATTCAATGCCCATGATTTTTTAATTTTTTTAAACCTTGGCATTATGTTCAATCTTCTTATGATAGCACTGTGTTGATAGATTCTTGCGAAGAATATTTATTTATATTGTATGTTGATAAAATTCTAGATATATGGTCGTTTATCTTTTTTTAGCCTGTAAAAGTTTAACTCTAAATAACAAAACCCAATATTAACCGTCCTTATCTGGATGCATTCCTAAGCACTCCCGTCGATGAATTAACACACTTTAGTCGGGCGCATGCTGTTGTAGCCGGTGAAATTGGACGATTTTTAAGTGGAATTTACAAATTATGCATTATATATTATACATACATTATTGGTTGCTATTATTAAAACAATAGGGGAACAATTACATTATATCAATATCTTATTTTTGAGCCCCCATTTTTAAGAAAAAATATTTTTCAATTATTATTATAGTTGCATAGATATTTGCATTTACAGGAAACTAAACGTCCTCATCAGAATCAGAATCTAATACGAGGTGGAATTTGTTGGATGTGGAAAAAACTATAGTATTTTTTACAATTTTTATTGATTGCTTACAACACACAAGAAACATTATCTTTACTTCCATCAACTAATGCTAATATTTCCACTTCAACGTCTAGTTCATGCATATACGAGGGTCTGACAGACATTCAGACATGAGAAAGCTGTGCGCAAGATGGGTGTCGTGTTTGCTCACAATGAAATAAAAATAGCATCGTTTCAATGGAGTACTTGGCCGACTTTCCGCATCAATTCTAAACCATGAATGAAACATAGGCCCATCACTTCACACAAAGTATTTGTACATATCATAGAAGGCCCCGGGTATGCATTTATCCCCGAAAGTGCCACAAAAAGCCCTAAAAGAGGACATGTGTCCAACCGGTCCACTTTTCAAACCGCTGACTTCGTACCCGAATATGTCTACAGAGCGATTACGAATTCTTATTACAAAAGTCGACAACATGTCGCGAAATGGATCAAGTTGTTCAAAGAAGGCCGTACTGATACTCACGACGATGCCAGGAGTGGGAGACCATCAGTGATTTCTGACGAACTTGTACAAAAAATTGAAGAACACAAAGATTTTCCTGACATTTCTTGAAGTCTCATTGACATTATTATGTCAGAAAAACTTTGTAACAAGAAGTTGTGTGCAAAATAGGTGGCCAGAATGTCCACATCGGAACACCCTTAAAGTCTATGATTCTGGCATACAAAAGCTGGTGCCCCGACTACATAAATATCTCAATCTCGACAAAAATTGCATTAAAAAGTAGTTTAATATGTTTTATGAAGTATCCTATGAATTTCAATTAAACACAAGCGCTTTTCGATAGTCTCATTAAAATTACTGTTGCCAGTATTCTCGAACTTCGTTTATTCGCAATTTTCCACAGTTTAATAGCTTTGTACAAATTATTACGAAGCAAAATGAAGTCAGTCTTAAAAATTAATTCTAACACATCATCTCCCTTATTATTTCTAGAAGACAGATTGAATACTATAAAAGATCTTATAAATATTACTATCTAAGCACTGAGGAGAATAAAATGATCACCTGATTTAATCGTTTGAGTACAAAGTAGCGTTATATTTTTGCAAGAATTTTCACTAAAATCCTAATTATCCTATTTATCCTAATTATGGCACTCTATGTGATAATTTTGATAGTAACTATCCCTGTGAAGAAGTCCTAATATACTACGTTAAATCAATATGATATATAATACTAATTATCATTACAATACTAATAATAAAAAAATATTGTAGGAACGTTGTAAGTGCGATGTAATTGTAGTCGCGAAGAAATGTAGTACTGTATGCCCCGACTATAGTGTGTTAATAGATATTTTTTTAAGACTTACACCCATTATAGATGAATAGCCCTACACTACAAAGAGGTATTGAAATTCTTTCCAAGTCGCCCATAATGGACTCTATTTCATCCAATGAACATGTACTTTAAAATGGGACAGCTGGAACAATAAAACGTTGGATTTATGCTCTTTGTTGTCAAACGCAATTTGAAGAAGCGATTAACCACGAGCATTTAAACGGCTAGATGATATCATTCGAAAATATAGGTCGACACTATAGTTATTGATTAGCAGCATAAGAAACGCCAAGAAAGCCCGCAAAGAAAGGTTCGGGCAATCGATATTGAGCAGGACGGCCTGTTGGGAATACACGTGGCTGTGACGCCATTTCGAATGTCGGAAGGGTTAAAAACATACGGAATTAAATGACGAATCGATCTTAAATTCGTGATCATACAGCGATCATCGGATGATTGCATTAGTAAGCGATAGACTCATTATTGTATCATTTTTGATGCAATTCGATGATGCATTGTCATTAAAAAAAGGGATCTATCTTATCCTGGACCATGCTCTGTTGCGTTATTTATCGAATGTTTATTTGACTTATCTCACAGATAATAGTTTAATACAACTATATTTGGAACGTTGACGATCTCCACAAGGGATCTTTCTAGGGATAATAAAATATCTGGTGGTTTTTATCATTGCGTTCCATACACAAGGAAGAGATAAAATAAGGATAAGATTATTTAAATACGATTTCTTACATAGAGAACGAACGGCAAAACCATAGACAGCACTAACAGTATTTAGTCACTACCTGTAATCATCACAGTATTTACTTTTCCAGGTCCAGCAAATCAGGCTAAACATGGATCGAGACGATCGACCGGAGTAATCTTTAGCCTGTGTTGACTCAATGATGATGATGATTCATATATTAACCCTTTTAATGTCGGATAATGAATATAGCGCCTTACTTATTTGCATCTCAAGAAATACCGTCGTACGAGGCGTATTGGAATAAACTTAACTTAACGTAAAACAGGTTCAAAGATAATAAAAATGCTTTATACTGCGTGTTTGATTTCAAACTACAGCAGATCTGCGGTAATCCGGCCTCAGTCTAATCCAGTACCCCTGTAATCCGACATCCCAATGCATATATAGTACATATATACAAAAAAGAACCGCGAAAACCTTCAAAAGTTCATCTCCACTATTGATTTTGGGCCAGATAAAAGGCAAACTTTCAAGAAAGCTAAACATCCAAGTGTGGAGGAAGCTTTGTATATGTTGTTTCTTCGAGAAAGAAACAGACATGCATTTATCTCTGGGCCCATATCGGTCATGAAAGCATTTTTTTTACAACGAGATAATAAAAAGAAGACTTTGTAGCTAGCAAGGGATAGTTAAAACGCTTCATAAATCATCATGGAATATGTTTGATGACAGTAACAGGTTTTTTATTTTTTATAACTGCTATGACTATTGTATTGTCTTTCAAGTTTCGTTTGCAAGTAATCCTTTAAAAAAAAAAAAAATCCGGACTACAAGGAATCGGGGGGCAGTACTCTATAGTCCGACAAATTAGTCAATCCGACATCGCCTTGCAAAACGTTTGTCAGATTACCGCGTGTCTACTATCTAGCACTTGGCTTGATCTTTTTACGCTTAGGTACATTTTTTTCGTTCGACACTGAAAGGGTTAACACATTCGCATTATCCGGGAGAAATTTAATCCTATTAAAATCGAAATGGCCGAGTTGCGTGTTCTTGAATCTATTGTTGTTATTACTCGATCGCATTTACCTTCAATATCGAAACCATTAACCGTGACTGCATCTTGTGCAGTCATTCTGCAATAGTGCATCCAAATAACAAAACAAGACACTGATAAATATGATTACACAATTCGATGAGAGTATTCATTATGGCATAGAAAAGTTCATGCAAAACGTTTTGAAAACCCGTAGATGCCTAATAGTCAACAATCTATACATATATAAACATAATCGTGCAGCCACACGCAATCCACTGCAGGACTAGGGTCTATTCAATATCTATTAGTGTGAAATCTGTATGGCCCTCGAGTTTCATTTGTAAATGCTCACCCAGCGGGCCACTTGGGTGAGCGTATCGAAGAGCACTTTAGCGGCAAGAAATTCGGGTGATTTTAACGCTTTGGCGGACACGTCTGCATTATGCAGTCATTTTTCATGCAAGAAAGACTCAGCAGCTTACCTTGAAAGGCAGTTTAAACTACCCAAGATGATCAAGTTGTCTGGAGTTCATGTACTCCAATTCCTTAGCAGGATGAAGGCCTTCATGTTTCTCAATCATAAAATAGTGTCCTCGACTTAAATACCTATCAAATTTAATGTATGTCTGTCTGTTCGCAATACAATCCTACGTCATTTGACAGATCTACTATATTCTACACATTTGCTCTTTAGAAGAATGCTGTTTGCTGCTAAATGACGCTAACAATCCTTAGCATTCAATATGATGATTGTACAAAAAAAAGCATCGATTTTGTCCCACAAATTAGCTGCATCGTATATATTGCGTTTTTGCTTTAAAAACTAATGCCAATCTATTGAAACTGGGTCATCATTGAGACCAATGCAAAATACTCCGATCTACTTCCACAAATGCAATGTTGCACATGAAACTCTAGACGCATAAGGATGATTGATGTGTTTCTTTATTTTGGATCGTGTTTTGTTTAGGTTCGATATTAGTGCCAATGAAACATCAATAGTCTAAATTTGAAGAGTTTAATGGCTTCGCTTGTAAATAGACGTGATCTAGAGTTTATCGTTTCACATGGGCAATCATGCCGATCATTTCGTATTCGATCTGTGTCATGGCAGGGCAAATCGGGTTTCCTTATTGTTTTCTACTGCAATTATGGTTTTTAACAAAATATTATACGACGTAATACATCCGAATTCCCAATACTTGAAGACTGTGCTATCATTAGATTTTATATTATAAATATATTTGGAGATAATCAGGATCAAATTTTGTCTTCTCGGATGATGGAATGGAGGCTAGGTTTGGGGCGCAAAACGCAGAATACCGACCCGGTCGAGAGTTGCACATTATTTTTATTTTACTTGATCATTCTACTTTACATGAATCAACACTGATTGACTTTGTCCGTTTTTATAATATATGCTAAGTTGTCTAATTCCTCTTTTTTCGTTATCGCTTAAGCATTGGGCCAATCCCAGTCGACATACGCCCGCAATAAAATTAAGATAAAAATATTTTCGACCGATTGTAAAATTTAAACAACTCACCCGATCAGTCTTCTGCGCTTGTTGCATCACCCCCGTGAATGCAGTGTCCGATTGTGAGGGGCTCATTCGTCGTGTCAGCGGTCCAAAAAGCGGACCGGTTGGACACACACAGATATTGTAGTCACTTCGTCCTCTTTTTAGGGTTTTTTGCGACATTTTTGGTGATAAATACGTACCCAGGACCTTCTATAATTTGTACGATTACGGAATTTATTTTATCTAGTTTTAATTTACAATATGTATATTAACTAGATTTTTTAAATTTTAAGTTATAAAATCAAGCGCGAGGGTAAGAATGAGCATGTCCTCGCAGACATGGATATTATATTCAGGTTTTGCAGCTTGCTTTGCTTTTTTGTTGAGCCTGCTGACATGCTCCCGAATAGCAGAACCAATAAACGGTCAGTGGAGGGTTCCCATGTTCCTTTGTCTCGGATGTGAAGTGGTGAACCCATGTTTTATCCCAAGCCCAGCTTTATCACTGTGAAATATCGCTAAACACTCGATTGGAATATCATCACGACGCTGTTTTTGTTCCATTGTGAGCAAACGCGGCACCCATCTTGCGCACAGCTTTCTCATGTCCAAATTTTCATTCAATATGCGATGTACAGCAATTTTTGAAAGGCTTATCATGTCTTTTAGCTCGCGCACTTACAGTCGACGGCCATCCAATATTTTCTTTATCATTTCTGATGTGGTTACCTCATTAGGTCGACTACTGCGCTCCTCCGACTAAGGCCTCGTTTAAACTTTGCCACTCAACATCTTACTGCTGTAAACGAAGGAGCAGACTCCCTGAGAGTGGACAGTGGCTTTCATATTCAACAAACCCATCTTGATTTGGAAGCCAATGCTTGAATAAAAAATAGTAATCTATGAATCATTTGAAGACGAGTCTTAAACAGGAATTGATGTGCAATCCATACGCGCACGTATATTTGGCATACAATACGTTCATCACAAGATTCAAAGCTATCATACATGTCGAAGACCCATGTAATATTGGATAAAATTCCAGGATTTAGTGAATATAAAGTCAAAGCTATGGCGTTTTGAATATGGCGTCATATTTCTTAAGTACTTTGTTGTATTCAGTTTCAATCAGAATATTCCATTTTTTTCATATTTATCAACAATTCATTCATATTGTTTGTAAATCCGCTTGCCCCTTTGTATTCTTAATCTTAGATTCCGGTTTTGGAAATACTGGTTCCACAATCCCCAGTTGCATTAAGATGTGTCAACAGTTCTGCAGCATCCCTCAATGTGCTTTAGCGTGATTAGTTATTTATCTGATAATATAGATAATTTCACTATTCACTTATAGATCATCATCTAATAATCCTTATATCAACCATATGTGGAAGGCAATGGGAAATGACTACAATAAATTCTCTAGAAGTCTCCTAAGGAGATCGCTTGCATTGGATAACAGATATGGTATCCTAAGAAGAAGTTGTTGATCGATTTTCGTTTTTCATTTGTATGATAGGACCATTGAAAAGTTTGAGAATCATCGGTCTCTTGAGATATTCGATAACAATCTAAAATAAAAGTAAGAACAGTTTCCGTTACTCGAGTACATTTTTCGCGTTATAATGCGACCACCTTTCGTTTTATTCGTGTTTCACGTTAATTAGCAACACTTTCGTTTTCTTTCATGACTGCTCGATTGTATTATTTTATTTTTTTGAAAAGCTATCGAGCATGATGCTCCTCAACACAATGATTACATCATTTCAATGTATTAATTAATATTTCTTTGTGCTACAGCGATGGCTACTCCTTTGATGTGCTCTTTTTGTGTGACCGAGTGTCATAAAATGCTTGAAAATTCATCATCAGTCCGATAGATCCAATGCAGCACATCGTTCTTATTTTGAATGCTAAAAAACAAATACAATGTTTAAATAAGCCGACAATAAGCTATCAAAACCATACATGATTGAAACAAAATATCCAAGGAGATCAAGAGATCTGTAGCATACAGTTGGAAGAATCTGATGGTGCTAGGTTCGGTAATTATAATATTTGATCAAATACTTCAACGAAGGAAATCATCCGATATTAAGCCATAAATGAGATGGATTTTGGGATGAATATGGCTTTGAATTTACGACAAGATTAATTAAATAGGCTCAAATTGCTATGTGCACATTTTTAGCTACAAAGCCATGACGGGTCCTGATGAATCATACTAATTAGCACGTTTCAATTGCAACTGGTTCAGTGCCTATACTTCTATTTCTTGGAATTCAATCTATCCACTCTATTAGATTATGTTATTACTGTGAAAAAATTATTCCAGTTTAGGGAGCTCGATTTCGACCGTTTGTACAAAAACAAATCACTACTCATCCAGATTATCGCTTTTGCATGTGCTTAATTTCTTAAATTGTTTATAGCACCTAATGAATTCTCACCAAACTTGTATGAATATACTGATCGATGTTTATATATAAGATATGACTTATAATTTAGGGCCCTTTTTATGTAGATTTATCTTGATTTTTTTTAAAAAATCCAAACAAAATCCAGGAATTTAGCAACGTCCAATGTCGCACCCTGATATTGACGATTATTTTAGATAGCTTTTTTCTATAATGGATCTTGCAAAACTTGTTTTATTCCGGTTCACCCTTTCATTTTCAGACCATCTGCTTTCTTCCTATGTCTAGATGTCCTTCAATTTTAAATTTGAACAGTGACGTGCAACTTGTAGTTGGCGAGCATTTAGAACGACTTTTAAATTGCAGCCCAAATCATGATTTGAGGTGAAACTTGTATAGGCGCGGTAGGACAAATTGGCTTGAACGTCACGAAAAGTGTAACCCCAGCTAGCTGTTGGTTGAAAAAAGAAGGAGAATCGTTTGTAGTTTCGTCTTCTCCATCGCCTACATCAGGGGTGGCCAACCCAAATGATCTTGCGGGCCACTTTGGAAATGCATCATAGCTCCGCGGGCCGCATATAAAATTATATATCCCCATTTTAGATTTAGATACACTATAGACATTTATTTGAAGTGAAAAAATATATTTTGTAAAAGTGTAATAAATCTTGCGAGCTGGAAAAATATGCAAAGCGAGCCGCATGCGGCCCACGGGCCGGGTTGGCCACCCCTGGCCTACATCATAGATAAGCTACGTGCATGCGCTGCGTCGCTTTTGTGTGTATATGTGTCTATACTTAGCATAAAGTAACCATTACACTCGAAGTAAGCCTATTTTATTATATATTACACAACATACAGCGCAAATTTTTATCTAACAATTTTCGTTAACAAATTGAGAATCCGAGAGTGAAGAGATTGAGAAATATTCATAGAGTGGAAACGAAATTTTCCAATATGTATATCGTGTCAGAAAAAGGATGAATTTTTGTCCAAGAAATAGAGTGCCAATTTATATACATCCTTAGATTCATACATTCTCAAGAACACAATGATCTGAAAGTTTGCTTTAATCTCAGAAACATGGGGAGAAATTTATGGAAAGCTTATGGAAAGCCCGGTATGCGTTGCAATGCCTCGGATAACAAACTGCATACACAAACAATATTTTTACTATGCCTATGTTATTCCCGCAAGTGTAAACAATAAGTTGACAAAGTTTTATTGCAATCGGATGAAGTGTTTGGCAGCGTATTAAATACGGACAAACAAACATTGTTTTTTTATATATTTTTACTATGCCTATGTTATTCCCGCAAGTGTAAGCAATAAGTTGACAAAGTTTTATTGCAATCGGATGAAGTGTTTGGCAGCGTATTAAATACGGACAAACAAACATTGATTTTGTATATTTCAATTGATGTACAATTCATTCCTTGAAAAGCTCAATGTCGATTTGCATAATATATGCCGAATAAGCCACATAAATTTGGCTTTTAGTCCAGGGGATGATATATTTGAAAGGCTTTATTCATATATAATAATTTATATTTTGCATATATGCATAAATTTGTACGAATGCATTATTTTTTCTAATGAAATACTAGACATTTATCTCAATTTTTCGAATCATTTCTACGTTTGATGTTCATGTCGAGGGCTCAATATTGCGTTTCATAATGTCATCAGTACCATTGAAATGTTTAATGGTACTGGTACAAGTTCATATGTTTGCGCTCACGAACAATAGCTAATTGGGAAGCGCAAATGTAAGGCAATCATACTATTGCGTTTGAATTCCATTTGGAGTATCTATTTCGTTTAGGAGCTTCTTATACTTATGCGGTTTCGCTTTTAATACATTTGCGACAAATTTCTACAAACATATCGAAGTAAATGACAATTGGGATTCGAATGTATCGTTCTAAAACAAATTTAAAGAAATAGCTTTGTCATATATTATGGCTTTGATTGGTTGGACCAATAAGTAATCTATGCGTTGTGTGATAATCTCCCCTTCGTAACCTCGGCTATCTGCATAAAACATAGTTCAAATGTATATTTTACATTCAAATAAGTCATTCAAAATCGAGTTCTAAAATTATAATAAAATTACACAGCGAGGATGTATTCTTTACCTATATTATAGTATGAATACGCAGAGCTCAATGGATATGGGTTAACAGTTTTAGATGTAAGAATCAATGCCGATATTGCTCATGCAGTCGATGTGATCAGAATATGATCTTTGCAATTTTGCATAAACCATTTGGAAACTCATTGACGTACAACGACTCTATCGGCTTTAAGCTTTTTGATCTATTCATCCTAGCTAAGTTTTCGAGGCTGATGCTGACTATGGAGATGTCCTTTTATGTAATAGCTCAATAGGAGAGCCGTCAATAGAATTTTGACGGAATCGCCTGAATGCAAAGTGGACCGTCTTCTTCATGTTGGATATACGCGCGTCAAAGTCATTTTATCGTCGATATTTGAAGTCCATCTGTCCGAAGAACTATTTCGCCGTCGTTAAAATAAGGAAGGAATGTCATGAAGGTTGTCAACCCGAAGTTAAACAACACTCTGGACAAGATAGATAATCATTGTGACGCAGGTATGTCCAATCGACTTTAAAGCTGAACGATTAAAACTAAAAATACATACGCTTGTGTTTCCATTTGATACTTACCGACTTACCTCAACAGGATGTTGACGCAGTGTCATCATCATAGGATATATTATAACTCATAGACCATCAACGTCAGATGAAGTAGACTCGATCAAAGTTGATCTTTGAGCAAACGCATTGACACAATAAACGTATATATATCGATAGATGAGGCTTGTTGCTAGACTATTTTGTTTGAAATCTAATAAAACTCGGTTATAACGAGCAAAAGTGCATAAATTACTCATAATAACCGTCATATATTTGATGTAATTTTTATCTGATTGTCTTATAAAATAGTCCAGCATCGTTGATTTAGATGATGTCACTTTCTCAATAACTATGTCTTGATCTTGAGCATACAATTTATATTCAGACCTTTGTTATTTAACGTCAACTGATTCAATGCTCGGTTTTAAATATATTAATCGATCCCTTGTTGCATACAAAATCTAAATAATCGTTTCGGAAATGGGCCACATAAGCGAAATAAGCGAAAAATGTTGTATAATTTATTTACTTTTACTTAATACTAATATTGTATCGTGCGACTTGTGTATCCTAGTATATGGTCCCCCCCCCGTGATCCCCGTATATCCCGTGAGTATGGCATCCGATCGCGAGGCGCTCAATCGTCGTGTCAGTGATCCAAAAAGTGGACCGGTTGGACACATTGTGATCACTTCGTCCTCTTCTAAGACTTTTGCCACATTTTGGTAATAAATACGTACCCAGGGCCTTCTATGATCTGTACGATAGTATAATCTGTACCATTAAAATGTATTGTTTATTTAGGGTTGTCTCAATTTACTAATAATACTAATATGAACAGTTTTTTATAAGGCATTCTGATCAATATATCCCAAAATATATTCAATTATTCATTCAAAATAGACTCACTTGTGAGTCACTGGTGGTTAAGTGATTATATAATATCTGGATTGAGACGATCGATTGGAAATATTAATACTTGCGATTTCCCAAATTTGTTAGTATGATGATTCTATTCCATAAGATGGATTTAAATCCAAATCTATATCATAAAAGTTCAGAAACTAGTCAACTATACTGATATTTTATATATTATTTCTATTAATATTACTACTGTCGTTGTATGATACAAAAAAGGTTTCATCTACATTGGAATGCATTGATTTTATTATCTATTTGTTATGTATATTAACACATATTTTGCGGGAAACTTTGATCACTGTGCTAGGCTCGACATTTGCTATATTTGTACCAGAAATTTTAATATCTGTTATCACAATTCTTTTTATTTCAATACATTCGTGTATTTGGGCGACATCTATGAAATGGAAATACACTCAAATCTCTTTTTGTGCGATTTCGAAGTTATGCGATTTTTTTAAAGCATTTTTTCTTTTTTTTAAATTCATAAAGAGTACGTATTGAGATATTTTGGGTAAAATAGAAAATAAATCATCAATACTAACTGAAATTTGGAAAAAGATTATAATTTGGGGCTATCGCTGAATTACGACCACGCCCTTTATTCTGATTTAGATTTTTGAAAAAATTGATTTCTTTAATCTTTTTTACATTTTTCCAATGTTTCGATTTTTGAAAATATATTCTCCAAAGGAATTTCCGAAATTCCAACTACTTACTGATTTATAGCTGATTTAGTGACGAATTTTAACGCGTTTTTCTCGAAACTACTTCTTTCAACGCGGTTGATTCATATTGAAAATCGCAACGAAAATTATCATACAACGATGATAGTTTGTAATTAAAATGATGCAACACGTCCTTTAAATGTTACCAAAAATGTTATTTTTTTAATACCTTGTTATTTTTTTATTAACTTTTTTTATGCGATTTTGGATATATTTTATTTAGATGATTCAAAGTTATGTGGATTTTAAAATCCAAGGAACTCATCTTCACTTTTTCTATGTAAGTCATAGACTTTTTTTGTGCGATAAATGTACTATGTATGTTTATCTAGTCGGCATTTGACATTAGAAGATATATCTGGAATAACACAAAAGGTTACAACTCAAAATTTGATAAGTTTACAACCCTTAATCGTCCATATCGACGATCAAAACACTTTCACAAATGTGAATTAGAAAAAAAATGTGACGTTCGAAAAAGTTTCCATGTAAAATATCCCACTCGATATATGTGTAAGCTTTGTTTAAACTGACCCCGCATAAGATGTGTTAATCTGACGGATGGCAACAACGTTCTCATGCAATTTTTCACATATTTTTAACAATTCAATCCATTTAAATCCCAAAAAATAAAAGCTTTTCAAGGATTTGTTTTATATATTAAAATTCGCGTGGGCACACAGATGACATGGTATAACACTGCGAACACGCCTAAATACTGGAATTTTGATCTCGTTTACAGTTTGGCTTTATTTCTTTTATGCACGCACATTGCGTAATGTGTTAGACATTCAAATTGCTATATTATTGTGTTTAATCACGCTCATTTAACATACAATAGTGTCCAATAACATGAACTCTCCAAAGTCTAAATTTGATATACGAAATGATTTTTACGCCGGATCTGATGGTTGAAGATGCCTGATGATGATACACGTGCACAGAAGACCGTTGTCCCAATTAGCATTCAAGTGCAAGTTGTATTCGCAATGGGAAACGGAAATGATGCCGAGTATCGTTTGTATGCCGGTAACATTCTCTATTCGTGCGTATGCTCTCCCAATAAGAGCCATCCAGGTCCCGGACGATGGTGCAACATATGCACCCATAGAAATCGATTAATTTGGCGGGTACAACCCAGTGGTTCTCGCTGACATGAAGGCTTTCCGGTCTTGAATCAATTTTTGAATCGTGATTTCCTCAGCGATAAAATGGAAAACGATCTGCAGATCAAGACCCGTTAAAAATGTTATAACTTCATCAATTCTAATCGCCTTTGAAGTGTTTACATTCAGATATACGAAGCTTCTTTTTTTAATTTAAACCCAAATTAAGACCTCAGTGGGTTCTCGCTTTTTACGTGGTCGCTGTTTGCCCGAAATTATAGATGGGTTAACTCTTTGATCTAAACGCGAGCGCACTAATATGAAGCATAATGATATAAGCAGAACCGATTTCTAGGGACATTTTGGTGTTATCCTGACTAAACTTACGTTCGTCATGTTTTCGAAACCATTAAGGAAATTACCTTTAGATGGGTCCTTAAGTGGTTTTTTTTACGAAGCGAGTGTGAGACAAAAATGTGATATGCACATAATTACAAGTCGTATTGACTGTGACCGACTTAACCATGGCATAACTTTCAATTAACTTGACCCCAGAAGGTTACCAGTTTAATGTTTAATTAGCTGCACATTCGATTCATTCTGGATCTATTGTGAAATCTCCTATGGGACTAATTGACTCTTTGAGTTGACCAGTCTAAAGCCGCAATGGTCACGAATGTGTCGAACCAATTATTGGACTCACATTTTGTTGATTCCCCGATGATGAGTAAATCCCGACTTGAACCGAACTAAAATGATCTCAAGGAAAATATTTTGCTTTAGGTTATTTTTCGTCTTAAATTGCCCAAAATCGATTGTCATATAAGAAGCATAGATGCGCGCGCACTTATGAATGTATATAAAGTAGATGAGTATATTAATTCGAATTTTTCGTCCGAAATTTAGTTTCTATAGTAAGTAATCGGTCATGTATTTTTTCCTTAATTGGAACATTTTGTAGCTAATTGTTTGTCTGTCTGTTCCGTTTGTTTGTCTCTTGACATGTACATAGACGCACTTCGATCATTGTAGTGTACGCATTGAGCAATCACAATTGCTCTTCTTGAATCTTCTCATGACATTCGTTGTTATGAAGTATATATGAACGTCTTTTATCTGATAATACATGTCATCAATCTTAGCCCTATTTATAGGAGATGGATGCATGGAAAATATCATATAAAATGCTCCCGTCCCAAGAAATTCACAAGTTGTATTCGATCCAGTGGCGTAGCTACCAAGGGGCTAGGCGGGGCAGTGCCCCGGGGCCTTCAAGCTCAGGGGGCCCTCGAGTCCTTACCAGAAATCTCGATCGAACTGAACTTTTGGGAATTTCTCCCATTTTAAAAATAAATTTGACAGGTTGCAACCCCACTTTAATCATGACAACTCAGTTGAGAGAAATTCATAAGTTATGCCTAGGGAATTCCCCTAAATTCTTTCTGTAGGTTGGCAGTGTTGTCAATCACAAAAAAGAGCATCGTCATTTTAGCTCGTTTCCGTGAATCCGATTGCCGACAACATTCATGAATACGTATTCGTGCTTAAGCCATCGCCAGAACACACAATGAGTCAGTTATTCTCTTCACTTCACTAATCGTTTTTGGTGATAACATTCCAGTGATAAGACCGAACTTTTATTGCCGTCGAAACATTTATCATCAAGTAAATCGATCTACACGTTTTTTTTAATGTATTCTTTACACTTTTCAGTGATTTTCAACCATTGTATTTTTTAATAATAAAACTATTTAAACCATCGCTAATACACAAAATGAAAGGTCAATCATTCTGTATTAGAGTAATGGGAGTCGAAAGCACTTGTGACCTTTGTGGAGAAATGGATTCGTCAATTTAAGTACACTGGCGTCAATTTTGGTTCCTCTAGGTTCGTTGTCAAATAACCTTCCTCTATATTTTGGATCCATGTTTTGTAAATGGTTTGTTTTTGTGTCTGGGAGCGCGGTAGGCATAGGACTAATCCGGCGCGAGGTTTAGGTTGAGCGAGGTTTATTTGCACTCATGTGCTGCAGCGACGAAGGGATTGACGATGTGCGCGCGCGAAAGCGTTAAGTAGCTTAGCATTTTTAAAGTATTTGTATATTTCATATTTTTATTTGATAAAACCTAATCAGTTTACATAGCAGTGGGGCCCCATTTTTTAATTTGCCCCAGGGTCCTTGGTTACCTAGCTACGCCACTGATTCGATCAGTTTGGGTTCTGCAAGACAGAAGTTGTGATTCAAGTCGAACCCATGTCGAAGATTTGTCTCCATCTTATATTTCAGCCTATGTTGCTGACCATGAATGACCATGTTTTCTAGACAGCTTTTCATTTTTACACCAGCTAATTTAAAAATTGGAGAATACGTCTCAAAGAGAGAGTCTATGTTTTCCTTTTATTTTTAATAAATATTGGATATATTTGAGTACTTCTCAGTCCCGGAAATCCCGACCAACATCTCTAAAATTTCTTGATGGAATAGATTTCTTGATGCAGGATGATTTTCACGAATCCTGTCGACATACTCCTATTCCTTAGATCCTATAATATATTACATTCATTTTTTCATATTGGCAGTTTCCATTTAAGTATTAGAGTAATCAGCGATGATATAAGAACTTTCATAAATATAATAAACATAAATCACAAATTCACCTAGTCATACATCCTATATTGGAGACATGTCTTTCGAATAAAAAAAAATGTTTTCACGACGTTCTCGTTTAGACAGTAGGAATGTTTTAACGATCGATTAGCCTCCATTGGAAGGCTATTGAAAAGTTGATTGTAATTAGTCATTTTTTAAATTATAAAACAGCCATGATCAAGAGTCTAAAGAGCATGCTATAGGCTTTAATTGAAAATGATGCTAATTGACTATCAAACAATGAGATCGTACAATGGATGATGAGCTTATAAGTTGTCGGTATCGAAACTTAGTAATTTGAAGATAAATCCGTGTATTGCATACTATTATAAAGTAGCACAGCTTATTTGACTCGTTATGAGCGGTTGTTTGAAACCAATAAATCATACTATTTCAAACAGCGCGGTTTAGTTCGATGTTATTATCGAATTCCGTTAACCGAATCGAAATAGGTCACTGTAAGCCATTATTTCCTA
Source organism: Stenopsyche tienmushanensis (assembly GCA_008973525.1). Classification (NCBI taxonomy): domain Eukaryota; kingdom Metazoa; phylum Arthropoda; class Insecta; order Trichoptera; family Stenopsychidae; genus Stenopsyche; species Stenopsyche tienmushanensis. The sequence continues at coordinate 871,315 of WACJ01000043.1, forward strand.
AAGTCGGGTGTTCGAATGGATCACTAATAATAGTAGGGACTTCGTCATCACTTAAACATGAAACAACAAAGAAAAATAATCGCCGTAAGCTGTCGGAAATAGAAACGATTCGAATAATTAAAACTTTAACACTGGGCCTTTATTCGTTTTGTATTGTGCACTTTGAACTCGGTCGCGCCGAAAATAGTATATAATTTCTACACAAAACAATGCTTTAATGCATTAATCGGTGTCAAAAACATAGCATCAGATCAACAAATCGATTTTAAAATATCGGAAATGTATGGCGATCGTAAGTCGGGGATACAGTGTTAAATCGCGTTCTTAGCTAGAGATGGATAAGCAAAATTTTCATAAGAACATGTCGGAAAAATAATTATTCATGCCAATGCACTTATTCAATGGGTATTTTGGTATGTTCGCAAAAATAGAAGAAAAAACAATTCAATCTGTATGATGTAAGGTGGGGGTCTCTGGGGACGATTGGTTCCATCATGATGTGCCCTATCCAAGGACGCTATATATTGAGATCCGAATAATCCACGTGATTCGTTCAATCATTGAATTGAAGTGGAGGCGGTAAAACGCTTTCAATAGGAGTGATCCATCTGCGAGACTCCGAGACGACGAGCCTCTTCCTTAAGATCACGGCTTCGCGTTCTTTAAATCAAAAACTTATTTGTTGGTTATCCCAAGGGGTTCAAGTCCTCGATGGACTACATCATGCAAATCTTATACATTTTAAATACTCTTTCATCCAAATATATCATAACTCGTTTGAATACTTGTTTATGTATTGTAAGATTAGGATCTATTCAATATGCATTCACGGAAAAGTATCACATCTACATAAATCGTATATTTCTTACATTATATCCACCTCTTCATACGCTCGATATTGAAGGCAGCATGACCTCCAATTTTATTTGTGAATCACCTGGATGAACGCTTCAGAGGTCGCCTTTCCGGCCATTTTAATACAAAATTTAGATGATCAGACTGGCCAGCTTTCCTTAGAAGGTAGTGAAAAGTAGTCAAGAAAACCACGTTGATTTTACCGAATTTTTGGGTTTGATCCCAGGGTAGTGTCAGATTCTTACTGACTAAACCCCTCTCTTGTCCTTCTCTACCCCCCTGGTATTGTTTTCCACATTGCTTCAAGAAGACAGGTAATCTGGCCTTGGTTAATATTCTAGTGTTGGAGAGACACTCTGCGCCTCTCTCTTTCACTGCCCTCTTTGGCGCTCAGAGTTTCTTCAACGTAATCGCGCCAAAGGTCCCAGTTTTTCTTGCTTGCCATCATGCTATGGACCATATTGTCGATGTTGAGCTCAGCTACCCCGAGTGCCTGTTTCAGCAGTTTTCTCTGGGGTGCCTAAGCCTCACAGCCACTGATGATGTGCTCTGCGTCATCGATCTCCGCTTGGAAGTGGTGGCACATTGCGGACGGTTCCTTGCCAATCCGCTTCAGGTACGCACCGAAGCATCCATACCCAGTGAGCACCTGAGTCAGACGGTTTCCGGGCCCTCCACAGACTTATGACCGGGATAAGTCGGTGGGTCCATCTTGCCTTGCTGGACTGATCCCATCTCCGTTGCCAGGCTTCCCTCAGTTTCTGGTCATGTTTGTTGCAAGGCCCTCTTCTTTGCCTGGAGGTCAAGCGAAGGGATTCCAGCGATCACGAGCACCGCTTCTTCAGATACAGTTCTGTGTGCTGCGGTGACTCAGAGCGCTTTCTGCCGCTAGACCCCGGCCAGCTTCTTTCTGTAGCTTTCATGTCTAAGCGACTAATGCCATATCGGGGCTCCACAGAAGGATCGAGTGCATTACCTCGTTTATGGTACGTCTTCTGCATGGCTTTGGTCCTTCGATATTGGGCATAAGCTGTCCAAGCGTACTGATCACCTTCTGCGCAGCTGCTTCAATATGTTTTCTAAATGTCAGCTTGTTGTCCAAGTGGATCCCGAGGTATCTCAGCGATTTGCTGTATTCAACCACGTGACCGTTCACAACAAGCCTCTTGACCCTCGGTCTTCTTCTACTGCAGATGGTCGTACTCGTCTCATAATGATGGAAATTAACCCCTTAAAGAGGTAAGACACAGTGTTGTGTTCGAATTCCATTTATTCAGAAAGACCATTCTTATACATTGAGCTCGGAGATAAACATAGACGAAGAGAGTATCTTGCGTACATCGTGCGATTGTATAGATCGTCAACCCAAATGAATCGATTTCAAGTGTATTGTTTATTTTTACTTGAAGAAATGACGGAATATTGTGTGCTATAGACAGTTTTATTTATTTATATACAAGCTTCATACACGCTACGGCCGTCCTGAGAGATAAGTGGATTTGTACGGACGATAAGTGGCAGTTATACGAATATATCATCTTAGTTCGCAATGATAAGGTGTGATCATGGACAAAACATCAAACTTGAAAAATCCAGGGAAAAAAAGTATTTTTATATCACTATTTATAATCTATTAAATACTCAGGCTGACATAAAAATCTATATGCGTTGCGAAAAAATCGGTTTTATCTTTCGATACTTAATGTATCAAAGTGTCATAAAAATGATCAATCAAAATTTGACACCTAGTTCATAAATATTATTCAGAATAAGACACAAAGACTTCTATTAAATCGGCAGTCTTTAAAGTAAAGGATTAAATCTTGAGCTCATGTTCGATAGGACATTCAGTTTTGGATTGAACCTTTGACTTCAAGCTTGGCAGTATATGGCCATCGGTTTAATTGATCGAACAGATAATACAATCGAAATCCTTAATATTTCGCAATCGTGTTTCATATTTTTTCAATGTAAATCGGGATTAATCGCGTTAGTAATTTGTAGCAAATATCCAGAAAAGCTAGGATTACTGTTGTGTTTGTCCGTCGATAACACTGAGACCCGCTCCAATTTAACACAACATCTTCAAACGAACGACTATTGTCGGAATCGATCTTCAAATGTGAATCATCATCAGCGATGGGTGATCGATTCTGATGTAGGTTTCACGTATTTGTATTCTTTTGGCGTCTTACATTTATTGCAGACCTTGTTGGGATTCAGCGCCAATGGGTCATTATAACCTTTTTCAGTCCAATCATTTACTATCGTTTGTATTATTCACCTTAGAGGAATTCAACACCTGCTACTAATGGATGAAAATTATTCCGAAGATGTATCGATTATTAATCGGCGTCGGGTACAGTAATGCAGTAAAAGAATCGTCAAATCAATGCCATGATTCATATGCAGTTACACCCCGAAATTTATGCTTGATTTTTATCTATGTATTTTTTTAATTATAAATATCAAAATCAGTAGAATTAATTATCACAATTCATACTTCTATAATCACTCTATAAAATGAAGGCTTCGGCAAACGTCGCAAAATGACTGCAATTGAAGACGTGTCCGCGAAAGCGTTAACTACCATCGATAGCACACAAATTTATTTAACATAAATTTTGTGTTTTTGTGACTTAATTAGGAAGAATTGTCCATTTGGGCTTGTAAAATATTTATATTTGGTTGCGGTTAATATTTTAATCATTTATAAAAATATCTAGCTTTGGATCAGATTAGTAACCACAATTTCTATGAACGTTGAATACAGTGATTAAAGGGTTTTTCTAATAGTGCATATGACGTTTCCTTTTTGCCCAAAGACTGCCGTTAACTAATACTAACATAATTACAATAAATTAAATACTGTTATAATGTACGTTTTAAAATAATGTACAAAGATAGTCCCAAAATTATTCGACCTTACGAATAAATGGCGGTTACTATTGTAAAAAAAATACAATAGAAAGTATCTAGACGCTATGTTGCTTCCGCGATGTTACAGATTATAGAAAATGCCGCAAAAAGTCCTAAAATGGGACGGAGTGGCTACAAGGTCTGTGTGTCCAACCGGTCCGCTTTTCGGACCGCTGACATGATATCACAGAAGCTCCCTCAGAGGCTAATTTACATAGGTGGCACTTTTGGGAGTATCTTCATATATTATATATACTATATACTTGCCACGGGTGCTTCATACCCTCGTTACGTTTCTGGTATGATATCATGGCATTTAGTAGAGATGATATTTTGCGCCGATAATTTCCGCATAAATTCTCGCCAAATAATCTCAATGGCAGAACAAATTGTGGAATACTAAGAACAAAAGCTTCTCGGCTGCTATTTCGAGTTGTTCAAATAAACTCGTCCTGTGCAGACGGAAGAAGCACAGGTGTGGATAACATTCATTTTAATATTTCGCATTGGTTCCACGTCATCCTTGCAAAGCAGGTGTTTGAGATCATCACTGACCTATATCTGTATACAATCCCAAGAATACCAACGAACGCCGGCTTATTGTAATCATGACCAGCTGAAAATGTTCATCGGTGGATTGGGATAGTTGATATTCAAAGAAGCGACATACAATTCTTTCATATATCAGCCTATTATGATCACCACGCTTTTCCTTGATATTATCCACACAACTGTTGGAAAAATTATTGAATCTCAAGTGACTGGGGAATGTTCACTTTTCGTCCAATTCTCAAAAAATGTATTGAGTTTTTAATTTTAACACTTTACGATCCGGACACGCATTTTCGCGTGATAGCAGGACTAACATTTAAGCATCATTTTAATACGCGTGAGCGAACTTTCGCGTTATTATGTTATCACTCGAAAATGTGGATATATGCTGTAAAGGGTTGGTAAATTAATATAAGGGTCTAATAATATAAGGGTGACTAACTCTATTCTGCTCTGATTAGGACATTGTAACATTTTAAAAAGATCCACTTTAGAATTACCGTTAATTAATTAAGCATCAGATCTAATTGCAACCCAATTCCAACTGATTGACCATCTCTTTTCAATACTTATATCAAGTCATTCCTTCTACTCCTTTTTTTTTCGTCTTTCAAATACCAGCTTTTCAGAATCGCATCCAATTTACGATTCAAATACTACTTCTGCTTATGCCATATGGTTCGCGTTGTTATTTTGGGCGATTCCTCATAAGAATTTTACAGTCGAAGCACCAATCATCTCTATAAAAACACTACTTTTATTAACATTATCAATGACGACTAGATAAAATGTTTATGTGCATGGATGCCGGATGTTTTTTAAGGCTTGATTTGATAGTCATGAACGATGGGAAGATTGGAATTAATAAAAGATGTCATCACAAGAGTGCTTTCAAAAAATGGATGCAACGTGAGATCTATTATGAGATCCCTCTTTTTAATTCAATGCTCTTCATGAATGGATCTAAATTCAATTCAATACACAACAGATCTTATGAATGCTTAAACTTCCTCTCACTTCCCTTTTGTGATTTATTTAAAGCATTTTTAAAAATATTTTGTTATAAAATTGTGCCTAAATATGTCTGCACTTAAATAAGCTTATGATTTTATCAAACTTGATTACTTATTAAGATAATATTAATACAAGTGCTTAAGGATTTTATCCTCAAATATTTAAGAAATGATATTTGATATCATGCATCAGTTTGAAATTGTAGCTATTCAATTCACATCGCTACAAGATTTTATTCCATCTAGTAAAACATTCAGTTTTAGCATATACGAAGACCTTATAATGGTAAATATATTATATTTTATCGACATAATTTCATTGTCATATGAATGTTAAGTCTATTTATTATTCAAATCCGATCTGTATGAGTGGCTATATGTAAGTATTATAATCACACAATTGTAAATATCAAGCAATATTTTTAACTACGGATATGATAAACAGGAAAAGTAAAGGAAATATGTTCCATATTAGTCCCATAGTGTTTATTTAAAATCGGATAAAACGTATGCAGTCTAAAATAAATAGGAAAACCGTGACGCTGATGGCTTGTGATCGCCTTTTCCGGCCTTCGTCTTTTTCCTGATTCACATTTTTATGATTGATGACATTATTGGGATGCATTACTGTGCAATCGTATGCTGCACGTTGCGGTTTAATGAAGCTTTGGTGTGTTATTTCTAAATTGAAGGTTGAAAATACAATTCCATGGAATTAAGTACATCCAAGGTAAAAACTCATTGTCTTTCACGTGTATTTTATTGACGGTTCCATAGATTACTATTCATTTATTAGACTGGATTGATTGATTGTCATCATTTTGAGGCTTAATCATTGCCTATTTTTAAATATGTGAAATTTTATGACATCATAAATAGACCAAAAGATTGTTTCCATTGTGCCATGATATTTCATCGAATAATACAATAAATTCTATTGAATCTTTCCTGGTGCGACCACTTCGGCGACCTTTTCGGTTCACGAATAAGATTGACATTCAAATGCTTTCAATTTAGCATACTTTTTGATGTAATAGTGGTATGTTTGTGTGGGGTTTATTAACTTAAATGCAAAATTTGTACATATATACATATTAAAGAGGGCCTAAAACTCTAGCCGAGTGTTTGTAATACCGCGAAATACTGGTTTCTGATGGTAGCTTCATTAAGCACATTAACACATTACATTTAAATAATAAGATTGATCAATTGATTCCTTATTTTATTGCAACACAAATTCAAATATTTTTCTTCATATGAACGATCTGAAAATAATCAATTTGAAAATTAAAGCCACGTTAATATAGCAAATTTTAGCATAAACGTATTGATTATATGCATCATATTACTTAACATTGTATTAATGTCTTCTAATTAATTCAATTAACTTTATAAAATATACTATTTCCTATGCAATAAGTTTGCTGAAAATCAGCAAAATATTATTCGACGTTTAGCGTTTTTAAATTTGATTTTCATACGTTTGAGTACTTTAATTTTATTAATACCATGAGGATAAAAAAATATTCAAATACACTTAAAAATATAGATCTAAATTGATTATAAATGTATTTTATAATAATATTGCTAAATTTGTGAAAACGTTATAATGCATATTTTTTTCATTTCACAAAAATATCCAGTGACCAAAATATTGCTAAGACTCCGGACAAAATTACATGAATTTATCTTCATTGCATGTGTAAAATATGTATTGTTGCATTTGTACATGTTTGGTATTGTATTGTTACAGAGTGCGAGTAGTTCAAATTAAATAAGAATTGTTTGAATCGAATATCTCACTTACATGAAGTCAAATTTTAACGGAATGCTTCCAATATGTGGACTGTAAGTTGGTACATCAGCGTAATGGCGATGATGGCTGTATGTCAATATTCAAATAAGTGTTTGGCTATGAGACCTCCTTTGCCGTCGGAAGTGATAGCACGCTACGGAGACTCGGAGCTATCGTTCTCAGAGAAGAAATCATACCACGACAAACAAAAACATCCCAGAGTGGAAGCCATAAAAAACAATTTAATCCCCGAAGTCAAGGAGTACTACGTAGAGCATGAAATATCCGAGTCCAGCGCGAGGAGAGAGGCTAAAGATATGACGATTGAATCCAGTAAGTAAATCTTAAAGTATTTAAACATATTTACGATACAATAATCTTCATATTAATAATATCTCCAAAGATTTCAAGTAATTCCCAGAAAATCACAAACAAAAAGTATGATTTTATAATGAAAATTAATATAAATACTAGATTTAACTTCATACAGATATAATGTATACGAGTCATAAATTTTGCAAAATGTTATTGACGCTTTATAATTAGCGGGTATTAAAAAGATGAGTGATGCATGAAAGATATCAGGATGTATAATTGAAGTCTTAATACCAATGACTAAATTAAAAGCATCTAGCTTCAAATAATATCTGGATTTTCTCCAAATGTTCAGCGGGTGAAGATTGATACTTAAAGTATTTTGCGTTGCGTTGAATCGAATTGATAATCGAGAATTTGTATTCAAAGCAGATATTTTCTTTATCTCTAGACTTGTATAAATCTTCATTGATATATTAAAAAAAATATTAACGCTCATAGAAGATATTGTACATGTATTTTATCATATATCATCAATCGATTTCTATTCTTTTATTCCAGTATATTTCTCTGAATTTAAGTCTTTAAAATTTATATTTTCTCCTTTTGATTAAATATACTTATTTGAATTTAAATATAATGAATCGTCTATTAAGTAAGACATTCATTTAAAAAAAATAGATTAATAAAACATAAACGGTTGTATGTATGCCGATAAAATTTCTCATCATTGTGTCTGAATTTAAAGACGCTCACGTCAGGTATGATCATATATTATTATGTTTTGCACGTACGTTGCTATATTTTTATATGCAAAAGTAGTATTATGCACTATATTTTACATCAACAGGATACGGATAATTTGTGTCTTTTATTATGTTTTATTTGCTTTTACCGAATCTATTTTGGCGTTGAAGTATCCCAATATATGATCAGCTTTAAGTACCTCAAAACAGATAATATAAAACATTCTATTAAGCTATCAGCTTGAGTTAGCTACCAGATGTGCACATGCTAAAACAGATGTTGGTTGTATTTTTAAATAACACTTGCCAAAACGGGGAAAACATCACAGATCATTGTTTCATGTTTTGATGAAATGATCATTGATGATTTTGCCTTCTAGCTGATAATTTCAATGTGATGAACTCATACCTTGGATTAAGAACTAAGATCTTCTTAATTCTCGGTAAAAATAATGTAGTAATTTACATTGCGTTAATAAATTTTGTATTTATTATAATACAATAGACAAAAATTGATCTTTCCAATATTTTTTTTATAGTTATTTTAATTTCAGATCCAGATTATTCAATCGGATGCGAAGAATGTACAGACGAAGAAATGGATTATTGCTTAGGTCCCGGTATAATTGATGATCATTGTTGCTGCGATGGACGATTTCTTGGTATATACTTTTATATAATTATTGTGATAAATACATTAAAATATACACTATATAAATAATTATATTATAATTACAAAACTTTCAGAATATTTTCCTTACATCCCTCATACGTGTTACGGGGGAACAACAATTTGCAAACCCGTAAGAACCGATTGTGAAGAATATGTCCGCATTCGAGACTGTTGTTGCAGAGCACCATTAGCGGCTAAATGTTTGTAGATTATATTTAAGATGTTCATCAATACTATAAAATGAATTTAAACATATTTTATAACATTTTTATAAATTTTTACAGGGAAAACACGTCTCTTGGGAGGAAGTAGTTCTTCAAATGAACTGAAAATAAGCATATACAGTTGGCATTGGATATTATCATGGATTTTAATAACTTTATCTGCTTAAAAATACTTAACTATTGTAATAGTTATTTTAAATATTTTTACATAAAAATACATTGTAAATATTGTAGAATATTAAAAATATGCTAACGTGGCTTTCTTTGGGCTATTTATATATTTTATATGATAGCAAACTATTCTTTTTTGTAAAATGATGTACTAGGCAAATGTTTTATTTTAAATTATTTAACTATCTTAAATTGTGATGAATTTATTATTTTAGCACTATCGCTACCGCATGATAAATAGCTAACCATCACTGGTGACCGTACGTTCGGTCGAAATTGCACTGTTTTGTAATACAAATTCGCTGTAACTTCTGTATTAGTTAATAATTTAAAATCAATTATCCACATTGATACCACCAGTATCCATAGTGTTAACAGTACCAAAGATTATAAAGAACGATAAAACTATTTCTTGAAAATATGGAATTTTTATATCTATCTAAGTATTTAGTATATATATACAATGTTTGCTTTTAATTCATCAATTATTATTAGCCTGAGTTAGCCATAAATGTATATAATGTAGTATATTATAATTTATTGAGATCTAGTCTTATTTTAACATTATTATTACCGTCATCACATTCCTTATTATTTGAGAAAGGTAATGTAAATTGTATGTTATTTACAACTAGTTTCATTTGATAGGACATTTTTTCCAAAATACTATATAATAGCCGGTAAATCAATTTGCAGAAAGACTAAATTAGACCCACGTAACTGTATTTTGTCATCTATTGATAATAGAATTTGTTGCTTGTTTAAATTCAAAAATGCACCTTATTGTACTTAAAGAAATATAACATATAAAAATATGTTTAAATTGAACGAATATGATGATAATATCCAACATTGTATATATTTATGTAGTATATAAGTCATAATCATGAACTAAACACATAGTACTCAGTGTTATATATATTTGGAAAAAACTATATGCATCAGTATTAGTTTAAAATGTGTCATTAAATATTAAAAAACCTATATAGAATGTATATGTCTTTCATAATACATATCAATTAATTCAATTATGATTACCATGAAGCAAAATTTTCAGTTTTTATTATATAAACAGAGTTTTTCTTCACCAAACATACTATTATTTGCTTTGACTATTATTGCCAGTCGATAATATAATTATTTTTTCCTTGTTAAATTTTTAATTTTTATTAGCTCACATTAAAATTAATATAATTAAACGTCTAATTTAACAAATTTCTAAATACTTTATCAGTACAAATGAATGATGCATTGAAATTCTTAAGCGCTGGATTTCCATCAGTTTAATTGATTGTAACGCTTGATGGTCATATTAAATGTGATTATCAAAAATATATTTTTATATAGATTTTAACATTTCTTTTTATATAAATATGAGATTTAGTACATAAACGGTGCCTTGGACATATTATACCTGTATTTAAGTTGATGCAAATCTCAATTTATATTTTGATCGTCTATTGAGCAAAACTTGGTTACACTTAAAGATTAAAAATTAAACTATATTTTTAATCTAAATGCCAATATATTATAGCATCGTTTTACTTAAATACTTTACAAGATATAATGGCATCTCTAAGTTATAAATTTTTGTGAAAAACATTTTACGTATTTATTTAATTTTGTATATATTATTGTTAATTTGATAAAATATACATCATTAGGGATATTATATGTGGTGAAAAATCTTGCCTTTAAATTTCACATGTATTTGCAGTGTTGCCCTTGTAAAACTTTATCAAACCACTAGTCGCCTTATTGCTCAGGTCCCGTTTAGTGAAATAATTACACTTGAGAGCCTTTAAAATAGACATGTTTTTCAGATGTTATTAAAGAACTTTAATAGATGCAAATATTTAGATAAATATTAATAAAAATATGTATTTTGTAAATCGATGTGAAAAAGCTTTTAGCAATATTAATTTATATTGTATGATTTGTGATTAAAATGATATTATAAAAGTCCCTTGTTTTACTATCATTATCATAATACAATACTTAAAATAAAATGGAATGGTTATAAAATCAAACATGAATAGATTCATAAAATAATAGCTAAAATGTAAAATTCCCCAGAATGGGGATCCCCTCGTACGGATAGGCGGGGTACTCTCCTCTCCGACCTTTGCCCGCGAAATGGTGGTAGGTAGAATCGGTGGCTGGCAAGTTGTCGATATCTTCTCTCACAGCCACCATCAATACATCCAGTTCCAGATCAGCAGTGGAGGATCACGGAGCAGAAGTTGAGGAGGTCACAAGCCTCGTCAATGAGCTCCTGCATCTTGCCTGTGACGCTGCAATGCCAAGGCGTGCGGTGGGTGAGAAATAAGAACCGGTCTAATGGTGGAACAAGAACATCAAAGCGCTACGGAGAGAGTGCATAGCATAGCACCGGAGAACACAGAGACAACTCAAACGTGTCGACCTGAACCTCGCCTACAGGGACGCGAGGAAAGCACTGCGCAACGCAATTAAACAAAGTAAAGCACAGTGCTGGGACGAGCTGTGTGATTCCGTAAACACTGACCCATAGGGAAAACCTTACAAGATCGCAAGACAGAAGCTCCGGACAGCGACCAATGATCCGTTCCTGATAAATCCAGAAAACATCGCGTCCATGATCGGTAGATGTGCAGCACCGGTAGACATGGTGGCCACTCCTTCTGCTGACAGTATACAACACCTGCCTAGCGGGAAGGATCTTCCCAGCACAATAGAAAAGACAGAAGCTGGTTTTCATCCCCAAAGGGAAAGCACCTTCGGGTCCGTACAGACCGCTGTGCATGCTGGATGGGTTGGGGAAGCTGCTGGAGAGATCTATCCTCCAGCGACTCTAGCAGCATATTGAAACGGGACCCTCCCCACAGCAGTACGGCTTCCGTGTAGGCCGCTCCACAATCGATGCCATCACTCAAGTTGTAGACACGGCGAAACAGGCGTCACCGTCCCTGATGACGTTGCCATCCTAGTCACCGCTAAATTCACGGAGATCCTGCGAACGATTTGCGAGAACGCACTGAGGAAGGCCAAGAAGTGACTGACAGGAGCTAGTCTGAAGCTCGTTGTCCAAAAAACGGAGGCCCTCTTTTCACAAGACGCAGGAAGCTTGCGCCCCCACCCCTGAGGATCGGGGGCAGCGAGATTAAATACTCAAGATCTATTTGGTATTTGGGGGTGGAGATTGATAACAAGCTCCGGTTCGTCACCCAAACGGAGAAGGCGGCCAGTATCGCAGAGAATCTGGCCAGGTTGATGTCCAACATTGGAGGCCCAAAAACAAACAGGAGGCAACTCAACAACGAGGCAGTGCACTCGGTACTGTTGTGCGGCGCGCCGATATGGGCTGAAGCACTACAAATTGAACACTAAAAATTGAGTCCAGAGAAGGAGTGCAATCAGGAGTGGCTGCTGCACGTCGTACAGTGTCGGAAGACGACCATCCTGGTACTGAATTCCATACCGCCAATCGACCTGCTCGCTTACGAGAAACAGGCAATTAAGAAAGGCGACGACAAGAATAACGCTACGTAAAGCACCATGGCGGCGTGGCAGTCCCAATGGTAATACCGAATCTGAGAACCTGGGTAGCTAGAAAGCACGATCAACTGTGCTACCACTTGACCCGGGTCCTTACCGGGCATGGCTGTTTTGGTAGCTACCTACACAAAACAGGCAAAGAAACCGGCCCGGAGTGCCACCAGTGTGAAGCGGAGTACGACGATGCTGCACGACATTTGTCTGCCCAGCATGGAGCACCGAAAGGGACATCCTACGGGAGGAGCTGGGAATCAGTTCGCTCTCCCCTAGCAACATGGTACCTTCAATGTTAACAGACGCTATGGTGTGGAATGCGTGGTGCAAATACACGACGTGCGCTATGCGGCAGAAGTGGGATGCTGAACGTACAAAACGAAGAACTTTAGCAGTAGAATTACATAATCAGAAAGAGACAAATGGAGAGCCCATGAGGGACACATTGCTGCCACTCTTGTGCAATACTTAATTCGTAGCCGGGTGGTAGCCGAAGCGGATGGGGGTTTAGTGGGTAAAAATCCCACACTACCACCAGAACGGTGGTGTCTTTTGAAAATCCCCTCCTTCGCAAACAAAACAAAAAAAGCTAAAATATGAAGTATAATTATTAGAATCCAAATGATATTACAGAATAAAAATTGAGATTATCTTAAGATAAAAATTAATTAAAGCTTATTTAAAATGCTTCCTTCCTACAGTGTTAAAATAACATCAAATATGTACTTTATATATATTTATACTTTACAAATAGTATTATGAAAGTACTCAGTTCAATATACATAGTATGCATTAATTTATGTTAATAAAAATAATAACTAATAAGGTTTTATCAAAAAATACATTATTTTCCCACCCTTTTTTTTTGGGATATTTTTATGCAAATTATCCAATTAACGCGTAAATATATTTATACAGTGTCAAAGGTCTTCAGACTCGTCCAGAATTTATAATAGTCATAAATATATTTACAGGTACGGTTGATTTAAGTGGATCGATAACACGGTATTTAAAGCATGTAGCGCTAATGAAATCAAGTTTTGTGTAAATAAATTATTTTTCGAATCATAGGACAAATATTTGAAAAGGAGATAAAGCATAAAATAAATATATTTAATTTGTTACTGGACAAACGTTCAACACACTATTCAGAATGGGCTTCTTTACGCCGCAATGGAAAGAAACGAATTTTCCGCGCTACAATTTTAACCGCGTCTATCGAAACCCTAGCCACATTGTATCGAAAGTAGATGACGTTTATTTAACAATAATTAACGTAAGCTATTTATGAACAAAAGAGCAGCCGTGTAAATTGTAATTTAAGCCCGGTATATACAATTTTTCAGATTTGGAACAATATCGGACGTTCCATGGTACAGTATTTTTACGCCAAGTTAAAACTTTTGTACGACAAGTTAAACCATTTTTATTGATCTTAATATTTACGTAAGTATTTGCCAAATTTAAACGCATCTTTAAACACTTATGTACTATATATGTAGTATGTAAGTGCAATAATTGGACCAACAGATTTGTCAGATTGGCATCACTCCACATCTATCATTTTTCTTCTTCTTTAGATTTTTATAAATATTTACAAAGTTTATAATAATAATAATAACCTTTATTTGATAAAATATTTTACATAAATAAATGCATCTAGCCTATACATATTTATTCAAACTGCTTAAGTTTAAGTTTTGGGATTGTATCCCTTATCTTAGTTGTAACATTTAAATAATAAAACTAAAATATTTTAATTACACTTCTCATTTAGTAAGATAGAGGAAAATAGGAAATTAAAAAAACCTCTTTGCTAATATATCACTTAAAATTAACTTATTACTACAATAAATAAAAACATACGCTCTATCCGTACATACTTCGCGCATTCATACTGCATACACTCGTAGCCCCCCAATGAGAGACACAAGATCAACTATTTCTCATCGAACAATACATGCTTTGGCATTTTATGCACGTATTTAAATCTTATATTGTCGTTGCTGTAATTACCGAGCGAAGATACTAATATATTGGGATGATGCGGGATTTTTCTATAAAAGTTTTTAGTGAGTCTGTAAAAATATTCGCTTACTGGGGGTAGTTTTATACTTTTATGAAGTCTTTTCAGATTTCTAAGCGGTCTGGTGTTGAAAGCAATTTTCAAAGCTCTATTTTGTACTACTTGAAGTTTTTTAAAATTGGTTTCGCATGTGTTGCTCCAAATGGGCGCTGCATAGGTAAAGGTCGGGCGAATAATAGCTTTGTATAAAAGGAGCTTATTGGTAGTCGATAGGGCGCTGCGTCGCCGGAAAATGGAGCCGAGAGCCCCCATGGCTGCCAGCCCGCGCCCTCGCGCCCATGACACCTGCGCTCCCCATTTGAGCTTGGAGTCCAAAATCACTCCAAGGTATTTGACTTGGTTCTTCCACTCGACAGAGCTGCCTCCCAGCACGAGCGGATATGTGACCCGGTGTTTGCGCCTCACCGAAAACAGAATCGCTTCGGTTTTGTCAGTGTTCAACTTAAGCTTCCATTTGTTGAAATATTTCTGCGCTGCGTTTAGCGATCGTTGTAGGTTCGCTGCAACCAATTTGTTGCTGCGAGAACTGGTGAAATAAGCCGCGTCGTCAGCGTACAGAGCTACGCTCGCAGAGGAAGGCTTCGGGAAGTCGCTGATAAAAATATTGAAAAGGTGGGGTCCAAGTATACTGCCTTGGGGGACACCTGCCGGAATGCGCTGAGGGGACGATTCATTATTATTAAACGTGACTGAGAATTCTCTCTTGCTCAAATAAGACTGTGTGATTTTAGTTAGGTATGTAGGGAACTTAATCTTAATCATTTTGTGAATTATTGCATCGTGCCACACCGAGTCGAAAGCCTTCTCGATATCAAGAAGCACCATGCCAGTATTTTTTTTGGAATTGAAATTTTGTGAGACGTGCTCAACGAGTCTCGTCAATTGATGAGCCGTGGAGTGATTTTTGCGAAAGCCAAATTGGTCATTGTTAATGGCATCGGTGTCAAATTCTTGTAATCTACTTAATATGGTCTTTTCGAATAATTTGCTCAACGCGGAAAGTAAGCTAATTGGTCGATAGTTAATTGGATTACTATTATCCTTACCGGGTTTTGGCAAGGGAATTACCTTCGCTACTTTCCAGGTGGCTGGAAAATACCCCATATTTAAACACGCGTTGAATATTTTTGTTAATTGAATGATCACTCTAAATGGCAGGTTTTTAATAATAGTGTTGTCGATTGTATCAAAACCCGGAGACTTTTTGCTCTTTAGTTTTCTAATGAATTTATTTAATTCTATGGGAGTTATCAATTTAATCTTTTGAATGTCATTAAGTGAGTCTTCACGGAAATCCCTGATTGACCGGCTAACAGCTTTCTTTGTTTTGTTATCGCTCATGTTCTCGGAAATCTTGTGGTTTAAGCAGAAGGTTTCTGCAAGCATATTGGTCTTATCTAAGTCTGTTTCAGCTATCTTATTATTTTTAATCAAGATAGGAATTCCCGTGGCTTTATTTTTGAGTGATTTTACAGTTTTCCAAAGAGAATTATCTGAGGGTTTTAATTTTGATAACTTATTACTCCACATTTCGTTTTTTAACCTGTTTATGTATTTTTTAATGCGATAGTTAATGCGGTTGATAATGGTTTTAGTGAATTTGCAACGATCTTTTTGCCATAGCTTTTTGAGTCTATTTCTAATTTTTATTTGACGTTTTAGGTTCCACGTAAATTTAATAAGAGATGGTTCGACAGTTTCTGTAGGGATGAATTTAGATTTGGCTTCGAGAATCAGGTTGGAGATCGACTCCACGGCTTCATCAATTTCGCTTTCAGTGGTTCCTGGAACTGCAGAAGTTAGTAATGTTTTTCGATTGAGATAGGATCTGAGCTGGTGCCAGTCGGCACGCTCGTATGCCAATCTGAACCTGGGTACTCTCGCGTGTCGGCCTTCCACGGTGAAAATCACCGGAAGATGATCGGACGAGAGAGCGTCCATGGCCGTCAACCGAGACACGAGCGAGACGTTTCTGGTCAGCGTCAGGTCCAGAGTGGACGGGCGTCTGTTACTGGATGGGTAGTGTGTGAAGCACTGCGGAAAATGAATTTGAATGTTATTATTGAGAGAAAATGATTGCAGGGTGGAGCCCTGACGGTTTTCACTGCAGCAGTCCCATTGTTGATGTTTGGCGTTGAAGTCTCCCGCGACCAACACTCTTTCCCCCAAACTGAATATTTGTGATAACTCATTCGGACGGAGATCTAAATGAGGTGGGTTGTACGCTGCAACGACTATGAGTTTAATTTTATCCAAGATGATTTGGATGGCGACTGTTTCGAGACCGTGAAAAGAGGGAGTTCCGACGGTGGAGTGTGCAATTTCGTTTTTCACGAAAATGGCCACTCCACCCCCGATTCTGTTCAATCTATCAGTACGATGACAGATGAATCCCGGAATAGAAATGTTAATATTTGGTTTAAGATATGTTTCGGTAATTACAGCAATGTCGATTTTCATCTTGTGCATTCCGAGAGCCAATTCGTCCACCTTGTGTCTCACACCGTGAGCGTTCCAATTAACAATTTTTACATTGTTAAAAATTTTAAAGTTTTTGTCTCTAGTCGTATAAGACATCTAAGTAATTAATGAGGCAGAAGGCCATTTCCATTTTATCTTTACACTTGCTTAAATCTACACGTATTTTCTTTAATAACAAAAACAATTTAGACATTTCCTGCACTGACACTAGATTATCTACACCAGCACTAACATTTTCCCGCGTGTTAGGACGAGTCGGGAACCAAACGGGTGGCTCCGGGACGGAGGTCACAGTCCCGCCTCCCAGCCCTGGGAAGTCCTTTGCCATGAAGGTGGGTCCTGGTGGAGGTGTTGCGACGTGGGTTTTCGCTTTTCTCGTTTTCCGGAGCGAGTTGACGTATTGGCTGCGCTTCGGGCACTCTCTATCGTTGGCTGCATGAGCGCCTCCGCAGGCGCAGCACTCTGGAGTCATGCCTTCTTTGCCTTTTCTCGGGCATTCGTTGGAGCTGTGGGGCTGGTTGCAGCGCACGCAGCGCTCCGCTCTGAAGCAGTTTCTGGCTGCGTGCCCGAACTCCTGGCATCTGAAGCATTGCGTCACATGCGCAGGAGATCTTTTTATTTACAAAGTTTAAACACGTCTTTACGCATACACAATTGGATTTTTTACATAAATGTAAGAATCATCTTATGTGTTTTCAAAAATACACCGCTTAATCTGGAGCATAAATCATCTGACATCTGACAGTTAAATTTGAAATGAAAAAGTTTAACTTGAGTTGAAAAGGTTTAACTTGAATTTAAAAAGATTTGACTTGAAATGAAAAAACTTGGCGTTAAAATACTGTATATTACAACATTTTTATGTTTCAGATTTTGCAAAATGTTATTTCAGCGGCGTTTTTTTGATATAGATTCAGTGGTGGCTTTATATGATTTTAGTTGAATTAGTGTGCATTTAACTTGTACCTATCTTATGATCGGAAATCTAAGTGCAAAGGTTTTTATACAAAGAGGATGTGGGTGATTTTATACAAATAAAAGGCGTCACACAATTAAATGATCTTATTGACAACAATCAATATTATCAACGGGAATTAATTAAAACTGAAAGTGACTCACATAAAAATTGACACTAAACAGGAAACATGATCTTAATGACGCATAATTCAAAAATAGATAGATCAATATAAGTAAGTATGTACTTATTATCATATGTAATTTCCGTCGGAAATATCCAAGTTATAAGCTGCTGGTCACAATCAGAGTTTGCCGTTGTCACAATCAAAGTTACAATTTTTATTTAAAAATCTATATATAATGTTTAAATTGTATTACCAGTATATTTTTTAAAAACATGAACTAAGTTTTGATTAAAAAAATATATGTTTAGGAGTGTTCAAACAAAATATCATAGTAAGATTTTTTATAATTTTTTGCACGTCTTTTGCAATAAAAAATACACTTTAAATAATAATATTATCGCGAAATTTAGTTCATATGGATTGTAATTAATTATAAAATCTTTGTACAATTTGAAACAATCGGTCGATACATTTTTGAGTTAAAGTTCCTGCCAGTTGAAATAAGCTAGCGGTTAACCAGCTATTCCAGCATAGCATACATCTCCTCTTTTGGAGCTTTCCAAACTTCCTTGAATTCCCTTCCAATCCGAATTGAATAAGCCAAAATTGCCATAACCTCGATTACTTTTAGGCCAGAATATAGGTGCTTAGGAACCAATCGCCAAACGGTCGAATTGAAACTTTCGTTTAAATTCTGCGTGTGACAACCCAAAAAATCTCGTCAGTAATACATATTTCGATAAATATTCATGTTTTGGAAGAATTTCTTTCCGAAGGTCAGGTTGCAATGGAATAGGATTTTAGCTTTTTAAAAGCTTTAGCTTTCTACCACTGTCTGTGATCTCCCTCTTGACCAGTTTACACATATTTTTGAAGAGTTTTACTAACAATTTATGGAATTAAAAAAATAGATTTTTTGAACCCTTTTAACATTCACTTAACCCTTTGATGAGTATTGTCGCGTATTGGCGATCGAAATCCAGTAATTCAGACAAAGCATTTTTGCACGTTGAGTTCGAAGAGAGTGTCTTGAATATATCGTACGATTGTATAGATCGATAACTCAAATTTATCGACTAATAATGATAGCCTAAATTAAACGATGTCAAGTATCAACAAATGCATTATTTTGTTATTAAAAGTGAAGACACACATGTGTATTGTTTATTGTACACGAAGAAATTAACGAATATATTGTACTATCCAGTGTTTATTTATTGATACACAAGATTGATTCACGCTGCGCGGTTCTGAGAGTAAAGTGGATTTGTGCGGATGATAAGCGGTTTAAAAACCAAAATACGATCGAAAACCCGTTTTTACTAACGTTTTAAGTAATAAAAAATCATATACAGGATGTTTTGCACATGGAATGAAAATTTTATTTTTTTTAGAATTAGGGGGGTTCTTCCAAGTCCTAAGTGTCAGGGTTGTTGAAACAGATTTTTTTTTGTTCAACACTTTGAAATAATACCCAAGCCACGGAATAGGGTATGTCCCCAAACAAAGAAATCCAGTGGTGTCAGGCCTGGAAACCATGCGTGGTCTCCCGACCTGACATAACTGGATTTCTTTGTCTAGGGACGTGCAAAATAATAAATTTACTCGACAGAGGTGCTCACAAAAGAAATCCTAATTGAAAGAATAGTCATCGCTTTTGCAAAAATGAAAGAGGAAATGCTACCTCAGAAAACTACAGTTGAAATTAAAAAAACGTGTCTTGCGTGTAAACTAGAGATATTTAAAAAAAAAACTAAGTTGTTAGTTTAGTTCTACATTTGTTTAAATCTTTTGTATCTTTAGTTTTATTATAGGAGATGTTTCTAAAAATATTTTAAGCAAAATTATCGTTATATTTCACTCATATATCTCTAACTGTATACAAAATTAAAGTTGCTCGAAGTTAGCTCGAAGTTGCTCGAAAGTCGAGTTTAGCTCGATATTTTGTCGTGTATGGTTGAATTTTCGAAGCAAAAATGTCAAAATATCTTAATAAAGGAACGAAAGATAGAGAAGTTCGAGGAATTTAAAAAAAATACATTATCATAGGAACCCAACTGGAGTCAAAAGCTGGTGCAAATGGCAGAACACCATTGCTTTAAAAAATATCCAAAGCTTGAAGATCTGACTCCATTTCTTGGCTAAGAGATAAAACAGCATCTCTTACCAATTTATAAAGATTTGTCCAGGGATGAATTACTTCAAAGATGCTTGGGCGGCCATATCCAAAATGCTAATTAATGTTATAGCTCGACGGTTTGGCGACTGGCTCCAAAGCACCTTGCATTTTGGTGTAAGAATCATTGAAATATTAACATACATTACTGCTGGGATATTTAATAATGACTATAGCTTCATTTTGAAGATGATGAATACATTAAATTTAATTATTGACACCTACTGTAAAGTCTTGCTGAAAATACCGATGAAGCGCGGGTAGCGAAGTAGAACCGTGAGAGTCTTTCTGAGACAAAATCAGCTCGTATAGCCCTTAAACAACAGTTAGACGAAGATAATCCTTTTTGAGAAAGTTGAAGATCTGAAATATGGATCTGAAATCATTAGTCGATCGGTAAGTGACTAAAATTGATAGTTTTATCGCATTGAAACTTTAAACGAGATTATCTCGAAACTGCATTTTCAAAATGTTCACCAGTTATAGCTTAAAAAGTTGTCGATCGATCTGACTGAAATTTTGGGATGTTTCTCACTATAATATTATCTAGTTAACTAAGCTAAACGTTTACGCGTAAATAAATATTTTTTGAGGTAAAAATTATTTTTAAAAAATGGTAAAAAATATGAAAGTTTAAATAAAATGCCTACTAAATATCTTATAACTCCGCCATTTTGTTTTTTAAAAAATAAAATAAATTAGCACTTTAAGGTTGTAGTAAAATAATATCGAAAATTTTAAATTATACGGTTATCTTATCATCATTAAAAAAAATCATGGAAAACAACTCATTTTCGAGCATCTAAAGGGATCGACCCCCATAACCCTCAAAAAAAATCACATTTTGACTGATTAAAAAAATGTCCCCTATATTAATCCTTTAAAATATATCACAGCCTCAGATGATCTCAATTTTTATTTCTTAATTTTTATTAGATTCCTATGATTTCTTCACTTATTCACTTCACATTTTAAATATGGTTTTGTGAGTATCCATACTTGTTTTTATAACTATTCAGTATTATTTTATGATAAGGGTTATTAAAACAAAGTACTTTCAATTTCATTTTTATTTATAACAAAATCATATAATATCAATATAACATAACCATAATACCAATAACTGCACACAGAAAACTTAAAGATTTGACCAAGAATATGAATAAAAAAGTATTTTTTTAAAATTATTTTTGTGCTGTTTTCATTTTTAATTTTACAGATATAATCAAGATATATATATAGTTCAGGGGTGGCAAAGCTTTTCGAGTGGTTCAAATCTGTTCATTCATTTTTTTAAATACGGGCCCGTGGACTTTTTATTCAAAATAGTTTATAAAAATCAATTAAATAGCCTTCTTAGATCAGCGTCGAATCCACTGGTTATAGGTTTGCCATCCCTGGAATAGTTACTATAAATAATGAAATATATACAAATATATATTCTATTAAACAATTTGATTAACATAATGCAAACTCTTTGCAAATCCATATTATATTTATACATATTTAAAATACATATCATTATCTAATAATTGTATTTCTTCAAAAATAAAATAAAATAATGTAATAACATATGATCGACCCCCATCTCTGGAATACTATTGATATTTTTTAAGCCTCACCTGAATCTCTGATTTAGGAGATCGAGGGAAACCTCTAATTTAATACTTTAAAATCCAAAAATACGGCATTGAAAGCTCGCTGGGATCTTCCTGATTAATCGCAAAAATCATTAATATCCGGAATGGGTGGTGAATCCAATTAATCAGAATGATAAGCTTATAATGATAAGGGGATTTGATGAAATCTGAAAAGTAGTTAATCGATGATGTCTTCGATATTACGTAAACAAAATGATTCACCAATGATGATATTATCTCTATTCTAATTCTCGATAGTCATCAATATCCGCCATTTTTAACCATTGGGTTCAATTTTTTTGGGGACGATCCTAAATGTTGATGACCATGAGGAATCAAGGAGTTGGATTTCCGACTTGAATTTAATATGTATACCAATACTGTGTACGAACATTTAAAAACACCAAAATAAGAGAAAAATTAACATATCTGAGAGTGTTAATGGTTTCTCGAATTTCTCTGTATTACGAAGTGTGACATTATTTGTTTCGTCATTACGGTAGACCCGCGGTAATCCGACAAATGTTTTGCAACGTAGTGTCGGATTATCCAATTTGTCAGACGATAGAGTACCGCCCCTAGCCCCTTGTATTCAGGAACTTTTTGGAAAAAGTGTTTTTATAAAATGTATAGATAATACAAGATTTCATATTATAGAATTAATATTAAAAATACAATGGTTAATAAATATAATGGTTTTAACTATCACTTACTAGCTACAAAGCCTTCTTTTATGTTGACGATTGTTTCTTTCCTGAAGAAACCGCACATATAAAGCTTCCTTGTTATTTTTTTATATCATAAGTTGTGGATCATTCTAGGCCGTATTCACTTCTTTTTCTTGAATATGTGTGCCATGTCCGAACCATCGGACGTGGACCATCTTCATAGGAGATTTTACTAGGGAAAGGATATAATGTGGTGGTTTCCCATTTGCCTTCCACACTTGGTAAAATTAGGATATGATTATTTGGAAAGGTAGAAGAGGAGAGAATCTTTGAGTGGGTAGCGAAATTATCATTATATATAAATGATAATTTAATTATTGTTGCAAATTCAATCGCTCACTCAAGGGCGTCCCTGCAC
Organism: Stenopsyche tienmushanensis; assembly: GCA_008973525.1. Taxonomy (NCBI): domain Eukaryota; kingdom Metazoa; phylum Arthropoda; class Insecta; order Trichoptera; family Stenopsychidae; genus Stenopsyche; species Stenopsyche tienmushanensis. The sequence continues at coordinate 894,660 of WACJ01000043.1, forward strand.
GACTTTATTAATCGCCTCAGCATTTATTTTCTTCAAATCCAGGAAATCAGGGTAAATCTGGATTGAGGCGATCGATCAGAAATATTAATATTTCCGATCTTACAAACTTGTTGGTACGGTGAAATTTTTTTCCACATTGGTTTGAACCCGAGCATTTATAATAAGAGTCCAGGATCTAAGTCACTATACCAACACTTGGTCCGTATTCACTTGCCAACTTTCAAAAACATATGTACTTGTATTGGGATGTCGGACTACAGGGGGCGCTGGATTAGCCTGGGGCGGATTACCGCGGGTCGGTTCACTATATTTGTAAAATCATATTTTTGGAGATTTTTCTTAAATATGCGATGCACGTTTCTGAGGTTTACATGTTGCTATATGAAAGGAAGGTAGTGCTGGATTTTTGTGAATTTTTTCGAAGCACTTAATACTTTTTTCAAATTGTTTTTTCGTTCTGTTTTGAGAGCATGCATTTTAGCGTTTTCAATTGATGTAAAGGTACGAGCATGGAGATTTATTTCATAAATGGATAACAATCCAGATATATATGTCTGTAGAGCTTCTTCGTAAACCAAACTTCTTTTGTAGACACTGTCAATTCTATCCGTTGTATTATATGTAGCGGTTAATGCATTTTCTCTACATTTTTCGACTCGAACAGTGAACTTTTCAATTGATTCATGCTTTTTCTGTATGCATGATTTTAGTTCTGATAAGAGTAGGTAAAATGTTCTATTTGTATAAAAATGTTCAAGTAAGTAGGCTCTGTAGGCGGGCCAGTTTTGAAATGTATGCAAATTCATAATTAAATACGCAGTACCAGAAACGCGTGATTTAATAAACGTAAACACATGCGACTTTTCAATTTCACTAGCATAATCAAACGCTAAATCGCAATTTTCGATGAATTTCAAAACATTACCAGGACCGCTAAATGTTTCAATAGAGCCTAATAAAACGAGTTGTGAATTATCCATGATTGTTAATAAAACTGGAATGTTTTAATCCACAAAAAAGAAATAAAATATATAATTACTGGAGTTTTTTTTCTTGCGGTTTCTGTAGGTGTTGGAGAATTATTGAAGCTTTATTGCTGAACACAGACGATCCGTAATCCAATGTGGTTGCTTCACTTGCTGACGACGAGGGTTCGTTAGTAGAATTTCCAATTGATGCGATCCGAAAAGAATTAGGATATTTGCAGATGTCGAAGGATTAATAACCACTCAAAACTCTGTGATGTCTGGGAGATGTGAATCTTGACGACTTCTTATTGAATTTGAACTGTTTTTAAGTTGATAAGTTGATTTGAACTGTTAATTAAATATACACACAGAGTGGTTCATATAAGAAGGACTCTATACTAATGAATGCGATCATCGGGCTTTTAAATATATAAGAAAAGATAGCATTGACTCACCTTGTTGGAATGTTGAATACGATATAATCTAATGCATTGTTTTTAAACGACAAAATATAAATATTATTATGATACAATTAATCATATTGACTTAAACGATTGATTGCATCAAATTATTAACATATCTTATGTCGGATTTGGCATTTGAGAGTTTGCCTGCGCAGACAGTTGGGCGCCCATTCGGTTTTTCGGCCTGAAATAAATTCTAATATTTAACAGAAGTAGATCTAGTTTTTCAATCGAAGGTTGATATTTCAACCACGATTCTTACATTAAAGGGACGAGATGAAAGTAGGGTTGCAAGACAACACCCTGCTATTTCTATTTGTTTTTGAAGTTCTTCGGACTAGGACTCAAGACTAGATGTATTTTGTTTGCGAATCGAACCTCGATCGACCATTTTTTTAAATTTTGTCACACATATGGAAGCTTTTATCTGCTGCTTCGTGCTTGTCGCCAGTATCATTGAAATAATAAATAAATTACAATGTTTAAAGATCAGAATAACGTCGGGTGTCCTAACTTTGAAACAAAAAAAATCCCCCGGCCTTAGGAGCACTTGTAACCCAAATTTTTAGATGGCCCTTGTATAATATGTTAGACATAAGCTATGTTATATGAACAAAGCCTTCCAAATAGGTCGTCATTCCGTAGTCTAAAAACCCACCCTTGATCTAACCTGCATACAATTTCAATTTATTATCATATATGTATTTGATTTTAACATCAATTATCCAAAATTTTATACCAAATATGTGTGGTTTATTTGGCATTAATTAAATCGATTTTGATCTTTCGAATGAATTAATTGTTCACCAGTTATTTTTTTTTTTTGCTATGAATTTGTTCTGCGAGACGTTTAACGGATGCACCACGCTGGCGCATATTGGTCTGTTGATTACTAAGATAAACAAAATCTATCTTATTATCCGAATTTTCAATTATCCGTATTATTCAAAATAAAACAAACAAACAAAAAATGCTGATAATCGAGGTTCTACTGTATTACACTTTAGATTATCAAATCAAGCTAATTTGGATTAAACCATAAATATAATTTCGATTCCTGTCAACAACAACAGCAGCAACAACACATCGAAAACGTATTCAAGTCACTTTTAAATATGTTTAACCTAAATCACGTAATTTATTATTATATGTTTATATTTAAAATAAACAAATTAATAATTAACGTATTTTTTATATTTATTCATATATTTTTAAAGCGAGAACATGATCATGCGTTGCAATGTCCAATATAACAAGAGTCTGAGACTTCAAATATCTTTAAGCCATCCTTATGGAGAAGAAAATAATGAATAACAAAATGAATTTTAGGATTCAACACAATAATCGGTGCTATCACCTATCATGAAAAATATATTAGGGAAAAAATGACTATACACAAATGGGAAAACGAAGATTAAAATTTACAAAACATTAACACTTTACAGTCCGGGTATTACGCGTTAAATTTCACCCAAAGTTCGTAAAATTGATATAATTCTTAAACCAGCTAATTGATTGAAATGAATTTTTAGTGATACCTACAAAAGAGCTTACTGCATCGATATATTTAAATATAACAGTGGCTTAAGTATGTGGTACGAGTATCAGCGTGATGAAATGCAAAAATGATTTTTCCGGTGCAAGCATCAACAACGCACAGGGACACACAGGGTATGCGTGCATGCTTCTCACGTGGATAGCTGTATGTGGGCTGCTCGCGCCCTTCTCATTTATTACTAGATGTTACGCACCACACGGAAAAATATTGCGTATCCAAAAGCATTTCATTAGGACGGAATAAGCACGATCTTTGTGACAACGTGAACAAAGTGAAAAACGAAAATTAAAGACATCAGAACGTAGTCTTGCAATTGGATTACAAATCGGCAGTACACGAACATGCTACGAAGAACGATCATCGCATCAATTTTGCTGGTGCAAAAAATTGAAATCGAAAAACGAAGAAATTCCGCGATCAATTAAGAAATTAAAGCACCGAGCAAAAAATCTAAAAGCGCAAATAATCTACAATGAAATAATGGCAATGCATGGCCCAACATTGCACATTGGCACCATTGGAAGGAGGATGTTCACAAGGAGCATCACCTAGGCGTAGGCAGTTATTCCGCGTACATGAGTCCGACTGGAGATTCGAAATATCGAAAAGAGGTACATTTGAATTCTTAGTGTACCTCTCAAATAATTACTAAAAGCGATCGTATATCCGTTTTTTAACGTAATTAAAAATACATAAAAGCATTCTAATAAACATAATTAAAACACAAACAATCTCTTTATTTAAATTGTGGCATTGCAACGCAAAGTATTTCCATAGATTTATTTCCTTGGCGTTGCGTTTCAAAAATAAGTGAATCCCATTTATTGGACAAAAATGCATCCTTTTTCTGATACGACATATTGTTTTAAATATTAATCTATTGAAAGTCATAAGATTTAGTCACAAAGTCTTTGTATCCAACGGGGTCTGAAATAAGAGTGGCGATACAGTATAAAAGCCTCAAAATCAAGGTTATAAATAATATTTCTGGTTCTAAATTCTTTATATTTATCATAATATTATATGAATTCCATGAGCTATTCTAGTATTATCTGAAAAATTGCATTGTCAACATTTTAACTATTTAAAGCTATAGTATTTTAAAATAGTAACGCTAAATTTGGTGGATATAAGGGTTTACCCTATGTCCTAGTATTTAAATAGTACCAAATACCAAATATGAAGGATTAAAATACTATCATTAATTGACAAATTCGTTTATAATGATACATCTTAATAAATTCATGTCAACTCATGTATCTACTTATTTCTTAACGTGTTCTACTTCGGTTCTTAAAACATAATGACATGCTTTCATTTTCTTTCCTTACAATATTTGCGGGTTGCACAATGACAACTATTTGACGTATTATATGACATGTATGGATCAAATCTACGCTTTAATTTTGATTTTATCTCAATGTAACAAGACATAGGAAGTAGAAGCATATATAATTTTGCCACGCTCATCATTACAAGGCGAACAAAGCCTCATTAATTTAGCAATGCGTGGTCTTGTCGAATGTCACGGCTCTGTTCTAAATGTCAGTCAACCGTGGAAGCAAGAAAGTCTTCCAAAAATACGATTTGCGACGATGATTTCGGATGTCATCGAGATCTCGCAGTTGGGAAATGCCATTGTTCATCGGTGCATTTCGAATTGTGGCATCGGTTTACGATTCGAAGACGCTATCTGCTGTTCTCAACAATCCCATAAAAGAACGTGCGTACATAATAATCATGTAATATGTTGCATACATTAAATGACAATATGGTTGTGCTCTTACGAAAACGAAAGGTGCTGTACACGAAAAAGTGAAAGTCGACCACTGCCAAATGGGAAAGATCAACGACTCTCACTTCCGCGAAGAAGTCCAAGCAGCCAGCCCATGGATCAGACAGTTGGACAAGGACTCGCCGAGCAGACGGTCGTGGTCTGCTCATTGTCTTACTCCACATCAATTAACAAAGAGTGCTCAGCAACAAAGAGTAATGGTAAATATCGTGCTAAAGTCTATCATATTTTTGACTGCAAATGTGATCCAAATTCACTTAATATTAAATATAGTCATTCATTACAATCATCATCATCTAAATATGATGATTTTTAAGATTGCTATCCTACGATTTTTCATCCGTTTGCTTCGCCATATGATCAACTTGTTTAAATACCATTTATTTGATATCCAATTATATCATCTACATTTTTATCTTGACGAGGAAAATGTGTTGCATGAACACCATATTGAGATTGTCCGATTTAATCATCATACGTGGAAAATAATAAAAATACCATCTCAAGAGTAAAATTTCATTTCTTTTTAATGCATATTTATGACATGCAATGTAATCACCGGATCGTAGAGTGTTGATAATGTTATCTGAACGTACAGCAAATTGTCGTTATGAGATTAAAGATTCTTCGACTGCTCGTTCATTATCATCCGTACTCTGAAACGAGCAATGTCTTCATTCTATTCAAGGGCTTGTTTGCTTGCGTACCAATCTCCATAGGAGATTTTTTTTAGAGAAGAATGATTTTCGCGTTGAGATTTTCTATTATGTTTCACACAAAATTTAAATCAATAAGTCCGTAGGATTTTTTTTAACGAGATTGCAAAAAATACCCCAAATGAAAACGAAAAAAGTTTAAAGTGAAAATATCTTAGAAGAAATTATTAGGTGATGTGTTATCAAATTGGGATGAAATAATTATTTAAATATGATTTTTAGGATCTATATTAATAGATATGTACTCAAATCAATTACTCATTGCTTAACAAACCCAGATCTTTTAATCGTCTCGATACATATTTTTCAGAACCATGAAACGATCGATCGGGAATATTAATACAATCGATCTTTTAAATCTGTTGTGCGGTGGTTTTTCTTTAACAATCTTGATTTACACCAGGAACTAATCCGCTATTTCATGGTCCAAGTATCTCGATGGATACTTATTTTGTATGCCATTTCAATGTTACGCAATTTCAAATAAAATGTACTGATTTATAAATATGTAAGTTTGTTTCTTCAAGCTTTACGATGCTAATGATCTTATATAACGTGTCTACTTGTCTTGGCTGCACTTTCGAAAATTTCAATAGTATAAATTGATTCGAATATACGAATGCATCTTAATTCATGTGGTCTGTTTTTTCCGATGGTAAAATCGATTCTAAAAAAACAGCATGTTTGCTCCAAAAGGGTAACTTTCTCTTTCATCGGCAATACGTTTCACAACACGTAAATTATTAAAACACGATTTCTCAAAATATTAAAAGCAGTGTTGCGATCACGACCTGATTGACATTTTGTTTGACTTTCGACATGAACTCGCTTATGAAAGTTTGGTGTCTTATGCTGTTTTTCGCTTTCTATTATTTTTAGCATATGTTGCAAATCGTCTATAATAAATGTTCAATCCATAAAGCTGATTCTTTTTGTATATTACAATCAAAACAGTTTGGTAAGCCAAAAATCAATAATAAAACACTAGGTAGTTCAGCAATTAAGCAATCGGATTAGTAACTTAATCATTTTGGTTTCAAATTTATAGAAATGGCTGGCGATCACACTTTTAAAATTATATATACGCTATGACAAACCATTTCAAAATGTTTGGCAACCGACTCATAAAAAGTATTGCGAAAGCCATCACAAAAATAAAAAAATCTAGCAAAAAAGCAAAAGAGGACTTCTACTATTAGGGCGTTCCACATAAACGTTCGGAATTCACAGATGAGAATTAAATCGCCTCAACTTTTACAAAACGAAATTTATTCAATCAAAATAAATTCTATTAGTTTCAATAGTCTTTTGCCAACGATATATTAACCTGTTAAGCGGAGAAGTTCATTTTCATTAACGCAACTTACAGTGGGCGCGCACATTTTCGTTAGGACGAATATATACGTCCCGCCCATCTGGCGTGAGTTCATATTATTAATTTTTTTTAACGATGCTTAGAATTTATAAATAATCAATGGAACATATTTTTTTATTCATTTAGATACATGAACATATAGAGATGTTAACAAATACAAAACAATAAACAAAAGCAACTTCTATGTGTTATATTTTAAAACAGTTGTTGACATGTAGTACTACCTCACAATCCGGACACCAGTATCTAGATTCTTTCCCTTTTTTGTAATAAACTCGCCATTTCCTGGTTTTAGTACCCTTTCGTTTATTCTTTGAAAATGCCGTTCAACTAAGCGTGATGGTTTAGATGTAATGCTGTTTTTTGATGGTATAGGTTGGCTTTTTACTATGTTGTCTGAACTGAGCATCAATACGTCTTTTTTGTCCTTCCATTTTAAAACTATAAGTTTGCCTTTTAATCTTACCTTATGCTACTAGTCACCGCTTACTAGATACACAATAGTGAAAGTGCAACCAATTTGCTACCTATCTTAAATTCATGTCAAAACATGTATCGACAACTCACACATTCCTTAAACAAACAAAAAAAGTTCCGCCTGTTTTAGGACTCAACATATATTTTGAGGACGTATATATACGTCCTAACTAATTTCGATGCAGTTTACGTTGGACGTATATATAAGTCTCGCCCACTTAACAGGTTTAATTGTTCAATCAATCTTTATAAACTCCGCACTTTTAAAACCAATAAATTCTTCAAACCCTTAAGATGTTTCTTCCCAATTTGTTAAGTAATTTAGAAAGTTCATTTGTAATAAGTAATAAGCAAATATAACTTATTTAAAATCTTGAATATTTTTTTATTTTCAAACTAGTCACGAAATAAGGCACGTACCTAGACAAAAAATCCAGTGGTGTCAGATCTGGTAATAATCAGTAATTATCTCGTGATGGTGAAATTTTGGGTATTTTTTCAAAATGTCATATGATCTATCTATATATGCAAATCCTAGCAAAAGACCCCCTGACCCCCCAAAAATTGTGTCGGTCCATGTTCCTAACACCCATTATATAGAAAATATTCGAATAGTTGATTTTACTAATATTTTGTACCCCTAATTACGGCTAATCCAACCTTTAACACTTTCCTATTTAAGCGAGATGACGAGAAATAGACGTGTCACTCAGTCCTTATTCATAAACACTACCTATGGATTTTATATCTTCATCACTAACGACGGTTTTGGGACTTCTTCGAGGTTCGTTATCGAGACTCATATCATCGGGACGAAACATTTATAAAGTGTTCTCTCTCAAATCAATCCTTTTATTGATATTTCTATCTATTTTCAATGCGTTTTTCTCCAATTTAAACTCGTACAGCTGAAGACTACGTTACCTTGTCGATTTCAAATAGTCAAACTTGTAAAATATTGCACAGAACCTTTTTCAAACACGGTCGATCTTTGACTAACTGATATTCCGAATCTTCATGTGTAACTGTGCAATAATAGCTAAAAATTTCAATACTAGAAAGCTTTCAAATAGCCAATGAGCTTTGAAATCTCAATGCATTTGTGCTAAATGGATCAAAATATTAAATGTTCAAATTTCAACAGGATTTGCGGGAGAAATTTAAAAAAATAGATAAAAATGTATACTTTTTTACAAGGTTTTTAGCTGGAATGCATGCACGATGCAAAAGGGAGATGTATTTCAAATGTGGTGGAATTCTTTTCTTTTCATCTGTTTTCTTTTTTTAAATTTCAAGATTGCACCCTTGATGTGATAAGGACAGAAATAAATTAGAAAAGAAAATAGCACATTCTTTCTAACAAACAATATGTGGTCTATGTTCTCTAAAAAAAATGCTGTGCAGGGAGCTAACAACAGCTCAGAGGTGGCTCGAGAAGAGATGTTTGAAAAGATAAAGGCAAGATTTTATAAAGTCGATCCAGCACTTGCGCGTCAGCTCGGTGGTATATTCCTCTTCTGCGTGATGCGCAAGCAGACCGTCCGCTATTGGAGTAAGATCATATTATTTCATCGTTCTATCATAAATTGTCAGTGTATCATGTCATTTTATTATTTTGTAGCAATGGATCTGGACAAAGTGATCGTATACCCCGGCGAACCCGAAGATGATCGCGATCCAGACGCAACCTTAACTTTAACGGAGGAAACACTGGAGCAGTTGGCATCGGGTCGCGTTGAAGCTCGGGCTGCGGTCCAAGCCGGAAAATGCTCAGTTACCGGAGACATTATGAGGGTCATGAAGCTTGAACCATACATCAAGCTTTATTAGATGAAGATAGGATTAAGATGGCGATGAATAATTTTCCTAATTTTATAGACAACCCAAGAAATGCGTGAAGAATGTTAAATTCTAATTTTTTTTAATACTAAATTTGTGATATTTTTTCTTTCATACGTTGCTCAAAATTGTATATACCTCAATATTAATATTGTTTATGAGCCTGAAATGTATTTATGACCATTTGACATTTTATTCACATTTAGAAACTAATCATAATCAACCTCCTCGGTTTTCTAGATAACGGTGTTTAAATATTGACTTTCAACTTGAAGCATCATATTTTATGGCAATTCTGTGTGATATGTAATGCTAAGAGACTGCAGTGCTTTCTATATTATTTGAATTTATAGACACTTTGAACATTTAATAGACTGACCAAGACTACCTCTTAAAAACTATTTCTCTAATTTTTCGCAGCTATTTGAAGTTTACTTTATAATTTACCCTTTTGCTTCAATATTGCTCTTGATTTTTCCAATTATATGCTATTCTTCGTACATTATCTTCTTTCAACCTATTAAATAAATCTATATTGTTCGCAATATTCTTAAATTACTTCTTCTTAAACAATATCAAGCGATGAAAATAAATAAATGGCTATTTTGAATGTTATTAATAATTTTCACTTCAATTTTAATTCTGAATTCTATTTTAACGCATCTTCTTTTCATTATATATCTTCTATAAATTATCTTATTTCAAGCTATGTCTTTATTGTATTCTTCTTTTAAATATCTTTTCTATTTGTCAACTGTAATGAATTTAATTTTTCTGATTTCATCCATTTATTTAGTTCTCAGTTGATTTTTTTTTATATCTTTTACTTGTGCTATTCTATAAACACTTATATTATTACATGATCTGTCTAATTTTTTTCAATCTTGATGTACTCTAAGTAACTCAATTTCTTATGACTTATCCATCACAGCTAAACCATGTTAATCATATTCTCTCAATTATTTATTCTTGCAAAATACACTAGATTTCCTCTAAATTTATGCTAGTATGCTAGCTGATATAAATACTTGATTAGACCTTTTCTTATGCTCTCTTTGTGTAATTTTATTTATCTTTACTATTGATTCTTCTCTATCTCGCCTAAAAAACTTAGCAATTACTGTGATAAAAATGAGTCATCGTAAATTTCGAATCGCAATATTTTACATAATAGCTATAATCAGCAAGTACATCATATCAATTAATATTTACACTCTAAAAATACCGGTTTTAAATAAAAACATTTTAATGAGTGTCTCATAACCTATAAATTAAGACAACGTTTTGACCGCCGTCTTACTATAATTAAAATCGAATTTAAAATGATTTCAACGCGATTTTGATATATTTTTGAATTCAAACTCGAATTTAATTTGTGTATATGCAATTCGAATGATTTAATATCAAACAAATACTACCTGGCAAAAAACCGGTATTTGTCATCTGACAGATAAATTAATCGATTCTAATCGATGAGTTGACGTCCATGTCCGCATATGCGATCTTTTCATTGACGACCGAAATTATTTGATATCAGTTTTAATTCATGGTACAAATATTAATTCAATGCATTTTTAAAAATATGTTCTCTTCTTTTTTTACCGTTTATCGTTATCATCTTTAAAAAATCCCATATCAAAACGGGAAATGTTTCACTTAATCAATCTTATCAATAACCGAATCTCTCACACAATACACATTAATTTTAGCAATGTGCGTATAACCCTGTGTGACTTTTATATTTTTTTCATATTGAAAGGCCTTCTATTTACATTTTAGTGGCATTGCTAGGGCATGGTTATTAATCGATAATGTCCACAGAAATAATTTGTATTTTTTCTTTTATCTACGTTTACTTAGTAGGCTTTTTCGTTTACTTTCATATCTTATCATTTTTACTGGATGTTAAATGATTCCCACAATTTTCAATCGCGGCATTTTGTTATATAAATTTAATTATTTTTGTAGCATTGACTTTCAATGTTTGAATTACCCGCGTGATTTTGATATGGCAAATTTATCTTTGATGGCGCCTTCAAATTATCTTCATAAGATACTATTGAAATTTAATACTTTACTCTATTTTTTTTAATCTGATCTCTTCTCTTTCAAATAAGTTTATTTACTAGTTAATTTCTCAACTATTTTCTTGATTCTTGATTTTATTTTTCACACTATTGAACTTCATTGACTCTTTTAAACGCTACCATCTCTCAAAATTCTTATCTTGTCAACATCATAATTATAGTGATTTGAGCATTTTCTTAAAATACATTCCATAATTAAATTTCTTCCTCTTTTGTGGACATATTTTCATAATTTTAACCTTTGTATTTATTTTCTTAACTCTTCATGATCAATTTATTTTACACTAGATATTACTCTTACCTCTTTAATTGATCTTCCAATATTTTTTTGATAAGATATATGTATCTAAAAAATAATTTGATATAATCTTATAAAAGCATATGGTCTGTCCTTATAACATCTTAATGTCTATCATAATCTCATCTATCGTACTGTGAATATCTATAAATCTAATTTCATTGCTTAATTAACTATAAATAAATGTGCAAATTTATGACATTTTTATTCTTGTCTACTTTATTCTGTAAAAAAAACTATGTATTTTAGTCCGTTGATTGTTGGATAAAAATCTTTTCATCTTATTTACATGCTATTCTGAACTATTATATCATCTATTTTGTTCTATAGATATTTCTTAATTTCTGATAATTTCCTTGGTCTTTTTATAATGCTTAAGTATCCAGACATTATAACTGCTATGAATTAATTACAATGACATAATAATTTGATCAAAAGATCCTCATATTGATGATCGATTGCTGCAGAAGAAAATCTATTTTTATTATGGATCAAATTCATAACAGGTTCATAACAATATCAAGCATAGCAATCTTATTAAAATGTTTAAGAACACTTCTTATAATCTCAATTTTTTTTAATTTTATATAGATCTCCAATATCACAGTTATGATTTATATACTAAAGCACTTTAGATATTTAGTGATTTTTATATGTTTTTTTTTTGTATTAATTAAACGTTATTTTGATTATATGCGTTTTATTAATTAGATACATTAGAGTACTGAGTTTTAATAAATCAAATCAAATTGCAAAAACATTTTTCATAATTACAAATTGATTAAAAATATGCTAGATAAGATTTTCATTTGTAAAGTATGATTTTAAATCAAAATAATGCACTTAAAGATTTTTATGACTCGATAATGATCGTCTTAATGATAGTGCATGTCTAAAAATGTGATCTTCAAACACATCTATAAATTTGAACTCAAGATATTTAAGTTAATTTATATGAGTCCAATCGCTTAATCCCTGGCACCATTAAATGCAAAGCATAAAATTCCTGTATTTAGCTATCTTGTGACTATTTTTTCTTAGCAAGAAAAACCAATTCATCCCATTCCCACAAGTCGATGATGTAATGCTATATATTTTTTAAAAAAATGATGATATTAAGGCTTATATACGGTAAAAGTAGCATACAAAAACCCTTCAATGGCCGAAACGATGGAATTTATATGTATGCTTATATTTCATATGCAATAAGATGATCTGGCCAGACTATTTTGCTTTTGCGATGGTTTTTTTTAATAGTAGCTATGTATAGAGCTTACCAAATCACTCTGACTTTGTTAATTGCAGGGTTTTATAGAATTTAGAGTTAAAATAAGAACCTCGGGATCCTTGTGTTTCAAGAAAAAAAGATATTTTTATTTATATACCTAGGTTCAATGAAAGTGGTTTGGCTAAACCCAGAGACCCAGATGGTAGATCTATGATTTAGAAAATGGATATCCTTGTTAAGGTATCCTGTATATCGGAAAAAAAGAAAGAGGCCAAAGAGTAGTCAACTTAGGCGGAAAGATGCTACGGAATTAACTAGCAAGTACAAAGGAAGACTAATGCCCGGTGTACACGAGGCTGGTTTTCAAGCTAGTAGAGCAAGCAAATGCTGGTAAGCTGGGAAGGTGATATCTCTAGTTTCGTTTTTGAACTCTGGTCGGGCGAACGATAAGTTTTAAAGAAAACTCCGATTTGTCTTTAAGATATACGAGGAGCCAGTTTGTCAAGAGCATAGCCAGACATTTAAACATCATGAAAAATTTCGATATTACGAATCTGTGACGATATTCGAATTGAAAAATGATTGAACCGAAAGACTTCGAATTGATAAAAACATCATCTTGAACTTGTGGAACCGTAAAGACGGATTTCATAGGCTCGCACGGTGTTCAGACCTGACACCGCCGGATTTCTTTGTCTAGGGACATGCAAAAACATTAATTTACACAACAGAGGTGCCCACAAAAGAAATCCTAATTAAAGGAATAATCGTCGCCTTTGCAAAAATGAAAGAAGAAAATTCTACTTCAGATAACCAGAATTGAAATAAGAAAAAAGTATAGTGTGTGTATACGAAACAGAGTTAGCTAATTTGATCAAATTTTGTAAATAAATTGAATAAAAACATCTTAAGCATAAAAAATATTTTCTTTGCCCTAACCCTGGCAAACTGGTCCCTTTTCAAGTTTAACGACTTATTGAATGATTTGTATGACATGTAGCATATCTGTTTGCATATTTTATGTGGCTTTAGAAGCTCATAACTATTTTTTTAAAACCAATTGCATTAAATTTGGGTATTTTTCAAAATGTTGAAAAAAAAATTATTTACACAATTTTTATGACAACCCTGATACTTAGGGTATAGGGCCTATATGTGAAACGTACCAAAAAGCCAACAAAAAGAAAAAGAAAAAAAACAAACTTCAGTGGACACCCAAGTTCAAATCATGGCCTGAACAAGTCCTTATTTTGTCACAACACTCAATGTTCTAAATTGTTTAATGACATGATATTTAAAAGAGACGGAGAATAGACTCTTGTATTTAGAATGTCATTCCACCTCTACTGTGTGTGTGTGTCTATACGTGGCATAAAGCAACCACTACACCGGTAGTATGCCTATTTTATTATATATTACACAAAAACAGCTTCATCTCACCAATACTTCTTCTTGTGGTAGCGCCTATGGCCCTATGAGAGAGCCCCGGCCACCGACAACGCTTGTTGCCATTTTCGCCTGTCCCGGGCCTCCTCCCTCCAATTGCCCAGGCTCAGACGTGCGGCGTCTTTTTCTATTTGACTAACCCAGCGTAGACGAGGTCTTCCGGCGGGTCTATTGCCACTCGGTTGTAAGTCCAAGACCTCAATGGACCCCAATGTAAGCCCAATGGAGACGGCGGCGAAGGTCGAAGCTAGTAATAGTCGCCTCGCAGTACGTGTCCATGACCTCGCGATTGGACCTCATGGTTTCAGTACCTGAAGTTTCAACCCGGAGAGGTCCGATTTTTTTTACTCTGCCATGTCTTCTGAGTGGAGGACGGCCGTAATATGTTTCATCCATAAGAAGGGGAATATGCTGCTGTGCTCCAACTATAGGGGCATATCGTGGAGGAACTTCTCGGAGAATATCAGTGTGGTTTCAGACCTGGCAGGTCTACTGTGGACCAACTATTTATGATAAAACTATTCTCTCAAAAAATCTGGGAGTACGGCGTCGATCACCACGTATTCCGGGATTCCGGGTAAGCTGGTGAGGCTGTCAAGGATGTGTGTGACCGGATCGGTTAGCGTTGTACGTTCCAACGGCACCCTATCGGAGCCCTTCGAGGTGATAGCGGGAGTTAGACAGGGGGACTCCGGTTCTCTTTAATTTTGCGTTGGAAGCAATTATAAGGGAGGCTGGCAGATCGGGATACGCACATTCATGTAACGAGGATATAATATATCTTGCCCTTGCGGACGACATCGACATCGTGGCGAAATCGGGGTCGGAAGCTTTGAGGGCGCTTAAGTCTGTCGACGGGGCTGCTGCTACCTTCAGTATATCAATCAATTATGAGAAGACTAAATTAAAGACGGTTTCGATAGCGAATACTGGAGGTTGTATCTCCGTGAGTGTCAATAACAAAAATATTGTAAAGGTCCAGGATTTTAAATAACTAGGACCCATCCTCACGGAGAAGAACTTGACGTGCAATTAAATAATCTCCAGGATTCAATACGTTTTTAACGAAGTTTTAAAATTGTCAGCATGACATGTTCTTTTTGGTTTTCATACATGATGAACACACTTTTCGAGAATGGCAAAAAACATTTTGTATGTTTAAGATAGCAGTCATCGAAAGCTTAAACAGTTGCTAGATTTAATTTAGATTCTTCATATCGAAGACTTTATCGCAATCTGATACAAATAAAAAACTAAATTTAACACGAAGGGCGTGAGCTCATTTAATCAACCCAGGCTAAATTATCGTCCAATCTTGTCGTTTAAGCAAACAATTCTTAAGTATATTTGCTTTTACTGCGTACAACATATTATCTAAAATCTTTGCTAGGAATCACCTTACTTTTTACAAGTAAAACATACTGATTTGCTATAGATACGAGCGCCAAAATTGGCGTGGATCAGTGGTCTTCAAGCTTAATTGAATTTTGTCATTTTGAAGAAGCTATCGGCAATATTAGAAGGCTTAGCGATTGACGGCGAGCACTCTTCGTTAATACATTAAGACCCGATTGATGACGATTCGAAAGAAACTCATAGTTTGATCCGCGATCAGATTTATTCGATGTTCAAAAACGTTGAATTGTTCGATCTTTGCTCTGATCTTAGATTAAGCAATAATTGTATTAGTCGCAAACGATCACAAATTTGATAAACGCGTCTAAAATAATCAAGCTAATCAAATAATGATCTATGAAATACAAAGATCTACAGAGAATCGTGCTATTTTTATGCAAGATTAAAATGTTTTATATATAATATAATAAGTCTAACATGAATCTGTGCGTATAAAAAAATTTCATTAATGGCTTTCGTAAAACCAGAAAAGTTATTTAGGCTTGGATCAATATTCATTGTCAATAATGATGTCGTCAAAGAAATATCGATATTATCTAAAGATTGCAAAGACCATTTTAAAATGATTTTCCATCGAAAATTAAATCCATTTTCAATTATATAATAATATTATGTACATAAGGATAGGTACAAAATACATTATGATTTTTTTAAATCAACTCGTTAGCCAATATATACTGAAACGAGGGACATTTGAAAAGTATTTTTCATAAATATGTATTTATGAATTATACCTCGTTACATAAAATGCGATACAGGGTGGATTTGAGCCATACGAGGGTGGTTCCAGAAGTATCCGACCTAACAAACAAAAATGTCTTTATGAAAGAACATTTTCTTTTTAGCTAAATTCTTAATCTCATCACTCAAACATTGCAAAGAGTTCGCATAATAATATCCGTTGATTTTTTTCTTATTATTTTTTTGGAGATAATCAATGAAAATTTTCCCACACGCATCCCAGAAAAAAGACACCATGAGCTTGCCTGCAGATGGAACTCAGAACAGATGGAGTCTTTGCCTATTTGGAGCTGATTTTCCTCTTTGAGTCCATTGTTTTGACTGTTATTTTTTGTCGTTCTGTGGATATATCCGGGCATGGTACGCTCATTCGAAGTGTCAGCGGTCTGAAAGGCGGACCGGTTGGACACACAAACATTATAGCCATCCCTCATATTTAAGGACATTTAGGGCTTTTTGCATCCCCGGGCATTCCCGGGGAATGCATTTCTTCCCATAATTTATGCTTTCTACGATCTCTATGATCATGGAAGCCACCTCAGAAGCTAATTTAGATCAAAGGTTCGTGCCAAATGACCCCGAACGCGGCACCTAACTTACGCACAGCTTTCTCATGTCCAAATTTTCAGTCAATATGCGACACATAATGATTTTTTCCATGTTTACAAATTCACTGAGAACGTTCACTATTGATGGCTGCCAAATAAATTTGTAGCATCTTCAAAGTTGAAACATAAGCTTTATAAAATAGGTAATTTCTATCATAGTATTTTTTTTAAACAACAACCGCCATATTTACGTCAGGTCGGGTACTTCTGGGACTATTTTCGTACCAGTATTTAAACATCAGGTTTTATAATTATGCAGTTATTTTGTATTGATGGTGGATTTTGGTGCAAAAATACTAGCAGAGGACCTTTATCGGATACTCCAGCTTAATTCATGACCTGAGCATTTCCTCATATTTTCATGAACACTCCCTGTTCTAATTTTTTTGAAAAACTGTCTGTTTAAATCAGAGATTATTAAAACTTAGAAGACAGAAATGATTCGTATTCAAATAATCGCGCATTAAAATTATCTTATCCTGAATTAACCACATATGAAATGCAATATTTATTTTTTACATTCATAGAATATGATGCAACGAAATAGTATGAAATCACAGTCATCATAGTTTAATTAACATATGGACCTCAATGCAAGTTTGATGTTAAATTAAATCACCCTATTTGAATACTGAAACGTATAATCAATTCTCAGAGATCTTCTTGTATACTACGACATGATAATATTTTTGGCATAGTAACATGTCAAAGATGGCTTTTTTTACTTCTTTCTTTAATATTATTTTAGGATCGATAGTTGAAAAATCGTAATCAGTTAACTGTTAACACGTTAAAATTTATTGATAAGCTTTTAGTGGCAGTGGAGGGGATTGAGACTAATAATAAAAGACGAAGTTTTCAGAGCAATAATCATTCGGTTTGCCAACGTTTTGGTAAGCAACAACTACCTGAACTCTAGGATTGTACAAGCTTAACCACTTGTGCAATATAGATTCTTGGTCTTTAAAGATTTTATAATTTATAAATTCTTTTTAGTTCCAGCCAATTCGTTAAAGATGGGTTTCAAGTGCGAAGAAGTCATCATCAAAGTCAGGGCTAGGGTTGAAGCAGCCGACCCAGACCCAAGCAAACGAAGTGTATCTGGAATCTTCGAATTCAGCGTCACCAGCGGTGGAAAGGAAGTCAAGAAATACAGTAAGTATTTGCTGAAAATCGCATAATTTGTCCATTTTTAACAACGATTCCTAACTCTCTTATGTTTTTGTCTACAGCCGTTGACTTGAAGACCCTCAAGGTCTATGAAGGCGCTTCCAAGGACTCCGTCGACGTCAACGTTGTTGTCGACGATGATGCTCTTCCTCTCCTCTTGAAGAAGGAACTCAGCATCGACGATGCCGTCAAGAATGGAACACTCAAAGTGAGCGGCTGCCCAGACGCCATCGGCAGGATGAAGACCCTTGTCTTGAAATTGATCGGTGATGCATAAGAACTTTAACACAATAAAAACCCAATAAAACACTATATATGTATTTAATTTTTAAAAATCGCAACCCTGATGAACACTCCTTCTATCCTTTTAAATTACAACACTTAAAACAAGACATAATGATTAACAAATCGAACACACTCCAAATCCATTTTAAATTTAGCCCATCCCATCATTTGATCCACCTGTTGGTATTCATCCTATTCATCCTACCATCCATTTAACCTCCATCCCCATTCCAATATTCCTTCCTTCCATCTATCCAATCGATCATATTTTAATGCTCATTCCCGTAACTATTCAAATGGTATTTGAATAATTACAACCATGTTCCAATCATGAAGACATCACATTTGTAAAACGGCTGACAGTTATTGACAATACAATGGAGTGAAGAATAAAATCAGCACGATGACTAAAGAATGAAGGAGCATCATCCAAGACATCGAATACAAGTCAGTATAATCGTCATTTCGCATTACACAACATTTAAGATCATCCTTAGAATCAATGCACGAAATCTTATTGTTTGGATCACAATCAATTCTTCACTTCAAGTTAAACCTTTTTCATTTCAAGTTGTGTAGATATGGAAATCGCAAAGCGTATAGATGACAGATTGGCATCTCTGAATCTTTGCGTGAGTAATTTCCATGTTTAAGTATAAAACATTTCATTCGAAATTCAATGGTTTAACTTAAAAAACTGTATTCGCTAGTATTGCATACTTTTGCATATCTATTTGCTATTTAATTGGACATTTCCGTGATTAAATTTGTTTTCAAAATATTTTTCAACCTTTGCACAAACCTCAATGGCGGTAAAATAAGAAACGTGTCGATATTTTTGCGGTATGTCATCGATCGTTGCAATGATTTAGTTGTTTTCATATACTTTTATAATCGATACAATCCTCACGGTAAATATCAATCATCTGTAATATTTGATAATATATCAAAGATGTATTTAAGAGGATGTTAAAAAAATATCTTAATACCACGTGAATACCTACTTAAAAATTAAATCGATCATTAAGCGATTGCATGCATCAAGATTTCAGAATGTCGCTTTTGATAAATCGAACGCATGATCTTGCGTTAGCGATTTCGATTTGAGATACGTCGAATAAAAATAGAAAGAGTCGGATTTTTCAAATTAAACTTAAGTTTTCAAAGATTTACAAAATGATCTGCGACTCTTGAAAGACTCCTCGAGGGTTGGTCATTGAACAATTCGCTCGAATTGGACAACAACCTTAGTTTTTATCGGCGTTTTGATCGACCGTGAACTTGGGATCCTATTCAAAGGCTCCACCATAAAAACGGTGGACCGAATCATCGATTTCGTTTTAGAAACACAATCGTTCAACGTTGTGGATATCAGAATCGAGGAATTATTTCAAGTTACCAGATCCGTCCTCAAAAGTGCCTTCATCATTTGTGATTTCATCCAGAATATGAATTTAAGGCTTTTTGGTAATTGATGGAATAGAATTATCCATTGCGCAGATCACTCACAAACAAATACTATTTATTTTGTAAAATGTATATAATTCTTAAACCAGTTAATAGATTGAAACGAAATTTCAGTAGTATCTAAAAAAGAGTATATTGCATGGATTTATCTAAAAATAATAGTAGTTTTTAATCGGAATGTATATAAAAATTATATTTGAACTGTGTATTTATATATATGAAATGTGTGTGTAAAGGATAAGTTTTATTTACTTACAACCAAGACTGTTTCATCTTTTCGGCATTAATTTTACTAAATTTTTGGTTACATTATTTGAAATACTGAACCGTTAATCTGCTGATATTCTTCTTGGTTCGCAAGCGAGATTTATGCTTTGGACCATTGTGTTGAAAATAATATTAAACCTTAGATGTTTTGAATAAGAAACTCTCCGATTTGGAAGATGGCTAGTGAAGAAGTTAAACTGTTTTGATTTGAACATAAATGCATTAAAGATATTGGGAAAGCTTGAATAATCACGAATTGAATGAAAATGTTATACGCATCTGGATCTTAAATCATTCATATCTCAGGCCATAAAAGACATTCAAAGTACAATAAGCAATGTTCAGAAAAATTGATACGCTTGTCTGGAAAGTATTATTCTGAAAGACTTAACAAGACGTATCGATTGAATTGAAAGACGTTTAAATCCTTATTGTTTTCATTTCGTTCTAACGATTCCACTGATAAAGGTATTAATATATTAACGTTTTTGACCTTTCAGGATAACAGACAGACAGCATGGCGCCTCTGAAGATAAAAATGGTCATCAGTGATAATGCAATTGACCTTCTTATTATTATGGCATTCCGCTGAAAAACTACACAAACGAGTAAGTTCACGTGAAAACGATTTTAATCCAGTGAGTTCATACATTTAATACGTGTGGGTTAAGCCGCATGTAATATAGATTATTCGTAATTAAATCATCACTTTATAAACGGAGGTTTTGCTTTAAAAAAAATTTGCAACGTGTGTATGGTCAACCTAATACGAATATAATATTTAATCAAATACTTCTATATATATCAATTCCATATCAATTCTAATGATTTTTAAGATGAACGGGAAAGTGATTTTTTTAATCCTTCTGTCCATAAAATGGCCAGACCCATTATTGTTTTTCGATGAGTTTATTTTACAAATCTCCCTGACTTAATTTACATTTTTAAAAATAGTTCCAGACCCTTGTTTTTCGAGAAAAAAGGATATTTCAATGTATGTACCTTAAGCCAATAAAATAGGTTTGTAAAGAAATTTTAATCTTTTCGCTCCATAAAATAATTTGCGATATTTATTACACTAACCTGCATTTTTAATTGTGTCGTAAGAAATCCTTTTTTGCATCATTGTTTGGAAATACCTATATATTTCTGTGCTACAGATTTTTTTTTCGAATCATATGTCTATAATAACCAAATTAGTACACTTAAACCTCTTTTTGTGCGAATTTTTTTTGGGCGATTTCGAAGTTATGCGGTTTTTTTAAAGCGAGATATTTTGGATAAAATAGGAAATAAATCATCAGCACTAACCGAAATTTAGAAAAAAAATATAATTTGGGACTGTGTAAATTATATTGCATCTGCTATCGCTGAATTACGACCACGCCCTTTATTCTTGTTTAGATTTTTGAAAAAATTGATTTCGTTTTTTTTTTGCTTTTTTTTAATGCTTCGGCTTTTAAAAATACATTCTCCAAAGAAATTTCCAAAATTCCAACTACTTAATATTTTCTATACAACCCGCCATTTTATGTATATTTTTTTTGTTAGGGACTATAGTGACATATTTGCTAATTATGAATTATATTGTTGGAAAGAGAATATCTACACAGAACAATGATGACATTGACACTGAGTATTCTATTTCTTCCGAAGAAGAGAGCAATTTTGAGTCGTATCGAAAATCGCAACGAAAATTACCATACAGCGATGATAGTTTGTAATTAAAATAATTAGTATTTCTCTAGTGGATGTCTGGCATTTAAAATGGCAGATGTCCGACGTCCTTAAAATTTTACCAATGATGCAAGACGTCCTTTAAATGTTACCAAAAATGTTAATTTTTAATTGCCTTATTGTTTTCCCGTTTTTTTATTAACTTTTTTTATGCGATTTTGGATATATTTTATATAGACGTTTCAAAGTTATACGGTTTTAAAAACCATGGAGCGCATTTTCACTTTTTCTATGTAAAGCATAGCTTTTTTTGTGCGATCCGCGGAACGCATCTACCGCACAAAAAAAGGTTTAAGTGTATATTTCGTACGATAGAACACTATTGCATCTAAATTACATTTCGAATGCTTAATTTAATTTTAAAATCTGATAGAATATGTCATATATTAATTTTTCTACATTGCCTTCATAGTGTTAAACGCGTCCTATTAAATCTTTTAGTCCAATATAGTCTGATCTACATTAAATATTTATGGAAGAAGGTATCCATCATCAAATCATAATAATTTATTTCGCTTTTGCTTAGCGTTTTTTTTAATTTTGAGTTCGTATGCAATCTAAGCATCGTCCAATTATAAATTAATGTTCTACTTTTAGGCAAATCAAAAACGCTCACAAGAGCACATTTTTTGTCCATAAGTACATCTGCTCCATAGAGGTTTAGAAAAATTATTATATCTATTGAAACAATTAGATATCTTAGAGATCTTCACTTATAAAAATTGCACTTGGAATCGAAAATGAGTTTATTAAAAATAGACTGTATTATCAAAAATCCAAAGGTAACGAAAAAAAAATCATTGACAAGGTTATCTATTTAATTTCAACTTGTTAGATAGCTTTAAATCACACCATCTAATCGTTTAAATCACACATCGCACTATATAATATCCAGATAATAAATTTAAAGGAAGCAACGTGTTTTCAATCGATAATTTTTATGGTCGTTCCTTTCATGATTGTTATATAAACCGTCAGTGCTTCCTTGATTGGAAGACAACGCAAAATCGATTTATATTCATTCAGTATTAATTTAATCTATACAAAAATATCATTTTATATGATTTATTCAATATTCTGGAAAAGGGTCACTGGACTCTTTGAATTCCAGAAAACCGTTTTATTTTCAAATTCATAACGATACAAAACTTATTGCTCTTCGCATTTTTTACATTTAAATCGAAGTTTTCTTTGAAGCTTGTCGTTCACTCGTGTGATGGTATGAATGATGTCAATGCTTCAATATCCAGCATATTGTAGAAAAAAGCTAGTAGAGTAAGCTAGTGCCAGCAAACCAGTAACTCTAGCTTTGTATAAACAGAGCTTACTTCATTTTTAAGCTATTTTTTTGCGCAAAAACGGAACTAGAGATACCACCTTCCCAGCTTACCAGCACTTGTTTGCGTTACTAGCTTGAAAACCAACGTCGTGTGCACTAGGCATAAGTCTGTCGTTTGTATATACTATATATTTCCCAAGCATCTGCTCCATAGCGTCAACTGCTCATTTTGCTCGATGCCCACCCATAAAATCCGGGGGGGAGCCAACCCTTGTGGGCAACGGTTGAACCTCTGGGGTAATGATGTGGAATAGAGATGTGCGAAAGTAGCCTCGTCAGTTTGTTCATCAAACGCAGCTGGGATAGCTCAGCTAATATGAGTTGGGTGCGCAGGTCACCGTGTGCTACGCATCCACAAAGGGGTGTGTGGAACAGCCGATTACAGTAGTTGGTGGAGACTGTGTCAAAGGCTCATCACTATCCTCAACAGCCTAGGCATACAGGGGAAGACAGATTTAGGCTGCTGCAGCCCCCTTCAAACTGAGGTTGGACTCGTGGTGGCAGTGAACTCGCGGTAGTATTCCTTTGAATTTAGCTTGAACCTTTGTCCTTCCACTTCCGCCGCACCCTCGGGTGCAATAGTCTGAAGCTGGTTTTCAGTGAACTAAAATGCCGTCACAAACCATCACTCTTCTTGCAAATACGGAATTTTGTAAATATTATTCTATAATATTAATAATTTAGCTTTGTTCCGATGTGGTTTCGTATTAATTAGGTTCGTTCTCGGATTGACCGTTGCTAGATTCGTGAGATTGACAGTAGCGTCTATTCTACTGAATGATTTTAGATTTGGAAAAGACTGCCATCTTCAACACCGTTACATTTAAATCATACAGGTCACGGTTCTTTAGACCGAAATTCCTGTTTGTCGGAACGAATTGTAGCCAAAATGGTACGATTACGCGATGTGCGTCACTAAGATTCGGTTGAACGACAAAATCTTCAATGTTGCGAAGGTCGATAAAAAAATTGGGAAAATAATCGAACAATTGTTTCAGGAACCGAAGAGGACGATCGGATCGCAGATTCTCCAACGCCATTGAGAACATGATTATTTAAAAATTTGCACTGTATCGCATGAAGTCAAAACTAATCGATATGCCATCATATTGATTGCTGGATATCAATCATGTGCCTTTTACTAATGATCATCCATCATCAAGCTTGCTGAAAAAATACCGTTATATCCGTATGGATAGAATCTGCATTATATTGCATTGACATACAAATCATACTATTCTTCATATATTGCTGCCGGCTTTGTGCATCATTTATTTCGCTGTCAGAACATTCTAGTGCTTCAGTTTTTGAATCAATCGGATATTAAATAAAACTTTCATCTTTTCTCTTCAACGGGCAATGCGAATTTAAATAGTGTTCTATATAAAAGTTGGCAAACAAGTTGGAGAAGTCTTCGCCCACGATTCGTGTTGAACAAAACCGCTTCCGCAGCAGCTTTGGATTACAGTCACTCCTCAAAAGCCTCCGCAGGCAACTCGTCTCCGGACATCCTCATCAGTCTGCATAACATTTATATTGGCCTCGATTTCAACAATGTCGAAGTCGTCGTGCTATTCCTTCTTGGCGCTGATTTTCTTCTCGGCGATCATCACCATGTCCACAGGTACAAATTTAGACTCAAAATTAATATATTTTAAAGCAATAATTGATTCTTTTCGACGGAATGGAAAAAAACTGTAGATACTTATCGCGAAAAAACATTCACTTAAGCTATAAAATAAACTATTTCGATACGATCGCCTAATACAAAATCGATGTCAATTTCCATTCAACTATAGATAGTGGCTTCTATGAAAGATTGTCTAAATGATAGCATGATTTATTTTTAGTAAAATAAATCCAATATTCGAAAAAAGTTATCAGCAATAAGAGTCTGAATCACTTCATTATTACGTGGTAAAATTTGACGATTAATATTAAAAGTACCACACTCAGTCATTTTGACTGGTTAGAGAGTTTTATTTTAAAATTCCTACTTCATGCTAAATTTTTCTGCAATGAAAATAGATCGAAAAACTCTTTCTTTCTAAATTAAGATACAGATTTAATCAATATTTAATAAATAAACCCAATACATTTGGTATTAAATTATGACGGATATCCTTCTCGCAATAACATCGCCTCAGGATGCGCGTTTCAAATAGGGCAGTTTCCCTGCCGCATCCTATATTTGCTATATTCCCATTATACTTGTATTGAGATGTCGGATTACAGGGGGCGCCGGATTAGCGCGGGTCTGCTGTAGTTTTATTTTCGGAACACCAAATCCTCATCATATTATATTATATCTGATGAATGAATTTGAATTTTTGCTAATGCAACACTAATCTTCAAAGTTTAAAAATCAATAACATTTAAAAATCATTAAATAAAGCATTCGTATTTGATTGAAGAGCAAATTTATTGATCATTTGGAGCAGCGTATGGCTATAAGATAGCAATTAAGTCATTCTCTGCTCATATTAGGTAAAGCGGAAAGAAATGTCATTTTGTTGTTATTTGAAGAGAGAAAATATTTTAATAAAAGCTATACAATATTACTCAATTAAATAATTTCTATTGGTATTTATAATCGCCCTCCACAGATTAGGTAGCTTTTTAATGCCTCTTTCGTAAAATTTGGCCGGTTTTCCATTAAAGTAAGAATCCAAATAATTTTCACTTGTTCCACAGAAGTGAATTTTTTAATAACTTGAAAAGATGATAGTCTAATTTAGGTTTTAATAATTCGTAGTGAATTACGCCAAAAAAATCCCACCAAACACAAAGGAGGACATTTTTTAAAGATAATGATGGTCGAGGGGTAGAAACAGGTATTTGATTTGAAGAAAGCCACTGTTTTTTCCTTCTCGCACTGTTGTAGAGGACCCACTTCTCATCCCCAGTAACGATCCTTTTTAAAAATGGATCTGTTTCTTACCTGGACAATAGCGATGAACAAATGATTATCTGTTGTTCTAAGACCGTTGATTACAACTCGTATGGAACCCAAATTCCCTGTCTATGTTTTATCCCGAGTTTTTTACTGTCGACCAGGGAGAGCTGATGTTGATGTCGATAATTCCTTTATTGTTTTTCGAGGATCAGATTCTACCAGAGAATTTAATGCGTCATCATTGATTATTGGAGGTCGTCCTGATTTTGGTCTATTTTTCAAATCTCTATCGCGACTTTTTAATTTTTTGAACCATCTATGGCATTTTCGAATATTCAAAATGTTGCCATATGTATCACAGATGCTCTAGGTAGCTTCTTTTGCTTTTAATCCTTTATCGAATAAAAACAGTAAACAAACAAACAAATGGGTCTCATCAATTTCTGCCTTGGACATTTTCACTATGGCTAAAAAAAATATAAAAATATTTGAATAAGTAAGACAAATAACAGAGCTTCAAAATGATACCAACGTTGACGTATTCACTCGATTGCAACCCGAAGCAAACTGACGACAAAGACGCAACCAAAAAAAATGACATTTCTTTCCGCTTTATCATGCACAAATATACCATTAAAAATGTTAGTTACATTTTTTTTTTTGGAAATCATTACAAAAAATGTGTGTGCGTATGTCGGACTACAGGGGGCGCCGGATTAGATTGGAGCCGGATTACCGCGGATCTTTTGTACTATATAATGTAACAAATTTGGTAGATCGATCGTCGTGTTTCAGATTTATAATTTATTTCCTGGATCCGAAAAAAGTGCTTGGTCTACAACGAGTATTTAAAATTAAGGATGACCATCTGCATACCTAAAATTTCGATTCAAATATCTTGTATATATCTAATTGCAGGTGTATCTTTGAGTCTTGGACCCTATGGACGCGTAAAATATCCTTATTCGACCAGATACATTGGAAATCCACGATACGATTATCCAGGATTGTATCCTGGCGGAAATGGAGGATATGCTCCCCCGCATGGATGTCCAATCTGCGACTCTTCGGTCTACAGCTATTGTTCTCATAAATTGGTGCACGATTCTTGTTGCTGTGGCGATTCCTATTGTATGTATAATTTTTAGATGAATAATTTTATTAGATAAAATAAATTGATCGATTGTTTAAGATTGACGCGAGTCATGTTAATATATTTTTAATTGTGTTAAAAACGTTAAAAATAGGCATTCAATTGCGTTTTTTTAGTGTTTGAGAGGCAAAATTAGAATTTTTACCTCTAATTTTGCCTCTCAAACACCAAAAAACACGATCTTACAAATTAATAAACTATTTTTTTATAGATACTGAGAATTCATTCGAATGCCAATACACGGATTGTAGTTATATACACGCAAATACCTGTCAAGAATCCGACTTGATATCGACATGCTGCTGCGACGATTCTTACAAAACTTACAGTCCACTCTATTCCAGATTTTTCAACAAGAAATAAACGAACGAATGGACACTAAATTTGAGAGTCTCATATATTAATTTGTAACTGTGAAACTTTATTTATTTATTTATGCTATAAAAATTTAGTTGTAATAAACATTAAGCAACATTTTTTTGATTTTACTGCGGCGTACCGTTTGAATTATTCATGGCGTCCAATTTGGCCGAGACAATTTTCGCATCGAGCATACATTGTGCTTGTAAATTCGTGCAATTTGCGACCATTTACCATAATCAATGAGATCATTCAATATTCAAACGTAAATTAACCCCGTCAATCACAGCATTTATGCGAAATAATAATCGCATATAAAACTCGCATAACCGGCATGATTTTACACAGAAAAAATTGAGCATTCCAACATGTTATTCAATGGAGTAACATTGACAATTTTAAATTTGTTAACGACAGTTTCGTCGTTGAACGAGAAGCTGATAATTGATTTTTTCGCCTATAAACAAGCCAAAATTGGATTGGTCATCTACTGTGGAAATGTTGACGATAAAGTGAATTTATTTAAATTTGCGTCGAAGAACGGTATAAGTTTGGCCATAGCAGATGATGCGGATTTTATAGATCGAATATCAAATAATTTAAAATGCATGCGGACACATTTTGGAATCGTTCTGGATTCGCAATGTCAATATTTATCGAAAATTTTGAGTGCAGTAAGTTAATTTTTTTATTTTTAATCTCAAATACGATCCATCAAATTTATCTCCATCGCTAGACGTAGAGTTATCGCAATTTTCAGTGAGCAAATGATAAATCGAATCAAAACACAGATCTTTTTGATCAGAAATTGCAACACGGAGCCTTATCATATTGCAAGGCGCCATATATTTTAAAGATATTTTAAAATGATAACATGTCTGCTACTACGTTTTTTATGAAAAAAGAACTTTAATTTAACTTATATAATTGAATAAATGATATATGTTCTATGTAATTTAACATAACAATTAAATGTATGCGTTTTTCGTCGAATCTCATTACTGTATCGTCAAATCAACCCACGTACTAGCCAACTAGCAGAAAAAAACTCAGAGACCATTGACTTTTATGTAATAAAAGAAATATCAGCAGCCTATTTCAAGGCAGGATCCAGTCTCGATTCGTCCTCTGATCATTTTCCCGGCATAGTCACGATGAGCAGTTATGTAAGGGAAACACTAAAGCTCTTAACTTTAACTAATAACAAACTAGAGTGTCTTTCGTGAACTAATCGACAACTCCTTGACGACAAACATAGCCCTCCTCAAAACGAAAAAGAACCTCATTGATGCAGTTGAAGTTTTTAACTCTACTCTGCAGAAAGCCGCCAAGAATTCTATTCCGGAATGGACACAAAAAAATGAAAAACAACTGTTGTGCGCACAATGGACCAAAAACAGTGAGGATGTTTCAATCGAGTGTTTGGCGATGTTTCACCGCAATAAAGTCGAGTTTTTGCGTCAATTCATAACCATGGGATTCATAACATGGGTCCATCTCTACACTTCTGAGACAAAGGAACATGGGAACATGTCCTGCTGTTCAGGAGCATGTCAGCGAGGACACTTAAACTAGCTAAGATAGCAGCATAAATGAGTAAGATAGATAAATATCGTTCGCGACCTCATTTGGCTCGAGCCACCTATGTGAGAGGCTAACTTGAGGGAGCTTCCGTGATCGTACATATCATATAAAATGCCGCAAAAACCCCTAAAAGAAAACGGAGTGGCCACAAGCTCTTTTTGTTCAACCGGTCCGCTTTTCGGACCGCTGACATGACGAATAAGCGCCTCAGGACCTGAACATGTCTACAGAACGATTACGAACTCTCATTACAAAACGAAGTTGTTCAAAGAAGACTGATCGGGTGGGTTATTTAAATTTCACAATCGGTCGAAAATATTGTTGTCTTTGTTATGTTTAAGCGATAACGAAGAAAAAAGGGATTAGGCAGTATATATTATAAAAACGGACAGAATCAATTAGTGTTGATTCAAGTAAAGTAGAATGGCCTAGTAAAATAAAAGCCATGTGCAACTCTCGACCGGGTCGGAGTTCTGCGTTTTGCGCCCGTGGTGGACGCCTGCTTTGCCACCCCCTTTCTACGGCCCTGAACAACTGACCACGAATTACTTCTTCATACTCAAATCATACCTAACAAATAGAACATTCTACGTCAAATACGAAGATGAAGCCACCACGTCCCTCAAGGCAGCGTACTTGGTCCAGTTCTATACCTTCTATACACGGCCGACATTCCGACAACAGAAACCAAAACAACTGCCACCTTCGCCAACGACACAGCTCTTCTGATCTCGCATAATGACCCCGCAACAGTATCTCTACTCAGGGCCGTAACTAGAGCGTGGCAAAGCAGGCGCTTGCCACGGGCGCAACTGGGCTTGGGGCGCAAAACATAGGATACCGACCCGATTGAAAGAGTTGCACGTCGTTTTTATTTTACTTGATCAAAAATTTTAAGTGTCGACCCGATTAGTCTTCTTCGGGCACCCGAAAGAAAGTGTCTCGGTGATCGTTGTCGTCTCTTACATTCCTTCTCTTGATGTGAAGAATTATCTTGAATTCTTTCAGACCGTTGTATAACCAGGCTGATGGGATGAGGTGGACGGACGTCGAAAAGAAATACTGCTTTGATAACCTTTTTATAATACACGAGAGAAAGATTTGGCTGCGGGAAGGACGCCCTTCCGCAGTCAAGGCTATCCGACGACTCCCGCAACCCAACCGGCAACGGTGCACACACAAGTAGCGATCCTGTCGTTTATACAGATACTGTTAAAATTAACACATTGCGCCCGAGGGAGACGAAAGATGTCGCTGTTAATCTGATGAATTAAATATATCCAGATTAACAGCGCTATTGCATGGGGATGATAATTCGCC
Organism: Stenopsyche tienmushanensis; assembly: GCA_008973525.1. Classification (NCBI taxonomy): domain Eukaryota; kingdom Metazoa; phylum Arthropoda; class Insecta; order Trichoptera; family Stenopsychidae; genus Stenopsyche; species Stenopsyche tienmushanensis. The sequence goes on from WACJ01000043.1 coordinate 925,254, forward strand.
CATTCTACAGATGCAATGCAGGGGGGGGGCGCGCAATTTAGATTATTGCCACGGGCGCATCATACCCTAGTTACGGCCCTGTCTCTACTACTCCAACATCATCTTAACATACAAAAATGGCTCAAGAAGTGGCGCATAAAGGCTAATAAAAACAAATCTACCCGTGTCACTTTCACCAACAGAAAAGAGACATGTCCTCCTGTCTCACTAAATTACTGCCCACTGCCACAAGCAAACGTAGTAAAATATCTCGGTATGCACTTGAACAGGCGCTTAATATGGAAAACGCACATCAGTAAGAAAATAAAGTCACTCGAAATTAAAATGAGAATGCTATACCGGCTGATGGGCCGAAAATCGAAACTGTCGTTTATATTAAGTCTGGTCGAAGAGCTAAGAGACAGATTCAAATGAATGAACATAAGGTCCTCATTAATGAATGAACACCTACACGAGTCAGCAACATAAACGTCCAAAGAAGAACTAAATATCTCTCAGAGAATAGATTGTTTACTATGAATAAAACAACAATATGATAAATAATCAGCTTTGTAGGAATAATGAAGATTTAAATACAAAATAAATTATAAATAAAATTACATTATCATTCATTGATTACAGGCTTCGACTAATCACATGTTCCGTACCAATTACAAATGGCTCTTGTGCGACTTCAATGAAAAATTGCATCGATCGTACTTATGGGATGTCAATATAGATTCAGATATAACACTCATTACATCGAGCAATGACGTCCATCAAATATTTGATCTATATAAAATTGGAAATACAATTGAATTTATTAAACGGCACACAGGAAGATGGTCGAATACAACCGGATGGGAAATCTATTACAAAACAAGACCAATCGACAGGAATAATTTCCAAAATATTCAACTTGCCACAGCCGTAGTGGTCGTTAATATATTAAATTATAAAATAGTTACAATCAATGCTTGTTTTAAACAGTCATATTTTTTATACGCAGGTATTGCGGAATATATCCACTTCTTTGATCGACTATTTGAAAGACGACATTGATATATCGAGGGACGCTATCACAAAAGATGCTTTCGCTATTAATTCTATATTAGCTTCAATGTTCAATTTCACGTGTGTTTATTTACATATATTTAATATATAATTTGGCTTTAATGCAATACAATTTTAATATATGTTGACAGGTTAAAAATACAGCGTGTTTCATTATGGGGTGTATTCATTAACGGCAGTTATAATGGTATGTTAGGAGCGTTACAAAGTGGAGAAATTGATATAGGTGGAAGCTCTGTGTATTTGAAAAAAGATAGAATGAGCATTTATGATTATTACTCAGAAACGCGCACTCAAAAGTATTATTATCATATTTAAAAATACAGTATGTAAAATATTTTTATTGTATAATAATTATAAAATTCAACAGAATAGCGGTCGTCTTCCGTCATCCAAAGACTAGTGGTAATATAGGAAGTTTATTGTTATCACCCCTGTCTAATGGTGCCTGGATAGGCACAATAATTTGTATATTTATTTCCATCGTCATAATATTAATCATCTCGTTTGTAAATCCGACAAATGATTCTGGAAGAATTAAAAAGACAATTTTTAATCAATTATCAAACACTGTTATTTTCATATTCGGTTCTATATGCCAACAAGGTAATAATGATATAATTTAATTTGAATGCGGAACATTTGATCATGTATTTATATTTGTAGGCTATGATAATACATCCAAGCGGATATCGATTCGAATATGTTCAATGGCAATTCTTCTCTTCTCTGCGTTGCTATTTCAATTTTATTCGGCGAGCATCGTTTCATCTCTGTTAAGGGAACCGCGTAAAAATATTAAGACTCCTTTGGATCTATTAAACAGTCAAGTAAAATTAAAAACAGAAGATTTATATTACCATAAAAGCTTTTTTCAAGTAATTAATATAAATATAAATTATTTTATTAGCGTTAATCGTTCAGTCAATAATATATATACAATTTTTAGTCATCGAATAATGAAATAATTCAGGATATCTACAACAAAAAAGTAATGAAAGAGGCCGAGCCATTTGTGTCAGCAGCACAAGGTTCTATTGCGCTACTTGATTTTATTTAGCATGTGAATGATTTAACTAAATATATATAATTTCAGGTATAATATTGATCAAAGAAGGCAAGACAGGTTTTCTTATGGACGTAGACAATGGATATACGCAGATTTTAAACACATTTACAATGAGAGAAATTTGTGATCTATGCGAGATTCAATTGGCACCCACGCATCATCTAGTATCCGTCGTCAAAAAGAATTCACCCTATAGAAAATATTTAATGCTAGGGTATGTATAATATGTAATTATATTGTTGTTGTTTAATGCATAATTTAATTTGAATGTTTGCGTTTATTCTTTGAATAGATATCGCAAACTGAGCGAACGAGGTATAACGAATAAAGAGGCAAAAAGGTGGCATCCGAAACAACCGAAATGCGTGAAAGAACTGACCGAGAAGGAACTCTCGGCTACCATAGAACATGTATCATCGGCATTCATAGTTCTTACGTGCGGAATGATCACCTCTTTTGTTTTTCTCGCTTTAGAATTGAGCGTTTACAAATTGAAAGCTAAAGTTCAATGCAAATTAAAAATAAATCCATCCATGTATTTTAGCAAAATAAAACGCTTGCTTTTGTAGGAGAAATATGAATATTTAAAAATAAAATCACAAGAACAAGTTAGTAATTTGTATTAGATATCAATAAAATATTTTTTGTTGATGCATTTATTATCTGTTAGTATAGTAAGCTCCAAAGGTACTCTGTCGGAGCCTTTTGAGGTGACGATGGGAGTCAGACAGGGGGATGCCTTTGCTGACGACATCGACGTTGTAGGCAAATCGAGATCGGATGTTTCGTCGGCACTTACGTCTATCGATGGAGTTGCTGCTAATTTCGGTATGAAAATTAATTATCTCATGGATCTGAAAAACATAAAGAGAACAAAGATTAAAATTTATAAAAGATTAATAAGGCTGGTAGTGGTTTACGGGGGTGATATATGGACCATAGCCATCCGGGACATAATTTGCCTAGAGAGATTCAAAAAATATATGAAAATTTTTCAGGACCCCTCCAGGACGAGACCTGACACTGAAGTCATGAGGTTGACGAACCAGCATAGCCGAGGTCTTCCGATGGGTCTACTGCTATTCAGCCCCGAATCCAAAATGGTTCAAGGGACTCTATTAGTCTGCATCCATGCCACATGGCTTGTCCATTGTAGACGGCAGGTTCTGACTGAAGCTTGTTATTGACGCTTCGCCTGTACATGTCCATGACCTCATGACTTCGGAGATATGCCCCTGCAGATTTTTAAATACAGGGGCATATCCCTTCTGAATATTGGATACAAATTACTTGCAAGAGCTCTGATCGGACGGCTGTCTCCCATCGAGGATGAATTTCTCAGGGAGTACCAATGCGGTTTCAGACTGGACAGGCCCACTGTGGATCCATATTAATGTGAGAATACGGTGTTGATTTCCACCACATATTTATACTCTTGCAAATCATACGATAGCAGTCAACCGGGAAAAACTTTGGAGGACCATGTTGGAGATGGAAATCCAGAGTAGGACTGGTGAGGCTGTCGAGGATGTGTGTCCGGATCTGTTAGTATAGTTCAGTTCCAATGGTGCCCTGTCGGAGCCTTTCAAGGCCAACGACAAGAGTTAGACAGGGGGATGACCTTTCCCATTACTTTTTAATATTGCGTTGGAGGCAATTATGAGGCGTTGAAGGCAATTGGCAGATCGGGACAAACAGATCCATGGAAGAATAATATAATGCATTTGGCCTTTGCTGATGACATCGACGTCGTGGCTAAATTAAGATTGGAAGCTTTGGCGTGATCAGTGGATGGCAGTAGATCTGTCATAAGAGCTCGCCTACGCTGAGCTGATCAGTTAGAAAGACACTGCGTGTCTGAATTTGAACTATTTGAGGAAGAAGGCTCGGGACAATTGAAAATGGCAGCAAACATTGTTGGTGGCCAGGACTCCATTATAGGGATGAAGGAGCCACCTAAAGTAAAGTATGGTCTGCAAAGAAAAATGTTGTTCAAGAAGGTGTCCGCAGTCTATGAAAATTTAAGAACTGCTGCCCTAGATTAATCCAGGTGGGTGTTAGACTCCACGATGCCCACCCATAAAATCCCAGGTGGGGGGTCTACCCTATGCCCGTGGGCAATGGTTGAACTCCTGGGGTAATGATGTGGAGTAGAGGTGCGCGAGTAGCCTTATCGGTTTGCTCATCAAACGCAGCTGGGGTAGCCCAACATGAGTTGGGTGTGCAGGTCACCCTGTGCTGCCCCACAAAAGGGTGTGTGGAACAGAAAATTACAGTAATTAGTGGAGACTGTGTCAAAGGCTCACCACTATCCTCAACAGCCTAGGCATACAGGGGAAGACAGATTTAGGCTGTTCGAACAGTGACTCGTCTCCGTAGCTAAGTACTACAAATGACCGACTCGATAAAAGTACCATGGAGAAAGGGTAAACTTGTGGTGGCAATGAACCCGCGTTAGTATTCCTTTGAACTTTAGCTTGAACCATTGTCCGTCCTCCTCCGCTACACCCTTGGGTGCAATAGTCTGAAGCTTGTTTTCCTGCAGAAACCTTGCCTCCTCTGGAGGGCGCGGAGCAAAAAGGGTGGGTGCCTGGACACTCGGTGCGTAGTGTTTCTTACGGGGTTAAAAGATCAGTGGAAGACACTCTGTGTGGCTAGTCAGAGGTAACCCGGAACAGACCATACAGCAGTGCAGGAAATGGGATCGCACATTTTATGATCCCCCAATCCAGTTAGTCGCTGTCTGTCGTCTGATGAAGTGCCCTAATCCCCAACAATGCGACGTAAGAACAAACAGTTGAATAAGCAGGATTAACTATGAATGAATTGCACATCAATCGACATCATTCATACGGCGTTTATTCGTAGTATTGCAGCATTTAAAAAATAAAGGAACAAAAAACATTGAAATCAAAATTAAAAAAACATTGTGAGTGGAAAGCATTATATTTTGCAAAGTTCAAATATTTAATTCGTTTTTCTCACAGACAACAGCGACAATCAAAAAATTTTGTAGACTTTTTTTTTTGAATGAGCCGACCTATTTTTCCACATCTAATATAAACATTATTCTCTAGCGAGCGTTTAATACAAATTTTAATATTAAAAGATATTTGGCAGTATATATTGTTTTAAGAATTTTTTTAAGACTGTTGATTATACATACGTCTATCATTTTACATGATTAGGTCAACACTTGATTAAAAAGAATTTCTTATAGACACAACATGCCCAAAATATTCATTTCGTTTAGCAACGCATAAATGAAATACAACGAAACTAAAAAAAAATCCAAATGAATCAATTTATAACACAAATGTCATTGGTCCTAGAATTAATGTTTATTTCATTAATTATATAGTTAATGTAGCTCAATTTAAGGTCACACAAAATTTATTAGTCTCAAAAGACATTCATTACCTGAATTAGTTACATTTTTATAGAAAACCATTTCATTTTTATAGCATTTAGAGATATAGTTCTATCAGATCTATTAAAAACTGATTCAAGGAACATTAACTTGTAATCTTCAATTAAGTAGAAAAAAGGTTGCTTCACAAAACGTTGAATAAATAAACTTATGAAAACGAGTCTTCACTAAATCCAACATAACATGAAGACATTTTTCCATAATTTATAAAAGATTATAAAACGCATTTTTTTTAAATTTAAAATAAATAACTCAAATGATTTAAATTAACATAGGCCTGAAATCAAATATAACGTCATCCAGGTGGTTGTGCTGAGAATCATGTTTTTACAAATTATTTTACATCGGATAGAGTAAACACCACGAGCACTTACAGCGTTGATTATTTACTCTGATGATTACGTAAACATTAAAAAAGAAATACTACTTAATAACTATCCTAAATAAAACCTAGATTTTAACACATTAAAATCACAGTCGTATTCCGTTGATGATTATACAAGACACCTAAATGAATTAAAAAATTATATTTATCAAATTGTATACAGATATATATGTATTATTTATAACTATCATTTATCGAGTACAAGTATTAAAAATACAAAAAATTAAAAACTATTTCATAGACAATTTTATTCAGCTCAAACGCGTTGGCGATATTTCTACAACCCCCAGAATTTTTAATATTACCATATTATATAAACATTCTCTGAACACATGTATCCAAGATAAATATCTCATATGTATTAAAAATATCAGTTTCAGCAAATGTAAATTAAGTTGTTACAACACAATATTTGTGGATGTTGGTAACTAAAACGAAAGAAAATATATCTTCACACTTTCTCGTTATAGAATATTAATGTCACTCTAAAAAAAAAAAAAAATCATACCGACAATAGCTAAATCATATAAAAATTCGCATTACACTGATAAAAGTAATTTAAAAAAAAATTTAGCTATCCTTATTTCTATTTGTACTATTATTAATTTTTATACTTGGTTTCAAAGAGTTCACATATTTTATAGCAATTAATCACAGAAATAGTTAGTATTTTTTATATTTCTTACAGTACAATTCAGCAAATCAATGATATCCAATGAATTACACGCAATTAGTATATCTCATCGCCTCAGATATGAGTACTACCCTTACTCTTATTCTTTATGATATAAAATAAAATAAAACTAAACCGAGTCATTTTACTAGTAAAAAAAAAAGTTGAGATAAATCCTAATCAATTAAGTGTCCAGCACATTGTCACTACAGCTGATATTTGTCAAAACTGTATACAATTTTATCGAATAATCTTTCATATTATAAACTAAATTGTTACAAAAAAATCATCAATATCAAATAGGTTCGAGTCACCGCATTGAAATTAATGGAACCATTTAATACACAAGCCTTAAATATGCATGGTAAATTAACGCATTCTGTACGTATTGTTTTCAACAACTGTACAAAGTTCTCCCTTAAAACCAATCTGTATGGTGAAGTCAAGATCGCGGTTATTTCGTTCGTTTGGTTTCATCGAGAAGCACCCTGTTATCTCTTCTCCCTTTTTAACCTGCAAAAGTTTTTATTATTAAATTCCGCATATCTTTGTCATAAATATTAAACATGCATTATAATGTCAATTACCGTCATGAAGTCGTCGAAATAAAATACAGTCTGTTTCCAATGAGTGTAAGGCGCATCCGGAGCTGTACTGAAGGCCAAGCGTTTATGCGATTTCGTGAATTCTACGTTGAAGAATGTTACCAATGCCTGAATGTAATCGTTGCGTCGGACCTGCGTAAAAAATTTGATCGTTATTATATAAGCTCATTAGTTATAATATTGTATAGAGTAAAATATCTTTTACCATTAAATTGAATTTTGCTGAAAAATCTAAATCAGATTTTTTCACCGTGTAAAGATCAATTTCGATCAACAACGAAGAGTTGGTTACAACCTGTAAAATTAAATTTTTATATTTAACAATTCAAGATCATACAGGGTGCGTTCAATAAGTAACGTGTACAATTTTTTCTAGACGCAAAACACGCCCTTTGCCCAACCCCTATGTGTGGCTGGTTTTTTCTCGGACAATTTTTATAAGCTTCAAATAAGATTTTGGTATTTTTGTAAATGTAAGAATCAAATGAATACTCTAAGAATACTGTCTTATTGTCTGACCATTAATTTGTCATCTGGAATATGGAAAATAATTGGTTCAGAGGAATTTAATCGATGCAAGTAAAGAGCATAAAACAATAGTCTGTGTCGAGTTGTGGAGCAGTGAAAAGCTTGAAAATTATTTGTGTCCAGTAATTCAATATTATTTTGTTGGTACGTATACTTTTTACGTCTTGTTCGTTTTTCGTTCTACACCTTTTTAATAATCCACAACAGGCAAACTGAGATATAAAAGGGTATCATATATTTACGGATAGGTTTTACACCAATCCAACCTTCGCTGGAGAACTCTTCAAAAGGAAATGTTTTCTCACTGGCACGATAATGACCTATAGAAAGGGTTTACCTAATCATATTAAAAAAAACCAAGTTTAGCTGTGGGACGAAAGATAGCATACAGAAAACAAGATAGTTTAGTATTAGATTGGCGAGACAAAATAATAGTCAATGCTCTGTACAAAGCATACATCAACTTCCCAATCAATGAGAAGAGCAAGGACGATCCCATACAAATCTAATCAAGATGAGCTAATAAACAAGCCAGTAGCCATTTTAGATTACGAAAGCAAATCAGTGATTCATTCTGAAGACTTCTTCAAAAAATATCATATATTACATGATTACAAAAATTAATAAATTTAATAAAATGCCTAATATACTTAATAAACGTCCTGCATAACAAAATACTATTTTTTTATTCATAAACCCTCAATTTTTTCATTTTATTCCATACAAACATTTTTTTAAGAAATACGCAATAAGTGGCTTGGAGTTGATGGGAATTTTTGTGAACAATTTTTGGAGCCCAAAGGGTTAAAAGTCGCCTCCAAGCTGTCGGAAAGTCAGGACATATATTACCATGAACCTCTTTTTAAGACAATTACTATCAAATTTCGCGGTAAACTTGGAAAGTCCACCATTGAAACATTTCTATTGATTCAGCATGGGAATGACTGTTTGTCGATATTACAAGTTCTCTGAAGGCACAAGTCGTCCAAAGGAGGTGCGAGGGGAAGATGTCGACGAATCCCACAGTGGACGTTCATCAACCTTCCGAATTGATGAAAATGTGTTTGTACTTTTTTGTATTTTCAATGGATAGCGCAAACATGACGAAAATAACCAATTATCGCATTGTTAATTAGGGATTATGTATCAAGATGTCACGGGACTTTCAATAAAAAAGTCCCGGCACTCGAGACATTGTGATTTAAAATACCTAATATATTGTACATTTTAATTATGAAAACACATTTTTATGCCTCTGAAACCCTTAACCTGTATGGGAGTACTATCGGAAATATCCGTTTTGACCTTCACTATTCAGAAAGAGCACTCTTGTATATTGAAGCTCCGAGGCGGACAGAGACAGAGAGAACTTAGCGCAGTTCGGGAGACTGAGACGGAGAGCTTCTTCATATGCATCGCATGATTGTATAGATCGTTAAGCCCAAATTTATCGACTTATAATGATTTCGATTTCAAGTGTGTTATTTGTTTACGCAAAGAAACGACCGAATATTGTGTGTTATCGAGAGTGTTTGTTTATTTAACTGCTTGCAGTTCTTCGCTGCGTGTTGAATGAGTCTTTGTTCAATTATCATTTCCTTCTAAAGGAGGAGCAAATGAATCGATTTTTTGTGCATTGTTTATGTAAAGAAATGACGTGGTCTTGTATTCACTATCAAGTGTTCATTTACAATTGACGATTGTCTTACGCTGATTAGGAGCTGACAGAAAGTAATCGGTGTAAAGCGATGACAACAACGACTTCATCGATTTTAAATTTGCTCACTAACGAAAAGGTTAAAATTCGTCGAAATGTTCGATTTGTATTAAACGAAAGCAAGTATAATAGTGTATAAGGCATTAAAAAAATGCAACACGTCTATCAAAAGAATTCCAAGAACACTGGAATGGCTTGCTCAAAATGTTTCTAGTTAATAGCAAAATCTAGGACCGATTGATTCATAGAAAAATTCAGAAGGAGTAAATGAAAGATCAATGTTTTATAAATACAGTATCAGTTTGTCTCCTAACTTGGGAGTTAGTTCATGCTGTTCTTGTGTCTTTTTTATACTAAAAGGTTATATTAAACTACGTTATACTAAAAGGGTTTTCTTTACAAAAAAAATCAATCCAGCGTAATGAGATTGATCTCAAAATTTTACAAAGAAAAAATAAGTGAATGCTCACTTTAGTCTGACAAGACAATTCCAATGAAGATGAACAAAACACTAAAGAAAGTGACTCCGAAAATGATAATTCAGAAAGATAGAACAAGATGATTCTTTTAACTTGCACACACATACATACGTAACACATAAATATTTACTTTAAAAAAATTGTAGACAAAATAAGTCTCAGAATTTAAAAAAAGCCGAGACTTAAGAATTCCTAATTGTAACTGAAGATTTAAACACAATGATTCATGGAAACTTCATCACGATTACGCACTAAGCCACAGCGCCTTCATTGTCAATGGTTTCCTGCTCAGGATCTGCACCCCATTGGTTCCCTAGCTTCCCTACAGCCCAGACCTGGCTCCCTCAGACTTTTTTCCCTTAAAATGAGACCTGAAAGAGAAACATTGGGACACAATTGAAACCATCCAAGCGCATGTTACATTGGCTTTAAAGGACATCTTGCAGAAGGCCTTCCGGGATTGGCAACACTACCTCCAGAAGTGTATCAACGCTGAGGGGGGTTATTTTGAAGATTTTTGATTAATCGTACAATATAAATTTGGACGCATTACTTTTTGAACACACCTGTACACAATATTTAGCATAAGACTAAAAAATATTCTCACCTGCTTAGGATCAACAACGTCTACTAAAGGCTCTGATATTGCTACTTTTCTAATTGAGCTCATATCAAATCCGTACACATTGGTCCACCAGTTAATTTTTTCATCTTTATACTGTCTATCTTCAATGCCGCAGATGAATAATGAACATCTAAAAATAGACACAATTTATATGCTATTAATTCGAATTGAACTATAAATTAAAACAATGCAATGATCGAATATTTACCTATCGGGAAATAGTAATCCATCAGACTTCAGCCACTTGTCTCTAGCATAAAGTACGGTGTCCAACATACTTTCATAGAATAGACAATATCCCATCCATTCGGAAATAATAATATCAACAGAATCAATTCCATCCGGTAATGCAACTTCTTCGACCTATGTAATAATGCAACGTTAATGAATAAATTTAACAAATGGTAATAGTTAAATTATTATAATTATAAATATTCCATGATCTTACCTTTCCTTTAACGACTGTGATAATATGACCTAAATCATTAGCTTCAACAATCTTTCGGGCATAATCAACTATATTAGAACACTCAATAGCTATGACTTTAGCTGCTCCTGCTTTGGCGGCAAACATTGACAAAATTCCTGTACCACATCCGATATCTAATACAGTCTGTAAACATTTTTAAATAAGTTAATTTTACAATAAAACGATTATATTTGTTAGATTGATTAGCATTAACGACACATTACCTTGCCATTAAATAAATGCCTATTGTGATACATGGCATTTCTATAAGTGACTGTTCGGATTTCATCCTTTAACATTTCTTCGTGTATGCCAAAATGTGCATATGAATCAAAGTAATAATCTCTCGACGTCATTTCTTCTGTGGTTATATTCGGCACAGGTCCTAAAATTATTTTTGACATTTAGATAGATACTTTACGACATGCAAATCAGAGAATACATAACACTGATAGAAACCCCCAAGAACATATTTAGAGTCGATGATTTGACGTTCGATGACTAAATGCAAGTCAACTGGTTTGATAAATAATTAGCCAACAACCGTACGTCACCGAAACGCAAAGTCTGCTGAAAACAATGATGACTTTAGACTTCTTTTTTTGGGGCTATCTTAAATTGCAGGTCTATGTAATTTAAGTAGATGTCCTTAAAGTCGAAATAACGAACGCCATCCGGCCAGATTTATGCAACAGTCATCGAAAATTGAATCTCCCGAATATGTCACCGGGAAAATCCGCAGTGAACGTTTGAACAAAGTTATATTTCATACTTAAGGAGGGAAACCACATTATACGATAGCGTTCCGTTCCAAGTTACCGTTCGATTTTTGGCGTTGACACAAATACGTATTTTACGACATAGCAAAACGCATGCAAATGCACGTTTTTGATATTACTTGACAAAGATAGTAAAAATTTATGACAGGGTTACCGTGCAAGCCTGTCAATTTACTTCAGAAGGAGTAGATTTTGCAAAGGAGTGGTGATACTCGGCTAATGACGCCACTCCAGAACAGTCAAGAGGGAATAACAAAATTGGTCAATGATAAGAATGATGCGAATATCTTAATTATCAAAACAAACGCCTGTACGCAAGACAACACAAACAATTGAGCTTCGACTTCTAGACACTCATTCTGTTCTTAAACCTTGCTCGTAACAAAGTGACATAGTGAATTGTGAGCAGAAAGAAGTACTTTTTGAAAAATAAAATATACTAAGTGTAATTGGTGTGTATTGAATGAGTGCAATAAAGTGGGATTTGTAATGCACTATTTGACAAATTTTACATAATAAACATAGGCAAGCAAGGAATACTAGAGACTTTCTCCAGAACGTATGCCTCGAGATCAACAGGAGGGTTTCTTGTATTTTATTCTTTAAGTTCAGATTCTGAAGCATCCAAATGTTGCAATTAGGTTACAATTTGATTGTTAATGACATATTAGGAAAAAGTATAAAATAGCTCCACGCGCTAAAATTTTACAAGTCGATAATGAAAAAAAATATTAATCTTAGTAAAATAAAGTGTTGTCTTGTAAATTAGTTTTAATAACAATTTTAATGATGGAAAATGACTTTAATAAACAATAAAATCGTTTCGTTTCATTTGTAAATTAATTGCACACACCACATAAAATAGAAGGCATGATAAGTTTTTATAGCTCTTGAATCACTCATTTTTGACCTTGGAAGTGAACGTATCACATTAGTATCTAATTGTAAGTTGAATTCAGAATATAATAAATGTAGTTTTTGGATTTTTTTAAGGTTAAAAAAAATGTCCGATAAAATTGCATTGTTATTATCAACTTACTATTCATCATGTATTTCTTCTCGGGATAAATTTAGAGACTCTAGAGCAGTTTTGGCAAACCTCACCCACAGGACACTGACTCATGATGGTTTTTTATGCTAGCTTATTTTAAATGAGCGAACATACCGTTCACAGGATTGCGATAAAACTTCATTCACTTATTGCTGAGGATTGCGCGAGTAACATAGGCATATTCTAATATATAAAATTCAATGTTCGTTTGTCCGTATTTAATGCGCCTCCATACTGTTCGTCCGATTGCGATAAAACTTTGTCAAATTACTGTTTACAACTGCGGGAATAACATAGGCATAGTAAAAATATTGCATGGGTGTTGGCGCAGAAGAGAAAGGATGCGCGCGTAATACGGTGGTTAAGTCAGTCGGTCTTCGACACAAGCTCTTCGGCTGAAGCAATAAACCATGTACTGCGTTTCTTTTCAAATAATTATTAAGCGCTTATGGCATAAGTGTTTGGTGCAGTTAATGTGTAATTACTAAAAAGTTTACGACCCAACAAAACATTTTTTTCGAAATTCTATAAAGCCAAGCTAATTGCATGTAAGCATTACACGGTACTTCATTGTGATCAACAAATGCACAAAATTTGACACTGGTTTAATAAGACAATTATTATTTAATATTAACAAATTTAATAATAAAATAAAAAATGACTAAAACATTTAAAGAAATGGATTTTATTTATTTAATAATTATTTTGGTAGAAAAATTCAACATAAATCTAAATTTGTACTTTAATTTTTTTTAAATTGTTATAATATGAAATTCCTGAATTATCCAAATAAAATGTCAAGTACACTTATTTAGGGCCAAATTAAAATCCCGGTAAAATAAAAAATGCCGTGTTTGAGGTTAAGTTTTTAAAATTGAAAGCATTTTTTGGTAAAACAAAGGAGTTTGTACAAATTAAAATGAGCAATTGCGTACGAGATGAAAATCAAATATATTCGATTCAATCGTTGATTTTCTTATTAATTACTAGCAGATTTAATGGGCATTGAGGAAAGACCGAGTCAAAAAATTCAAAGGAGACGCAGTATTTAACCGAACCCAAAATGTACACAATAGTCCAGGCGAAGAACACGCGCAGGATGCAGCATGAACGATGCATTTTGGCTTGGGGATTAGGAGTTCCTTACCATTAGCATTGTCGACGGGGGTGGTCGATGAAGATCCACCGGCGGTGGTGTTGGTGTCCATGGTTTCCATGACGAAGTCAGCAAATTCAAAGGTTACTAAAGGTCACGCAAAAGAATGCTAGTCAAACAAGACGAGCACTCGAAAGTATCGAGATTCGGGCGAGACTGCTAAAAGGAAGCCGAAGGCAGCGCGGGCAAACCTAACCCGGAAAGCGAGGAGGATTTAACGCTTTAATATTACCAGGACACAAAATTCATTTTGCACACATGTGCGTCGAACGCGCCAAAATATTTTCGTTATTTATTAGCATATTAATAAAACTAATTCTGCGTTATAAATAATTAATGCTTCTCCTTCTTGCGTTTAAATTATTTTTAAGTTAATAAAAGTATAAATATGATTTTGAATGATAAAATTTTATATTTTAAAGCATGAAATAAATATTTAAATTAAAACATTTTACAACGTTTGCTAAAATCGATACCTATATTTTTTTAATCAAATTATATAAATTATAAATAAATTGATGTAGAATTAAGAATGCATAGATACATTAAAAATGGTTTTTAAAAAAATATTTTAAAGTTAAATATTGTGTTCATTCTTACTGTATATAAATCTTTAATAAAATAAATAGGATTATATTCGAAAATAATATATACGATTTAAATTATTGATCAATATTTTTCATGTTATAAGAACGACTAAAAAATCAAAATAGTATTAAAACTATAGTTAAACACTATTGTATCATTTATTTTCTTACCGCGTTCATGAATATGCATGTATGCTTTGTATTGAAAGTTGATGCTCGTTTTTGTGATTATAAATTGGTCCCATTTTAAATATAAAAAATTAAGTGTGAAAGTTCGAATCTTTACAGTTTTATCGTTATTTAATTGATATGTAATAAAATGGGATTTTGAAGTGTTTTAGTGCGATACAAATCTTTGTTTGGGTGCAATATCATTAATCTAAGCTAAATTAATAGGTTAAATTGTCTATGAAATATTTGATACAATTGGCCGAAAAGACAACATTCTCGTGAGCTCTTTTGCGCCAGCGTATCCGGTGGGAGCCTTCCTTCTTTCCTTTGCGTCGGTGCCGCGTGCTGCTGCTTGTCACTCACAATGGGTCACGAAAATATCTGGTACTCTCACCCCAGGAAATATGGTCCCGGTTCTCGCTCTTGGTAATTATGCCATTTTAAATATTCATATTCATAACCGAACCACCACGTGTAGTCTGATAGCGTTTGACATTACCCGCCATCGTGTAAACGAGCTGTTAACCTCTTCTGCATGTCTTAAATTTTAATTTTTTGTCTATAATACTATTTATATGAACACATTTCCAATTTAAGTCCATTTATACATGGATTATTTATAATGATATTGTATATCCAAATTTACTTGTTTTGTCTAAAATACATATGAAATTAATGTACAATGCTTGTAAAATTAGGTTTTATACATGATATTCTGACATAGTTTTCCAATGTTTATATTTGTATCTCTATCATATGTCAATTTTTCTATTGTAGCCGAGCGTGTTCCAACAAACATGGGCTTATAAGGAAATATGGACTTAACCTTTGCAGACAGTGCTTCAGGGAATATTCCAACAAAATTGGATTCAAAAAGGTAAATATTACACCTGTCAATCCTACCAATATTTATTTAGAACTTGACATACATTCTGTGTATATTATTTATCAATTACATGTAATTACTGGTAAATAAACGACATTTTTCTTTCTGTTTACAGCTAGACTAAATCCATGATGGCTGAACACTACATTTTAAAGAATAAATATCTTTTTAAGTTTTCTCATTTGTATTATTTATAATGACGCATTTGTATTAAAATGTAATTCAGCAAATTTTTTTTGTATTATTTACCCAATGAATATTCAATTCTACTGCTGAAAATGGATAATAATATTGATACACAGTGTGTATACGAAATGCTCAGTGCTATGAGTTTTATTAGTGAAACGTGTGATTATAAAACGATATCATCTTTGGGTCAACGTGGATGTCATTTTGATTTGCTGAATTCAATGGGTTGAAACCAATAGTTAAATAAAGAATTGGTTAACGACATGAAAATCAAATCATCGAACACGCAGATAATGTGATAAATTTAGATGGCACACGAACTGCTTTAAGAAAAATTAAACTAAAGTGCTTCAAATTATTTGTTTCGTTGAATACAATATAGTACACAGAATCACCATTTATTGAGTGCTAGTTTGTTATAAATATCAAAGAGATTAGTCTTAGCCCTTTATAGAAATGCTGATGTAAACTATGTTTAGGTTTAAATCACACAAATAATAAACAGCATTAACCTTTGACTGATAGTAGATTATAACATTGTAATAATTTAGAAATTGTTCTTATTTATTACTGATAAATTATGATGAATATTTGACAAATATTAATATACACATACATTTCAGAATTTAATTTAGTACTCATTCATTGTTGTCACTTTGCAACGATAATTGTATTGTCTTCCGTTGCTTTCTGTATCGTTTTAAAATCGCCCAATTGAGAGGTTCAACTTGAAATAGGAAAGCACTCAGTCTCGAATTCGCTTGGGTATGTTGAACGTGGACGGGTAGACACCCTCGGTTGGTGTAGGAGCGAATCCGAGATGCACTTAAGCATCATGTGTGTCTTTATCCTAACGAGGAAAGGAGGGACTGGAATCTGCATTCCGCAAAAGCCCTTCCCAGTAAAATAAAAAAGTCTGTTTTTACGAATTTATACTCCCTATCGAGATGGTCACGAAAGCGCCCGTCGATATGTTCATTCAGGAGACACGCTGGGTGAGCGTTCTAAATGAAACTCAGAGATTATGCTACCTTCAATTTGGAGTGAATGAAGAGGAGAATGTATGATACAGAGGAGATGGATGTAACCCCTTCCTGTGAATGGATATTGAAGAAGCCCATAGTTCTGCAGTGGACTGTTTATGGCTGTACAATGAAAGGTGGCGATTTACTGGAGCATTTCATCGTAATTTAATGTTACATTTGTATAGTGAGTACAACAAGTCATGACACGAGCGTCACCCAATTTGGTTTTTTGGTGGGATATTTTTTTTTTTTGGGACTCTCCATGTACCTCCGTCCCCACACTGACTGATTTACACAGTTCATCACTGACACGCAATTGCAATTAAGAAAAATTATGCACCAAGCGTGAAGGGGGGTGCTGCTGGGAATGTTCACCTGCTGCACTATGACTGCTGCAAAGGTTACAAGGAAATAAGGTTTTGGATGATTCACTGCCGGTTCTGGCTGGAAGTACTTTACACCGGAATGATTAATCTATTATTATATCCAGATTCAAGCCTGACACTTTGCAGGGGAACTTCCTGATTGGCTTCCATACCCAGACATGACCATAGTACGTGATCCGCTGTTAAAGAACCTGTATAAATGTCTTCAATCCTTCTCATTCATCCAGCTTTCCTGTCATGCGGGATAGTATGTTTTTGTCTGAAAGTTGATACAAAATACATTCATAATCCTCATTCTTCGAAGTGTCATCGAATGTGGAATACAGGCGAGCACTTGTGTTCTAAACGAGTACTGATACTGGTCAATCAGAAATGCGGTAACATATCATGCTCGCAGTGAACGTTACATTACGAAGCTCTGGTCAATCCCCATCTTAAACTCATACTATTTGTTTGTGCTATTTAATCAATATCTGAACATTTAAATTTTTGTACTACACTTTACTGCATATTATTGAGATCTTGGATCACTATGAAAAATTCCAGAAATGGTTTTGTTGTGTGGAGGGTTACCGTTCGGCAGATGGAAATTAAATTAAAAATATAAAATCATCATGCTTGCGGCGAACTACAATTTCGCAGACCAAAAAACATCTGAGATCGACCTTATCTAAGAACATTAGAGCTAGAATGCGGCCGTGGCCAATTTGTGGAACTGAGGTCTATTTAATCCCTGGAGTTTTAACGGGCCTGGCCCGAGTATTACCACGAAAAGAAAAGGAATCCTTGACAAGACGCCTGATTGGTGCATTTTTTGACGTTAAAGTGTCTGGAGGGTGGGAAAGATAAGGTTGTCCGCCCCAGTACTGGCGATCTTCAGCAGTTTATCGGGACTTGCCATGTAAAGAGCCTCCGCCGATTTAGCCTGATTAACTATACTTTCCACTTTTTCTCTCGTGTTCACTCATAAACGTCATCTGCTTTGTTTGTTTGTCTTTCAATACATGCGTTCAGCCAGTATTTTGTCTGTCAATTTAATCTCCCTGCAGAGCTCCTGTTCCTGAACCCTGTCACCGAAAGTGATAAAAAATCCTGACAAGAAGAAATAAGTGTAAAGTGAAAAAAATCTATATGAACTTGTGAACTAATGATTACCCCGATTACTTGTGAATTAATGATATTATGATTATGCGTTGCAATGTCAAACAATTATTTGAAAAGAAATGCAGTAGCAGTACAGTTATGCGGTGTGTTTCTGTGGGCCACGTATAATGCAGGCTGAAGGATTAGAATCCAAAAACATGCATATGCTCACTCTCGCCTTGAAAACTTTAGGGGCTTCTTTTCCCTGGCCCCACTTCCCTTCACTAAACCAATATGCGCCAATATGGTGCATCCGTTAAACATCTCGCAAAACAAATTCCTGCACATAAACAACAGTTGTGCTACTTTAAAAATCTTCTCAGATACACGCCCAATAACTCACCAAAGTTTCATCGCAATCAGATGAATGGGTAAACATTTAGTAGAGGAAAAACACACAGATTACAGGTTGCTTATAAAATTTATTGATAATGCACATATACAAATTTATACCACAGTGTAAAACTAACAGTGCGAAGGATCGTTACATAAATCAATGCATGTCAGCAGTAAAAGCCAAAGCTTCAAAAAATATCAAATGTTTGAATTAATTAGAAAGTCTTTTCGTCTGCATCCTTATAATTAATTGTACAGAGCCGTAAGCGTCAGCTGAACGCGTTTGGCATCACATTGATGGTTGTAAGCTCATCTCGAGCGATCACATTTACGAGATCATTAAAATTAAAAATCAATTTAAACAATTCTGGATCGCCTGCTTAGGGGAAGCGGATACATCTATTCGTTGAAAACTGCCGTTTTGAGCTAAAATATTGCAAGTTACAGGTACTAGGTAAGTAACCGATGTAACATATGTTATAAATACCGTATATTAATACATTTCACTGTAACGCTATCTGCATAACTACCTAAGGAAAATCAATTAACACTGTATTTACACGATCGGGTTATTCATCTACATATTTGTGACCGTACTTTCCGGGCGGAATCGCGAACGCCAAAATATTACATCAGCATCGAGACCCGTTTTAGTTTGTATTCTCTAAGAAATGCCGCAACGAGTTCGCGACTCCGCCGCCTATTCAGAGAGCTAAAACTGAATACAATCTAATAAACATTTGGCATATTTAAAAGTACAAATTAACTCACTTATTATTAAAATGTCGACAATTTTTAATTGGTCATTATTTCGATAGATAAAACTGTTTTATCATTTAATGCAGTCGAGTCGAATGCATTAATTGTCAGTGTTAATACAAGTTTAAACCTTACGATATGAAATTTTAACATGTATATGACGCTAGTTTCGTAAAATTATAACGAGGGATCAAAATATCAATTTCTCTCATACAAATACCTAATGATAAATGTATACGTTTTAGTTTTATCAAATTTTATCATACATAAACAACAATAAAAACGAATAAAATCAATAAAATAAGGCAACTTTTCAACTCAAAAGGGGAACATTTATGCAGCGTATATTTTTTTGCTGCATATTTGATTCCGAATAAATCATGTAAAGCTTATTTATAGAACAACATAAGCTATATACGTATCTTCAAATATGTAGACAGTCAATTTTTTTTGAATAAAAGATCTTTAATATTTCACCATTCGGAGGGTTTTCATCCAAGAATGGTAACTTGCATTATGCGAAATCTTACAAGTATCGTTACATTTATTTAAAAAATTATTGCAAATCAAACGTCAACATTTTGTACCTCTCTCATATACAGGCAATTGTAATTTTTCAATATTCTTAGAATATAACTATAAAAAAAAGATCGTATAGAAGAGCACCGGATGAAAATTTGATCATTTTAGGGACTATTTTCAAGCCAGTTGTGCTTAGTCTGCAGGTCAATCCAATACAGCATATTTTGCATAAGCTTTTTTTTTAAATAATGTGATTTTAGTATTTAAATCCAAAATTAAGATGAATGCTGCAAATGGAAATAATTTGGTATCCCTAATGTTATCTTTAAAAATTACATGTCGTTTACAGACAATTCATTCAAATGTGAAAGCATTTAAATTATAGAAGATAAATTAAATAATGAATATAAAAATAAAATATATTTATTAGAATTCGATTATATAAATGTTGCAAAATGTTTAGTGTATGTGGAACCAGCCATAAGTATTTATTATAATTAAGGGGGAGTAATAAGTTGAGTACTTTTTGGGATCGCATGTTTAAAAAATATATACACGTAGCTTGGAATAAAAAGATGAACATGAAATGAAAAAGAGAACTACATATATATAAAAATTAAATTTGATTACAATTAATATAAATTAATACAATTCTATATTTACTGTGGTAAGAGAATTATTTCTAAAACTATCATCGTATTTTTGTGAAAGTATTAAATAAAAATACTATATTAAAATGTTATTATTATTTAAAAAAGTAATCACACACAAAGAGGTTAGAATGTGCGACAAATAAATTATAAAACTATGGTTTTAAAATTCTTGTATTCGAATCAGCCCGTTAACCCTTACAACTCCTATGGCCACATGTTGTGGCCGAAGATTTTTTCCCACCAACTCTTAGGGCCACTACATATGGCCGATTTTTTCTCGGACAGTTTTTATAAGCTTCAAATAAGATTTTGGTATTTTTGTAAATGTAAGAATCAAGTGTAATATTCTAAAAATACTGTCTTATTGTCTGACCATTAATTTGTCATCTGGAATATGGAAAATAATTGGTTCAGAGGAATTTAATCGATGCAGGTAAAGAGAGCATAAAACAATAGTCTGTGTCGAGTTGTGGCATAGTGAAAATCTTGAAAATTATTTGTGTCCAGTAATTCAATATTATTTTGATGGTACGTATACTTTTTACGTCTTATTCGTTTTTCGTTCTACACCTTTTTAATAATCTACAACAGGCGAACTAAGATATAAAAGGGATATCATATATTTACGGATAGGTTTTACACCAATCCAACCTTCGCTGGAGAACTCTTCAAAAGGAAATGTTTTCTCACTGGCACGATAATGACCTATAGAAAGGGTTTACCTAATCATATTAAAAAAAGCCAAGTTTAGCTGTGGGACGAAAGATAGCATACAGAAAACAAGATACTTTACTATTAGATTGGCGAGACAAAATAATAGTCAATGCTCTGTACAAAGCATACATCAACTTCCCAATCAATGAGAAGAGCAAGGATGACCCCATACAAATCTAATCAAGATGAGCTAATAAACAAGCCAGTAGCCATTTTAGATTACTTATGAAAGCAAATCAGTGCTTCATTCTGAAGACTTCTTCAAAAAATATCATATATTACATGATTACAAAAATTAATAATTTAATAAAATGCCTAATATACTTAATAAACGTCCTGCATAATAAAATACATTTTTTTAAATTCATAAACCCCCAATTTTTTAATTTTATTCCATACAAACATTATTTAATACGCATAAATGGCTTGGAGTTGGTGGGAATTTTTATGAAAAGCCCAAAGGGTTACGAGTGCAGTTAATACCGTGTCTTAAAGTATTGATTTAATAAACCCGAAGATCAGACGATAAAAAAGTCGAGAGTGAATATCATAGAAAATATATAGAATTGATATAAATAATAAAAACGATTTACATCTAAATTACATCTAGAATACATGTGCTCTTGACTTGAAAGTGCATCAAATCATTATATCATAATATCAAATTATACACAATGTAACTCTGAACACTAACTACACCTTACAATTTTTTTAAAAATAACAACTTATTTAAAAAATATTACAAATAAATCGAATCACATAGTGTGTAACAATTTATATCACAATGAAATGACCAGACCAGACTCATAGAGTCAAATGGAAATATGACAATTTACAATGAATTGGGATCAAGTGTTTAACAAAAAGTAGCGTAAGTTTTCATAAAAAAATAAACTGGATTTTTCGTTAAAAAAGTTATCCTTCATTTATGCACGTAAATATGTATGTACAATAGAGAACGTAACCAATTTTCTTTTAGAAAAATTATCTTTATTTCAACAACAATCATAACAAAAAGCTCGTGAAAGAAAGCGTATTAACGAAAAATGTAAAAGAAATTCGCATCCATTTCACAAAAACGACTATGATTAGCCCTTTCCATGCAACGCTGGTTTTCAATATAACACCGTAACAGTAAACGTGTTTGCATAATATACACCTCGGTAAAAAAAACTTTGGTTGATGGAAATAAGCGCTTATCATTTATTAACTATAATTTTTTGTTAGCATTTAAAATAAATACCTATATTAAATCAGATAAAATATATAATTACGTTTTATCACCAACAGACTCACTCAACCGTCAAATTTAAAAATTCACAAATCCTGATACATTTTCATTCAATTGATAATTTCAATAGAGGCCAAAAAAATCAATAAATATTAAATTCAAACACTAACATCTCCATATTCTAAAGACCATTTTTCATAAGCAATAAGACTCTGCGGTGAAACCGAACGTCTTATTCTTTTTAGAGATTCTAAAAAGTCTTCGTATGTGATATTTCGTACAGCTGATGGATCCATACATTTTACTTGTTCTGCATTAAGTTCTAAAATCAAATTTTATTAATATCATAATATGCATACAAAATGATACGTTAATAATGAATTCGAAACAAATTAAATACCTCGTATGGGACCTAACGCAGCGTCTTTGGCTAATGCAGTCAAATCACTACCTGAATATCCTTCCGTGAGATGGGCAAGGCGAAGAAGCTCAGCGGCTGCAAGTGGTGCTCCATGTCGTTCTAATAATCTACGTAATAAAGCTGCTCTAGTCTCAGTATCCGGTAAAGATACATAGACACGCTTTGGAAAACGCCTGTAAATAGCAAACGTTTGATTTCAATCCAAAAACAAAAAGAATTGTTATATTTTTTATATTTATGAAAAATTGACCTCAAAGCGGCTTCGTCTAATTCCTGTGGTCGGTTGGTGGCCGCCATGACAATAACACGATGCTCCCCGCCACCCGGTAAGCCATCAAATTCTACGAGGAATTCAGTTTTAAGACGACGCGATGCTTCGTGTTCGCCTGCGCATCTTTCACTCAACAAGGAATCTACCTCATCGATAAATATTATTGAAGGCTGAAAAATAAAGGTTAATAATATATAATTAGGAAAAAAATCTGTATTGTTTATAATATTATCCTTTATATATATAAAAATGAATGTGCGTCAGCGTGCTGTCGCGTGTCATCGCGAAGAAAGGTGTACCAGATACATTACTAGGCTTTTAGTGAAAATGGATGAAGGATGCTCACAAGGAGCATCACCAAGGTACCAGCAGTTATTCCGTGTCCATGAGTTCAACAGGAGAAAGATGTATATTTGAATTCTTAATGTACCTCTAAAAAAAATTATGAGTACCCAAACAATAGGTTTTTTAATGAGTAACTTTGATGATCAGTTGTATTTCACCTATCGATCAGATTGCACGTCTTTCTTTCGTCAGTGTTTGGTCAACGGTTGAAGCGTGTGTCTTAAGCAAAAAATTGCAAAAACAACATATTAATACTATAAATTATTTTACTTACTTGAAGTTCTCTCGCTATTTGGAATAGAGCTCGCACCATTTTTTCTCCATCACCCACATATTTACTGGTGAGTGTTGCAGCTGATATTGAAAAGAATGTTGCTGAACATTCTGCTGCGACACATCTTGCAAGAAGTGTTTTACCTGATATGAAATGAATAGATTAAAACACAATTGTAAAATATTTGTATGCTATATATTTTTTACTGTATATACCATTTCCGGGTGGTCCAAATAACAGCAAGCCTCTAGCAGGAGCTCTTAAACCAGTAAACAATTCAGGTCTTAAAGCAGGCAATACGACCATTTCTTGGAGTGCTTGTTTCGCAGCCTATATTCAACGAAGGACGTGATTAAATAGAAAAATAAATAATGATAAACATTTAGTGATTATATTTATACCTCTTGTCCTGCAATATCTTCCCATTGGACCTTAGGTCCACCGTCGACAATCTCATCTAATATCACTTGAGCAAGTTTGGCATCAACGCCGCGAAGCGTGGTAGACGGCTGATTACTTGGAGTTCGAGGGCGCGACGGTGCATTTCGTCCAGCTACTCCAGTATTATTAGCACCAGCTCGCCGTACCGGTGAGCCGTTAGCGCCGACCTACAATAGTTTATTAATAATTTGATTAAAAATTAAAAATGTTATTTTTAAAAAACATTTCCTTTGATAAATACCGATAGTTGTCGTTTGACTGCAGGCGGAGTACTTGCAGGTTTAACGGGATGTCGATTACCTCCATAGGCCATATATGAACCGGTATTTGCAGCGGAAGATGATCCCGTCGGCGCTGTGCGTCCCATCGAACGAGGAAGTGTTAAAGATTTTGACATAATGCCTCCAGCGCCTGGAACGCGTCTACCGGCTACTGTCAATTTTCGCCCAGACACTGAAATGTAAATAAAATATATTATAATTCGTTAAAAATATTTTCAATACGATGATTTAAATAGTTCAAGCTTCGTTAGAATTGCTACATTTATTTTCATTTAATTCGTCATGTAAACATTTACTACATAAAAAATATAGTTTGATATTCTACAGATTAAAAAATTATAAATGAATACGGTGTACTCTCGATTATCCGAGTGCGGATTATCCAGTTTTCGGATTATCCATGCCAGAAAAGGATATAGGAACCAGGTTATAGAAACAAAATGCCATAGAAAGTTAGGCAAGTTGGTTAACAAATGCAAATGCGGCATAGAGCTTACATATTTTAGCCGTTGCTTACATAAAAGCGTGGCAAACGAAGTTGTCACTATAGGAGGATTGACTGTATATGGATTATTGCAAAGGTAAAACATGGATAGGGAAAACATCGAGGAGTGGCTTGATCATTATTAAAATGATCCAGGTTTTGAATGCATGGACGATCCAGATATTGTTTCTCAAGATGAAGGAAAATGAGAGACACTACAAGTGAAGAAGATACCATTGGTTACATTAGTTATAAAACTTCCTCCCCGGCATTAGCCCGGATAATCGAGAGTCTACTGTATTATGATTGAAAATGGCTTGTAAATATTTCGTAAGTATTATTGAAATAAAAACTTGAATTTCTTTAGATTTTGTGACTTTAAAAAAATGTAGGAGCAAATAAATATAATAAATGTTATGAACGGGATACACTTACCTATTCTACTATGGTGTATACAAACAAATATTAATCAACAGTTAGTTTAACTTAATAATAGATGTCGTACTTTAAAAAATTAGTCACGTACAAGAATACAACCATCTAAAGCGATGTGCAAATATTTTACAAGGTAAAAATCATGCCACTAAAAATACAAATTACAAAATAAATAAAATAAATATTTACCCAAATATTTCAAAAACAAGACTAGTCTCTGTTCAAAATCACTCTTGTGTTATAAAGCAATAATAAAACAAGCGTATAAAACACAATTCTACCAAATAGTTTAAAATGTACTACCCTTTTATTTGAGGTATATTTAAATGATGCGTAAAAACAATCTACTACAAGGTTAGAAGTTAAATCCAATAATACCACAACCATTACTATCGTTGATGAATGAATATTAATCGATCAAGCTCCTTCTACATTTATATGAAAAATAAAACATAAACGCAGATCATCGGTGCAATGAATCTATATAAAAGCATTTAAACGGTGCGGATGATCCTTTCTGTATTCGATTAAATATCAGAGAAAATAAAGTTCAACAAGTAACATAATTGATGAGATTCATATTTAGCTTCGTTTTATTAAAATTATATATATATAATACAAGTGCTTGGTGTGAAAATATTTGCACTTTCTAGGAAATGTTCTTTTTAGGAAATATTTAACATTTTCGTGTAAAAAAAATATTATTAAGACTGACATCAATTAATGGATAACATTTCTTAAGACGAGCAAAGACCGCAATAATGATTATTTACCTTCTGAAGCTTTAGAGTTTGTGCTAGTATGTGAGGTATAAGTATTAAGGCGGTGCTTAATGTGATTATCCTCCTCACCCTCGGCTATTGTGTTGATGTTGGAGTCAGTTTTACCGCGATGATGTGGTCCAGGCTGACGAAATCGTACTCCAACTTTTCCGTTGGATGCGATATTTGAGGAAATACAGGAGTCACCGGGTTGCTCTGTCATCCCAAGCTTCCTCAAGGCATCTAAGTTAACTGTGCAGATATGTAGATAATAACGAAGTAGAATTTTGTGAAAAATTCAAGTGAAGAATATAAAAAAAACCCATTGATGTTGGATTCAAATATTCAAAATGCTTTGTTAAGTTTGAAAAAACTAAGACGACTTTAATAAAAAATAGTATTCCAGCATCAATGTTATTTGGATTAAAGGATTAAAAAATTTATATACATACAAAAATTTGCAGTCAGTTAATTGACGTTTGACGGTTTAAAAAAATAGACACAGTTAAAAATGTAATCTTGATGTGATCAGTTTGGGATATAAATTTGCTTCAATAATTAAAAATGAAAATAATTTAATTTAATCTTTACAAACTTATCATTTTTAACTATTGAGGATATCAAAAAACTGTTATAAAAACTAATAGTAATTTAAAGAAGAGACTAGTAAATTAATATTCTGAATTATGAATGTAAAATGAACTACAACAGAATTACACAAAAGTAGCTTTCATAAATATTTCTCCCTTGTTATTTTGTAGATATTTTAGTTTTGGAGATTTGAAGATAAATAGATTATTCTTTGCGCGAAATAATAGAGAAAAACTTGAATGATATAATCATAAGTTTTGTAGGTCATTTTTATGTAATTTTATTTCTAATGTACAGGGTGCGGCAGGGAAAGTACCTTATTTTAAAAATGAATAACACAAACAGAATAGGAAATTTGATTTAATTCTTTTTTCCACGTAACAGAGAGACATTTAATTTTATAATATGCGCCAATATATGCTAACATAGTGAATATGCTAAACGTCTTATATAACATATTGCGTATACAAACAATATTTTTACTATACCTATATGATTTGAAAAAGTGTAAATAATAAGTTGGCAAAGTTTTATCACAATCGAATGAACGATATGGCAGAGTATAAAATACGAACAAACATTTTTATATTTTTGTATATTAGACTATGCCTATGTTATTCGCGCAATCCTTAGCAATAAGTGGACAAAGTTTTATCGCAATCTGATGAACAGAATGGTAGCGCATTACATACGAACAAACAGAGATTAATTTTTATGTTTTTAAAATCATATCATTGTATTGATAATTGAGTTTTGAAGTTTCTCATCAGGTTGCTGCAGGGAAACTTCCTTATTTGAAAGGACAGTTATTCCAAAAAGTATGGGGTGGCACTCATTCGAAAGAGCGGGACCTAATGTGTGCATTGTTCAGAATTGGCATCATGGATTTTTGAAGAAACCGGTCCAACAATCACAGTCAATTCTGTTCGTTATGTCCACATGATTGAGGAGTTTTATATATCAAAACTTGAAGAAATGAATGTCTGGTGTCAGTAAAATGGCACCACGGCTTATACGGCCGGTGCGCTCACCCGCGATATAACACCGTGTAATTTCTTTTGTGGGGCTATATGAAATCCCTAGTTTACACCGACTATCCAAGAGGCCCTGGCTTAACTGAAGAACAATATTCAAGCTGCTATTGAACAACACACCCATAGATAAGCTGGAAAGAAACGCATTGACCAGAACAGAGGCTACCTTAATGATATAATATTTAAAACATAATAAATAAAAACTTTTAATGCCTCCCTATAACATGGAAAAAATAATTAAACTGATATCTCCTATACTGTTTGTATTAATCATTTTTAAAAAACAAGAAACTTTCTGCAGTAAAGAACCGCACTTATCATTCTTTCAGAAGAGACATGATTCAAAAGAAAAATTGTCAATAACGGAAATAATCTTGGAATATTGACATATTGGCTGAATTTAAACAATTATTATTTAATATTGAAAGGTAAAGTTAAGAGATATAGTTTGATATTATTGTTAAGCGAATGGCGCAGAACTAAAACTATTGTAGAAAATGTTTTCCAGCGTATAATACGCGAGGAAGAGACACTCCTTTTCCTGCTCATAAAAACTTTCAAATGTACACAAAAAGAAGGAAAACAATGAGAATAACTTCAACCAAACATAAAGGGGGGAGCAAACAATAGTGTACTAACACACATACATATTATCTCTAGCAATAAATTTGATTAAAACTATCGACTAATAAAACATTCTGTCTACATATAATAATAAATCGGGTGTTATTAAATTATATATGTATGGACAATACGATAAGATCATTCAAACGTGCATTATAAGGCGAGCGTAAAATAAAGAAGAGAAGCACACGTAGAATTGCAAACTAACATCTAACAGATAAATAAAGTGAAAATTAGCCCAGTCGGATTTCATAAAAAGACTCACCTAAGAAATGTAATCTATCCCTAGCCATGCCGAGATTGGTTTGCATTTTATCATGAAGGCGCTGCGCCCTCTGCCAAGCTTCTCCGCGTCCCGCCCAACATTCCACTGCTATTCCCTGCTCTAATTCACCAATACCTTTCTTGTACAATTCGATAGCGAGCTCTTTTTGACCTGTAAAAAACGCACAATAGATTATGCAGACTCGTATACAATTAGAGAGTTACAAATTAAGAAACTGTCGACGTTTGATTTATGGCCTACTCCTTTAAAAGATTTCTATCAACCACAAATACAGTTATCGTCACAATCTCAAGGTTAAAAAGTTTAGACTGCACCATATCCAGATGAAAATTAAGCCACACACGGTATCAATTTATAATTACACTAAGCTCTAGCTTGTTTACATCAATAAACCTTGTGCTGGCGATAAACGCGTATATTTGAACAAATATGGAAATGTCCGCTTTCCTTATAAAGGCAAACAACTATTATGAAATATGCTAAAATAAGTCAAGATCGCACTGCATTTTTTTCTCGACATATTGGCCACGGTATCAGATAGCAGTAACAGCTGTATATAATGTATCAAAATTAAAAGTATCATCTTTTTTAAAAGTATCAAAATTAAATTCAATACACATATATGTGCAGCGTCTTCTCATTCGGTAATGACCTTGCAAGAGCTACGTCGACTAACATCGCCTCAATTATATTTAAGAGATGGATCAGACTGATCTTTAGACCGTCCCATGATATATTTGGTACTGAGGGAAATAATGGTTGATTATTGATAGTCGTATGATGAAATATTGTTATTGACTATTATAAAATGAAATGCTATTATTTTTCCAAAAATTCAGTTTAATCATGTTCATCATGGGTCGCTGGGGTCAAAATCAGTAGGCATGAATGATTTTTGAGTAGGTTGATAAATTGTATGAACAAATGGACAAGCGTCTGGAATTAAAATGAAGATGTGGAGATTTTGAAACGCGAGCGATAATATACGTCGTTTGATAAATTGCACCGATATTATGCGATTTTCAAAGTGGATTTTTAATGCGGTTTGCGTACATAATAAGGATATCGGATCAGTTGAAGTAGTATTCTAATTATTGTTGCAATTTCATAATAAATATTCATAGGCAGTCCTATTTATTGTATAAATTAAATTTCTCCTGTTGCATTTTTCTATCGTCTTGACGTTGATTTAAACTTTGGAGATATCGTCAGGAGAATATGTTCTCGGTAAACAATAATTAAGTCTGGATGGGTTTAATAGTCGGAACTTATATAATATTGGGAATATTAAAAATATAATGGGATTAAGATGCGGACGATAGATCTCGGTATCTTATTATCTCTCTCGTTATCTTATCTCGTTATATTATCGGTTATTTGCATTGTTTTAGCTAAGGGTGGATCAACTTTAAGATTGACAATGACATTAAAATTCCAGTACAATTTAGAGACTTCTCTCGATCTGTAGAAGTTGCGATACAAAAACACTATAAAAGCTGCTGTGAAAGCTAGCTCGACGGAACGATAATTGTATTTTGATTTTCTTCTTAAAAAATCATTCTTTGTTATAAATCTATTAGTTCTATCTTATATGTAATTGTAGTATGAACAGTGTGAATTTTGTGGGGTACTGATGGAGATCTACCTATAATTATATAATATTGAGAGTAAACAACCTTTTCTTTGTATTTAAAGATAGATTTTTTGGATAAAATGTATTATTGTGTGAATGAGTTGTTTTGTAGAGGGTGGGATTAATAGGTTGAAAGATGATACCTTCGTTTTCTTCGTCTATCTTGAGGGCCTTGGATATGTACTCGAAGGCGCGTCGGTGGTGGTGTTTCTGCTTGGCGAGCAGGGGATCGCCGGGTCCCGGGCCCTGAGCGGCCGCCATGGGGGCGTCCTGCGGAAGCAGCCCCTCCGCCGATTCGCTCTTCACCACTTCGAGGCTGCAGTCGCTGCGGCGAGGTCCGTGCAGCAGCCTGTGCGAAGCGGCGTATATGTATTTGAATATGACGAAGAGCTGATAGATGACGGATCGCAGAATGTTGAAGAGGACGACGATCGGAAAGGAGACGACGTAGAGGTTTCGCTTGTGGACCGAGGGGCGAGCCTGAGTCGCGAGGCGCGCGCCCTCGGCGGGTTCGGAGCCGGCGCGGCGAGTGCGCCCCGTCCCGGCGCGCCCCCGCCGGGGTCCGCGCCCCGCCCCGCCCGCACCCTCCTCCCCCGACACCATGCGCCACTACGCGCTACGCGCCCCGCGCACAGCGCTCAGCGCGCCGCCGCGGTTAGCGCGCAACTGAAGCACACAGCGACGGCTACTGGCGACTGCCGCCCTCTGCCATCACCCATCCGCCCTTCGAGCCTCCCTCCTTACCAACCTTCTCGCTAATATCTCAGACCAATATATACCATAGCTATATAAATATACTATAACTATGTATACCATAACTATATATACCATAATTCCCAATTCATAAAAAAAACACTATATATTACCGTACTAAATTTTGAATAAAAAAAACAAAAGACGATAACTTAAACTTAAATTAATTTCGATCCGACAGTTAAATTGAACGACAGAAAAAAGCGAAATGCAACTATATAATCGAAGGATGGATCGAATGGACGAAAAATCAATTGCGAATAAAAAGTAAATCAGACATGCTCGGAATATCATCTGTGCGAGTCATTGCTGTTTGAATCTTTGAGCGCCTTTATTATTTCTTCATCCCCACTCGCACTTAGCATGTACACTATAATGGAATTTCAGGTCCAACTGGTCAACTAGCCCCCGAAAGAGGTAAGACACAATCTTGTGTCCGGAGACAGAGACGGAAAGTGTCTCGCCTACGTCGTACGATTGTATAGATCGTTAACCCAAATGTATCGACTAATAATGATGTGAATGATTTATTGTTTATATTTACTTGAAGAAATTACTGAATATTGTGAGCTATCGACGGTGTTTATTTATTTAAATACAAGCTTCATACACGCTGCTGCGATCTTGACAGATAAGTGGATTTGTACGACGATAAGTGGCGGACAAGCAAATATAGCATCTAAGCGTATGATAATTTAAATCATTCAGCACATACAAAAATTTCTGCTATTGCTTCTGCAAAGTTCTCCTATATCAGGTTCTACCGCGCTACTGGAACTTACTAAAGGTCTTTTCAACATTTTATTTCATGATTTTTTTCAAAGTTGACACATCTAAAGAGTTCCAACTGTCTGCTGCGATGTAGCAACAATCTTTTAAATTTATTTTCTTGTGGAAGCTGATGGAACTGTTTCTTCATTATTTTCGTCTGCTAGCAATAATCGTCCAATTTAAGCCGGTCTCATCAGCATTGTATATAAATTCTTCGTTGAAACTTTCCTTCTCCACAAATGGCTTCAATGTGCCAATGAATGTTTTCTGAAGGTATGTCAGCAGAAAGCTTTTCCCCACGAAGTTCCCTGATACCATGTCATCCTTTGAATTTTTCAACTCAACCCGAACTTGCTTTGAAGGTGGAATCTTCATTTAATTTTGTATTGAAAAATATTGCTTTATCACACAATAATGGACCAGATATTGGCTGTCCAGCTGATAGTCTTTGTATGAACCACATAAAAATACACTCTTCAAGTTCTGTATTTACTATTTTTTTTATAACTTTTCGGTCTGAGCTTCCATACACTAGCAATTGCAGATTTATTTAACCAACAATCTGATTCATCGCTTCTGCTGTAAACTCTCAATGTTCATGACAAATTTCTTTATCAGAATTAGAGTCTAATATGAGATTGTGTTCTGGAAACAGAGCTATAGTATTTTCTATTGTTTTTATTGGCTTTTTGTACTACACAAGAAACATCATCTAACGCTAATATTTCTATTTCAATGTCTAATTATGTACATCAAACTTCTATACCAATCTGAAAAGTGCAAATCTGGCCAATAACTACATCTCCATTGATTTTTCTTATCGTATAAAATCCCTATCTGAACACAATTTTCTCTTTGCGAAAAATTTACACCAAAAGTGCGGCATAGCGATACATAGACGTCAAACTAGTTTTTTGTTGTTGTTGTTGTAAGAATTTGCGAAATTTGGCGTAGCACTCAAACTCATTGGAACACCATCGAAACAAAATCGACGCCTCAAACGGGCGAGACAGAGGACCGGAAAATGCCTTGCAGAAAAAATCATTTCGGGTGAGCCCCATCAATATCCATTTTTAGGGTCGACATTCTTCGAATTGCCCGATTAATAATTTCCCAGAAGGGTTCCCCCTTTCGAACTGAGGTTCCGTGACTGCCGAAGTTGGAACCACGAATTCAAATCGATATAGCAGCCAGTAATTTGAGCGATTAAAATCTGAGTTAAATTTTGCCGGCGTTTATTTAGGATTTACTGCGAAAAGGACATTGACTCGACAAGAAGGTCGTAACAATCCAAGCATTGAACCGATAAAACTTATAAAGAATATATACCAGCAACTATATAAAATTATCAACGATGAATTGAATCATCAACTGAAACGCTTTGGTGTCCACTGTGACAAAAGCAGAAAATCACACCAGCAATGCAAAATCAAGGGACGAACGCAATCAATTAAAAGACTAAAGAAATTCTATGCTTGTAGTATTTGCTCAAATAGAAATCTGTTTTCATGCTCTAAATATACTTAAGTGATGATTCAGTATTCGCTGTGATGGAATCAGTATATTCTTGGGAGAACAGAACAAGCTTTAAAAACTCAATTTAAGTGTGGAGCGTATTATCGATGAAGCATATTGGAAAACTGCATAATGATGCAAAATCTAAATAAAGACTTGGAATCATATTCTAATAAAATTAAGAAAAGATATTAATGGTGTGTCAATATATAAAACCCTTGTTTAGTAAAAGGAGATTCCCTCGATAATTTCGAGCGGTGAGTGATCATGAGAAATTTGGGAACTACACAGGTCATGATTTGAATCGCCAAATGTGCATTTATTGTAAAAAAGAAACCATAAAATAGGGCTGAGAGTCAAAAATAGGATTGCAAATAACTGGGAATCATATACCGCGTAGAATTATCGTAATAACATAATAACGACCGTAGACGAACGTTTCCAAAAATAATCTTCGAGATGTCTGTCCATTGACATTTAAAGAAGCTGAAATCGCATTTCTAGCATTTTATGCGCTTTCGCCATATAAGCATTGCGGATTCGTATGTAATTCATGCTGTAATCGCCTGGAAGATTATTAAAAAGCCCACGAACGGACTTCCAACTCTCCATAAACGATATATTTAATAAAAATATGCATGTTAGTAGATTTAAAACTAAATGGAAAATGCGAGCATGTAGAAATATTTGAATTTGCATAACGATAATCAAATCTGCTAGATCTGGCGAGCCTAGTCCAATAGATGCAAGCGAATGCGCCGATAAAACGGTAAATATTGAGTGCATGTGCAACGCGGAACGGAATCAAGTTAGCGGCTTTTAAAGCTACGGTTCATATGGGAAAAAAAGGTAGAAGATTTCTGACTGACAAGATAATTACGCCCTATCATATCGCCCTATCGTTGATATACAAAGTCTACGAATGTATGCACACTGTTAGATGGCGCTAATAATAACGTAGCATTTGTGATAATGATTCGACGGAATGCCAAATCGTTAAGGATTCATTTGGGATCTTCCAACTTCAACAGAGAGAATCGCGTAAATCGAGACTGTTATTTTTTTAAATATTGATCCATCTTTCCGTATTAAATAATCTTGCTGGGATGTGAAATTTCGCTCTAATCTTCGAAGACCTTCGGGTCTGCATTTTCTTGAATATTCCGTCGATTTTTCATTAAAAATTCAGTATTTTCATCTCCAAAACGCCCCACACCATTACATTTCCATCCCCTTGTTTAATTGTAGGCACTGTGCATACTTCTGAAGCACGTTTCGCTTAGGTTCGGCGAACGAAAACTCATCTCGTCGAGCTAAAAATTTCACATCGGACATTTTTTAATCAAAAATTCTCATTTTTTAAAAATGCTTTCGTGCCCAGATTTGCCTATTTTATTCGTTTAATTTGGGTTTCTTCAACGTTACACGTCCATAAAGTCCTATATGAAGTTAAGCGATTTATTTTATCTTAGACCCCGACATATTAAATAATTGATTTGGTTGGCAATAATATGATTGAGCTATTTTGGGCGGTCCGGTCTTTTCCTGTCCTTCAAAGTCCCAATCTTCAAATGATATAGTGCAACATCTTGATGGAAATCGTCTTTCACTTCGTTTCACAACGTTTATTCGTAAATTATATTTTATTCAGATTGAAATTATGCGGCAAAAAATAAGAAAGAAAGAAACGATTGGTTACGCTTAATTCTATAATATGCTAGGCGTTTCTATACTTATTGTCGATTTTTAGTATGAATATATCAACGTTGATCTTTTTGGTCTTGATTTATACGACGGTTTGCGCAAAGAAAGCTATTTTTGCTAATAGACTATACTAACAGAACATAGACAATCTTTTTTGATCGAATCCAAAAAACAAATTAATTTAAGTCTGTCTGCATACTTACCAGACATGTCTATGTTGCTGAAAGCATTAGCAAATTGCGTTTGAATTGAATTTACGAAATCTCTCAAGATCTTTTGTTGTTCTGAAATCTTTGATCACGTACTCCGCAGACTTAATAGAATTTCAATGTATTAAAAGTGTGCATATATTTGCGCACCGTCTCCGCAATTATTAAAGGCCCATCGCATTTTCCATTGTGTTAGGTTGTTAGTGGCTTACAAATTGACTATAATACTTACGACAGATAATCTCCCATGTAATCCAACAGGTTCCAAAATCTAGAAAGCGGTAACATCGGCGAATCGGATCACATCCCTACAAAATACAAATTCTCATAAAAGTCAAAATGTCACAAATCAAAATTTCGGCGAAATCGGATCCCGCCAGAATGCCGATTACTTTCGCTCTTCCGCAGAAATTTAGCAATCTATTTATTCGTCGTCGGTGGGTTTATAATTAGAGTGGCCGTTACCTTCTCCAGTATCTCAATTCGTCATCTCTAGTATCTGAATCCGTCCATTGTTCGAGAGTTTCTCACAGGAGTTGGATTCAGATTCAGCAGTATTCGCAAAAATCGGGACAAAGACCACTTTCATCAAACGGCGCTTTTGAGTTATATTTTGAACAAAGCGAATATACGTAACAAAGAAGATGCTGCCTCTCAAGCGCAGACACTGTGTCTACACACTGTGATGCACAGACAGAGTACATAGTTGAGACAGTCTCTACAAAATTATTCTACGACGACATCATATTTTTTTATGCAAGATCTTCAATATGATCTATCGCCACTTCGAAAGTTACACTCTCTCGATAATATAGTAAACTTTCTTCGTTTCTCCAGCCCATATATTCCTTTCGAGAGCACGCATCTTTCTTATCATCACACCCTATGAGTTTATCTACAGCTCTTTAGTACATTAAAACAGGGCTCCCCAAACTATTTGAACCGAAACAAATTAAAATGTATAAACAATCGTATCTACATAAGACCAATCTGGTATTTTTGTTAAGATATAGATAGATGCATAAATTACATTGTTCTTATATACAGTGTACTCTCGATTATCCGGGTGCAGATTATCCGTGATTGAATTTTTGATACTCTGATAATAAAGCCATTCCTGAATACTACTTAGAGTGTTATATACACAGATCAAGATTAAATAAATAAAACTCTTTAAAGCGATAGGGATGATGCTTGTATCTTATCTACCAAAATAAACGCCAGTTCTCATGTTTTAATTACCTTGGTTTTCAAAACAACCGAGCAATAAGTTTAAAATCGATTCATTATATCATTCACACATCAATATTAGCTGATAAATTTGGGTTAACAATCTATACAATCATGCGATGTACGCAGGAAGCTCTCCGTCTCTGTCTCCCATGCACACATTTACCGAAATGCGCTACATTTTACCCGTCTCTGTCTCTCTTCGAGCTCAACGTACAAGAGTGCTTTTTTGAATCATTGGAATTCGCTCGCAAATACGCGATCATCCTACCGTACAGGTTAACCATGAGCGTTTTTCTTAATAAATAATGAGTATTAAAATTATGTAATAAAAATGCGTATTGTAAATATGTAATTATAATCGAAATCAAGTAGAAATTTGATTATTTGGATTATCCGTGTTATCCGTATTATAATTTACATACATTTGGCATAAAATATTGACTAACAGCCGATGTTAGAATGAAATATGTTATAATTGTGATATGCACGTTAGTGCAGGGGTGGAAGTTTAGGCCAGGGGAGGACGACACATCTGGAAGGCTTCATTCATATAGAGTATGTCTTACATGCATGCATAAGTTGCACTTGAACTTCTACTTGCTGGAATTAAGACGATATCCAATTTCTATCTTTCTACAAAGACTTTACGTCCAATGAAAAACGATTTTCTTTTAAAACATACCTACATATTTGATCCGCAGACCGCAGTTTGAGGATCGCTGTATCGTGGAATTCATTCACCATATCACATCCACAGGTCATCATCTCAAGTATTCGAACGTAGCTAATGTGCATTCGTGCTAAAGACAGATCATATTTTACTCAAAAAGCCTTGCCAAAATAAACACCCACAACGTCCAAACAAAAATGAACTTTTGTATTTATGCTCATATTATTATGGTCCGGGTTAATGTTCGGAATGCGGATAAATTTGGGAGATCGGTTGCCTATCCGATCGAATTTCCGATCGAACCGATTTTCATCAACTATAAGAATGTTCCCCTGATTGTTTGCTAAAAAACTCATTTTATGACCTTTGGTTTAGTTTAACAAGCTCAACGCACAAGAGTGCCCTTTCTGAATCACTGGAATTCGCTCGCAAATACGCGATCATCCTACCATACTGGTTAGTTTTAGTAATCAAGCTCTTATCACCCCGGGTTCATTTTTACGATCGAGATAATCGAGAGTACACTGTTATAAAATTGAATACTCTTTGGCCTCCTCTGATATAAGATTGAATTTAAAAAATCGCCATTACTAAAATCTACTTAAAATAACAACAGGTGTTTTCTTTTAAAAACATATATTTACAATCAGAAATCATGAATTGAATGAAATTTTGTTAAAATTCACAGATTTTTTAAATCTTTATCATCTAAAACTCACATAAAAATATCATTATATACAAGAAATAAATACTAATGAGATGAATGAGATGATGTCTCTATTCAAGAATTTAGCTCACACATTGGCAAGATTTTTTATATTCCAGCTTCGTGTGATATTCTTCGAAACAGGGCTGCACGCACAGGGCGGGTTTTCCCAAGCAATCTGCGCAGTAGTAGGTGGTCTGTTTTCTTTTGCAGACCCCCTTGCCCTTTTTTTTGCACAGCGATGGCATTATGCTGCAGACGTGACAGTTCGGCTGGTACTTTTTATCGACGTATTTTCTGGGAAAATGCCGACCCAACAGCCGAATGTTGGTCGGGTCGGTCTTCTGGCGCCCTCTGTTGGTCGTTGGCTTCTTCACGAACCCGGCCAATAGTCCGTCTATGACCTTCTCCCGGAATATTTTCTGGGAGATCTTGTCGACGTTCTGCTCGTTGTAACAAATATAGGCATTCACCAAAGCTACCTCTATTATAAAATGCCACAGTGTCTGGTACCATTTCTTCTGTCGCCTGGCGAATGGGTATGTCGCACAGAGCTGATCGAATTTATCGACGCCTCCCGCATGGGCGTTGTACATTCTTTGAATGTTCGGCTTTATGACTGTTCTGTGATCGACGCTCCTGGAACTCAGGGATACTTCCGTGATGCCGGCATTCCCGACGGTCGAAATCATGTTGATCTTCTCAGCGTCTTGCCACGTACAAGCGAGCATTTTTATCGTGCGATTTTCCCATAAAATGGGAAGACTGCCTCTTTTCATCTTTATCTTTTTCAATTCAGCAGGCAATCCTTTTTTATTTGGCCGAATAATTCCACAGGCGCCGATTTTTTCATCTTTCAATTTGTTATAGAGTTGGACGCTGGTATAGAAATTGTCTGTGTAAACTACGTGTCCCCTATTTTTGAAATTATTCAACAACGAACTCACAACTTTATATCCCAATCCTTTATCATGATTTTGAACTTTCATCCTTTTGTGGACGTAGAACTTTAGTAGAAATCCTGTTTTGGAATCACACAGTGACCAAACCTTGATTCCCTTTTTGGAATTGGGCTTACCGGGTAGATGTTTGGAAAATAATCGCCCTTTGAATTTCACCATCGATTCATCTATGCTCAATTCTTTATTGCTGTTATACGCTCCTTGATAAATATTTTCCACCATATCTATTATGGGGCGAATTTTAAAAAGGCGATCGTCGTTTTTATCATCATCATTATTCGCAAAATGCAAAAACGATCTAATTAACTGGTATTGATCCCTCTTCATGATTTGGGAGAAACCAGGAGTCATTGTCAGCCAAAAAGAATCTTGATAATATTCAGGGGTCGAATTTTTTTGCACCAACCCCATTCCTATTTCAGTGGATACGAACGCCTTCATATCTATTGCGCTGATGTCCTTCCATTTTTTGAATCGAGATTTTGGGGTGATCGTCTGAATGCCCGCCAATTTAACGCAGGCATATCGATTGGTCTCCACAGCAACATGTTCGAAAATCGATTCCGGGAAGAATCTGTAGAAACAATGAACCGGATCCAAATTTTCGAAGCCGATTATTTTATGCTCTCCGCTGAATTCCCGGTATTCCATCCAAATCGCAGATCAAAGGATCTCGAATATTTGCCACGATGCTCCATTCAGATGCACAATCAGATGCGCATAATTTTGCTATTTTTCGAGGTATTGCCTCAGCTTCTTCTATTTTTTGATCCTTTTTGTACTTATCGTCGCTGTCATCGCTAATATCTTCATCGCTCTCCGAATCGTCCGTATAAAAGTCTTGTTCTTCAAATTCACTATCGTCTTCGTGGAGACTTTCGTTAATTTTCATATCTGTAAGTTTTCTTCTGGGTGAATTCATTCTGGGTATAAAATTTTACATGCATTATTTCCATGTCGATTTAATCGACATTTTTATACTATTCAAAGCGTTATTGTCGGAAATTTGAAAGAAGGACTTTTTCTGTTTCACATTCGGCTTTGAAATTGGCATATATTGCGAGCATTCCCACTGAAACACGAACAACGAGCTCATTAATAAAAATCACGCTGAATCTTCAAACATACCATCACAAACGTCGATTATTTATTACTTGTGTTTAAATATGCATTGTGTTCATAAATCTTGAATAGAAACAAATTTTCGGCAATAAATTCATGGCATAAAATATGCAAGCAAACCGATATTAAATCACAGTGTTGTCTGTAGAATATCGAGCGCATGGCGAGGTGAATGTATGAATCGAATGGCATGACTTTGATTCTTATCCTTGAAAGGATCTTGAAGAGGCCGTCGTCATGCGATACAATAGCTATGGCAGACGATGGTTGACAATAAAGTAAAATTTTCCCTAAAGGGAATACATAATTGTACATATATATAGTCCTAGTGAATTCATACATTCACAGAAAAAATATATACAACCTGATCATTAGTAACATCTTATTCGTTGACTTTAGATATTCACTGATCTGTGTCGACATTTTGTAAATCTCTCGACCTTTTAAGAGTTCATGCATCGTTTATATAGGTAGCATTTTTGACGGAATGAAAATTCTCCTCATTTAAATTACGCTTTCATGAATATTCAAATATTTTCATACAGGCATATTTTCGAACATTTAGACAACTTCCACAGCGTGAATACCATTTCAGGCTTGAAAATTTAAGCATGTCAAGGTCGATACCTTTAAACAGTCTCTCTTCAAATCATGAGCTCAACTAACACCATAATTTGCATGCCAATGACAGAAAATCTAAAATTTCTAAAAGATCATTTGAAAAAAGTCGATGATATAACATCAGTTTTATGCCGAAAGAAAGAATCATATTATTCTGTTCTTCGATGATCTATAGACTTTTGTCTTAATCGATCATCAATCAATTGTGATGTACTCTAGAATGAAAGCTATAAAAACAATTTGCATCAAAATGGTGTATTATAATATTAGAAAACATCAGGAGACTGGGACTTTGAACGACAGGAAAAGACCGGACCGCCCAAAGCCAACTACCTGAAGCTCACTACAATGAAAAGTCAAAAATAACTATGCGACCAAGAAAGAACAAAATCAATTCAAATCAAAAATTTCTGCATACGGTTCATAAATATGAGCAGAGTGACTTTCGATCAAAACTGCATGCATGGGTTTATTCATCAGACATATGAGATGAGTCTAATCTAGAGTTTAATATGAGGACAGGATTTGGTGGTCCGGAAACAAAACTACAGCAGACCCGCGATAATCCGGCGCCCCCTGTAATCCGACATCTCAATACATCCACAAATGGACCGCCTACATCGTAATGTATCTTTTTGTAAGTTGGCAAGATGACGGAAGCTTTGTATATGTGGTTTCGTCAGGAAAGAAACAGGTATACACCCATTTCTGGACACATATTGCCATGAAAGCAAAGTTGTTTTACAAGGAGATAACAAAAAGAAGACTTTGTAGCTAGCAAGGGATACGATGGTAAAATATTCTTATTTTTTTTTTAACTACTATGGCCATTGTTTTTATGACGTTTATTCTATAATATGAAACCTTTTTTTTATTACTTCTTACGTTAAATGTTCCAGACTACGAAGGTTGGGGGAAGTACTCTATAGTCCGACAAATTGGACAATCCGACTCTGCTTTACAAAACATTTGTCGGATTACCGCGCTACATAAGAAATATTATCTTTACTTCCATCAACTAATGCTAATATTAGATTCGTCCGTTACTGAATGTCGAAATGTGTTCAAATTCAACGCCTAGTCACTGACGTCCAATACTGCGAATATAAAATTGCGATAAAAATATTAGAAGTGAAATTATCACCTGATTTACTCCAAAGTGCGGTGCGGCGATATATAGACGTTGAACTATAGCAACTGTGTACAACGTATACATTTACATTAACGTATCAAATGTATTTTGATCCATATCTGGAATTGGTCCAAAATGTATACATAACTAATAGACCAGTGGTTCTTAAACTCGTGTAGTTCGCGGACCCATCTTGAACAAAATTTAAATTCTGACAAATCCTAGTTTTTCAATAGAAGGTTGGTTGGTATTTTATCTCCAATTTCTAAATGTCGCGAACCCCAGTTTAAGAACTGCTGCAATGGAGGGTTAGCTCTAAGAATATTTTTATTACCCTTCATACAATCACGCTTCTATTTGAAATTGGTAAACTTTCATCGCCGTTAGCATAGAATTAGCAAACTCGGTCAAATCAAGATATCAGAATTTAGTCAGGTCAGGGTTGTGTTTATTAGGGGGTGAGTTAATTAGATCAGCAAAGATTTATTTTGAAACAATTTACAGACGGTACAAAAAGTCCACAAACACTATCGCACGTCGCTTGATTTAAATGTAGTATATGGACAACTTAAAAACTATTTAACTCCCACTTTAGAACGCTCCCACAAATAAAGTCAAGGCTATGACTAATACAGATTTTTTTGCTAAACTTGCATGGATGAGTATTTAAATTTTAAAAATTACATTTCTAAACTTAAAATTAAAAATCTAAATGAATTAAACAAAAAAGTGGTTAAAAAATTTAAAATGGCGGATGAGTAAAATAAAGGACTGAATTATTTTTTTACCATTAATTCACTCGCTGTTGAACGACAAGTTGATAAGCATACGCAATAATGAAAAAAATAAGCCGGATGAATCAGTCTTTCAAATAATATCATATATATATATGACGTATAATAAATAACAAAGAACACTTAACAAAAAACAATGATAACCTTAAAAAAAAGATAATGTCCATAAAAAACAATTCAAACTTGCGCTATATACATTTTTACGAATAAAACTATTGCTGCGACCTTCGCCACTTTCTTTGGGAGCAATTTTTGGTATAGCGCAACAATTGGTCCACTTGTCAAAACTTGTACGTAATTAACGTTAAAAAAAAACAAATGCAAACAAAATTTACTTACAACTACGGATCTAAAACGACCTAATCGGGCCTTACAGTGCGGCAGTAATATGGAGGAAATCGATTTATATCTTAAATATAAATAAAATAACCAATCTTGTAAATTTACACTGACAGTTTGATTAAAACACACAACAATGTCAATGCGTACCATGTCCTATATACATCTGATTGGGTTGACTTTGCTGCATTATAAAAAGTAATTTTAAATATATTTGTTTATAAAAAAAATATATTAATAACCCAATGTATTTATTTCATGTCTTTATAAAACGCGTAAATGATCTACAATGCAAAAAATATTATAAATATACAAATTCAATTATTTATTCATATTATTTATTTTTATTTTTAAAAATAATTTAATACATACGCTGGATAATTTAATATATACAAATTTTATTTGTTAATTGAAAACTGAATTAATGCTAATATATCAAAAAGTATTTAAATAAAAACAAATTTAAATAGCATTTTATGAATAAAATAATAAAAGTCGATAAATTAAATCAAATCAACGCTTATCAATAAAATTGCCTATTAAAGCATTCGATCGTTTCCGAAATGCAACTTTTATGATTTCGGCCACGATAATGGTGAGTCAAAATATTTTTTTATAGTTTAACACTAGTAGGGTGTTGCCAGATGAGGCCAGCTGACGTCGAACTGTTTACATCTGTCGCTGGGCCTCTGTGATGACTGCTTTCCATCAGCACAAAATGAGCGGCATCATCAATTTAAACGTCGGAGGCACCAGGTAATGAAAATCGTCTTCATTTTTATGAGATCTCCGCTTAAGAATTTAATCCAGAAAATAACCTTCTGTGTGCAGCGTTTAAACGCCATTCTGCCGTCCGTCGAATAGATTTGTGGTGGAACCGGTGCATCGTCTAATGTCTTTTAAAGTAGCACATCGTAAATGATGTGCGTAACGTTTTTTATAGATGTTAATCATTTAATTACGCAGTAGATAACTTTAACATTAATATACTATATGGTTTATCAATTAAAAAGAAGTGTTTATTGCCGGATATAAATCCGATAAACTTAAACAAGAACAACAAAAACACATATAATTTAAATTGTGTTTTATGAAAAAAACGTATATTTAATTTAAAATCCAATATCATATTTATAATACACCAAAGTCATAGTATTTTTTATAAAATTGTTTTATATTTCCTATACATAAGAATAGAAATAACAACTATCCAATAATATGACACTATTGGTTGCATATAATTATTTTGATTCATCAAAACCAGAATGTATATTTATATATATTTTTTACAGATTTTCTACGTCATGGCAAACGTTAATGTGGGTTCCAGATTCATTTTTCACTGCTTTGTTAGAAGAAAGAATTCCAACATTGCTAGATAAAACAGGAGCAATATTTATTGATAGAGATCCGAAAATGTTTTCTATAATTTTGAACTATCTTCGAACAAAAGATGTAGATTTACGAGATGTTAATATTAGAGCATTAAAACACGAAGCTGATTATTTTGGCATAACCCCACTCAGTAGAAGACTAGCTTTGTGCGATGAAGCGACACATTCAACATGTGGTGATGTTCTATTTTATGGATATCTTCCTCCTCCAGGTATAAAAAATATTAAATTCTATCGAACGCTTGAATTTAAAACTAATATTCAATATAATTAAGTATGTTTATTTTAATCAAAAATTAAATTTATTATATTAGAAAAATTGCTTCAAACTAAAATTGTATGTGTTAAAATGTTTCTCAAGGATTTAATTCAATTGCTGATATGAC
This sequence comes from Stenopsyche tienmushanensis, assembly GCA_008973525.1. Taxonomy (NCBI): domain Eukaryota; kingdom Metazoa; phylum Arthropoda; class Insecta; order Trichoptera; family Stenopsychidae; genus Stenopsyche; species Stenopsyche tienmushanensis. The sequence continues at coordinate 970,067 of WACJ01000043.1, forward strand.
AAAAATAATCACACGATACAAAAATATTTTGCAGCCAATATTCCATGTCCAAATTTTTCAAATGGAAGAAATTCTCTGAATAAATCAAATAATCGTAACAATAGCCAAAGTTCAAGTAATAGTGAAGTATCAAATATTAGTAGAAGCCATTCTCGAAATTCATCTTTGGATCTTCGATTGATTGGAAGAGTTTCAAACGCAGATCAAATTAGGTATATATAATTTTAATTATTTGTGTAAATAGAACTTTCTAAACTAGAAACCATTGTAAAGGGTCAGTTTTTATATAGGAAAGTCAACCTCAATTATCATTACTGTATTAAAATGTATTAAAAATGAGATTGATAATCAAAATGTTAAATATAAAGATTTCATTAATAATCTCTTTATTTTATAATACATCTTAACATATTAAAATTAATTTTTTAGATGTGGAAGAGGACATTCTCGAACGGCATCTTTAGATTTAAGAAATGGATCACAAGAAATAAAATCATCAAGTAGACTGGAATGTAAGCAAATTTGATTTTACTATATCAAAAGAACATGCAATTAGCATTCTGACACAATATGTATTACAATGGAACCTCACATAACGAGGAATTCGCACAACTAGCAAAACAAATTCTAAAATAATAGCTCACTTAACCCTCTCAAACCTGAGAACATACATGTTACGCTCTAATGTAAAGCCAGTTTTTTGTCAGATCCGCCGCAGCGTGTAACAAGCTTGATAATGAACCAAGCTCAATTGCCTTAACACTATTGATAGCACACAATATTCCTTCATTTCTTCGGAATATTTCTTCATGCAATGTTCAACTTGCATGGTAGCTGCTTTCTGTTGTTCAGCTATTTTTGCCTATTAATGTGTTGCGAAAATAAAAACGCAAGGCTACCGTTCAAGCCTGCCAGTTTACTTTTGAAAAAGTAGATTATGCAAAGGAGTGGTGATACTCGTCTAATGACACAACTCCAGAACAGTCAAGGGGAAATAATAAAATTGGTCAACGATAAGAATGATGCGAGTATCTTAATTATCAAAACAAACACTTGCTCTCAAGACAACATGACTCAGTGACTGAAGTGTTTGAGACAATGCTATTGTTGGAAGTAAGTAATAATGATATCAATGAGTTTATGAAAAAACGCAATCAGGAGCTAACCACTGAAAAGCTTATAGGGTTGTGTTTCACATTAAGAAGCTGTAGAGAAGAGTTAGGTTATGAGAGAAAGAGGTAACACCTTCTTGCATAATAAGAGAAATGCTGAAAGCATGGGGAACTGTTACATGGTACATTGAGAAATACCGTAATGAGGCAGTAGGTATGTGATGATAATGCTATTGTATTTTCACCGAATATTAAAGTGTCGGCAAAAACAAATGTCGAATAATCGTTTATTATGGGAAAAATTGTTTCACTTAATGAGTTTTTTCATTAGGAAACTTATTAATCGAGGTTCCAATGTTAATTTTTAAATTTGTTTTGTGTGGCTTTTATATCGAAGTGAGTTTTATAAGCTTGTATTAAATAATGATATGATTTATTAGTTTTAAATGATTTTCAGTGAATGCGTGGCCAGATCATTTAAGAGTACAAATAATAAAAGCGCATCACAATTGGATAGTCGTTGCGTATACTCATCTCGTTGTCGGTTATCGGTAAGATATATTTATGAATTTATATTTAATGGTAATTGTAATTGTAGTTATTTTTTAAATTTCCAATCAAATATTTGGTTTTTATTACAGGTTAACTGATAATAGCGGTTGGTGCGTAATTTTTCAACTGCCAGTTCAAGATGCGGCTATCGAAAGAGTAGCAATTAATGCCAAAGTAGGCGTAGGTGAAGTTATGCTTGGCATAGCCTGCGGTCCACTCATCAAATTGTGGGCTATAGCATCACATATAGACCCTATCAGAAGAAATTTAGTCGGTTAGATATTTCTCTATTGTAGCTTTACGCTAAATAAAATTTTCTTGTATAAAACTTTTCTTGTATTTGTTTTTAAAGGTACATTCAATTTGGGCGTTAGAGTTGAACACTTACTTTTTATCGGACCGCAACTTGTTGCACTTTCAAGCAATGCCAGTTCAAACAGCGGTCCAACGGGAGTTGCTACTGGAGGTAAAGCAGGTGTTTGGCACACATCTACTCAACATTGGCAAGTTCAAAACATAGAACCTTTGACATCTTTTGATACTGCTGGATCTTTTCTATTACTCGGAACAGTTAATGGCGCTATTAATTATATAGGTGATTTTCAGCTTTCAGTTAATATATTTTCATTAATAATATAACTTTATTACATAAAAATATTATTTTTTCAACGCAGACATGCAGAAATTCCCCTTGCGAATGAAAGACAATGACTTACTCGTCACACAGTTATACAGAGATCCAAATCATGAACCCATTACTGCTATATCGGTTTATCTGACTCCAAAAACAAGTTTGTATATTACGTTTGATTTTTTCTATTTATTTTAGCTTATGATTTTTTATATTGATATTTTATTATTAAATAAATTTAGGTCTTTGTGGAAATTGGATAGAAATAGCATACGGAACTAGAGGTGGTTCAGTTCGAGTCATTGTACAACATCCGGAAACTGTAGGTCACGGTCCACAGTTGTTTCAAACGTTTACTGTTCATCAAAGTCCCGTTACAAAGGTTTCGATTTCTTGTACTTAAGATTTTAAAGCTGGAAAATTCCTCGATTGAACAATATTGGAAATCATGCTATTATTTTTCGTAGGTTTCATTATCAGAAAAATATCTTGTCTCAGTATGCAGTGAATATAATCACGTGAGATCTTGGAAGGTCACTAGATTCAGAGGAATGATTTCTACGCAACCTGGAACGACTCCCGAAGCATCCTTTAAGATTCTCTCATTAGAATCCAATGACATTAATGTATTATCATCAAATGATTGTGGTAAATATTTTTTCGACAAATGTTTACAAAATAAACTTTGATAAAAATGTATATTATATATTTTATAAATCACTAGGCCCATACGGAGAACAAGACGAGGAGCAAATATTTATACAAAAGATTGTCCATGAAACTGATACATTATATGTTCGACTTGCTTCAAATGGAAAAAGGTAAAACATATACTATCAATTTTATGAACGGTACAAACAAGATTCAAATATAAGAAGTTAAATTAGCCTTTTCGAACTGGAGAACATACACGCTACGCTCAAAGTTAAATCCACTTTTCGATAGATTCGAAGGAGTAGATTTTTCAAAAGAGAGGTGATACTCGGCTAATGACGCCACTCCAGAACAGTCAAGGAGGAATAACAAAATTGGTCAAGGATAAGAATGATAAGAGTATCTTAATTATCAAAACAAACGCCTGCTCTCAAGACAACACAAACGATAGTCATCTTATCTTTGTTGAAAGAGCTTAATAGCTTATTATAAAATTATAAAAATCACTAAACCTTTACGGCACGACTTTGCCATCGATGCACGAGTGTGTGATGAGACACAACACCCCCGTCTCTGTCTCGCGATTTCCGGACCAATAGAGTTTTATTATTTATGTTTTTAACTTGTCATTCACATGCATGCATATGTATTTTATTAAAAAAAAACTATATTTTTAGAGTTTGCGTAGTTCGTTCCGTTGAGGGTTCAGTCGTCACATGCTTCATGGTAATGGAATGTGAAGGAGCCTTAAGACCGAGGAGATTACTGTTGACGGGTCATTGTTCCGGAGCCACCCAAATGTGGGATTTAACTACTGCTCTGGATAGAGTGAAAGGTTCGCAAATATTTTTACTTGTGTGTAATATCTTTGTTCATAATTAATATTTGAATGATATAATTCATTGTAGACGCAAAAGATTCGACGGAAGGAGGACCTAGTGCGGATGAACTTGTTCGTCTCGTTCAACAGTATGACCTGCAGTGTACAGCTCCACCTTCTCCACATCGACCTCTTCTTTGAAACGTCCCGCCGACAGATAATATAAGATGTTGTTCGTGGGCTATATTTAATTTATTGTAAATATGTACTAAATAATTTGACTGATGAACTTTGAAATATTTAGGATTTCAAAATGTAGTTTAAAACTATACATATATTTAAGACGTGATTTGAAAGGTATTGATTTTTTATTATTTTATCGGAACCTTAATGAACTTAACTAGATCGTTAGACAGTTGCAATGGACTTTCCGTTCAGTAAACTTTTAATTCTGATATTAAACAATTTTTATAAAATCTACTGGCCTAGTTAACAGTATGTCGGAATTAAATGCTGTTGTTCAATAGTTTGAGTTGTTTTAATTAATGAGAATGCCTTTATTTTTTGAGGATATAAAAATCTAAATATATTTTCTGTCTTTAGCCCTTGATAATATTAATGATTAATTTTGAATATGAATGAATGAAAAATGATATTATGAGCTCATTTCATTTTGAAACAGCTTTCTTAACGTGTAATGCATTCTCGAGATTTTTTACGAAATATGATACATCGTTTGTGTAGATTTGTTTCTAGCTTTAAGTGACCACTTGGATATGGATAAATTTTCTACTTTAAAAATGAAAAAATGAATGCGCGTCATTATATTTTTGCAGTACACTAAATAATATAAAATTTGCTTTCAACTCATGCACGGTATTAGCAAATTTGTGTTATTAGATTGTGTAATATTTAGCATTTATTTCGTAGGAATAACGAGGAGACGTGATGTCCAATCATTTGGACATTGGCAGAGACGAACCGATCAACGTCTCTGCATTTGAGGATTTAAATCTGTTAATACTGTGATATAAATTAAACGTATATAGTTATTAAACGTGTTACAATTTTTAAGAAAATAGATTTATATTTGAATAGACTATCATAGTCTGATATGTTAATTATTCATTAATTAGTATCATGATTTATAATTTTTTAATAAATTCTTTTTGTTACACATCAATTTATTTACTCTTATTAATTCTATATCATTGTGTTACATTGAAGATGCATTTTTTCTTTTTATGCATGGAAAGATGAACTTTTTCTTTTTTATGATAAGTAAATATTATTGTAATCTTTCAATATTGGTTGATTTAATTTTTATTATTGTATAAATTATGTTGTCAAAAATATATATAGAATATATAATAATGCAAAATATCAATTTCGGATATTATTATTTTCTTCCTAATATTTCGTTGTTTGCCAACTGCGATATTATACGACTCGATGTATTAAACGTTATCGAAAATATGACATGGAAATAAAGGATTCTGCATTTCCACAGTGCCGATACGTGAGCTACCATTATATATCATATTCTAAAGCCGAATAGAATTCGAAGCAAAATGAGAGAATCTTCTGACTTCCATCTATTAATTCATAATACAAAATATTCACATTGCAAATAGCATCAAAATATATTTTGATGCTATTTGCATTTGTGGAATTGTATATGGAAATATATTTTAGGATACATGCTCAAGCTATTTAATATTCTTGAAGTGCATTCTGACCATTGATGAGAAGTCATTGTGGAATTAAGGTTCATAAAAATCAAATAATGTCATAAAAAGGTTAGAATCTTTTTAAACCAGAATTGCAAGAAAAAAAATAATTGTCAAGTGTCATGATTCTATTCCAAGGTAAGGTAACCAGACGTCCCGTATTTATCGGGACAGTCTCAATTTTTTGACAAAAGTTTTGGAAAAATAGAAAATGGAGTATTTCGAGGGCTAAGACTTATTTATTACGCAGCATGCAAGTATAAAACCCCAATAAATATTAGATTTTACCACAGGCTTTTATTATCCCATTATGAGGGAAAAATAAATGGTCACTATTCTAATGTCAGAATAATTGTAAATACAGCATTGATTTATAGGTCATAAAGATTAAAAACATCAAATTAATTCATGACATCATCATCGTCTTAGTGTAGTTCATTGAAGGACTAGAACTTTGTCGATATTCATTTATAGGAAAGGGTCATGTTCATATTGAAAGTAGCAGTGGCGGATTTAGCACATGATAGGGTTTTGGCGTAATTTATATTTGCCGACATCTTTTCTTTGGAAGGTGGCGTAAAATTATTTATAGACACCGTATCGATTTTATTAGAGAGGACTCTCTGTAATAAAAGGCATTCAGTTTCACTTTTTATTGCAAGGGCGATATTGAATAAGAATGTAATATAACGTAAGCGAAAATCAATGAAATAAAACAAACGATGAGAAGTGAAATAAATAATTTATTTGTTTTAAATAAATGATTACTTGTTTCTAAAGCGATAAGAAGTGAAATAAATTTAGATTTGTCATAGAGTTTTATATAAGTAATTATTATTTATATATGTTAAATAATTTGCTTTTTCTAAAATAATTGAAAGATGAATATTGATTTTTATATTATTTTCGTTTTATATTAAAAAAGGGGAGATAATTAGATTTTCGATTATTAACTTTGTGAACTTTACGGTTGAATGCATTATTTAGGATTGAATTTTGGTAAAAAGCAATTGATGGCTATGGACGATTTGTCGCGTGTTACGACTGCCCAAGCCGTCGAGGCCCTGACGCCGCACCGCCATTTCCGAAGAGATTGTAGTGGCGTAAGGATGGTGCCGGTAAGTTATCGTTTACTTCCATTTGCAATAATTCGGCTGCGTCGAGACTTTGCTGACTTGGGGTCGTCTATTTACAGCAAACTAAAGTGTTCGTTGGCAGCTTGCCGCTCGGCTCGAAGCCGGAGGATCTCCGGCGCCTGTTCGAACGGTATGGCGTGGTGACCGAGTGCGACGTCATGAATCGCTGCGGTTTCGTGCACATGCAGACGGAGGACATGGCCTCGGCGGCAATCCGCGCGCTCAACAACACGCCCTTCAACGGTGGCGTCATCACGGTCGAGCGCGGTCGCATCAAGGAGAGGGGTCGCGGGGGCGGCAGTGGCGGTAGCGGCGGCGGCGGAGGCGGCGGCGGTCCGCGAACGCAGGGAGGGCCTCCGCCCCGCAACGGCATCGGTCCGAGGAGAGGCGGCGGCGGCGGTCCGGGGCCGATGCGCGGTCCTCCCGGCGGCGGCGCTCGCGACGCGCCGTACGGACGACCGCCGATGGGCGACATGCGCGGTCCCGGACCGGGCGGTCCGCAGGGACCCGGCGGCCCGATGGGCGCGCGCAACGGCGGCTACGACCGTCCCGTCGATCGGAGGCCCGGCGGCTACCCCGACGACAGACTCGGCGGAGGCGGAGGCTTCGGCTCGGAGGACCGACGCGGCTTCGGGGGACCCATGGACGGCCGCCCGATGGGCAACTACGGCGGCGGTCAGGGTTACTCCGACGACAGGCGCGGCGGCGGTCAGGGTCAAGGCTACCCGATGGACGACAGGCGAGGGGGCATGTTTCCCGATGACAGACGCGGCGGCATGTTTCCAGACGACCGCCAGAACGCGATGATGGATAGACGCGGGGGTGGAATGCGCCCCCCTCCGATGCCGATGCCGTCCTTCGACCGCGGAGCTCCTCGAGGCAACCCGATGGGCAACGGCGACATCTTCAGCCGCAGGTCTCCCCCTCAAATGTTAGTATCGCGCCGCGCCCCGCCCCCGACGGAGTCGTAGACTCATTCCTATCACAGTCGGTCTCCCATCCGCGAACTCTTAGCGTTTGAAGTCAACAGATCCACCCGTAGTCTCGTCGATGATCGCGCGCGGTTCCCCGAGCGACCCTTTCGAGCTCGGAAGTTGTAAACGAAACCGGCAATCGTTTCGCTTTTGAATCATCTATTCTCTCAGAATGACTCTTTTTTTTGTCTGACGATTCTTGAATATGTAGTACTTTTTGCATATCCTATTTTCATCTTTCGTCTAGGAGGAGTGGCGGAGGCTACGGGGAACGCGATCCTTACAATCAACAGTTCCCTCCTTTGGGACGGTAAGTTTTCTTTCTGTCGAGTCGAAAACTTAATCTTTCAATAACTATATCAAAAAGTAAACATTAATTAAGCCAACGACGATTCTCATAAATTCCTCTCGTACAAAAACAAACTTCACCGATCCCGTCTCCGAGGACGGACGGCATCATCGACCGGACTCCCACCTCGCGGCGTCATCGGGCTCCGTCGCCCGGACCGCTCTAGAGTCTTAGACGAAGCGTCCGCAGCCTCGAAGATTGAAAATTCAATTGAGAGGCTGCCTCAAAAATCATCCACTCCAACCGGTCTGTTTGATGGTTTGTGTTTAGTGTCGGCGGAAGCGGTCCTCGCGGCGGTAGGGAGATGGGCACGGGCGGGCCGCGCAGGTACTGATCCCCGGCGTAGAGTAGTTTTGCGTCGGCCGCGGGTCGTGCCCTCGGGACCGATATCTTCCGTCCCGGATCGTCCGCAGCTCGGTCCGATCCCATCGAACCGGATCCGCCGTCGGGCCCGGCGTCTCTCGACCGCTCCGGCGAGATCGTCATCTCGAGGACGAGAGTCAGTCGAGAGACGCCCGGCCGAGATCAAATGTAGTATCTTTAATACATTGTCAACTTTTTTAAATAGAGACAATTTTCTTGTGAGCAGCAGGTTGTAATTTTAATTTGACATAGTTATAATCGACTCGTACTAAACGACCGAGTCCCGTTCTCTCGAACACACCCGTCGGTCGCTCTCGGAGGCGTCGGTATAAAGTATTTTTGTAAGCGATTGATTAGACGCGGAAATGCGAGAGCGGCGACCCGTTCGGAGCCTCTTCCCGGTGCGTAGAATGGAACTATTTGCGTTGTATAATTTATCTTCCATGAACAAAAATTGTGTAATTGGCTAATTTTATTAAATCTTACTCTAACAAAAAAACAACGAATATTTTTTTTTATTCATATTCTATTTCACCCCTCTGACTTGTATTCTCAAACTTCACTCTTGTATTTGATTTTATTAGAAATTTACAAACAGGTGGAAAATAAACACGCAGGCGGTCTTTATGTTGCGCTCTCTCCGTAAATGCTATCGGACTTTGATTAATCGTATTGCTATATTTCAATGCGGCGAGAAGTTATATCAACATCAAAAAGATTGTAGATAATCTTTCAGTTCGGTGATTCGGTTCCTCTTTGACCCTCGTCGGTCGTTATTGAAATTTAATAAAACGTTGAAGACCGCTTGCATTATAAATCTAATTCATAATGTATAAAATTCAATGATCAATTGACAAATCTACAAAACGTGTATTAGAGTTGCGATCTTGATTACCCGAAAATGTGGCAATTTTTCATCAGAAGGGATTTTGAAATAAGTGGGAGCAACATCAGCGTACAAATATCAACGTCCCGTTCAAATTTTATCCTCTGAACTGAATTTATGCAGTGATTTTATTTCTACGGATGACCAAAACTGTAGTCTTGTAAATTTTTTTATTTGGAAGAAAGGAAGTTTGTCATTGTTATGTCAATTCTTAATAAAACAAGAGTAAGTATTTCAGGACATCGATCTCCAACCTGGCTCATGGGATAATCTTTTATTAGCACGGGGAAATTGATTGAAACTCGATTAAATTTCTATTTTCAACTCGAAAGTCAATTTCATATTGTCTATAAAAATAAGGTGTATTCACCAATTGCATTGTAGTATTTTGGGTCATAAAAGTGGTCTGAAGAGTGGTTATTTTTTATAAAGTTGATATTACGAAATACTGTATTTAGAGTAATTACGTCGGCAATTAGTAGGCTATTTATATGGATATTTTTTCCATAATCTGAAGGATTTAATTTGCTTGCAAAACGATACCAATTTAATAATAATGTAATTTAACTATACGTTTAACGGGGCATCCTCATCGAAACTAAATTAAAATTTTACGTGCGTATTTATTCAAACCACTCTTATGGGCTCGGCGTGCCGATGCGCGATCACTTTTTTTTTTGCGTCGATTTTGAGGTTGGAGATCATCTGAGGGATAATTTGATTCTTGTTACTATGGCTAGAAAGCTACAAATGATGTTTAAGACAAATTTCAGCGTTGGAAAAAATAGTTTTGTATTGAAAAATGTCACGGCACGGAAGCGGTTTGCGTCGTCGTCGCTTAAACGGCCCGGTGTGCGGAACGTGAAGACGACGAGCGGATTTAATCGGATGCCACATATACCGTCATGCAGCAGCGACGGTTACGTTTACGGATGCGTTGCATAAATCTGACGTCGTTTGAAGAGCGTATCGTAACAGATCGGCGGATAATCGTAAGTAGCCCAGACTGCTATGTCTCGACAAGTGTTATTAGTTCCGTTTTATAAAATTTTCTGGGCATTCGTTCCAAAATTGTACTCCTCGTTTCCCGGTCTGAGGATTCTTAGTGCATGCCCGATGCATATCGAACTGCTCATACTGTCTCCTTGGTAAAAGCAAATAAATACGAAAGTCCCTCCCCCCTCGCTTATAGCATTACGTTGACACATTACTCTAAATTTCTACGCCCAAATGTACAGAATGTTCTCGAGTATGTGCGCAGACTGCACAAAGACAAATTTGGCAGTACCACCTTCATTAGGCAATGTTTAACGTATGAGCTTTTATTAATATTTCATTAACGTTTTGACGTTGTGCTCTTTCCATTTTTTTTCAGTTTACATTAAAATATTTCAATATACCATAACATTAGGGATTTCATTGTTCATTATCGAGTATCCATACACTCAAATAACGTCAACCATGCTAATTTTGAATTTTCACTGTTTTATTTTAACACTTTTCTTCACAAATGTTCACGAGTAGTAAATTTAATCAATGCAATGGTGTAATTTGCGTGTATGGACGTATCTAAATGACAGTTTACTTATACTATTTTGTTTTTCCACAGCATTCCCTGTGGTGGTTGAAAGCCTTATCAGTAAATGTACCTAATGGTTGGATCCAAATCAAATATGCATGTCGAATATGACCCGCAGGATGTGAACGCGAAACGCTCTCGATGGAAGACGCGGAGAAGAAAAAAAGTACTGGAAGATGCTCTATGTTGATTTTAATTTATAGATAATAAAAATATTTATTTTACAAGAACATTGTTGTTTTATTTTATGGTATCAAAATATTCATTGCTAGTATTTATTCATAGTATTTCAGTTTAGTCAATCTTTGTTCTACTTCGTTGATGTATTTCTCAGGAATGTTTTGTTCCCTCATCTCTTGTATTTTTTGTCGGACAACCTGTTTTTCCAATTTATCCTTCTTTTCTAATTCGATTAAAAAGGAACGGCCGTCGTTTGTATTTTGTTGTCGTAATTCTGCTCTATAATTTTAAGTTGATAAATGATTAACAAGTTTGTGTTAAAATGCTAACATTCTAAATATGAAATAATACCTTCTCTGTGCTTTTCCATCTATTTGCTTAATAATCGATTGGCGGAAATCTTTTATTGTTTGTTGTTTATCTTTGTGCGCCTGGAATGAGTCATTCGTGTTGGTTTTAATGATTATCATTATATCACTGATAAAATCTTCAGTATAATTACCTTTTCTTCCTTTTTCAATTCTTCTTCGTTCTTTTTTAGAACGTTACGGAAGACTTCTTCATCTCTAGATATTTCCAAAGCAATTTGTCTTCGGATATCGGCAATCTACAATTTTAAATAAACATTTTTATACTAATAAATACGAAACATAACATACATGGTGACAATAAAATGTAAATCATTTATTCAATTATCGACTACAAAATAGCCAATTTACAATCTCGGATGGGATGATTTATTTTCTATTATCCATTTTAAGCTTAAATAGGGGTTAACAATAAGTCGATAATCTGTTAAATGAGCTAATTAAATGCCGTTTTACTGTTGATGAGCTTGATTTGATTGTCAACATCAGGGGTGGGTAACTTCCCTGATAGATTTTTAGTTAATTTTATACATCATTTTATATAAAAATATATATATACCTGTTTCTCCCTGGCCTGTTTTAGTTTTTCAATATTAGCAATCTTCTTGAGTGCAGTTAACTTTTCTTTTTGGCGATATTCACGTTCAAAATCCTCCTGAATTTTCAGCAGTCTTATATTCTCGAGTTCTTCCCGAAGTTCTTTTTCAGCCTGTAATGATGCAATAACATTATTGCAACAAATACAAGAGTGAAATATTGCATATGCTAGAAACACACCTTTTGCGCGCTAGCTATCGTATCAATACCCTTTGCCCTTGCTGCCTTTTTTGCATCGGATTCAGCTTTGAGTCTCGCTTCTCGGTCATGTTTTTGCTGGATGAACCTTTGTATGCGTTCATCAGCATTCTTGCTATCTTCCAATTGTTTTTGTTTGTAATTTCTCAACTCCTCGTTTGCTGAAAAATTAATAGTAATTAGACGGCCGAGATGTATTTTATTATTGAACAATATAAACTCACCTTGGTCAAGCAATTCTTTAAGTTTTAAAGCATTTTCTCGTTTCTTTTTTAACGTTTCTATTTCATCAAATTGCAGTGCTGTTTCTGTTTGGTTCATCTTGATAGATTCCTTTTGAAGACGTTCATTCTCCATCAAAATTCTTTTTTCATTTTCAGCAATCTGTTCTTTGATATTGTTTATGTTTTCCATTGTTTTTGCTTTTTGTTGGTTTAGTTTAATCTGCTCTTTTTCGAGTGCGGCTATTCTAGCCTTTTCCATCATTTCGTCTAGTCTTAAAAGTCAATCAGATTGATATACACATACTCTTTTTTGCACTATTTTGAAATAACAGTCAAGAAAATTTGTTTTTTTGCTTTAACCCTTCTGTCAATAAGATGGTCTGGCTATGGATAGATCTTATCAAATTTTCCTGACTTTGTTCATTGAAAGATTTTAGAGAATTTAGAATTAAAAAAAATTGTTCGGGATCCTTGTTTCGAGAAAAGAGGATATTCTATTTATACACCTAGAGTCAATGAAAGTGGTCTGGCCAGATACTGATTTTTTTTCATAGAATTTTAATATCCATTTCCATACAAAATATATGAGGGTCCAGCCAGACCACTTTCATTGACGGGAGTTAATAGAAACATTCATTGACAGGGGTTAACATAGTTTAAAAAAATATGAAAATTTTTTATGGACACCTTTTTGCACAGTATTTGAAATGCTACCCCTGTGCAAAAAGAGAATAGAGGGTGTATACGATCATTATGTTAGATTCATATTGATCAATAAAACAACATACTTTTTATCTTCTTCTTTGACATCCTTTATGATTAAGGCTTTTTCGCTTACTTGAGCGTCCCGTATTGCATGGCACTTAGCAGCCAGTATAAATTGATTTGCTATACGTGCCCCTTGGAATTGTTCATGTCTCAAACCTGTAAATTTTCGGTATTCATGTTCATTTTTTAAAATTACAAACATTACAACTAACAGAAAAGGGATCACGTCTGTATCATACATTCACCTACACTCAGTGGGTTACCTGAGTGTTAATAGGTGTTTTCGCAGCTATCTCGATATGGAGTGTGGATGGTTTTTAACCTTTCCTTCACTATGGTGTATTTACTACACAGAGTCGAGTTGTAGTAGTAGTTCTCGATATATATATATACTATCTATATTGATACATACATATATATTATCAAATATCGATATGAAATATAATAAATACAGTGTTTTAGAATGTCATTTGGTGTACTAAATACGTAACATCATAAGGGAAAGGTTAAAGACAACAGTTTTTGTCGGAAGCTAGTGAAAAAATTACTTGAGATATTGATTTTACTGAAAAGAGCTTCTTGAAGACCAATCCATCAATTAGTTTGAGCGATGCTGCGCTTAGGTGAAAACTTGTGTGACACATAAGTGAATAACTATTATATATATACAACCTGCTGCCTTGTTTAATGTCTGAATGGATTGGTCTCGTTTTATATTTTCTTCAGAAATTTCACTAACGTGTCCTGGCTGCTGTTTTTGCATATTTTTTAGCCTTTGTTTGCGTTGTTCACTTTCTTCTGCTCTTTTTTTAGCTTCCTCTTCAGCAGCTTTTGCCATTTCAATTGGGTCTTGGATAAAAACTGCCTATTGCAAATAGTATTGAGATTAAATTTAGAATATCAATACTATTCAATTATAATGCTATGAACTTACTTGCTCCTTAAGTTTTTTATATTCATCTTTGTGCCAGATTGCGGGATAAACAACCTTTTCCTTTTTTGGAATAATCATCTGTCTCCATTTTCCATTTTGTGACACAGAAACAACTTCCTTCCCATCAAATGCATTTTTCAATTTCTTGTGAATTGGTCTGTTGTCTTTGGGAAATTTCAAGTTGCACTGTGATGGACTATCAAAAACGATTAGTGTAAAGTCCGCATTGTATAATATATTTGGAAATTAATTTGCCTTACCGATGTAACGTATAATAACCGGGTTCGATTGTTTTTTTCTCAAATTGATACTTGATCTTTTCCAAATTAGCAATTTTTGCCATGATCAAAATTTATACATGAACAACTATTTTTTCAAACGTATTCTGATATGTCGTTAAGGTGACGTTAAATAACAATTCACCATGGATATGTATAAACAACGATAAGATTGAATGAAATCAATGAATAGAAAATATACCAAGCTAAAAAAAAATCATGCATACTTAACACAGTTTAAATCTCTATCGATAGTATTCTTTTGTTTTAACATGGAATTGCTTATAATGGATCATGATATTAATTTCCAAAATTTATTCAACGTTGCAATCAAAATAGATCCAAAAATATTATTTGAGCTATAAATTCAATATTATCAATCATATAATGAAATTAAATTGCCTAATATTTTAAATTTCATTTCAATAGTTGGAGCAATCTAAGCCTTTATATAGTTTGTTATCTCAATAGCGTATGGTCGATTAAATACCACATTTTAAGTGCTGTTTTGGTTGAAAAGTATAAGCTGTCACATTGTGCATTTTAACTGGAATTGCAACGATTCTGTGGCGATTTATTGTTTGGGCAATCATGGCAATGGAGACGGTTGCTGCTCAAGAATTCAAATTAGATGCAGATTGTGAACTCCGTTTTGAAGTTGAATCAAAAAATGAGAAAGTTACATTGGAGGTTGGAACAAAATTATCTTACACTAACAATGAAGCTTATGAATCTAATATTAATAATGAATGAATGAATGCTAGATATATTTAACCCTAGACTATATATCTTATTTAGAACCCTATAAATACAAATTATACATCATTTCGACGGGTATAATAAAACGTTAATTCTTTGACAAAAATAAGTAATGCTGGATTACTATTTTAGTAATTATATATTGCTCTATATATCCAGTCAATAAAGCACCAATATTTTTAAATGTAGCTTTATTAAATTATGTAAAACAACTCTAAATATATATTTTGAAAAATAAAAGTAACAAATACTGAGATCTTCACTCAGATTACTATCAAAATATATGTTTTTCTTAATAAATCTAAATTCTAATGATTAATTATGATTGTTTTCATCACATACATTTATAAATAACAGTCTTTTTGTATGGATTTAGGAACTAATAACAAGATCGACAGACATTAAACTTATGTTCGCTGCAAAGTGGCTTTTTGCATTTGTGACATTGCGACTTTGTCATGCTGTATTTTTTTATACGAAAATTCGGATCAATATCGACGTTTTCTGACTTTCGGTTGATGATTGATACTTTTAGAATATTTTTCAGCGGGTTTTGTTAATAAATCTGTTATATTTTGGCATAAATTAATTATTTTGACGTAGATTTGTAGGTTAGGGTTAATAGATGCAATACTCTAATGTAAAAGAATGCGGACTATATCTAATGTGATGTCCCGAAATTTCAAAGCACAGATAAACGCATGTAGGGACTCATTATTACTTCTAAATAATCATCTCATTCATGGTTCTTTATATTAGGACAATATTTACATTGAGAAATTTATTATAACATGATATATATATATCGTGAACATCTATACATTTGGAATCATTTTAATGCTATCTCTGTGTAATTAATTCAAATGTGATTGCTCAGGTTAAAAGCGGCTTAGCAGAGCTTTTTGGAACGGAGCTATTCAAAGGTAAAGTCTATGAATTCCACACAGGAGCAAAAGTTGCAGTTTATACGTGGCAAGGATGTACTATTGAAGTCAAAGGAAAAACTGACGTCAGTTACATTGCCAAAGAAACACCAATGGTATGTTTTTATCTAAACGTATATATATGATTGGATAATCGAGTGTCTATATGAGCTTTTTTTAATTCCTTATAAACAATTAGGTAGTTTATTTAAACGTGCATGCAGCACTTGAACAATGTAGAGCGGAAGCGGAACTTTCAGGAGGAAGGGGTCCAATCACGATGGTTGTGGGTCCTTGTGATGTTGGCAAGAGCACAGTAACTCGTATTTTATTAAATTACGCTGTACGAATGCGACGAAGACCTATAATGGTTGATTTAGATGTTGGACAAGGACAAATCGGAGTACCTGGTACTTTAGGTAGGCGAGTCAAATTTACTTTTAATTATAATTGTGTTAACACACAAAAAATACACAGAATAATCATGTATTTAATTTATTTGTAGTACGAACTTAATTCCAAACAATGTTGATTGTATCAATAAAAATAGCTGTTTCAAAGGTTCATTAAAGACATAAAATATGTTTTTTCTTTACAAGTTAAAAATGATATATTTAATTTTATAGGAGCATTATTGGTTGAAAGACCAGCTACTGTCGAAGAGGGATTCAGTCAACAAGCTCCGCTTGTATACCATTTCGGTCACAAATCTCCAAATGATAACATTGATCTCTTCAACATAATTACGAGCAAATTAGCTGAAGTAATTTCAGATCGGATGGAGATAAATAAAAAAGGTATTAAACATTTTTAAGTTATAAAATGTTCTAATTGAAATTAGTCAATGATTAAGTTTGATTCATTTTAGCACAAGTCTCTGGATGCATAATTAACACTTGTGGTTGGGTAAAAGGACAAGGATATAAAGTATTGACACACGCAGCCCAAGCATTCGAAGTAGATATAATTCTAGTATTAGACAATGAAAGATTATACAATGAACTTGTCCGGGATATGCCAAAATTCGTCAAAGTTGTTTTCTTACCAAAAAGCGGTGGAGTGAGTAATATTGTTTTTTAAATTGAAGTCTTTAAAATTTAGTAATATTTTCTAATAAATATATACTAATTTTTGATACTTACAGGTCGTCGAAAGAACAAAAAAACAAAGAGCAGAGAACAGAGATATGCGCGTCAGAGAATATTTTTATGGGAAAAGAACCCCATATTATCCACACTCATTTGATGTAAAATTTGCTGATGCTAAAATTTATAAGGTAAGGTTTAATTTGCAATCATAATTATTAATATGGTCTATGATACATCTTTAACTGTATCGCACCGGAAATCGTGGGATAAAGACAGGTGCGTCTCATCATACACTCGTGCATTGATGGAAAAGTCGTGCCGTAAACATTCGCTATCGTCGGATAAGCTATTAAGCTCTTTCAACAAAGATATGACGACTTTTGTTCGTGTTGTCTTGAGAGCAGGCGTTTGTTTTGATAATTAAGATTCTCGGGCATTCTTATCGTTGACCAATTTTGTTATTCCCCCTTGACTGTTCTGGAGTGGTGTTATTAACCGAGTATCACCACTCTACATATTCATTAAAGACTATAATTTAATCATTTTCTTTTTTTTAGATTGGAGCTCCGTGTTTGCCTGATTCTTGTATGCCCTTGGGCATGAAAGTTGAAGATGCCATGACAAAAGTGGTTGCAGTTCAGCCGAGTCCTTCGCTTATTCATCACATACTTGCCGTATCATTTGCTCTCAGTCCCGAAGAAGATGTTATACGCACTAATGTTGCCGGATTTATATGCGTGTATGTTATGTTATATTATTAACTACAATCGCAATGAAATAATTGTTTACATTTTATTATGGAATGTTAATGTAATTTTACAGGACCGCCGTTGATATGGAACGTCAAGTTTTTACTGTTCTCTCTCCGCAGCCTCGTCCGTTACCCAACACAATGCTATTGATGTCAGACATGCTATTTATGGATTCTCATTAGAGTGTTTTCTTTTTATTTATATGTGATATTTTTATAATACTAATGTAAATAAATAATTTTAACATAACAGAAATTATTTTAATTTCATGATTGATTTGAAAATGACAGTAAGACAATCTTCAATTCGAGGCAGAGTCAATTGTAAATGAACACTTGATAGTGCATACAAGACCACGTCATTTCTTTACATAAACAATGCACAAAAAATCGATTCAAGTGCTCCTCCTTTAGAAGGAAATGATAATTGGACAAAGACTCATTCAACACGCAGCGAAGAACAGCAAGCAGTTAAATAAACAAACACTCTCGATAACACACAATATTCGGTCGTTTCTTTGCGTAAACAAATAACACACTTGAAATCAAAATCATTATAAGTCGATAAATTTGGGCTTAACGATCTATACAATCATGCGATGCATATGAAGAAGCTCTCCGTCTCAGTCTCCCGAACTGCGCTAAGTTCTCTTTGTCTCTGTCTGTCTCCGAGCTTCAATGTGCAAGATTGCTTTATCTGGATCACTAGAGTGCCGCCGTACTGGTACAGCGATACCGCTCAAAGGGTTAAAGAGAATATGATATTAAATTTGCGCTGAAGGCATGGCACAATGCAGTTATGCAAACCACAATAAATTATATCAAGTGAATTTCATATTTGCATTACTGACATCTGTACAGCTGAGAATTTTTCAGTTTTTGAAGTGCAAATTATTGTTCACTTGCGTTATATTTTTTTATCAAATATCGAAAACGTTCTATAATTGATACGTATCTATAAAAAAATCAAGTGTTTAGGTTTAAATGAATACATATAATTAAGGAGAATAGCGTGGTAAGTGATTATTTTAAATTTAATTACAAAATAATAAGTTATTTAAAAGATAGTAATTTTTACAAAGTGTATTTATTTATTGCGTTTTGATGATTTCTGCCTGCTGTGTTAAGAGTTCATATTTTGTCCTAATAACGAAGCCCGATATGATACTTTTGATAATAATTACCCGTGTGAAGAGGTAATACTAAACACTTCTATGTTAAATTAATGTGAAAAAATGTAATACCAAGTATTCGGACAAGAATATATTAAGATTAAGCAAAGCCAATTATAAGTTTGCACTAGCATTAAACACGTGTATAAAATAATAAAATACATACACTATCATAATGACAATTTATTACATAACAAAAAAATACATTTTTGATCATGTGCCATAATTAACAAGTGTGAAAATATTTAAAATATATATGAACTAAAAAAAAAAACAAAGTTAATTGTAGTTTAAAGGATTTTAAAAATTGCACTGTTGCATATTTGAGATCAAAATAACCCTTTCAGCTGTAAATATTTTTTGTTATATCAACGCAGAAATTATTTCCATACTGGATTTAAAGCTTCAAAAAAAATATGTATTCGATATTGCAAAAAGCATAATAAGCTTGAAGGGTTAAATATGTTTAAATATTAACAAACAATCATACATATTAGAAATTATATAAAAAAGCATAATGAAAATACAACGATGATTCTGTTTAGAAACATATTATCCCTTCCACCAAATTTCGATGAACAAAAATAAAAGATGGAGGAAAAATATTAGAGTAAAAATGATTTAAATGCTGTGTATGCATATTTGCAAAAAAATTAAAAAATCATTAGCTACTATGGTTTCTTTTTTTATTTAAATTTTCTTCTTGCCAATTTTCACTCTTTCTCTTCGGGTGGACAGAATCATGCTTATAGTTGGCATTTGCAAAAGTCGTTGCTTCTTCGATTGCACTAGCTACTAAAGACTCGCAATTTATAAGACTGACCTAAAATTAAAGTTTATTTTAGTTTATATCTCGTTAAAGTTTTTGAATGTATCTTAGGCGAATTGAGAAATTAATTTAATGATACCTTTTTGCCTTTCATGTGAGCTATGAAGTTCAAGTCCTGATTTTTCACGGGTGGAACAATTCCAGTGCCAAACACAGGAATGATGCTAGCTAGCCATTTTTCAGCATTAAAATGTTCACTGATACAATTCTAAAAAGAATAATGCATAAATAATAGAAAGCCATGTAAATCAATCATATACTTAAAACTCAGCATGAAACGCTGTCGTATTGATCGATAATGATAACACAAATTTATTGATTAACCCTTTCAAACTGGAGAACATACACGCTACGCTCAAATGTAAATCCACTTTTCTGTCAGATCTGCGTTCAACTTGCATGGCATCTGCTTTCTGTCGATTAGCTATTTTTGCCTGGAAATAAATGGACAGGGTTACTGTGCAAACCCGCCAGTTTATTATGAAGAAGTAGATTTTGTAAAGGAGTGTGCTACTCGGCTAATGATGTCACTCCAGAACAGTCAAGGGGAAATAACAAAATTTTTCAACAATAATAATGACGCTAGTATCTTAATTATCAAAACAAACGCCTGCTCTCAAGACAACACAAACGAAAGCCATCTTATCTTTATTGAAAGAGCTTTATGGCATATCCGACGATAGCGATTTCAGTTAATTATACAGTATTTTGCCATTGACGTACAAGTGTATGATGAGACGCAAGACACCCGTCACTGTCTCACGATTTACGTGAACAAATTAATTATTGTGTGCTATCAACAATGTTTTTTATCAATCAAACTTGTATATCAAAATAAAGGTTCATTTATTGATATATAAGTTTCACTCACACGCACGGTCCTGAGAGAAAAGTGGATTTTTGTAGACTTACGTGGACATATGAATGCAGCGTCTATGTTTGAATCAATTTAAAATTAACTCACTAATCAAAGGGTTAAAGATAATATTTTATACCTTAGGAACTTGACACGTTGCCTTTATTATTCCGCTGGCACATCCTAAAACTAATATTGGCTTGTCCTGTATACATTGAATAGCAGTTGTTAGAGATAATGTACCCGGCTCGAGAAGATACGAACAAGCGAGAAAATGCACCAAAAATTGTTTATTTTTAGTATCAGATTCAAACAACAACGTCGACATTTCTGCCTGAACTAAATCACTGAAAAGTAATACATAAATAGATTCACATGATTAAAAAAATACGTATTTTAAAATACATAAGAAACATACACAAGGGCTTTCGTATTTCTCTCTTTTAGACGTTTTTCGATCAATCCAAGAGTTTCTAAGCAAACGAGACGTGCACCATAAGGCGCACCATCACCTTTACAAATTTTATCCAGGCCATTCCTAATGCTTTTTATTCTATCTTGTATGGCTTCTCGATCAGATATTTCATTTTCTTCAATTTCCTTATGTAAATTTTTGGCATCTTGCGCGAGAATATTGAGCTGAAAAGTATTCATTTTCAAATATATACTTGAAAAGTTAAATTTATTACAAAAATACAAATTATTACTTGAGTGGCAAGTTTTCCAGCAACTGCTCTAATAGTGGGTGCGTGTCCACCTGCGCCACGTACGGCCGTTATCGTAAAATCTTTAACGTGACCAGTAGATATCAAATGAGTACCGCAACATAATTCTCTAAAATGCAATTAAATGAGTAATCAACTTTCAGCAAATGAAATAAATATGCAGTTAATTATGCAAATACTTAGAAAATGTTTCTTCGCTTTCCGGTAATTTTATTTCAACGACTTTAATTCCAGTCTCTGGATAAATTTCACCGGGGACAGTGGTAACATCTCCGATTTTACTCAGCTCTTGACTGTTGACAACTTGAGTATTGACGGGAACGTTAGCTGAACAAACGATTCTATAAAAACAAAATGAATCATTCAGTGTTTTAATAAGAATAAAAATCATTTTTAATCATTGCATTCATTACCTGACTAGATCTTCAACTTGACTTATGACTTGTGGTGATAATTTAGTACCGTATATTGCTAAATCTAATACAAGACCAGATGAATTCACCTTTGAACTCAATTGACAAGTTACGCTTTCCGGTAATATTTTTTTAACGGCGGCATTCAATAAGTGCGTTGTTGTATGATGTTGCATCGTAGAAAATCTTTTCTCGTTATCGACAAACATTTCCACATGATCTCCAATGTTTAATGTTTCCACGTGGTCTTTATTATTCTCAATTGTTCCAGAATGTAAAACATATCCTTGAATATTAGAAACAGAATTTACTTTGAAGACTGTATTTTTCCCGATTAAAATGTATCCGCTATCTCTACATTGACCGCCCTCTTCGCAATAAAAATTACTTTTATCAAAAATTAAATGATGTATCTTATTTGGAGCAGTATTGATAGATTGAATAATACTTCCGTCGTCTGCTAATATTGCTTTCAATTGAGATTTTAGCTTTGGAAATGTATAAGTGCAATCATTTTCAGCGGTGTAATCGTATTTATACACATCAACAGTTGGTGATATATTATTCATCGTTAAATTAGAAATGCTATTGTTTAAATCCATTTTAATATTGGAATTCGCAGCTTCGGTGAAAACTGCTTTATGCTTTGTTTTGTGTTCTAATAAACAATTTTTAAAAGATTCAATATCAATGGACAAGTTGTTGATTTCCGCAATTTGATTTATCACATTTTCATCTAAACCGAATGTATCATATAATCTAAATGCAATATTTCCGGGCATTACTGATCCTTGAACACTTTTCATTTCCTAAAAATATGTATCAAACTTAGTTATATTTTAACATTTAATTTATATATCATAAATGTTGATTGATACCTCTTTAAATTGTTTATACGCTTCTGCTAATCCAGGTAAAATTTCAGTAGTTAACTGCGACGTTTCAGGATACTTCTTAATTAATGTTTTCCTGTCTTTTAAAGTTGAACTTTCTAACGCTAAAAAACTATCTTCTTCGTGCATAATGATTTGTTTAGCAGAATTCATCTTCTCATGTAATTCAGGATAAGTTTCTCCTAATGATTCTACCACTTTATCATACAACGCCAACATTAAACCCGGCGAAGATTTGAATGTATTTTTGCTTATAGATATTGCTCTCCGGAGTACATTTTTCAATCTTAAGCTAAAAAAATATATTTAAAAATGGTAGTCGTATGTTGGATTGTAGACAAAATTATTTCAAAACGTATAATTACTTTCGACACGGGAAAACGCCATCCGCTAAACAAACGCTAACCATTCTTGCATGATCTGCTAAAATTCTGTATGATTTATCTATATTTTCATTTTCACCAAATTTTCCTTGATAAACTGGTACTGTTCCACTTTTCTAAATAAATATCATAAATAATATGAAGAATTTTTGCATAAACAATCCACGCAATAACTGAATATATGAGATATCATAAAAACCATTCATGGGTCATGGCTTAAATTGATATCCAGAAACAAGATAATTTAAAAAAAAATTGATTACATTTTGCAAACAATTTATAATAAATCCTATTAACACATTATATACAGGAAGCACAGTAATATATTCTGTCGACTGATGGTAATTTGCGGCAAGCATATTTCTATTTTTGATTAATAAATTGATTGATTATACAAAAAAAATAACTTTTTGACAATAATAAAAACATGTTAATTGGAAAATTATTATAAACATCTTTAGAAATGATGGAGTTTTTAAGCTGTTGAGGAGCATCGACATACATGTATGTCCGAATTCTCATGTCCCAAAAAGAGCACTCTTGCACATTGAAGCTCGGAGACAGACAGAGAAAGAGAGAACTTAGTGCAGTTCGGGAGACTGAGATGGATAGCTTCCTCACATGCATCGCATGATTGTATAGATCTTTAAGCCCAAATTTATTGACTTATAATGATTTCGATTTCAAGTGTGTTATTTGTTTACGCAAAGAAACGACCGAATATTGTGTGTTATCGAGAGTGTTTGTTTATTTAACTGCTTGCCGGTCTTCTCTGCGTGTTGAATGAGTCTTTGTTCAATTATCATTTCCTTCTAAAGGAGGAGCAAATGAATCGATTTTTTGTGCATTGTTTATGTTAAGAAATGACGTGGTCTTGTATTCACTATCAAGTGTTCATTTACAATTGAAGATTGTCTTACGCTGATTAGGAGCTGACAGAAAGTAATCGGTGTAAAGCGATTATGACATCAACGACTTCATCGATTTTAAATTTGCTCGCTCCTCAACAGATTAAGATGTATGTGAGTCATGTACAAAGGTGGATGCTGCCACATTGACTTGCCGAAATACAAAATCGCCCTTATACGGCGGGAAAATAACGCGGGAAAAATAAATAGCTTTTGATAGAAGACAATTCGACATCCTCCAGACATTGCTCTGTCGGATTTCCATCTTTTTAAATCCATACAGCATTATTTGGATGGGAAAAATTACAAAACAAATAATGAGGTCAAAAATGGACTTATAGAATATTTTCGTTCAAAGTCCGTGATATTTTATGATGGAGGCATTAAAATGTTGGCAGATAAGTGGAGAGACGTTAAGTCCAACGATGGAAATTACATTTTGTAATAATATTTTATATGAGCATTCAAATCATTCGTTTAAAAGACGACAATCTTTATGGGTACATCTTGTATTTAGAAATAGGTATTGATTATGTATATTCACCTTATGTATAGTTTCCATCAGTGGTATAAACAGATCAGTGTCATAATTTGATTTTTTATTTTGTAATAAAGCGGTAACTCTCTCCAAGCCCATTCCGGTATCAATATAAAGCTTAGGTAATGGAACTATTGTGCCGTCAGCCTGTCTAAAATATAAATACAGATGGTAACGTCATGGATTATTAATGCAAATTTAGTAAAATAACATGACAATTTTAAAATATAATATTGTGAGCTATTACAAAAAAAACACGTAGGATCATTAAAAATATTAGATGTATCGATAAGTCTTTGTCTATTTTGATAGACGTCTGTTTGAGCTCAGTTTGTGTACAGACATAGTGAAGACAGCAACTCTGTAAGTTTTTCTATTGTTCAGCAATTTTTGCCTATTAATGTGTTGCGAAAATAAAAGGACAGGGCTATCATACAAGTCTACCAGTTTACTTCTGAAGGAGTAGATTTTGCAAAGGAGTGGTGATACTCGGCTAATGACGCAACTCCAGAACAGTCAAGGGGGAATAACAAAATTGGTCAACGATAAGAATGATGCGAGTATCATAATTATCAAAACAAACACCTGCTCTGAAGACAACACAAACTAAAGTCATCTTATCTTTGTTGAAAGAGCTTAATAGTTTATCCGACGATAGTGATTTCAGTAAATTATATCTAAATTTTATGATGGTTAAAAGATTCTTGAGTGTTAATATAATTAAGAGAGACTGTAGTACAGATAACCAATAATAAAATAAAAAATGTTGAATAATAATACCTAAGATATTGAATGAAAACTATATTCCATACTTCTATTAGATTTCCATTGGATTCACAAAAATGTATCTCAGTACACGGACCACATGGACCAGTTGCACCCATTTCCCAAAAATTATCTTTTATATCGCACGGTATAAGCTGAGCACTTGGAACACTGTGATAGAAAATAAATATTGAAATAAATTTGATAACAAAGAGAATATTTATATTTGCCTGTATATCCTACCCAATTTTCAGCCAAATATCCCGACATTCCATATCAGCATCCAACCCTAATTTTTTATCCCCACTGAAGTATGTAATAACTAAATTATTTTTTTGAAAACCATATGGACCAGTCATTAATTCCCAAGCCATACGACAAGCTTCTTCCTGAAACAAAATCATTGTTTTTCAAATTCAAATAACATTTATAAGTCGATTAAATACATGCTGAAATTCAAATACCTTGTTATAATCGCCGAACGACCAGTTTCCTAACATCTCAAAGAAAGTATGATGAGAGCCATCTGAGCCCACGGCACTAATATCATTGTGTTTACCACTAATTCGAATACATTTTTGAGAATTAGCAACTCTTAAATATTGCGGTGAAAATTGACCCAAAAATATACTTTTAAACTACAAATATAAATATAGTTTTATTGCATATTTGCATATGATATTTCTATTATGAACGGGTTTGCAGTTGACTTATTTGTACACAAAATTCATCCTTTTTTGTTGTTTTATATTTTAGAGTAAACAATGCGTTAAAAATAAAAATGATTAATATCTTATCTGACAAAATAATATAAATAACCATTTAATACACTGTGATTGCAAACCTGTTTATAATAATAAAACAATTATATTTATAATAAAACACATTTGTACCTGATTCATACCAGCATTTACAAACGGTATAGACGGATCACAAAATGGAACAACAGGACTGGAGCGTACATATTCGTGTCCTTGCTCATTTACAAAAAAGCTTAAAAACTCTTTCCTGACATCTTTGCTGTGCTTCGCTATGTAATGTTTGTATTTACATTGGATAGCATAATTAGTTAGAGCCGTTTTGAAGTTTCTTGAAGCTGTGATGTTCATTGTGTTACTATATAAATGAAAATCTCAAATAGAACACAATATAAGATTTATATGATAAGATAACACTATCGTCTGGATACTGAATTATTGTAGATTTTAAATTTTTATCTGCAATAGTACAGTAGCTAATATTTAACAAAAATATACATATGAAAGTGTAATAAAATATATACATTATTACTGTCATAAAATTAAGATATTACAGGCTATAATTGTATTTGAAAATAAATGTAGATTTCAAAGTATTTTTAAACAC
Source organism: Stenopsyche tienmushanensis (assembly GCA_008973525.1). Lineage (NCBI taxonomy): Eukaryota > Metazoa > Arthropoda > Insecta > Trichoptera > Stenopsychidae > Stenopsyche > Stenopsyche tienmushanensis. The sequence goes on from WACJ01000043.1 coordinate 996,768, forward strand.
AGATAAGGTTATGATGCAAACAAGCCATTTTAATATAGATGAAAATTGTAAACAGTATAAATATAATAATATTTGAGGAATGTGTACCCACATTAATTGTTTTATTTGATAAATTGTTACATCACAAAATTTTGAATGTGCCGACAACTGACAGATGTAGTTTACATTTATATTTGGTCGAAATATATATTTTGTTTAGCCATAAATATTTTATAAATAAATATTTTCGCCGACTCTATAAAGATTAATATAAAAAAATATCATCATTGCTGTTTATATCTGTTTAATATTATTTTTAATTATTTACTTTAATGATAATATTACATGCATTCGTAATTTAAATCCTGAATCTTTTTATAAAGCAGTATTGTTATTTGTTTTTTATTTCGCAATTAAATTTCTTTTGAATAGACGAGCGATTGATTAATAGCATTTAATTATTTTGCTAAATGTTTTTAATTCATTTAATGCTTTTAGATGGATGAATGGAAGTAAATGAGTTAAAAAAATATTTTTGTAAACAGCTAAAAATAGATGATTGATGGTAAGCACTTATAATTTTTAAATGTTGTGTATAAAATGAAGAAATTATTCAAATTATAAACTAATATGTGTAGGTATGATTTTGGAGAATATAAATGGGCCACTTTATACTCCATTATCACGTTAAACGTATTTAGGTTGGTAGACTTTCATTGTTTTTGTACGTTGCGTGAGGGGCGAGCGGCGAAGGGACACGTCACGGCGCGGCGCTGTCATCCTAGCTGTCAAAGCGCCGCCGGTTTTAACTTTCCCAATCGGTGAAGTTTTCCAAATTGTTTTAGTAAATATATACAAGTATGTTTTAATTCAGAAATACCCTAACAATTTTGCTGCAATTACTGATAACTGCACTTGATTTTGACGAATATATGATAAGCGTTTTGGGTTGCCTAATAAGAATCGTACACGGCATCTTAATGCAATTTATCGCACGGGGCGTTTTTCTGCATCTTATGCTATCATGAATTATGCATAAGCCTTAACACAATACAAAAAATTCATGTTTTCTAGTTTCGTTATGTATTTTACTGAAGATTTACCACATAATATATTTATTAAAATAGTGGAATAACAAAGATATACCTATTTATAAAAACAATCAATTTATTTTCTGAAATCAAATCGTATTTAATAAACATGTATAAAGGTCACAAGATCCGTTAAACGAAATTTTGTTGACTTAAATTTAAAGTGATGTCGTCTAATAATTGATTACCTGCATTTTAAGCGTATATTGAATAGAACTGTTATCACACGTTTTATTTTGACTTTTGTTTAAAAAGAAGATTAGATTGCGAAAAATAAAGTTAGACTAATCCATTCAGGTGATTAGTTATACTGAAATAATCGGTTTCAGTACTTGCTTTGTTTTTTCATCGATATCAAAAGTTCTAACGCTATTCACATCCAATATATTTTATTTTGTTAAACATTAGTACAAATGTTCTAGATCTTTCCAATATTTTGTTTCAAAATATAGTGTTGTAAGTAGCGGCGTATATTTGACATTTTTGATTCAGGGAATAAATCAACCCTATTTATTCATATTGTCTTTGTGTTTTTAGGTAAAATGAGATCGCGCCTGAAGTTTTTCATCATTTTTGCACTGTTTTCAATATGCTTTGGAGAGATAACTGGACCTTCAAGTTCAACAGAAAAAGAAACCTCCGATAATGAAGACGAACCAAATGACGAAGATAAAGAAATTCATATAAAAGATATTAAGGATAAAATGTTGCTTAAACAATTAGAGTCTCTTGAGAATAAATTAAAGGATTTTATTACCGACTCCAAAGACTCACCCGAGACTAGCAGTAGCGAAACGAGCTTGTCCGATGAATCCGATGGTAGTTATTTATTTTATTTTGTTATCTATATTTTAATATTTTTTCACATATAATATTAAAATGTAACATTTTGCAGATGGAAAAATAAAATTTAAGCGATTTGAAAAAATACAAAATTGGATGAACATGGTAGCGCAATTCAGACAAGATTTTATTTTAGAGACTGACACAGAGGTATGTATCGAGTTCATCATTTTGTCAATCATTTTGTTTTACGCATGTTATACTATATATTTTTTAAACACAGGATTCAGATGAAAATCCAGAAGAAACGTTGAAATTACTTCTCTCTCTACCAGAGGAAACTGTAATTGAAACTGTACCTGAAGACGGAGAAAGTATGCAAAACTGAGTGATGTTGATACAATTATGACTGAATTTTCTTTATATTAAGTATTTTTTTTTATTATGAAGGTGAAGATTTATATCAATCGGGATTAACATACTTGAATAAACCTAGAGGAGATAAGGCAATGGGTTACGGTCTTATAATGCAAGCAGCAGAAAAAGGACACAAATGGGCAAAAATTAAAATAGCATGGGCAAAATTATTTGGAACTTATTACAAACAAGACATCGATGAAGCGAGAGAAATATTTCAAAGCTTAAGTGAACTTGGAAATCCAGAGGCACACACAGTAAGCCGTAAAATTTTAATACACATTTAAAAAGTGTTTTAAAATTGCTTTTGTTCAGACTTTATTTGTTTAAAGGGCTTGGGATTGATGTATGCGTCTGGTATCGGAATGAATGTATCACAGCCTAAAGCACTTATTCATTTGACAATGGCTGCGCTTGGAGAAAGCACTTGGGCCCACATGGCTCTTGGGTATCGTTATTGGGCAGGCGTAACAGTACCTGCAGCGTGCGATAAAGCTCTCTACTTTTATAAAAAAGTTGCAACCAAAGGTAAATCTTTGTTATGCTCATGAAACTAAAAAAAATATATTTATCTATTGTATCTTATTATTATTTATATGGCAGTTGCTAGTGAAGTCTCATTGAGTGGAGGCGCTGCGATACAGCGTGTTCGTCTCCTTGACGAACATGAAAATTCCGGAATTAGCACTTATATGCTTTACAGCGATTTAATTGAATACTATAGGCTTTTGGCAGATAAGGGTGATATTCCAACTCAGGTATGATATATAAAATACATACATAATTAAGCTATTTTTTTAAATAGTGATTAATTTTTAATTACGGGAGTGAAACTTCAATGGATGCGGTAGGGTAAATAGGCTTGAACGCTATGAAAAGTCAAACTCCAACTGGCCAGTTGGTCGTTAGAGATTCGTTGGCTCATAGAGATGTCACGCGCATGGGCCGTAACAAAGGAGTGGCAAAGCAGGCGCCCGCCATGGGCACAACTGGGCTTGGGGAGCAAAACGCAGTATACTGACCCAGTCTCTGTCCATTTTTATAATATATACTAAGGTTGTCTAATTCCTCTTTTCTTCATTATCGCTTAAACTTTGATCTAGCCGACATTGACCTGCAATAAAATAAAGACAACGACATTTTCTCAATTAGTCGCATGTTTGTTTTGTAATGAGAGTTTGTAATCGTTTTGTAGACATGTTCGGGTATGGCATCCGATCGTGAGGCGTTCATTCGTCATGTCAGTGGTTTGAAAAACGGACCGGTTGGGCACACAGACCTTGTGGTCACTTCGTCCTCTTTTTGTGGCATTTTTGGGGATAAATGCGTATCTCGAGCCTTCTATGATTTGTATGATCATGGAAGTCACCTTATTGCTGTGAAACATCGCAAAACACTCGATTGAAACATCATCATGACGCTGTTTTAGTTCCATTGTGAGCAAACGCGACACCCATCTTGCGCACAGCTTTACCATTTCTGGCGTGGTCACATCATTTGGTCGACCAATGCGCTGTTCAACTTGGCAACTCGTACGGCCTCGTCTAATCTTTCCTTCACCATGGTGTATTTACTTACAACTCGACTTTAATTACACAAATACATCTTTTAGTTAATAATTTCCCTTAACAAATAGAAAATAAAACAGTGAATAAAACCAATTTTCTTTAGGAGAAATTTCATTTGTACCGCGCGAGTTTCACATGTTTAATTTAATTTATACAGGTGGGCTTAGGTCAGTTGCATTATCAAGGCGTACGCGGTGTCCCGTTGGATATTCAAAAGGCAATGAAATATTTTCAACAAGCAGCGGACGCTGGCAATCCTGAAGCTATGGCGTATCTTGGAAAAGTACATTTAAATTCATAACATCACAATTTAAAACATTGCACGGTTATATTATTTTATCGCCTTTGTCTTATGTTTAGATTTACTTGGAAGGAAGTGATTCAGTCAAAGCAGATAATGAAACGGCACTGCGTTACTTCAAAAAAGCTGCAGAATTGAATAATCCGGTCGGACAATCTGGCCTGGGGTTAATGTATCTCCATGGACGCGGCGTTACTAAAGATACTAGCCAAGCTCTTAAATATTTTAAACTTGCAGCCGATCAAGGTTGGGTGGAAGGACAATTGCAACTTGGAAACATGTATTTTGGTAAGACATACATTTTAATTAAATTAAATTTAGATTTGATGGAAAATATTTGTTAACGTGTATTTGTTTTTAGGAGGAATTGGAGTTCGGCGAGATTTTAAATTGGCTAATAAATATTTCTATTTGGCTTCTCAATCTGGCCATGTACTAGCAATTTATCATTTGGGTCAAATGCATGCTGAAGGCATGGGAGTTTTACGTTCTTGTCCCACAGCCGTAGAAGTAATTGACTTTCTCATTTAAAGAATATTAACATCTTGTATTTGAATAAAAAGATTGAAATGTTGTATTATAGTTCTTCAAAACTGTTGCGGAAAGAGGCAAATGGGGAGAACAGCTAATGATTGCTTATAATGATTATAGAGCATTCGATAAAAATAAGGCTTTTGTACAGTATGCTTTTATGTCTCAACTTGGATATGAAGTAGCTCAAAGTAATACAGCATTCCTTTTAGATAAAGGTAAAGATTTTTTTGCGGATAACCTTATTTGTTAAAAAAATTAAATGTATAAATATTGCGTTAATTATGTTAGGAGATGTATCCTTATTTGGTGGACCTCCAGAAGATTATGTTCGTGCTTTGACATATTGGAGCCGGGCTGCCGCACAGGGATATTCTCCGGCTCAGGTTAAATTAGGCGATTACCATTATTATGGTTTAGGCACACCGGTAGACTATGAAATGGCAGCTAGTCATTACAGGTGCATAAATATTAAAATGAGAAATAATCATATCTTCGATATAAATAAATGTGTTAAAATTTTAAATTCATCATATATTTTAGGCTTGCGTCAGAACAACAAAATAACGCCCAAGCTATGTTTAATCTGGGATATATGCATGAACAAGGCTTAGGCATGAGGCGAGATATTCATTTGGCAAAACGATGTTATGATCTCGCCGCTGAAACAAGTGCCGATGCCAAAGTTCCAGTTGCACTTGCACTTCTCAAACTGATGGTGATGTTTAACTTTGAATCTTTACAAGAGGTAAGTTGATAAATTATATAAAAATTATATGCATATACATATATAAAATAAAATAATACAAATTCTTCTTTTAGAATACATTATTTTCTTTGTTTACACTGGATGAATCGCTTATATCAAACTGGGATATCTATTTGATCACAATTTTAACAGGAATTCTCGGTATAGTCATATATTTTAGACGGCCTCAAGGAGGAAATCAATGAAACATCATGAAAATCTTATGTACTTGTAAATATTTATTTTTCGTTATAATAGCTATAATTAAGTGTTTCAACATCAACTTAATTTGCTTGTTTTTTGCACATTAAAAACATATGCATTTACTGGATTAAACTCTTCAAACTCGGAAGGTTTGTATCAAACTATAGATAGTCCAGTGAATGTGGTTGATGAAAACATTCTGAAAATAGATTTTGACCCTTAAAGCCACAAAAAACCAATTTAAAAAAACGTTAAATATGTCTCACATCGTGATTCCTTCTATCGTAACGTATTACATATGAAAAGATGTAAAAATACATGATTATTATCAAAGTGTTACAAATTTAGTTAAATCAATATGCATATTATTTATAAAACCGAATAAGATCGATTTGATAATTTTTTTGTTACGTTTCGAGTATGCAAAATATTGTGAAGGAAGACAAGTATTTTTTAAATGGACAAAAAAGCAGAATATTACAACAGTGTAATTAATTTGTGGTCCATGCCATCCATGCCCGGAGGGGTGAAAAGTGATGCAGTTTATTTTTAGTTTATTAGTACAATTTTCAATCGATTTATGATGTGATGTTTTCAAGAGACTGCTACAGCATTCACGGGAAGTTTTATTTTCATGAGATTATATCGTTCGCTGCAAAATATTTTGTATAAAAATTCAAATAGCTGAATTAAGATCATAAAAATAATCTCATTTTCTGTACCAAATGTGAGTCTGTTAATTTTTAAATGTTGTTCTCAAAAATATTTATATTGTTTTATGTAAATAAATAAATTAACTAAGAAGATTTCTCTTTTATTTTTTTAAAAACCGAGTTCACGTATCGCGTAATAATAAAATTCAAAATGGTCAGATTGCACAGCAGCGCTCAGGCGTGGACTCTGCATTGATGATTGGGAGATGCATTGACGCCACTTTGCAGAACTAAAATTGGATGTGGAAAAATGATTTGAAGATATTTTGAACTTGAAGGTGGTGTATGACTGGATGAAAAAGACTTTTACTGCAAATATTGAGGAAGCTGATATAACTTTACAAAAGAAAAATAGTAAGAATTATGTTTTACAATAATATACAAAGATAGTCCCAAAAGTACCTGATCTAATGTATAAATAGCAGTTACTGTTATAAAATACTATAATAGAAAATGTATAGATGCTACGTTATTTCTGTGATCATACAGATCATAGAAAATGCTGCAAAAAGCCCTAAAAGGGGACAGAATGGACACAAGGTTTGTATGTTCAATCGGTCCGCTTTTCAGACCCCTGATATGACGAATGAGCACCTTGCGATCGGATGCCATATCTGAATCTGTTTATAGAACGATTACAAACTCATTATGAAAAGAAATTGTCTGAAGAAAACTCGTCTCCAGAGGCCCGCAATCTTCATCGTGGCTGCCTCAAGCAGCCCACCTTGAAGGGCGTCTTGAGTTGCGGGGTACTCCTTCTCTTCATAAAAGCCCTTTTACAGGGTGTGACGGGTAAACTTTCTTATTTGAAATGTGTGCCCTGAAGCAACGGTTATTTCAGATACGGGCGAGGTGATGCTCATTCGAAAGAGCGAGACCTCGTGGAGATTTAGTAAAGATAATGCGGTGGACTGTTTTTAAATATCTCTCTATAATATAGAAAAAAAGGATTAAGCTGATATCTTCTATACTGTTGTGTTGTTCATTTTTTAAATTAGGTAGTTTCCTTGTCGGCACCACGTACAAGAATTATTCCTGCAATATTCCAAGTGATAAAATAAATTACAGTCCTTACATCTTTCCATACCGTTAGCATGGGTTTCTGAGTGACAAGGATGTGTTAAGGATGTGTTTTCTGTACGGTAGATAGTTTTAAGTAAGGATAATAATAAGAAATCTAAGAAAAAATAGGCTTTTCTAAATTTTTAATTATCAATCACGCTTCCCACGGGTTCATAATCACAAACATAATTATAGAAATATAAATTTTATTGTTTTTTTTTTTATTATTTAGAATATAGGATTCTATTGAAAACACTGCTAATAATTTTCATGAGCAGTAAAAATGTTATAACGAGTTTTGTTAATGCAGTAAAAAAGCAAATTCCACTTTAAATGACTTATGCGTAGTAACTAAGGTTTGCTTTCTTCTTGGCTTGAACTTCTAAAATAGCATCCATAAAGTCTTCGTGCGTAACCGAGGTAGCGGACCTTCTCAATGCGATCATTCCCGCTTCAACGCAAACGGCCTTACATTGAGCGCCGTTAAAATCATCAGTCGATCTCGAAAGTTCTTCAAAGTTAACATCGGGGTTCACATTCATCTTTCTATAAAATAAAAATCAAGTATTAATTTGTAATCGATTAGAAAAATGCGATTTAACGTTGTGATGAAATGTAACCTTGAATGAATCTGCATAATGCGAGCCCTGGCTTCTTCGTTCGGATGAGGGAATTCAATTTTCCTGTCAAGACGCCCGGATCTCAAAAGCGCTGGATCGAGAATATCTACTCTGTTTGTAGCGGCAATTACTTTGATGTCGGCTGTTGAACTGAATCCATCTAATTGATTTAACAATTCTAACATAGTTCTTTGTACCTCCCTATCACCAGCTTTTTCAGAGTCGAATCTCTTTGTTCCGATTGCATCTAACTCATCGATGAATATGATAGCCGGTGATTTTTCTTTGGCTAAGGCAAACGCATCGCGGACCAATTTAGCACCGTCACCTAAAAGATCAATGAATCGTGTTGAACATGCAAATATTGTTATATAATAATTTTGCATATTGATGGTACAGTTTAGTCTTACCAATGAACATCTGTACGAGTTGTGGGCCAGCTAATTTTAAAAATGAAGATTTAGTTTGAGCTGCACACGCACGCGCCAAAAGTGTTTTTCCAGTACCCGGCGGTCCGTACAATAAAACTCCTTTGGGAGGGTGAATACCGAGATTAACGAATTTTTCTTTGTGCGTCATCGGTAGTACGACAGCTTCAATTAATTCCTAAATGCAGATTGGTTATGAGATTATTTTATGGCAATATTAAATATAATATATAAAAATTTGAAAGGTCAAATGAGGTCAAAATATACAGTTATTTTTATTACCTGGATTTGTTTATCGAGACCACCGATGTCTGAATATTTTTCTGTTGGACGTTCATCAACTTCCATAGCTTTAACTCGAGCATCGTATTCAGCGGGCAAAGTTTCGAGGATCAAATAAGAGTCCTTATTGACACCTACCAAGTCTCCAGGTTTGAGTTTGTCTGCATCGACTAACCCTATGACTGGTAAAAAGTAAGTTTGTCTGGTTGAGGTTTTGATGACGGCGCATTTACCCTTTCGTTGCGAATCCAAATCTACGACGGCGCCGTCTTCCTCCTCCTCTTGAGGGTCCACATCTAATAGTTCTATAACGTTAGAAACTAAATACGGAAGAGTCTTATTCACTTTGATCTTTTCGGCATTTTCTTTTATTTTATCGTTTTGTGCTTGAAGTTCGTGTGAGATTCGCATCACCTCGCTCTTCATTATTTTAATTTCATTATCCATGAGGCGAGTCCGACTGATGATTTCGTCGGTCGGCATGCGAAGCACTTCTTCGCCGAGTGCTTCTTCTCCCTCCTCCCATATAGCGCGATCCTCCAAGCTACCTGCCATTATATATTTCACTTACTTCACGAGACCGTTTTCACAACTCACTACCGAGTCGCATTCGCACTGTCATCCGCTAAAAGTGATGCCAGCATTAGCCTCAATTGCGTTTTTATTTGACCAGCTTAACTTTGCTCCATTACTTGTAAAAATATTTTCCATTAGCCAATAAATTGTATATTATATAAAATTATAATGAAATCTAATTAAGCTTTAGTATTATAATATTAATTAAGCATATCATTTTATTTTGAAGATATTTTATTAACAAGATAAAAATAAATATAATTATATATTTTTTTCCAATAACAATATTTTTTAAACTATCAGTAATGATATTTCAATCATATTCACTTACAATTAAATTAAATTGCATTATTTATAATGCTAAATTTATCATTATTTTTTTTGTCAATGTTTTTGACGTCGATGTGAGCGTATTTAAGCACCGATACCAACCTATGCGAACAGTATTATGTAAAACGTTTGAAGGTTCGCAATGGCTCTCTCTATTTTTTTGCGGGCAGCAAATAACGCTAAAGGTAAACCCTTTTCTATATAAATTACATATCGTTTGCTAACCTATTATACTCGATAACATTTCAAAATCATCGCTGTGACTATTTCCACATTTATTTGACGTCTACATATTGTATTGAATAATGTAATAAGTTATTGGTTGTATTCCATATATATATATTATTAATGAATAAATATAACCTGTTAACCGAATGTAGGTCAGGAATGGAGATTAACTTTTCCTTAATACGAATGACAATATTGAATATTATTTTTATTCAATTTTTCGGTATGAATGACTCGGAGATGTACAAGGATTTTCTGTATTCGCCTTTTTTTGGTAAAATTGTCGTGATTATCATAAATAGTTTTTTACTATTTTTTTAAGAAAATCTGCTTAGTTTTTTAAATATTTAGATTTCCCTATTCAGAAGGCAACGTACGTGTTGTTTTACGTCTCATTGTTATTTTACATTTCCTTCTGGTGGTCGATTGAGAGACATTTACCAAGTATATTTGAAATTCACTTTGTATCCAGATTTGTAACCATTTTTGAACTTGAAATTTATACTTGCAGCTCGCAATCGTTTCTCTCAATTGACGTTTTGATATCCCTTATCAATTTAGTTAATAATTCATTTTTATCATATTTATGATCCCTTGATTAATGATTTATATTAACGTTTTAAAAGGTAATATTTCTTTTTAATTTATCATTATTGATCTTTGTATTTTAACATATTTTTTAAAACGTAAATTTAAGGCCACGTCTTCAAAGAAAAGGAAAAAATATAATTAAAACCTTGTAAATATGTACTTCTTCTTTCTTTCTGTTTCCTCGTGACTGAGGATCGTGACTATTCCTATGTAGATTTTGTCTGTTTCCGAACCACTCCCTTCCAGCCATCCCTGTTTTCTGCCATCCGCAGGACAATAGTGAGAGTTGAGTCGGTTGCCTCTTTTACTTGGTTGCTCCATCTTCATGGCAACCGTCCTCTTCCTCTCTTCCCTGACACACCATCATTAGTTTTTCTATTTTTTTTCCATCAAGGCGAGCAATGTTTTCGAAAAACTTTAGTATTTACCCCAGACAGGCTGATGAGAGTCTATTTTTGACTTTTAACTCCGTTAGGTGTAGCAAATCAATTTGGTTCCTATACAAAATTGAATGAGTTTTTCTCCTAATTCATTCCCATCTCCCATACCAAATTTTCCTATTGTTTTTTGCGCAGATATGTATTTATACATTATTTAATAAAAATGTGTTTATAAATATTAGCAAAATTTAACATAAAATTGCATTGCAACAATTTTGAACGTAACAACTTTAAAATAATGAACAACATCTCAGTGTATTGTATGAATTTTATGCATTTCTAAAAAATGATTATGTTTCTAACAGGATGCAGTAACGTGATTTTAAGACAACAAGTATCACGCTTGGGGTCTTCGACTTTCAATAATGCCTTCACTATTCGAGTAAATCAACCGATTCAATCTTCCATTGTGAGTCAGTTCAATGGTTCGAAATTGAGAACTCCGTTGCTAAATACGGTAATGTATTCTTCTGTAATATATATGATGATTTTTAAATTTTTGCTTTAATGAATTAATTTATTGTTCATTAAGAAATAACTTTATATATACAAATTGAATCCTATTATTACTATGTAATGTAGAGGATAAAACCAAAACTGTCAAATTACTAATTTTATTTACAGTTTAAGGGTAATTTTAAGGTTATTAAAATTTATCTTAGGTGTTCAGAAACTTGAATAAATACAGACTTATGGTTTACCTTAGAGCCAACCACTTGACCCATCACTTTGTGATGTGACCAACCACTTGACCAATCACTTTGTGATTGGTCAAGTGGTCTTGTGGCTAAATAAAATAAAAGAGAGATGGATAGATGGAGGGATGATTTTAAGTCTTTATTGAAAAACGTAACGATGGAATAACTTGGCTGACACCTTGTTATTATTTTCTTGACCTGATATGGAAAGAATCCCTAGCGCCCAACAGTCCTGTAACAATAACGGAGCAGGGTCTTTCCGGATAGCTTGATTTATTTTTCCAATATTATAAGAATGACATTCTAAAGTGCATTTGCATCAGCATTTTTAGTATTTTTTTAACATTTGCGTACATTGCAACAATAAAACATATTGTTTTAGAGGTCATATTATCTAGTTCATCATTGGAATTCTTTATGTTAGTTTTTTATGTTGAATTTCGTTATAATAAGCATCTAGAGAAGGATAAAAAATCCTCATATTTACTATTATCCCCTTCATCATGATGTGTTAAATCTATCTTAAAGTCACCTACTGTAGTTATGTGTTACGGTGGTTGGATTTTAAACATGTCGAGTTTAAATCTGTCAGTAGGGTATCTTAGTATGGCATCCAATCACGAGCCGCTCATTCGTCATATCAGCAGTCTGAAAAGCGGACCGATTGAGCATACAAACCTTATGATCACTTTGTCCTCTTTTAGGGCTTGTTGTGGCATTTTCTATGATCTGTAGGGTCACGAAAGCAACGAAGCATAAGAAACCGCACATATTGAGGGCAGGTCTGAATTTGTCGAATTAAAATGTCTAGGGTTGGGATGGGGCCTGCAAAAAGAAGGTTGTTTTCAAGAAGGGGTTCCGCGGACTACATAAGTTTAAGAACCGCTGTTCTAGTGCATTAATCAAATATATTTTATCATTAATATCGTTCATATATTACTCAAAATGGTTTGATTTATGGTTGTGTTTTTTTAGCGATAGTATCTCATAAAACCGTTCCCAGAGTACGATATAAGGAACAATGGAACGAGAGCGTTAATAAGAACGCACATTAAATCATTTTTTGGGTTTGAATGTATAAAAATATGAACGCATTAATATATTTTTTAATGAACAATAAAAACGATTTGACACATGCTTGATGATATTTTTAAATAGTCTTTTCATGAGTGACATTTTCAATATTTATACTTTAGATTCGTAATGCTAGTATGGCACCAGCTGCCGAAGCCAGTAGCACAAGCACTACCCTTTGGGTCGCTGAAAGGGCACTTTCAGTTGCTTTAATTGGCCTTTTTCCAGCAGCTATTGCCTTCCCTTCTAAGCCATTGGACGTATTGTTGGCGGTCAGCTTAATTGCACACACTTATTGGCAAGTTTTTTCTATCGCTTTTTGGGTGTGATTCTTTGAACTATCAATTGACATGGTTATAATATGAAAATACATTTTACAGGGGTTTTGAAGCAATTATATCAGAGTATGTAAGAGTACTTTTGTTTGGGCCGATATTGCCCAAAGTAGCTCATGGCCTGCTGATTGCTGTTATGGTAACTACCCTCGGAGGATTGTTTTATTTGATCTTTAACGACGTTGGATTGGCTACCACGGTTAGAAGGCTTTGGGCTGTTAAAGGTAAGCAATAGGCTTCCAGCTGTTGATGATGATGGAGTTCGAGTTATTTATTTCATGAGTGAACGTTGTCAATGATTTTTATAGTAATTAAAACTTTAGATCATGCTTGAATATATGTGAGATATTTTATTTCCATTATAATGTACAAATGTTTATATGAAAAATGGTCTTTAAAGAAAATAAATTGATGTTGTAATATTTATTGTATTTTATTAATAAAAAACAACAAAGTTTATCATGATAAATATATAGTTTTTTAAAAGATTAACAATAACAACGACTAATAGGAGGTAGATTAAATAAAACAATTAACAAATATCGCGTATGATAAATTGAGTTTTTAATATAATATAATAAATCATATATTAATCAATTTGTAATACTATTTATTCATAAATTTGTAATAATAAGATTATATATTTCAAGATTACTTATATACAGTGCGTGTTCAAAAAGTAATGCATTCAATTTTTTCCAGACGCGACAATACACGGCAGGTTAGATTGAGCGGAGTATTTGCTTTAAAATGCGCTTTTTAAAAGTCGCCACCAAATTATTAGAGGCAGGGCGTGTGTTCCCGTGAACGTCTTTTTGAAGCAATGTAACATGGTGCAATGGATTGTTCTAAATTTTACGTTGAACTTGGGAAGACTGCTACTGAAACGTTTCTATTAATTCATCAGACCTTTGGGAGTGATTGCTTGTCAATATCACAAATTCTCCAATGGCACAAGTTATTCTTTCAGGAAATTGCTGATGAATCCCGCAGTGGACATCCCTCAATCTCCCGAATCGACGAATATGTGACGTGTGTGCGTGATTATTTAATTTTGACCGACAGATGAGCCTTCAATGAATAAAAACAACCGTTTATCGCATTGTAACTGAAGATTTTAACACAGAGACGCATGAAAACTTCATCACGACAATGTGCCAAACCACAGTGTCTTCGTTGTCAACGATTTCCTGGTTTCCATTGGTTCCCCAGACTTTTTGTTACCTCGTTTTAAAGACGCCCTGAAAGGGAAACATTGGAATACGATTAAAACCATCCAAGCTCATGTTACATTGGCTCTAAAGGACTTCCGGAGAATGCCTTCCAGGCCTGGCAACACCATCTCCAGAAGTGTATAAATGCAGGACGGTGCTATTTCGAAGATGTTTGACTATTTGTACTAATATGTTCAATACGTGATTTTTTTAATGAATTTGGATGCATTACTTTTTGAACATTGATTTAAGAAAATATTATTTCAGGAGATATCACTTTTTGAAATTCTGGATTTTTAGAATACTTTCATCTATTTAAGACATTATTTTTGTAAAATATAGAAAGGGCGTCCCATTGCTTTGTATGAAGTAATATATGTGGTCTTTTTTCTCTCATATAAATTACTGCTTCCTCGGGGGTCCATTTGTTTTTCTTAAAAAATGAAGATAAAAAACACGTTTAATTTGAAAAAATATTAAAATTTGGTACTAAATAAAAAATATTTTTCATACCATCATTAAGTAGCAGCCGACTAACGTTGCGCTTCTAGTACGACCAGCTTTGCAATGAACATACACTGTTCCATTATCAGCATTTTTTTCATCTATGTTTATTGGAAATATTTTGGATGCTGGTGGAAGAAATTTATTAATAAATTTTACTCCTTGCAACAGTTTTTCTTGACAGGGGGCTTCAAATATATCTGTAGTGGCCAATTGAAGAAATTCTACATTGTTGTCCTTCCATTGCTGGAACAAATTTGATTGATATCAGTTAAATATTTACTATGATTGGGAATTGTCAATAATTAGAATAATTAATTGTAACGATTAAGAAATACTTTATAAAAGTTAAACTGAAAGGCATTTGGGAAACAGTTGTCAATCGTTATGAATTAACTACAGTTTAGAGTGAGCTTTAAGAAATAATATATACAGTAAGATCTCGTTTAGCACTTAGGATGTGTTCCTAGATGACAAAACACTAATTGAAACAGCATTAACACGTATGTCACTTAGATGCGTGTGACAGATATTCTTCCTTGGGGGCTTGTCACACGTATTTAGCACACGAAATGGAGAGAAAATGTAGATAGTGGAAGAAAATATATCATTGATTAAAATGTTGAATTGTCTTTTATTTACACTATTTAAAAATTTCCATGAACTTTTGGACTGACCTGATTGATACATATAATAGATTGCCTAGTTAGGATTTTTTTTTTGAGGAGTTTCACCACGTACCTCCATGCCCACACTATGACCAGCTTACACCAGTCATCACAGACATACACAATAAAAACGTACACACCAGACGTAGAAGTTAACGAATCAGGGGGTGTTGCTGGGAACGTTCTGCTCCACACCGTGGCTGCTGGAAATATTTGCAGGGAATAAGGGGGTTTGGACAACTCACTGCCAGTTCTGGAAGGAGCTAGTTTATTACGGAAATTAGAAGTCTATTATTAATCCAAATGCCAGATAGTTGTCTATCCTCCTTCCGCACATTTAGTGCCAAAAGTATTGCAAAGCTTTTTGAATGCGCGGGGACCAGCCACTAGGTCTGCGTGTTCAACAGGTCCTGAAGCGGAACCTTTGACATAACATAGGAGAATTTCCTGATGGCCTCCATGACCATGATCCACTGTCATGTCCGTATATGTACATGGACTTATACCGAACCGAAGGAGAGAGGCCTTGAATCGCCTGTGTCTCGTGAGGTACTGGGAAGTTCAATAACATGGAACCACTCAGCGATTTGACAAATGATTTATGATATTTATAGGTAGCCACACTCAGCTGCAGCTGCAAGTCCAGGGGTAGAAGACCCGCCAAAACAGGCAGCGCCGCATTTGAGACGGTCCTATAGGCTTTCGTAATTATTATCAGCGCACTTCTCTGTCTGACACAGAGACTTCTCCGGTGAGACAAATTTATGCCCCGGCACCTGTGCCAAATGGAATAGTCTAGCGTGTGCGCGGCATATTACGTGGCACGGTATTCACTAAAACAGTTCAAAAACATTTGAGGTGATTCTCGCTTTCTGGTAGTCAAGAATTTGTTTTTTTCTTTTGGTAACATAGAACACAATTCAACTGCCATGCAAATTTTTATGGATTTTTAAATGGTGAAACGTTTTTTTAACTTTCTTTTTTTCATTGTTAGGCGTACTACTCCTCTTCTTCTGCAACCAGTTCTTCTAACATCCCCACGAGATCTTCACTTGTATATGCATCCTCTTATTCCTTTACAACAAAATGAAAATTCTGAAGTGCAGTGAAATCTCTCACAATCCTCTTTCTGAAAAGTGAGTAGTGTTCTACTGTCCAAATATCTTTCAAGATCGACTTCGAAATTTGCATTCCTACCCTTGTCTGTTCGCAAGACTATTTTTTATTTGGGCCCCGTGAGAAACTTCACCAATTTATGCTGGGCAGCTTTATAAGCGGTAACTTTATATTCATCAGTATAATAATATACATTCATATAGCGTTCATTTTTGTAATGAAGGTTTTGGCTCTTCTGAAATATTTGATGATGAAATTTTCTAGTGTTATTAGCTGCTTTATTACTATGCAGTCGGTCTTGTTTTTGCACTTCTTTTAAAATATCGATCATTCACTACAATTTGATTAAAGGTTTCAGTTATCGTTACCAAACGTTAATTAAGGAAAATTGTCATCTAAGGAAGTTCTGCATGAATTCCTTGTTCTGCCAATTTTTAGAGATTGTTGTTGATAAGACCCTCACCGGAAACCTGCAGTATCTCCTCTGTTGAGGACTATTGTCTGTTCATAGATTCTTCTTGTTGAAAACTATTGGATACCTCCAGCCATAGTTTCTTCCATACTCCATTTATGGATTTATCAATTAATTCTTGCCAAGTGAGGTCGATTTTGCCTATGGCATCCATGATGTTATATTTTTTCAAAATTATACAATTGGTTTTCCATTTTCGCCATCTGTTTACTTATATTAATAATATCACAATAATGGCTAGAATTTAAAAATATTACTAAGAACTCAATGTCAAAAGGTTATCTAATTAGAAGATATTTAAAGATCCGTGTGCATTGAGTAAATTTTGAAAATATGGATGATAAATAGAGTTCATATTTACGGCATAATCTTATAATTTCTACCTCGCAACAGTGTTGACCCCAGTGTGAGAAGTTCATCAGTGATATAAGCTTATATAACATCTAGAGATATATAAAGAATGAACTTGAATGCGACTTGAACTCTCTCGAGAAACAGAACGAAGTTAAAATATTTGCTATTTTGAGTTTATAAAGCTGTTAAAAATAATTTATAGAGGTATGAAGTAAATTATTATTAAAAGCCAATATTATTCCATCTTACAATATTAGTAAATAGTAAAAAAAAAAAAACATTAATTGGGCAATTAAACTTGCAAAGTAACTTCAAAATATTGCAACCATTCATTTTTGCAAAATTGATAAACCCTTAATTCTTTTAAACCGTATACATGTAATAATAGATTTGTAACAAAGGCAACTCATTGATATTAATTATTTCATAGTATGTTATGGATCTCTCGATGCTAAATCATTAATATACTTGTACAATATTTACCTGGTGGTCATTGGAGAATATTTTCAATTCATAAGCTTCATTCATGGAGACAACTCCTTTCACATTTTCTTCGTCTTTAAGCTGTAAAAATTCATAGATGAGATCAATCGGACGCACAAGATTGATTTGAGTTAAATATTATTTTTAACACTCAGAAACCCATTTCCCCACAAATCTTGAATGTTAATAATTAAGTTGAATGTCTAAAATAATCGTTTGACGTGCTTAATGTGAAGATCATTGATTTATTCATACCTGTTGAGTCATTCCTCTGAATGGTAATGCTCCTAATATAACAGTCTCATCCATTCGGTCGAACCATCGTCGGCTAGATAGCTTCTCCATGAAGACATTATAGACCAGAGTCGGATAGAAGGATACGCGAGCAAACATTGCAGTCCCCTAAATAAATAAATGACACTTTGAGTGATCGAATGGTACGCGTAGGAATGTGGGTCGCTCCCCGCCCCAAACCCCGTACAAACCATGGTGAAAGTCGCATCAGGTGGGGACTTTGACAGATCTTCTGTAACCTCGTTGGCCATAACACCACCATTAAAGGTCATAGCTGATAATTCGCTGACGGATAAAAAAGTTCAAATGTAATATTTTTCAAATGAGAAAAAATATAATCTCTAAAAGCCTCAAGAATAATATGTATAGCGTTATCAATATTCAAATACTCTTTTTAAAATTATAATTTCCTAGTTTTAGCGTGAAATATTTAACCTTGGATTTGTTTGACTTTTTTAAAAATTGCATAAGAAATTGCAAAAAAAAAACTATATTCACACTATCAGTCATTCCAAATAAACGAGTTTTTTAGATTGCTTATATTTTTTATGTATTTTAGAGACCGAAATGCATATCTTATTATTTTTATTGTACTATATTTAGATAAGAATCGAAATGGTTTCTAATAAAAATGTCATTGCTTTCAGTTCAAAAAATATAAAAACGAAATTATTTCATCCAGTTTTGAGTGAATCTTAATAAAACACTATTGTTAAAGCTTATGCTATTTAATTTCTATTTGAAATTTGAACGTTCGTTCCTGTCAAAGGGCAAAAACGTGTTTGTACATCACGGGTGCAACAATGTCCATATTATTTCCGCAACATCGGAACAATTCACTCATATAAATGGTGCATGCATTTAGTATTATTAATATGTAATTTTCTTCATCCCTATAATATAAAAAAAAAACTTAATCAACTCTTTCCAAATTGTTAAACGTTATAACTAACACCCACTGTCAATCTTTTCCCCGGTGATTTTCTAAAAGATGACAAATTCTCAAATTTGCAAGAATTTGGCTCAAATACATGTATAAGTTTGTGAATTTTATTGATATTGTTTACATTTTTTTATTTTATTTTATCATAATTCATCGACCTGGTATTCAATGACTATTGCATATAAAATTTTGAGGAAGAAAATCTTAGTATTTATTAACCTTTTAACTGCCAATGACTCATCAGCGCGTACAAATGCGACGCGCCGGTGAGTCGTTGGCAGTTAAAAGGTTAAAGTATTTAAGACTATGTACTTCAACCTTTCTCTTAAAGACTAGTTTTAAAGGTGAAATATTGACATTTTTATTAGTATGTAGTATTTTTGGGTTTGAAGTACTTTAAATGATAATAAAATGTTTTGTAATGTCATTATTACTAAATCATCTGACAAAAAAATATTAGTATGATGGGTGGCTATTCAGAAATATTTTTGATTTGAAAAACAATTGATCTCAAACTGTAAGCAGTCTAACTTGACCCCGAAACAAATTAATCTTTTTTCAAATCGCTGTTGAAAAATTAAACATTTTATGAAAATGTTTTCTTGTGATGGAATTAACGACTTCGGACATCGACAAATTTTAAGCAATAATAAATAAGATCTGATACTATAACTCTGATGCTCATCAACAGTCTGAAAGAATTAAGGAAAATTGTAGGAAATCAACAACAATCCAATTAATCGCTAGTCTTATGTGCTTAAAGTGTTTTTTTCGGTTACACAGGAAATGAGCTTTTTTATCATTGACGATTAGTTATCTGGGTTTTTTGATTACGCCCCATTGAGCTAGGCAGTAAGAGGTATGATAAATGTATCACGATAGCATTGATTTTTTATCACAGTTGCATTATTGCACAGGTGATTATTTAAATAGCTCAATCCTATATATAAACAGTCTAATATATTTTTATTTGAATAGAAAGTAAATCGTTTAAATATAAATTTATTTTATAATAGACTCTTTGCAGTCGTTTTTTATGGGACCATTGCTTATCATTTTGACACATTGGTAACTAATCATATTTCCTAATAGCTGATCTCCTCTTACAAATTTATTTAAAAAATCTTTAAGCAGGCTATTTTAAGTTTAATATAATGCAAAGAATTAAAATATCATATTCGCGTTCGTGTTCACATCAAAATTAAAAATGCATTTTTTAAATTAATATTTCAATTGAAGAACCGATCTAAATGTGGTTATTATTTAATAACTCAAGGACTCTTTTTGTATTGAATGATCTTCAAGATTTCTTACTAATTCTATTTTATTTTTACATTCAATATATTTTTTCCACACATTAATATAAAAATTAGTGTGAATCTCGACGTTGAAGCAATTAGTAATTTATATATGATCGTGCTATATAAGAAAGATTTTAACCGCCACTTTATGTGAATCAAAGCTTTCTTATTTTTTCTTATCAGAGAATTTATTTATAAATAATGTTTATTACAATCGTGTTATACGAGGCCCGAGTGTATTTCCTTTGTTTTAAAAAAAATGCTATTGAAATAAACGCTATGATTGTTTATATATTCAAATAGCATTGCATCTGAGTGTGAGTTTTAATAGTAATTTTCAGATTTAGCCATATATGGATATAACAATAATATATCACCGGTAAGATCTTCCATTAATATTATCTATGTCCAATTTATGAATATTATATACCAACAAAAGAAACAAATATAATTAGATAGTAAATTTTAATTTATTATTTTAGTAATATGTATTTTTTTGTAAACGTTCCAAATGATCTATAGTGATTGTGTTTTTTAAATAAAAATATTATTTAATCATTTCTATTTTATTTATGTTTGATAAAAATAGTATTGTCAACCAGCGACAATATTTATTAATCAGTTATTATTATGTTTGTAGAGTTCCGTAAGTGAAAGTAGATGGTCACCCCAACCTTTGAAACTGAGTGTAGCTCTTGCGTCAGATTGGATTGGGTATATGTAGGGCTGTATACATCCAGACGTGCAGTACATTACTTTATTTCGTCGCTGAGACACGTTCACTCTTCAATCAATACAGTCTGCGATTTTATCGTCGGCTTCTTCCTATTCAAATTTATACAAAGGTAACAATTGTTTAATCATAAATCTCAATATTGTTGCATTTTATTATTATTTTTTTAATGCATGAAATATCATATATTTGATTTCCAGAATAAATTATAAAAGTAGCCATGTGTGGAATATGGGCATTATTCGGATTACCCAACCCAAATTGTTATTTTGCGGAATTTCGCAAAATATCACACAGGGGACCAGATGCCTGGAGAATGGAAGCTGATGCAAGAATGAAGGTATTTATTTTTATTCAATCATACATTTTATAACTGAGCATAAATATTTGTGAATTTTAAAATAATTTATCTATAAATAAACTATTATTTTTAAAAATTTGAGTGAAATTAAATGATGGCCGAAAATATGCATCTTATGTCAAAAGTTAAATTAAAAATAAAGTTGCATTTTTGAATGCACTAAAAACGACCATAATTTAAAATGACCTTGAAATAAATTTGAAAAGTGCTTAAATCTCATTTTAATCTAAATAATTTAAACCACTACAAAAATAATCAAAGCTTTTAATGGAAGACATTATTGACTTTTTTATGTCTGATTCTATTAATCTGTTGTTGTTCAAAAGTAAATGCTGTTCAATTCATAGCTATGATTAGTTTGCATTGCGTTCCTCTTAAATGTCAATTGATCTAGCCAATTTTAAATTTCATGGTTCAAACTCACTAAATTTATATCGTTGCCATTCATTAAAACTAATTTAAGTATTATAATAAAAGTTTTCAACATATCAAGCACTAAATATGCACAATATGCTGAATCGAGTCCACATATCCTTCGTATGATCTAGTGGCATGTGCGAATAGCATATTGCAATTCATAAATAAATATTTATTTTAACGCCATACTGAATTTCAATAACAACTAAAATTTATCATTGTTGCTTTTAATTCTAATCTTTACCGTGACGTATAAAAATTACACTACGTTCTGAACGTTACGCCGATTGTGTTATCCGTTAAATGCAAAGTTATTTGAAAGTTAAATTATTTTCATGAGAAATATTATTTTAACGATTGCTATCTATATTAATAGATTTGATACATTTTCAAATATACAACATGCAACATGTTTTCAGAATGCTTGTGTAGGCTTTCACAGGCTGTCTATCGTCGATCAAGACAACGGCATGCAGCCGATGAGGATTGCCAAAAGACCCAACGTAACGCTGCTATGCAACGGTGAAATTTATAACTGTAGAACGGTAAATTTAAATATCAATCGTTGTTAATTTATTGTTTTCTATCAAAATTTCAATGAATGTTTTAATTTTCAGTTGGCGGAGGAACATGGATTGGTGTATCAGACAGGTTGCGACGTCGAATGTATTATTCATCTTTATTCAAAGTACGGCTTTGAAAAGGCCATTCAGATGCTGGATGGCGTGTACGCGATATGCATGATCGATATTGACGCGAAAAAAGTGTTTTTAGCGAGGGATCCGTACGGTGTACGGCCGTTATTCCGTTTTCATAGTTTTTCAGAGAAGGTCCTTGCAATTTCATCGGAGGCGAAAGGTGATTTTAAACAGAGCGTTTTTATCGAGCTACTATAAAAATGTTCATATTTTTTACGACATTTAAATTTTAATAGGTATCGTGTCAATTGCTAAAGAATTGAGCGAGGCAAAACTATTATACCAATTTCCGCCCGGACACTGTGAAGAGTATTCGTATAACGATGAAGGATTTGTTACTTTTATAAAAAAAACACCACATTTCGCAATGGAAGATAGTGTGAAATTTTGGAAATTAGTTCCTCATACTTTTGGTAAATATTTTAAACATTGTCTTTATGAATTTGAATTTAAAACGTAATTTTATTAATTCTGTGTTGATTTAGATATTAAGGATCCTCGGCACGGTATAGTGACATTGCTTACAGAAGCGTGTCGTAAACGATTAATGTCTGATCGACGTATTGGCTGTCTTCTTTCCGGTGGATTAGATTCATCTTTAGTAGCAGCATTAGTTGTGAAACTAGCAAAAGAAGCAAAACTTCCATACAAAATACAAGTAAATATTTATACGATCATTAAATGCCGCCATAATTCTGAACGATGTTGTTTAATTGCTTTTTTTAAAATATGAATTTTAGACATTTGCAATCGGCATGAAAGGTTCTCCCGATCTAGCAGCAGCTAGAATAGTAGCCGATCACATAGGATCGGAACATCATGAAGTAATATTTACCGAAGAATCAGTGGAGGAATGTCTGGATAAAGTAATTTATCATTTGGAGAGCTTCGACATAACAACAATAAGGGCCAGCATAGGTAAAGACGTTTAATTATACGGACAATCTAATATTTAACATAAATATCGTTGATTAAAAAAAATATTTCATAATTGTATATTGATATTTTAATTATTATAGGACTTTATTTGGTTTGTAAATATATCCAGGAAAAGACCAATACCACCGTTTTATTCAGCGGCGAAGGAGCAGATGAACTTTGTCAGGGCTATATTTATTTTAAAGATGCACCTGACGCTAGTGCTGCTGACATTGAAAGCCGAAGGTGCGAATAGTGTTTATTCATTTTTAAAAACATTGAATAAAATTGATTAATAACAAATTATTTTTTAAGAAATAAACATTATATCTGACAAATGTATCATATTAACCTTTTAACTGCCAATGACTCATCAGCGCGTACAAATGTGACGCGTCGGTGAGTCGTTGGCAGTTAAAAGCTTAACAAATATACTGATTTTGCTTTGTATATTTTATTTCATAGATAATTATACAATAATTATATATAATAAAATTTTATTTATAAATTATGGTTTTAGATTGCTAACTGATATACATTTATACGATGGCCTAAGAACAGATAGAATAACCAGCGCATTCAGGTATGTTTTGATTCGCAAACATTAAATAACGTTATTTTTCAATGATATTAATTTCAATTTAATTTTTCAGTTTGGAAGTGCGTTGCCCGTTTCTCGACATTGATTTTACACGACATATTTTGTCTTTGAATGAAAAAACGAGGCAGCCAATTGATGGTGTGGAGAAACATTTATTGAGGAGTGCTTTTTCTGGAGGGAAACTACTTCCTGATAGCATTTTGTGGAGACCCAAGGAAGCTTTTAGGTTTTTAAAAACATCTAATTAATTACCTTTTAATTGTAATCTATGATTAGTCCCTTATCACTGAGGATGCTGATGACGGTCCTCTGATACATTTTGTAGGCCGCAGTGCGAAGCACTTGTACTGTGATCTGGTCAAACCATCGGATAGATCTTCCTCTTCCACAACAACCTTTCATTAGGTCTGTTACTGTCCCTTATTATCGTATCACTGTGAGCGATAATGATTCATCTTTTCGAACCGGAGAGTAGATATGCTACGCTCAATAAATGAACCTTAACACTGTTGATAGCACACAATATTCGTTAATTTCTTCGGAATATTTCTTAATGTTCAACTCGCATGGCATCTGCTTCTGACAGGATTTCCGTGCAAGCCTGCTAGTTTACTTCTGAAGGAGTAGATTTTGCAAAAGAGTGGTGATACTCGGCTAATGATGCCAATCCAGAACAGTCAAGGAGGAATAACAAAATTGGTCAACGATAAAAATGATGCGAGTATCTTAATTATCAAAACAAACGCCTGCTCTCAAGACAACACGAACTGAAAGTCGTCTTATCTTTGTTGAAAGAGTCGAAAGAGAGTAAGACACACGTTTCTTGTTGACTGCCTAGTTTCCCAAACATTGAAAGCAACAATTCTGTGTTTTTATATTTATATAAATGTGTTTTTTAATTCTATTTTAATTACTAAGCAATTCTATATATTTATTAGATTTAGTTGTGCAATTAAATAGCGGTTTACCTTTATAAAATGTATTATGAATTAAATCAAGCAAATTTGTATATACTAATGATGTATTTTTAATTTTAAGTGATGGAGTTGCTGATGAAAAACGTTCCCTCTTTACTGTGATTCAAGATATGGTTAAGAAATGGGTTCAGGAGGAAGAAGTTATCACTGTTGGTCCCAGATATGCACATTGTAGGCCCATGACCAAAGAATCATATCATTTCAGGTAAAACATCACAATTGTTTGTCTAGTTAAGATTACCCTATATAAATTCACTCTTCCCGACAACTTCGCAATAATAGTCATACCCACAATTATAATACGTGAGATGAAGATCCTGTTATAGAAAATATATTTAGTACTTATAGTTGTCGTTTCATAAGCCTTTGAATCATGGTATTATTATGACATTTTTAGGTTGTTACTCTTTCTTGTATAGACCGCACCACTGCCGGATGTTCTCTAGCTATGATGTCTTCTACTGTCTTTGACTTTTAGTCCACGAATAGCTCTTGATCTTTCCCTGTATCATGACTCTTTATGATTTTGAATTAAGAATTATTTGGATAGGAAATTTTGTTTAGGTATGAGATAATCTACTTGCATAAGCAAGTGCCGAAATTATCATTATATTTCAATGATAATTGAATTATTGTTGCAAATTCAGTCATTCACTTATGGGTGGGGCAGTTTGGGAAATTCATGTGGTTGATTATACACAACAATGACTTTAACAATTGGTGGAATTTTTGTAAATTCGTACAATCTAACATTCACAGATTTATAACATTAAATCAACATCTGACTATACATTTTGATGCAAATTTAAAGTTTTAATGATTTATAAAGAAATAGTATATAAATTATTTGAATATATTGCAAATAAAACTGGATTTCATCAATTCATTAAATTTGTATTATGACTTTTCCAGAAAAACTTTTGATCAATGGTTTGGACCCTTCGATCATTTGATTCCGTATTATTGGATGCCAAAATGGAACACCAACGTAACAGACCCGTCTGCGAGGTATATTCAACATTATAACACCGTATCCAAGGAAAATTCAAAGGAGGAAGTATCTAAATAATATAATAAAATGTTTTATACTCCAATGAATCATTTTATTATAAATCATAACATATTAATGACTCTATGAGAGTTATGATCTCTTCTGGCATGCAAAGGTCTAGTGATGCAATTTTAATGCATTTAATTATCATTTTATTTGATATAATTTCCTGTTAGTACAAATAGAACAAATTTGATTTGATAATATTTGTATTTTTATTACTGAAAATAAACTGTATACATTTAGGCCCAATTTACTCTTAATGTTTTTAATTAAACCTGGATGACTTAATTATATTTTTGCTTCGTAATCAATAATCAATATTTTGTCGCTGTCTTATTGGACATTTTGATATCAATTTATTTTCAATGATTTTTGCAATCCCTTTTAATGCACTATTGCCGACTATTTTGACTTTGGATTCATAATAAATATATATGCTTTTAAAAATGTGATCATCTCGTTCTGTAGATTTGGATTCAGAACGGTTGAATTTCGAGTTCAATTATTAAATCACGGGACTACCTACAGATACGATGATTATGTATATTTGAGGTTGTTATGCTCATGATCGCGGATTAACTGACTTTATTAAAACATACAAAGGCGCGTCAATTTTAAGAATATCTATATATGTATATATAGTAGACCCGCAGTAATCTGACAGATAAGGCGGTGTTGGTTTGTTCAATTTGTCAGACGTATAGAATACTATCTCTGACCCCTTGTAGTTCGGAGCTTTTTGGATAGGAATACTTGCAATCTGAAAAATATATAAAAATGGTGAGATCTACATAGATAATACAAGGTTTCATATTATAGAATGGTGGATTATTGAAAAATTTAAAATGTTTCGAAAACGTGGATAGGGA
This sequence comes from Stenopsyche tienmushanensis, assembly GCA_008973525.1. Taxonomy (NCBI): domain Eukaryota; kingdom Metazoa; phylum Arthropoda; class Insecta; order Trichoptera; family Stenopsychidae; genus Stenopsyche; species Stenopsyche tienmushanensis. The sequence goes on from WACJ01000043.1 coordinate 1,023,744, forward strand.
AAACATCAAGGAATAGCTCAATCATGATGTTAATAATCCAGGTTTTGAATGCATGGCAAATATATTTTTTAATGTGATAAATTGAACAGAGACATCTCAGAATGAATTAATTTAAAAATATAATTAATAAGAATTTAGTTTATTTGGTCAATAAATTTAAATTTAGAATTTGGTTCGAATATTTAATAAGCATTTATGAATAGTTTCCATTATTAAGTTTAATAATTAATGTTTCATAATTTACCAATTCAGCATTGTGATCTGAAGATTAAGCGGTTGGATATTGATTGAATGATTGAATTCTTAAATATCTAAAATCTGAGGATTATATTAAAGTTAAATTTATATTAATGCAGAAAATGCAGATTTTTTTCATATGATTGAATTGTTTAACAATTGGGCGTGCCAAAGGAGGCGCCCGCCATGGGTTCAACTGGGCTTGGTACACAGACCCGGTCGAAAATTACACATGGTTATATATTACTCAATCATTCTACTTTACATGAACCGACACTGATTGACTCTGTCAGTTTTAATAATATACACTAAGTTGTTTAATCCCTCTTTTCTACGTTATCGATATGTACAGTTATGGCATCCGATTGCGAGTCGCTCATTCGTCATATCAGCGGTCCGAAAAGCGGACCGATTGAGCAAACATACCTTATGGCCGCTCCGTCCTCTTTTGCGGCATATTCTATGATCTCTACGATCATGGAAGCAACATAGCTTCTAGACTCTTTCTATCATAGTATTTTTTATAACAGTAACCGCCATCTATACATTAGGTCGGGTATTTTTGGAACTATCTTTGTGTATTATTTTAAAACATACATTATAATAATAACAAGAGGGGGGCGTTAAGTTAGATACTTGCTACGGGCGCTTCATACCCATGATTTAATTTTATGAAGTTTCAACGTGTATATGATAAATTTTATTGCACATCAGAATACTTAAAATATGGTAAATCCGTTGTTTTTTTTTTTTTAAATAGGTAATGAATAATGTCGTTTAAAAATTTAATACTTATCGCCTTTACTTCTCTGTTATCGACATTTTTGTTTCGTTATTTTAACTCGATGCGGATAGAATTTTTATGTCCTTATTTTTTTCGTGATTTCCAAAAGCCACGCGTTCATGTTTCTTAGTTGACATTAAAACGTTCTAAATTAAACCCCAAGGTGTCGTTAATGAAATGAATAAACCCAAATTTAATATTCTAAAAATGCTAGGAAGAATAATTAAATTCAAACATAATGACCATTTTATTCACGCCTGCGTCAGGTGACATGTTTTATGATATTAATATTTTAATGTATTGAAATAAAATTGACCCAAATAAATGCGAAAAGAGTAGATCAAATAATTTAATAAAAGGGGCGTGCATTTTCGACTGGTCGATAAACGATGCGTTAGGAGCGCATAAAATATTATTTGAAAATCTGCCGTTCCGCGTTTCGTCGGAAATTCAAATTTTTAAACGCCGCTTGAAACAAAAGAATTGTCTGCGAGATTTAAAATTTTGCTATGCAAAAGTGAGAGGAGGCCTTTAGCGCGCCAAATCGCATCGTTCCGTCGAAGATGCTATATCCAGGCTGCGCTGTGGATGCATATAAAGTGATGCATATATGCACATATCATCTGCTTTGAATTATTTAGATTGAATGAAGGGCCGGTTCTCTCGTCAGCATCCAGCGAGCGCTTCTGCAGAGCTTATCTGCTCTCATATCTTATTTATGCGCCTCGCTGTCCACCAATGTCTTTCCAAAAACAATAGCCGCCATGCCGCAAAGCCAACACGGCCCTGTATTCAAATCAACCTCTGATTTGAATACATCCGAGCTTCTGATCCCTGCCGTTCTCTACCTCCATTCACAGACCACAACTGTGCTCAAATTTGATTATTATTTCGTTAATTAGGGCTTATTTCATGAAAAATCGAGATTAGGTTATTCCGAAAGAAATCAATTTTTTACACAAGTCTAATAATCAACTCTTACCTTTTCTGTAAGTTTTTTTTATCTTCTTCTTATAGAAACTAGACAATTTTGATTGTAAATACAAATGCAAAAGGCTATTTACTCCTTATAGAGGTAAAACGAGGAATATTAATGTAATGTCTCTTTTTTGCGGGAATAATGCTGAATAAATTGCATATACGCATCTTATTTAAACAAACTCGATTGAATAAAAATATATATTTGACATATTAATCTCAATTGCTTGGGGCGAGCATTCGTTAGCCCCTTAAAGAGGTAAGACACAGTGCTGTGTTCGAACTCCAGGGACTCAAAAAAAGCATTCTTACACGTTGAGCTCAGACACAGACAAAGGCGAAGAGTATCTTGCACGTTGAGTTTAGAGAGAAACGGAGACAGATAGAGTATCTTGTGTACATCATACGATTGTATATAGATCGTTAACCCAAATTTATCGACTAATAATTATATGTGAATGATATAATGAATCGATTATAAGTGTATTGTTTGTGTTTACTTGAAGAAATTACCGAATATTGTGTGCTATCGATAGTGTCTAATTATTTAAATACAAGCTTCATACACGCTGCGACAGTCCTGACAGATAAGTGGATTTGTATGACGATATTTTTTTCTAGATTTCAAGCTGTAAAATTAACACTGGAAGTATAATGAAGCTATTGGCATCTGAAAACAATGATGGTAATGGGTAATATACAAGGTGCTTGGCACATGGACCAAATTTTTTTTTGGGAGGCTAGGCTTTTGCTATGTTTCACACACCCTATGTACTTAGTGTCAGGGTTGTCGAAATATAATGGTATCGGAGTTACATCAATTTAACTAAAGTATTTAACTTCTGTTAATTTATTCGCGGAATCGCCCGGCTTTAGCGCCAAGTTCGCTGCAAAATCGCCCGGCCTGCATCGTGTTAAAATCTACAGTCATACCATTAATATGTAAATTATATGTTTGCATCTTTGATAAATATAAAATGACTTGAGTAATCATTGACTGAATATTGATCATGCCGGTTGATGAGTTTGAATAAGAAGACTTTAGTTGTCTGCGAATTAATTTAAATAAAATGTATTTTTTGAACATTCAACGTAGTTCATGGACGTATCTTATCAACACAATGGCAGACATGCTGTCAGGATGTGTTCGGTTCTCCGGTAGACGGTCGTAACCAAATCAGACCAAAGAAAATATGGTTCAGTATAAAAATGGCACTATTTTCTCCCACAGTTGTACGGGAAAATATCCCATGGTATCATTACATATGGCCATTTACGTTTGCATATATTTTGTAATATCCTTCCTTCGCATGGACTGATCTATTTCTTAACGTAGGGACGTTCAGCGACATTTTTTTAAAGAAAATACTTGAAATCATCTTATTCTTGCTTAATTTAAACGATAGTCTAAAATCGCTAATTTATCTACATTTATTTTGATATTGTTGCAATTTTTGTTGATATTCATGCTTCAACGATATTTCAAAATTAATGTTTTATCCCGTTTTATAAAGGGATTTCTGTCTATAAATACGATATTGATGAATTTTATTATCATGATAGTATTAATTAACACAGAAGTAAAATATGTACATACATATTGCATATGAATATAAATTTGGTCGACGACTTCATCTTTCGATGTATTGATAGTTCAAATCATCTTTAGGCATAATTCGTTCGCGAATAAAAACATGCTAAAATAGGCGATAGAATGAAAGATCGAGAAATGTGGAAGCATGACGTATTGTGGTGACGACCTGGACAAGAGGAAACCACATGGACAAATTTGTGTGGCAATTTATTAGAAAAGCCCTGCACCCTAATTCTACCCGAACGACCACAAATCACCGCCTGTGATACATCCAGCATTTAGTCAAATACTATTAATTTTTATTTTATAAATAAGCACTATTGTACTATAATAGGATGATATTTTAGCATGTATATTTTAACCAAATTAGTGTCCAGTCTTTTACATGTAGTTAAAATAGGGTAAGGTTATTTGAATAGGGATATTTAGTTAAGATAGATTATTTCAAATCAATAACTCATTGGCGGTTTTGTTCAATTTCATTAAACTTTTCAGTATTTAATTTGTTAAAAGCAAGAAATCAGTATAATCTTGGATTGAGACAATCAATGTCATAAAATAGTCACTTCTTAACTTCTATTACCACTTGAATTAAGTATTAGGTAGATCCGAAAGTATTCGAAAATGTAGTAAAAATCGTTTAAATTTATTAATAACAAAATGTTTACATCCAATATTAAATTACCTTCATTATCCAATACATCTTCCCATCGTTCTGGGAGTTCTTTGATTTCCTTTTTGTAAAAACTTTCCGGTTTAGAAGCAAAAAACCATTTTAAATGCATTTCGTTCGGCTTAGATCATGGACACTTACTATAAAAGGTTCGGCTTCAAATTCAGATAAATATATTGATAATTTGGCTACTCACTTATAGATTCTCTCTTCTCCTATGTGAATTACAATTCTTATCCAAATAATCCTATTCTTATTTTACCATGTAAGGTAAATGGAAAACCACCTCATGAAAAACCCTTCTGTCTTCGCTGTAAATTCTCCATTATTTGCCGTTGATTTGACTCGATTAGGGATTTTAGTGCATCGTTATCAAAATTCGAAGATCTTCTTATTCTCGGTTCATCCCTTAAGCTTATATTGCCTAATTTAAATTTTTGGAATCAATACTGGCATCTGCAGACTATTACACCTTTACTATAAGCATCTTTGAGTATTTTACTGGCTTTTTTGGTATTCCAACAAAATTTAAAAAAAAAGAGCATATGATGCCGAATGCGGACTCTGTTATTATCGGGTCTGAAAACTTCACCCTTGACAATAAAAGAAAATCTGTTGCACAAAAACAATGTTTAACAATCGTTCTATCTACAAAACAAAATAACTTACAAAGATGTTTTTGTGTCTGGACTAGGGAATCCAATCCCGAGCCAAAATTTCGATCCCGGGATTTCGGGATTTCATTATACAATCCCGGGATCAGTCCCGGGATCTCGGGATTGGGATTTTCAATATTTTAAGAAATTACCTTGATGAATTTGATCAAAAATTACTAATAAGTCCATTTGTTCAATATAAAAAATCACTTGAAGGCCAAAGAATTTTATTTATTTAAGAAAAGATAAAAATACAATTCAAAAATAGATAAATAAAACACTAAAATATTAAAACATTATTTTGAAAATATGCCCGAAGTAACATTAACATTAAACATTAGTGTTTCGTCATTTAGTCTGGATCTGATTTTGGAAGTCAGACAACTTGCTGCTGAAAATGCACGCTCAGCTTCCACACTCGTTGGAGGTATCGTCATCAGATATTTAAATGCTAGTTCGAGTTGATGATCGCGTGAGCCCTTATTTTCGTATAACACCATCAATGTGACTGATAAAATTCTTTTCTGCTGAGACACGGACTAAAAATCGCAAAATTCCCGATTTCCCAATTTCCCAACAAATTATTTATTTCCGTCGCTGCAGATGAATATTTATATATTATAATACTTTGATGTGATTTGTAATTATATTACGGAGGAATACAAAAATTCTGAATCCCGTATCTATTATATTTCATATCGATATTACCATTATTCGTCGAGGTGTAGTAAATACATCACCGGTAGGGAAAGGTTACTATAACAATTTGAAAAACATATATGTATGCTAAATATATATATACATAGATTAGACAATCACTGCTCCTATGCGTCGCCTTAGTTCACCAATTAGTAATTACGCCACTGTTTCCAAGCGTTTAGATTTCGTCGGGGATGTCTCAATTCAGTAGCCTTCATCGTGTTGGTGAGGTGTACGATTTATGTTAGATAAAAATTTGAATCCCGGGATTTTCGGGATTATGTTTTCTAATCTCGGGATTCTTAATTACTTAAAACTGTCCGGGATCCCGGGATTGGATTCCCTAGTCTGGACATAAAATAAGGTCTCAAAATTTTTGAATACTTTCGGGTCCCAATAGGCAAGAATCGAATCTCGAATTCATTTTTAAAAAGGTCATCATTAAAATCTTCAAATGCTTAAAATAAGGTGCACATAATTGTATTTTATTTTTTCATCATATTGGTTCATGAATGATTTAAATTATATTATAGCCCGCAATAAAAGTGTTGACAAGTCATCGTACATCGACATAATGGTTTTAGTATTTAATAATGATCTCATGAGTGTACATATGTTCCAGTGAATCGATTTTGTTTGTACATCTTTTCCCATTTCCTTTCCATTTATAATATTTTAAAAGCAATCATTCTATTACTATAATTTACAATATAATCAATAGCGTTAAATAATAAATTAGAAATATTTTGTAATTTTACCGGTTATTAAGTCATTGTGTAAATGGGTTAATGGGTAAAAATGATTCAAAATCATGTTGGGTTCATGCTTTTCTTTTAGTTTTGTTAATAGTTGGATAAGTATTATAATCGTAAATAATGTCTATTTGTGAATTATACAATAGTAATAAAATCTATAGGATATTCCTTTGCTAATTATCATATTTGGTGAGATATATTCAAGTCAAAAGCTTAAAAAGAGATAGTTTAAATCGATTGCTGAATCACAATCTGATAAGTCTTCGATTTGTCCGAAGGACCTCGATCGATTCGAAAGAGTGTTTGATCCATAGGCGGAATGCAACTCGAGCCGTCAGTCAGTCTTTTAGTCGCCATCAATCCGGACACTAACGTCATGTCAACCTGGAACAGAGGGAACAAGACGACCTGAAGAAAAGAAAAACTGCCTAAATCGCCCAAGCAGCCATCCTGCCGTCTCGCCCGTCCAACATAAAGAATGTCCTGTCAACGATTTAGCCGCGGGCCCAAATCGGAGACCTGTCCGTTTATAAGCATATCCTTAACGATCCGAAACTTTCATCTGATTCAAATGCCCAACCACGGACACCGTCTTCAATTCCACTCATTGTCCTTTGTTTTTTTCTTGTTGCTTCTTTTATTATCCCCGGAGGAATCTTTATCGTACACAAACAGAAATCCAATACGATTCGTAATAGATTCATTTCGATATATATGTTTTATCCCTTGGAAAACAACCGACATTCTTCCGATTTATTCCATCGAATGATATGAAGATTTGAAAGTCATCCGATCGCATTTCATATTAAAAAAAACGGATCCAAACAAGCATCGGTTGGCACCTTCGTTGTATGGGGTTGAATTTCAATTTTAAACATCCACAGATGGATTTTCGACTCTGCAATAAACATTTAATATAAGCACTTAATTCGAGAAAAATTGATGAGAATCCCATAATCTTATGGCGTATTTTTGACCTTAAATTGACTTAATATTCAAGATAAAATGGACATATAACAGTTTCTCAATTGTTAAATTTTATAAAATATGCATTTATGATGTTAAAAAATAGCAATAAACATGCGATAAAGCAATAAAACGAGCATTAATATTAGAATATTTCAAAAAGATCGAATTATACAGTTAACAGAAGACTTATCATCGATATGCGCGGATATCAATTTAACAATGAAATTCATAATCAATATTAATTTAGATATATTTCAAGCAAATATACTTTGTGTGGACGTTTTTATGCGATTATGTTAATATTGGATATTTAGCATTTTATTTTCATTATACAAAGTGTCATATTTTGCAAATCATGTCAATTTTAAAACTTGATGGAACTTCGTGATTTTTGTAAGAATTTAAATGATAATCAAACTGTAGCCTGATTTATTGTTAATCTGCATTTTGGCCAATCTACAAAGCCTATAAAATAACTGTATATTTAAAAAAAATAGAAATTGAAAAAATTTCGCCACTAATGTCGCGACTTTGAACCAAAAAGGGTTTACGTATTTTTCAGAACTGTGTTTATCTTGATTTTTTTTTATAAGGAAACATTTTTTATTAAATGTGAACACACATCAAGATCTCGACGATTACTTCAAGAATGCATTAATCGTGTAGTTCGAAGGATGCCGTTAATTGTTCAACATCGGTTCACAACATTCGTCCGAGGAACGCTCCAAGATTTCCTTCCATTCATCAATCTATCGCTAAAAGCACCATTCTGGGATTCCAGGGACCACATCATCATGCACGAGAAAATAACTCCATATTTCCCACAATTGCTCGCTTTGCTCGGATTGCGTTCTTCGGTGCTTGCTCGCATTTTTTCCCGATAAGTGAGTCCGTTGGATGTCTTCTGTAGAGTATTATAGATAGCATATAGCAATGACGGACTAGTACACGAGTACCAGTATTGAGTACTCAGAGGACGGTAGGCGTGTACCGGCAAAAGGTGAGGGAACGCCCATCGGTTAGGGTGTACTCCTCCAGGGTCGTATTCGTGACAAAACACCATTTTAGCAGAGTCCGCGAATCCGTATGCCTACTACAAATGGGCCCTTTTCACGCAATTTTAACCCTACAACTACCTACAACTAACCATATAACTATTGAGAATTAGTTCACGATTTAAAACATCTACGGATATCGTGTGTTTACACGCCTTTCAATTTATTCTATCTGAGAAATACTTAAATTTATCTACAATTACACTTAATGCTAAGTCACTTTGGCCTTATAATATTAAAACAATTGTATTTACAAGTACTATACAGTTTTTAACCTTTTAACTGCCGGTCAATTTGGAGATATTAAAAATTGCGTAAAAAATTGTTTGTCTTATATATTTTACTGTCTAAAGGCGATTTGTATGTCCTAGCATATGCATGTAAACCACATGTTGTCCTGCGGAATCATTTACGGGTTTTGAGGATTTATTAACCAGGATTATCACAATACACAAGTCTTAAATGCCATAAAGTGGCCACAAGATCCGTGTATCCAACCGGTCAGCTTTTCGGACCGCTAATGTGACGAACGAGTGCCACGCGATCGGACGCCATACCCGAACATATCTACAGAACGATTACGAACTCTCATTACAAAACGAAGTTGTTGGAGGAAGACTGATCGAATGGATTGAAAATATTTTGTCTTTATTTTACGGCCCTGCTCAGAAGTAATTTTATTTAAATAATTTGCATAAAATAATGATTTATTTAGATCAAAAATATATTTCAAAATATAAAAACTGTTATTTCGTGCTATTATGACCACAAATTAAAGAAGTTATGTCGATTTGAATGTGAAATTTTGGATATTTTTACGAAATATTAAAAAAAATCTATTTCGACAACCCTCACACTTATGACATAGATCCTATGTGTAAAACGTAGAAAAAGACCCCCTAACCTAAAAAAAAATGTCGGTTCATGTGCAAAACATCTTGTATATAAAAATCTGGGGCCGGATGAAAATCTTGGGATCTTGGGTTGGATCCGGCCCGCGGGCCGTAGTTTGGTGGACGTTGATCTAAAGCAGCGGTTTTTAAACTTATATAGCTCGCTGATCTTTTCGTGAGCAAATTTTTTGTCGTGGACCCACTTTTGAGCAAATTTTTTTTTCGCGGACCCCTTCTTGAAAAATCTTTTTTTTGGCGGACCCCATTCTTAATTTTGCAATCAAACTAGGTTTTCTTATAAAGCTTTCTGTAAAAATATCTTGTTCAAGTATAAATGTTTTTTTTTAATATTTTCGCGTACCCCCGGCAATGGCTTCGCTGCTGATCTTCGCAATGTTTAAGAACTGCTGATCTAAAGGATGCTAACAAATAATTTACATATTCATGGTATGACTATGTATATTAGGACCCTTTTAAGAGCGATCTTAGACAGTTATTGTAAGTCCAAAATATGATCTGAATTTGTTTTTACTTTTTTTAAATTGTATTTGTCAGCCAATAAATAGATTGCGAGACGTCATATAAACAATTGACATTTCTCCCCAATGTGATCCTTTTATCCCGGATTAAAGCTTTTACTGGTTGCGATGAGTTTCTTGTTTATGAGTGTTTATTTAAGCCACTTAACATAACCATTTTAAAACATATATCTTTTAACAATTCTCCATATATCCGTGTATTTCCATAGATTTTAAATTCAAATTGATACACAATCACTAACAAAAAAAAGTCAAGATGGACGCCTATTTAATTTTGTGTTTCATAAAATATCTTGCCATGAAATCTTTAGTTGCATTCAATTAATTAATTCAATTAAGTGCTGATATTATTTAGATGTATTTTAGACATTCAAAATGGCTTACGCAAAAAGATAAAAACAAGATCATTCGGATTCCTCCCGAGAAAGACTCCCGTTGGCCAATCAGAATTCTTCGCTTAAATCTAGATCCAGTCATTGATTGAAATGAGCTGATATTCCCAAGAACATTGAGGCTGCTCGAAGCACTTTTTGCTCAACACTGCAAGAAGTACATATTCGAGCGGAACGATGCATTGTCCTTTACTTATATGGAATGAATGCCTGTCTGCGACGCCATTTGTAATTTGGATCGTCCATTTATTTCAATTTTTTAATGCTGCAGAGAAGCCACAACTTTAGCATAGATTTACATCGTCTGCGTCGATGTTAATATTTGCGGAAGTCGCCTTTATAAGCGATAAAAGTTTGAGATAGCCAAATGTGAATTAGCACCTTTATTTTTTTCTATAGGGCGATAAAATTTACTCTAAGAACGGAACCGGAAGCCGAAAAACTATCAAATTAGCATGATCGTCTTTACGACGTCGTATATTTTTTACCAACGCGTTCTTATAACGTCGATTTAATGAATGCAGAATTAGAATACGGTCTCGATCAAACATGCTGATCGATGGACTCAAAACGGACCCAGTAGTATATAGCCCTCCTATTTGATTAATTTGTACTGTCTGCCCTTAAGGACGATTTAATCAGCTAATTGATTAGGGCAGATGTCGCAATGTTATAGTTTTTGTTGTCCTTATCGCGGCTAGGATCTTTTTCTTTTTAAAAACAAATTTAATGCGTTCCCATACGAATTAAACCGTATGTGGTGTTAATTATCACATAGTTTACACGTATTAACGTCGAGCTCGCCTATGAAACATAATAGCACGTGGATACAATTTTTATGGCACACCTTTTTAACATAAAAACATAATATATGGACGCTAAAAACGATTATGTATTATTTAAAACATAAATTGTTCGTATGAACGCGCGAGACTTCATATTGGACGTTGATGGAAGCGATCCCAGCGCCATTGTGAGAAAATTTAGCATTAATAAATTTAAATTTAAAAAATGACATCGCCACAATGCTTTTGATCGCCTTAAATATATCATAGATCCAATGGATAAAAATATGTTTTGCTTTAAATTAAACAATAAACATTTTTTAATCAAATGCAGCAATAAAAGCTGGAATTGGACACGAGTAAAGGGATGTATTATCTAAGTCCTGAATCGTGCGCGTGTCCAAACGGCTAATTTTAATTCTTGTTTTTTTCTTCTCGTCCAGGGTCTCATTAGCATTCATTTGTATTTGAATCGATACTGGTCGTGTTGCAAGGTGGTAACTGTTATATTACCCAAAAGGGTCTTTGGGATCACGATTATTATAATTCTTGCATTTTAGAAACCGTTTATTTTTAATAAATAAATCCTGCATCGTTGATGAGAGAAAAAATGTCGGTCGGATGCTATGTGATGAATACCGTGTGAATAAACATCGTTATTGACAGATTGTACAAACAACACCGATAACGAACATGTTTTAATTAATCAAATACATAGTATAATGGGTGTGAAATCAGTGTCGGATTTTTTAGTACTCCCATGTACATCAACGAATATTTGAAACTAGTTTTTAACGACTGAATTAAAATATTAGACTGCGAATAGTCTTTAATAAAATTAAGATGTTTATCATCGATGCTCCCAGACACGTCGATCATCTTCTGTCTAAAATATAAATCATTGTGAACATTTTATGCGCTCAAATTATAATATCATGAAAGGAGTGATCATTATCGATGAATTGTGTTAAGACCAAATACCGTCTATGTAAACGTCAGATTTGAATCGATAATTGATTTTAATTGGTTCGTAGCGTATTAAATTTACTCAAGCGTCGCTTGTTTTAAGATGTTTATTATTAAAACGAAAGTTTGTTTTTAGTCTCTGCGTTATTAAATATGGTTCGGATTGTGTAAAATCGATGGAAATGTTGATTTTGTGTGATTGCGTTGAAATGTGGCTCGGATCTGTCAGATGACATATCAGTGTTGCCAACTTAAATCGGGTCGCGAGATCGACGCTCGTGTTCGTCGTCAACGTTTCAAATTTATTGTGGTTATGTCAGGAAATGCTGTATCAAAGCTCACATGACGAATTGTGTTGCCATTCGTCTAAAAATAGCGTTAAACGGTTATATTTTACGTTTTTCGTCATAAATTTTTTTTGGCGATAACATCTGACGTTTCGCCAATATCGGGAGCGTGAGTGCTTAATGATTTAAAATATTTATTGTGACTATGACTAATTGCTGTTGATAATCACGATTGTAACCGATGCCGACCAGGTTTTTATGACTAATTGGACGCTCGGGGGAAATATTATTTCCTTGGTGACACTTCGTTAGTGCCGGTACGTCTTCTTCGCACTCTGAACAATTTATGGATATTATTTATTTCTCGGAATCGGACGATGCCGATTGTCTGTTGGCAGGTGTAAACAATTTAATTGATCGCCTAATTTTAATTTGAAATGAACCCGCCAGTGACCGAAGTCACCAACGCAGCCTGCGCTTATCCTGGAACGATAAAAAATGTGCGGGCTTCGATGAAGTATAACGGAAAACATTTTTTGAAAATATACGGAAATTTTAACTAATGGGTCTCACTTTTTAACCCAATAAATGCCACCAAGGATAGGAGAACTTGGACTAAAAACTTTCATTTTATGTAATATCATAACTCGTTGATAAGCCAACGTATTAAAGTTAAATTTGGAATGTAGTATCAATTAAAAAAATGAGAATACTCTCGCACGACAGAAGTGAAACTTTTTAACTCCAAGGAAAAGTTGATTTTATGCAATGATTTTTTTCTCATTTTTTAACAGTTTTTATTATTTTTGCCTGGGTAAATTCTTTCTACTTTTTCCAATTTACTTGTTGATATTTTTTGACGGTTTATTTTTTTCCCTTCTCAAAAGGGTCTCACTCTATTTGTATTGGTGTTTTTCTCCATTTTTTATACAATGGAAACTATTAGCTAAAATGTCGTAAAAAGCCCTAAAAAAGGACGGAGTGATCACACGGTCTGTGGGTTCAATTGGTCCGCTTTTCGGACCGCTGATATGACGAATGAACGCCTCGCGATCGAACGTCTTACCCAAATATGTCTGTAGAACAATTACGAAATGAAGTTTTCCGAAGAAGACTGATCGATAGTTTAAATTTTACAATCGGGTGAAAATATTAATTATTAAATATCCCTAGTTACGACCCTGCTGTCATCTAATCCAGCGGTTCTTAAACAGGAATCTGCAGACGCCTGGGAGTCCGCGAAGATATAAGAAAACATTAATCTATACTTGAACAAAATATTTCGTGGAACTATTTACAGAAAAAAAAAATCTATTTTGACTAATATTTGACTAATAAATCATTGTTTGTTTGAAAAATTAAATCACAAGGGTTGGAATGGAGTCCGCCAAAAATTAATTGTTCAAGAGGGGGTCCGCGAAAGAAATTTTGCTCAATAGTGGATCCACAGATTACATTAGTTTAAGAACCGCTGATCTAGATAATTTATGTTCTAAAAATATTTTAGTTATTGGTGATATCTGTGTGTATATAAAGTGATGAAACGCATACATTTGTGCGTGCAGTATTTATACAGTTAAATATTCGTTATTCATCCTGAAAAGCAATATTTAAAACTTCTCTAAAATTTGCTAAAATGTTAACGTCCTGGTTATTATTTTAAGTATATTTGTTTCTCGATATATAGATGATATTTTAAAGGATCTATTAGTGAATAGTTAATTTATCATTATTTTTTAAATGATATTTTAATCATTGTAACAGTATTTATCTTTTCAGACCCAGGAAAATCAAACGGAACTCGGATTAAAATATGGATCATTCCGATCTTTTAAATTTATTGATATGGGGATTTTTTCCGCAATAGCTCCAGAAATTCATCCACCACTACATTGGGTCTTATGGTCTTTACAGATAATATTACCATCATATTTTTGACGAAATGGAAAATAGTTGACGAAAGTTGTCTATGAGATATCTTCGCATTTTTGGGTTGTTCCATTGCTTTGTATGTAATCTGTATAAGATCGCAATGCGCGAAAAGCTTACGACTTGGATATAATAAAATAAGTTTATTGAATTGTTCTTTTGAAACACACAAAGTTGAAACGTATAGTTGCAATAATTCGCAAGAAATAAGAATTTAACATATTCATTTTCTAGATATTATCTCTGCGATCGGATGCTTGCCTTATTTTTTCATTTTAAACCACATCAAATGTTATGGAAGTATATTAAACAAGTCCGACAGCATTTTCATTTTTAATTCCAAATTAAAACGATAGTCCATGAATGTCAATTCGATATATTCCAACAACGTTGTTATCTAATCTTAAGCTCGTATCATCGAAAATCTATTTTTTTCCCTATCCATTATCGAGGTCTCTATTTGCTGAAAATGAATTTAAATATTACAAGTCTTTAATTATCATAAAGCACCGGTTATTCCACGGTGGGTTTGCTTATAAAAAAAAAGCGATCGAATCGATTCCCAAAAGGTTATCGACAGAGATGAATCTCTCCTATTAAACACATCCTTTATGCTTTATAGAGACAACTGCGTTTTTTTATGATTTACAAAAACATTATCGACCAATAGTGCGCCGTTCCAAGAAGAAAAAAAAACATTTAAAAAAATTAAGCACGATGACGGTCATCTCTTGTCATGCATAGATTAATTTGGTCCATCGGCTGTAGCGGATATAGAGATTCCAATCGCATTCAGAACCAGCTTACGTTAAAAACATAAGGTCCATAGATTCGTCGAGATAAAAGAACGAGGAATCAGATATGTCCACCGTATACCTATATTGGGTGGCTTAAAAGACGATAATAAATCCATTAATATTTACTATAAATTTATTTTATGAATATATTAACATTGTGCTTTAAAATATGGCTTTTACCATATGATTGAAAATTTGCTAAAATTCATATCAAATTAGTGATGATGATAAGATTACAAGATTTTAGAGTCGTCTTCATAAAATACATTTATTGCTATTTTCTAAACTAATATCGTGTCAATCAATA
The DNA here is from genome assembly GCA_008973525.1 of Stenopsyche tienmushanensis. Taxonomy (NCBI): domain Eukaryota; kingdom Metazoa; phylum Arthropoda; class Insecta; order Trichoptera; family Stenopsychidae; genus Stenopsyche; species Stenopsyche tienmushanensis. Next base: position 1,039,039 of record WACJ01000043.1, read on the forward strand.
TCGTTTCTATTTTCCAAAGATGCAAATTTAATTAAATTCATTTTCTCACGATGTTAGATAGACGATCAAGATTAAGCATCTACTTTCGTCTTTCAATCGATGATTAGATTGATTTGTTTTTGTCAAACTCTTCTATATCGAACAAGATATCTATAGACATAATGAAAAGTCAGCACAATTATCTTGCATTTGAATGCAATATGATCCACATTCATCTTGCCACAGGGAAATTAGCTTATGAGTTTAATTATTTTTTCCATGCTACATAGACATTTAAATACAGTCCATTGCATATTTGTTACTAAATTCATATCATAAACATTTAGATCTTTCTTTTTCAAATAAGTGTTAATCTACCCTTTTCAGAATAACTATTGTTGCATCTAAAAGTCATTTGATTTATCGATTCTGTAGAATTTAAGATCAATTTTGATGATGAATTATCATGTATGACTTGAATAAGAGGATCAAAATGACATGTGCTCATTAAACATATTGTTTGAAGTTAGAGATGTGTTTGACAATCATCGTTTATGGTTGTATCCATGCTTATCTCAAATGTATCATTTATTTTTATATCCAAGTCTGAATTCAGTATAAATTCTTTGATGTTGTCTGATATACGCATTTAAGCATCGATTAATTTTATTACGAAAATAATTAAATAAGTGATATTTTTCTTTAATATTATAGGCATTGTATGTGTTGTATTGAAATTTATGTTCCAAGAAATGTGGATTAACTTTGTATAGTGGAGCTGATAATCTTCTAAGGCGGTAGAAGGCCTACGAGGCTTTTCCGTGATTGTCCTTCGTCCGTTCCATATATCAGGTCTAAGATCAGATTCGTGTTGAAGAACGCATTCTCCGGAATGGGAGACGTGTGGATGAGCACCTGCATATTTTTCCTTATCTTCAACTCTACTCCTGTATCCTCGATCTGGACAAAACCCATAGTGTGAATATAAGCAGGCATCGGTATTTACGGGCCTGTGTCAAATGTGATTAGTTCCAATATGTCCGGGCTGACGGTGTCGCCGTTTGTGTCTCCGCAGGCGTCTCTAATCTCCACAGCCGGGGCTCCGATTGGAAGCCTTCGGAGCCTCCGTGGGTCCCGAAGAGATCCTGACTAGGCCTCCCCGGGGCCTCGACGGGCCCCCGTGGTCGCACCTGCGCCCCCCGCTGCGAGCTGTCCAGTTATAACGGCCATTGTAAGGTTTGAACGACCGCTGCGAGGATGGATGTCTCAGGAGTCAGCAACGTTTATTTTCTCAATCAACATATTAAAAAAATCCAAATAAATACATCCCATGCGTGTGAAATGCCAATGGATGCTTTGAAGATCGCATCGGCGTTTTTGTGTGTCAGAATCATCTTTTGATCTCGTTTTTATTAAAATTTCTTGGAACCGGTTTAAAATTAACTTTAATCATAGTGCTACCAATTACAAAGCTCGATACATTTTGACTTAACACAATTACATAACGAATGATATCAACAAAAATTTATTTGCTAAATAAAAAGATCGAAAGTTGATCATTTTTTTTGATATTTTGATGTTGAACAAAGTCAAAATTATTACTAAAATTATTATGTATATATTGAGTAAATTTACACGTCACTTTTGTAGAGAATGGTTGCTCATTAATAGTCAGATTCGTGTCGGGATTGTAGCTATTTTGACTATTCTAAATTTGTTTGAATGTGTTCCTACTCATAGAAAGCAGATCCCTGTTTCAAATTCCATATATATGAAATAGCTAAATCGTTTGGTTGATAAGTAACACATACACATAAAATTGCAAAAAAGATGTACTTGAGATTCAGACTTAGGCCCGATCAACACTATGGTGCCGTTGACGATTCGATCTCGCTCCGGTCTCGGTCCGATCAAATATTCTTACACAAGAAACAATCAGAGTATTCACACTATCGGATCGTTCCAATCCCGTATTTTGTATGAGAATATTTGACCGGACCAAGACCGAGAGCGAGATCGAACCGTTACCGGCACCATAGTGTGGATCGGGCCTTAAGGTCTCAAGGATAAAGATAAGTAAAAAAAATCTCGAAACGTTAATAAACACTATATTTTTCTCCCTCGTTTTAAATTTTCATTAGATAGTAATTTAAAGCGAATGAAGAAAAAAATATGTTTTTATCTCGAAGAGTTGTTATTTTATCAACCGGTTCGAGCGAACCGGTGCAATCTACGGGAAGAAGGAAATCATCAGGCATATTTCTTCAAATTCCTCTTTAGCTGATCGTAACCTTGATGATGGAATGTTTCTTGGAATACCGAAATGTTAATGTAATGTCTCTTTTTGCGGAAATAATGCCGTATGAATTGCATATACGCATCTTATTATAGCAAACTAGGTCGGATAAAATCATATATTTAACACAATCATCTCATCTCTGTGAATGATGTAATTAATAGAATTCAAGTGTATTATTGACCGAATATTGTGTCCTTATCGACAGTGTTTATTTATTTAAATACAAGCTTCATACATGCTGCGCGGTCCTGAAAGATAAGTGGATTTGTACGGATTATAAGTGGCAGACATACAAATATAGCATTTAAGTTTATGATGATTTTAAATTAGATTATTACTTAAAGGGTTAAGCACTATGAAATTTTTATACTTCAATATTAAGTATGTCATCATGTTAAAATCTTGAAAATCTTCTAAAATTCTGCAAATGACTGTGTGATACATTAATATCATTCAGATAAAGCTGTAAGCTAAATTTTAATTAAATGCCAAAATTGGCGCTCGATAATGTTGAATTGGTTTAATAAATCATTTTAATTAAAGTATTTCTAATTATATTTTGGGAAACTATTTGCAATTTTAAAAAAGTACAAAAAGACTTATGTTAATGGTATATAACAGCATTTCCAAAGCAGCTATACAGAACCATAGATTCATGCCGGGCCGTGTTATCGATTTGCTCCTAATTCGGCATGAATGACTCCAACCATATTACATTTGGACGGGTGGAAAGCATCGGTGTGTTTATTCCAGTTTGTCTTTTTTGGGTGCATAAAAAGGTTGTAGATCCCACGCAGTGATCATTTTCATAGGCGATTAGCGGCGTGAAGTTACTTACGTATGCAAGCTTTGTTGGCCGTGGCGGCCGTTAATCGGCCATTCTCTCATTTTAGAGCGAATTTAAAATCTAATTAAATGTATAATGTCATTCTTCTGCCACAAAAATCGGTTTTATTCCCCCCCGACACCATAAAAAGGCGTTCGGATTAATGAGGGAATTGTGCCTATGAATTTTCACCGCACCAATTTTTATTCCGTTTCGAATCCGTAACACTTAAAACACTAAACATCGAATCGGAGATTTAACGATTCGACAAATTCCTATTACGATGAAAGCGTGACAGTTTACTTGAATGATCCCTAGAGCTTAAAAAATCCTATCTATTTGCATCTAATTACATCCAGTTGCATGTACAAATTATACTGTAAAAAATGATGAAACCTTCATACTTTTCCGGAGGCTTGAAAAGTTTTCATCTTCTTAAAATACCATATCATTTATCAAATGTTGGCGATCTTCAAATAAGACTTTTTTATAAGACATGAATTGAATCTAAACCTTTATAATAATTACAAGATTTTATCCACTATATCAATGCTTGATTTTTTAAAGAGATACGAAAGCAAATAGCAAAGCAAAATTAGCAAATAATAATGAAATTGAAACTAGACAAATTTTTCATTCAAATATCATTATATATTTTCTGCTATTCAATCTTTTCTATAAATTCAAAAGATTCAATGAAGTTAGATGAAAGAACCATACTGCTTACTGCTTAATGTGAAACATTTTCAAACAATCTGTTTATCTCGAAATACAGTTACAGAAATAGTTATTGATTTGGCCGCCAATTTATGTGATCAAAGGAATTATAATGGCAAAAATAAGGCGAAATTTATGACCTTAGATAAAAAAATATTTTTGGGAATATATCATAGCAATTCATTAAATCTCATGTTTTTCGTAACATTTTTAAATGAAGGCTTTGAATTTAAAGGTCATAAATGCGCTTAAATTGTCTGTCTAGTTTAGGTGTCGACTTTAAGGTAGGTAGTAATCAGTTTTATTGTCCTAAGGTGCGATGTCCATTTGCGTGCATGTAGTGCTATCTTTTGATTCACAAAGTGCAGTGTAGCTCCAGAATATATCCCGTACTCCAGGATGAATCCTGATAATCACACAGCCACAATATTCATGTAAGTGATCATAGTTTTTAAGCATGTTGTAATACTATTCGATGTGATGTTTAGATGATTCTGATTCAGGTCGATCAGGCTTTTCATCGATATTTTTAATGATTGAATAGAAGTATTGTGAGTCAAGAACACAGACCGGAGCAAGGATTCATAGTAGACTGGAGGTCCTTGGTGTTTATTTCAGAATATAGGATTCAGCACTGATATTCTTGAAACTTTCGCTCATAAAACGCTCAAATCCGACATTACAAAATTTATAATTTTTCATTTTTTCAATTGGTTGATATATCATAACACTTTCATGATTTAACCCTTTGGGCTCTAAGATTTTTTCATAAAAGTTCCCACTAACTCCAAGCAATTTTTTGTATGATGTATGATAATATATGATATTTTTTGAAGCAATCTTCAGAATGAAGTGCTGGTTTTCTTTCGTAAGTGTCGCAAAAATATAGCGTTCGCTTTCATCTTTTTTCAGTTTCACGGTCTGAACACATACAGTCTCTATAATTCTTCCCTAATCTACTATAAATAAAATGAGGAGTTATGTAAACCCTTTCTGTAGGTCATTATCGTGCCAGTGAGAACATATTTCCTTTTCAAGAGTTCTCCAGCAAAGGTTGGATTGGTGTAAAACCTATCCGTAAATATATGATAGCCTTTATGTCTTAGTTCGCTCGTTGTAGATTATTAAAAAGGTGTAAAACGAAACATGAATAAAACATAAACATTATATGTACTATCAAAATACTATTGAATTACTGGACATAAATAATTTTCAAGATGTTCACTGCGCCACAACTCGACGCAGACTATTGTTTTATACACTTTACCTGCATCGATTCAATTCCTCTGAACCAATTATTTTCCATATTCCAGATGACAAATTAATGGTCAGACAATAAGACGGTACTTTTATAGAATTAACTTGATTCTTATATTTAAAAAAAATACCAAAAATCTTATTTGAAGTTCATAAAAACTGCCAAAGAAAAAACCGGCCACACGTAGTGGCCATTGGAGTTGTAAGGGTTAAATGTAAGGCTACAAGGAAAATATTAGATCATGTTTTGGTAAAACTGAATCGTATTAAAATACGCGCTAAAAATTAAACCTTAGAATTGAATTTGAAACAAGATTTGCAGACTTTGATTAGATTTGATTCTCCAGAAGACAAATATTCTTTGTTTTGGAGGTGATTGAAATTCGATGCGATTCAAATTTTAAGGCAAAATTCCTACACAAAAATATACGAAGATTCGCATGTGAAATCATTTCCATGTTTAGAAATACTTATCGGTGGGAATAGTTAAGTTTCACTTATGAAAAGAGCTAAGTCTTTTTAGCTAAGTAATTACTTCTAGCAAAATTCCCCCCGAAATAGGAAATATAGTAACATAGAAGAAATGCCAAGTGTCTACGTTTTCATGAAAATATTATCTTTAAGTTTTATTTTGGCTCATGTGAACTTTTGAGTTTGATATTCCTGATCTACATAATGATATTTTTAATACAAATACGTCTAAAAATTAATCATGAAAATAGCAACTTTTGTGGATATACAATAATGAATTATTATTACTGAATAAAAATATTTTAAATTTATCAAAATATTTGATCAACGCGATAATGTGGCGACGTTTAAATTCAACCGTCCGCGAATATTTTGATTTCGCGTGCTTAAATACTGCTAAAAATTTAATGTTTGTAATTGGGCTTTGGTTTTATAAAAACCACACGAAATTTTCAGGGATTTTTCGAAATTAGGTAGTTATTATTGGTATTTTTTTAATTACCTTAGCAATTCTTATCTGTCTATGTTCTTACACCACCCCATTATACACCAATCACCAATCGTATTATATAAAATTCTGTATTCTTACAATAGAAAATATTGTACTCTAAAAAAATGTACATACTTAAAAGCATCTCGCTTTTCGTGGAAATCCACACAAATCATATTAGGAAATTTTAAACAATTATTTATGCCTTAAAACGTGAAATGATGAATAACCATTAGCAATGCCGATTGTTGTCGTTTGGTATTTATCTTTCGTTGATGTATTACATTTACTCCTATTTTTGACTATTAAGCATTTTAAAACATTAATCCTTATTGTGTTGTGATTGATTTTTGAATATTTTAAGAGTAGCACTGAAAAAACTAAAATTCATCTGATTAAATGTAAGGCGTTTCTTTACAAACACTAATAATATCTTGCATAGGAATTATTTATGTTGTATGATATAATAACTCGTTTGTATCGTTTGTCGTTCGTGTGCCTGCAAGAACGCTCGAAAAATTAGCAGATCAAATTATTGTATTATTAAAAATGGTTTAAAAGCTCTTTTAAATATTTGCTAAAAATCACACAACATTGTTTAATTGCATATTAAACATTGTATATTAATACTTGGTTCAGAGCATTGAAAAGAAGATCCTCATGGAGTAATGGTTTTATTAATTATGTACTTAAGTTCTGTTAATTTTTACATTTATTTTAAGGGAAATATTTTCATTTCATGATGCGATAAACCTAGCGTTAAAGACTTTTTAATGATTTAATCTCTTAAATTCAATATCTCCGATTGTTCTCAACAAGCGTTCGTTGAATAGCGAATACGAATGAAACTGAAGAGTTAAGATTCATGTCGGTGCTCGTAGCATCCACACATTAGCTTTTTATCAAGTTGAATGCGATCGTGATGTTAATGACTGTCGAGGTAAATTATATACGCAAATAAAAATGTCAAAGGTGTTAAAGGTTCTTACGCGCGTATCGAATGCACCCGCCACACAGGGTTAAGCGTGTTCGTGTTCTGCAAATCGAATAAAATACAAAGAATTAAATGGATACAGGCTCCTTGTTGGTCACATTACATGCCCGATCTGGTCATCTGGTCAGCATCCCTTGTTTCGACGCCGCGATCTTCTTGTTGCCATCCGAAACGGATATTGTTTGGACCTATATTTGGCAATGCACACTGCACTCTCATATCCCATGACCCGTGTACAAATTTGCATATTTAAATATCAACAAGTTTTTAGTTTTTACAATCCGAATGGACAAATCAATCGATCAAAAATCGAAATCGTACCGTTTCAAGATCGTAAAGTTTTGCAGAATAGATTCGTTAACTGATGATTTCGTACTCAGCACGGATCGAACTTATGAGTCCTTGTATTATTTGTGGTGAAAATTTTATTTTCAAATTAGCCTCATCTACTTCGTATACACACATATGACGATTTAAAGGTGAAATTTTGGGTATTTTTCTAAAATGTTGAAAAAAATTATATTTCGACAACCCTGACACTTAGGACATAGAACCTATGCGTGAAACGTAGCAAATAACCCCTCTAACTCCCAAAAAAAATGTGTGGGTCCATGTGCAAAACACCCTGTATATTAATCGAATGTACCTCAGAATCGCAGACTTGTACATTTCTTACTGAGACTGATTGTTATTTTACAGCCCGTCGATTCAAAGTGAGAACGGAATTAGGCGTATACTATTTAATAGCGATGATGATGATGATGGCGATAAGAGTGCATTGTCATTCATTTTGATACTCAGACTGTTTTCAACGTCGATTGTTTTCACATTAGTGATTCAATTCCTGTCGATCGTTAGGGCTAATTTTTTATTGTAATTACATTGTAAAACTAATGGCCTGAGCAGTATAAGTGTCGGTTGGTCATAAAGATTTAACGTTGAAAGAAAACCATTAAAACTGAAATTCTACTTTTAACGATGGACCATTGGGAATTTTACGCCAGAAACTTGGTCGAAAGTGCAAATAAGCGCCGAGGAACGACATAAAACCTTAGGGAAATACACTTAGTCGTCGTTAAACCACTTTTATTCCTCAAAATAAGCATAATTCGTCCATGGAATTTATTTCATATATACACAAAGTCATGGAGATGAGTTTATTTTGCTTCCAAAGCTAGCGTGAAATTACCCCACGACAGCAATATTAATTTCATCCCATTGGATGTGATATGGTTTTAATGTCAGAATACGTTTCACCGTCTCTCGCTTGAGATTTTTTCCTTGAGCTCAGCAATTCCATTGAAAAATCACTTTTGTATGCTCAAGTGTATGAAAGTTCAACGAAGCAATGTATAATCTGTCAGACAGATATACGCGAATTTCCATTATGTTGTTGGAAAGAAATGTCATTTTTATACACATAGGAAAAAAAATCATTAATATTGCATCTTCTTTGATCCATTTGATTAATATCGTTGAATAAGATCAATGAAGCTGATATGCCGGATAGAAGTTCTAGGGTTACTTCCGGAATTGCCTCTTACTCGACACTCGCTTGATGATTAACGTCGGCAACTTGTTCCGCAACTTCCAGCATCATTATCGTTCAGGTAAATAAAAGTTGTATTTGCAAAATCCAATCTCCTTTCGTTTAAGTCCAATATTGAATTGTTATTGGTATTTTAATAATGCTCAATTTGTCTGCATTGGATTTCATTCGATGCAAATGTATCGACGTAGACAATTTTTTACGGTCATTCGTATGCAATTGGGATTCGAAAGTCATGTCATTTTGATCTATTATCACAATTAAATCTCACCCATTGATATTTTTCACCGTGCAAGAAATGAAAGTGGTTCAAATATACAAATAATAAAATATGTTATCCAAATTAAAATTCATAGGAATTCAATGATTTCCACGTATGTTTATCATCATACGAGTGTTGTGAGAAGAGTTCTTAGTAAAAAGTGGCCTATTTATATATTGATCATTCTTTATTTCGAGCAAAAGGCGAGCAAGTGGGACAAAGACAAAAAAATTAAAGCTACCACCTCTTTTCCATGACGATATAAAAGCCCAAACACTGTAGCGTCTCGTTATTTCATTGGGTGTTCCAGCAATAAGAAGTCATCTTTATCATGAAGACTATCATCAATAGCTGCTTTACTATATAGAAAGATCGACAATGTCTTCGTCCAGTCACATATCCAGTTTATTGTGGCGTTTACGTTATATTGGTGTCAGAAGTGATAGATTCCTATGAGTTCAGTTTTCTTTTGAATTCTTTAATCATCGTTACGTCACCCACGTTCCCAAAACGTCAGTTTTTTGATTTCATGTTAACACCAGAGTTTTGCTGAACGCTGGTCTATTCATAACTGCAATAATTTTGGCTTCAATGGCAGATAAATGATTAATGTCATACGATAATTGTGACAATACTGAAGATTAGAATATTAAATTGAAGATCCTCCTTAAATATAGTTTGCAGTTTGTGTGGCGTCTTTATTAACTTGGTCAGTCCAGCGCAGTCGAGGTCTTCCGACGGGTTTACTGCCAGTTAACGAAATTACAAATTTCTCTGAAACGACAATAGTAATTTGTGCAACACAACGTAGTAATTTGGAACGAAGAGTGGTCATCAAAAAATAAAAACCTGTTTAGGTTATAATTTGCATTTTATTTTTACCAAGGCGTGAAAATTAAAGAAAAAATATGTTTCCGGAGCATGCTAAAAGCAGATCATACGTTTTTTTTTGTGTTTTTGGATTATTTTCGTCATATCAGTCTTTCGTCACATACATCAAATCTGAATCTCTTGGATCCTCATTAAAGAGAGTATTTTTGGAAAATAACGATTAAAATTTTCTTTGGATAACTAATTTTGGGTAATTTTGGTATGGGATATCTTAATATTGAATTAATGCTGAATTTCAATAATTTTATTGAATAAGATAAATCTTAATAAATAGAAATGCATGAGATTCTCGTAGGGTAAGAATGGAAATTCCTTAGTTCCTAGGAAAAGTTGATTTTATGCATTGATTTTTCCCATTTATTAACGGAAATTGTTAGCTAAAAGATTAAGCTATGTTTGTGTAATATATAATAAAATAGGCAATCTGCTGGTCTACTGGTTTATTTATGCTACGAATAGACACACTAGGTGCAGCGCATGCGCGTAGCGTGTCTATGATTCATGCGAAGGAGACGAAGAGTTGAAGAAAGAGAAGTGTTGCACGGCGCATGCGCTTAGCATATGCTTTATGCAACCCAGTAATTGGAAGTAGAGCCGTAACAAGGGCATGAAGCGCCCGTGGTAAATATCTAAATTCTGCCCCTCCAGTGTGGTGGCCACAAGCTTTGTATGTCCAATCGGTCCGTTTTTCGGACCGCTGATACGACGAATGAGCGCCTCGCGATCAGATGCCATACCTGAACGGGCCTACGGAACGATTACATATTTTCATCATGAAACGAAATTGTCTGAAGAAGACTGTTCGCGGATTGACTGATATATATATATATATATTTGTCTTGTTATTAATTATAAAAGACATCGATAATTTACTTTTAATGCCATAATAATTATATTTTAAAATCCTAATTGATTGCGCTGTCAATTGAAAGTTTGACATCGAAAGTAATTGAAAGTCAATAAGCTTGGCATTGGATCGTTTTTACCAGCTCTTAAAATATTTGGCAGTATTTATTAATTGCTACAGTGAAAGTTTTCATTGAAGACTGCACAGTTGATTTTTTCTTCTTGGATAACAAGAGCAAAAAGCGTGTTACGCAATGCTTCCGCAATTGAGATGCAGTGTTCGGTCATGTTGTACGGCACGAACAATATAATGAGAGCATTTCGTAGAGAGTTTCCTAAACCATACCAATTCGGATGTGTTGCTCGGTCGGAATGATCGCCATCATGCCAGCAATCACCGCAAAGAATACCAGTTTGTTCTGCAAAGATAATTTGCTTTCACTCACGAGTCACTTCCATTCTTTGTTACAATAATAGCTTATAGTACATTATGTACATTATAACATATTATATATTCGCATTAAGCATATAATTACATATATTTTAACCATAGTGGTAATAATGCACGGTTCCCTTAGTAAGAATATAATTTAAGACGTTTTGACAAATTGCCTTTAAATTGGTTCTTCACTTGTGCTTCTTGTGGGACTTGGCATTATTCTGTTGGCATGTATTATTTGCATTAAAGCTGACTGTTACATCCAATTGAACATGAGAAATTGCGTCGTTATGATTTAAGCATGTAACATGTTTAAAACTGACATTTAAAGTGGAGCTAAACAACTTTTTTTAACAGTTTTTTGACCGATTAATAAGTCGAATATTTCCAAAATTAAAAGAATTATGAGATATATTTACTAACTATTAATACAAATCATGGATGTGATTATTAAATTATTAATCATGTATATTATTTATAATTCTGTAAGAACTATACGAACTAATAAATTATACTAAACACAGGATCGCTTACTCCAAACTATTGAGAAGATGTACTAATTTTGCTAAAACAAGATGCATACATGCAATTCAGTGAGCATTATACCCGCAAAAAAGAGAGATTATATTAAATTTCCGGTATTCCAAGAAACATTCCATCATCAAGGTTGCGATCAGTCAAAGAGGAATTTGAAGAAATATGCCTGATGATTTCCTTCTTCCTATAGGTTGCACCGGTTCGCTCGAACCGGTTGATAAAATAACAACTCTTCGCTAATCCGGTTCATGAGATAAAAACATTTTTTTACTTAATATCTTTCATTGACCTAACTTAATCTAAAGTCTTAGATTTTCTTACTTTCAATTTTTGCTTTGTATTTAGCTCCATTTGCTGCTTGATTTGCTTACCGCAAGCGGTCATTTGAACGCTGGGATATATTGTTTTAATCCAGATCTCAAATAAGCCTTCTTTGCAATTCTATGTGCATGTGGTTCTTATCAACTAACTGATTTACCCATTTAATATCTATGAATTTGAAATAGGGACCTATCTCTTACAAAGTGCGTACACAATCAATATTTTTACTATGCCTATGTTATTTCTGTAGGTATAAGCAATAAGTTGACAAAGTTTTATTGCAATCGGATGAACGGTATGACAGTGCATTAAATACGGACAAACAAACATTATTTTTTTATATATCAAACTACATCTATGTTACTCATACAATCCTTAGTAATAAATATACGAAGTTTTATTGCAATCTGATGACTGGTATGGCAACGCATTACATACGAACAAACAGAGATTATATTTTATATATTAGATAATAATCAAAATAGCTACAAGCCCTTTCATCAACAATAACATCCCTATTTTTTCTGGAATCAAAGCATGATCAAGTGGACAAAAGATAAAAAAATCTACTACAATAAGAAGAAAAACTTGTTAAGAACTATCACGAATTTCTTCAAGAAGAAAAGGACATGTCAGATACGATTTTGCAAACATAATACAAAAACGAAATTTTGTATGATTTGTCCGAAAAATGTAAGAAAGGGAAGGCAGATGATCTTCTATTTATGTTCTGTTTATGATAATTGTAAAAATGAAAATGTGTGATTGATATTTTCAATCATTATTTTAAAATTACGTTGTGCTGTATTGTTAGGTATATGTAAAATGCTGGTACGGTCAGTGTTAATATTACCGGTTTGATGCTATTAAATATAATTATACGATTGAGATGTAATCATTGCCTCTCAACATGTTTGTGAAAGTATCAAAATATCAATAACTCATGGGTGTTTCTGTGGTAAAATTAATACAATTGCATATTTTATATATCACATTATTTTATTAGAAAAGTAAAAATATAGCAACAAAAACAATGCAGTGTTAACAACAATATCACATCGTATCTGAATATATTTTCTTGGCGAAAAAATATTCATATTTCTATTAAAGAAATAACAACAAACAACAATAACAACAATCGACATCAGCGTGTCTACAACATTGATGGAAAAAAAGAACAATAAGACAGTTTTAGCGAAAGAACCAAAGCTGGCAAATGTCGAAAAATACTTTAGCAGTGGCTGCGTGTGATCTTTGGATATTTCCGCATGTCTAACACGCAGATGTTAGAATGCGGAATATCGAGAGAAGTCCGTGCTTTTTAACGGTAGCAAATTTTATCGTGATGAAGAAGAATAGCGGACGTGTGCATGGATGATCGATGATTGGGAATATGAGCGTTTGCACACGTCATGATTGATTTTAAAGCTTGCCGTGAATGTTATTTTGGATTAGGGCTTAGTGCTTCCATCCTCCGGAGTGCTTGCCTCCGGTGTGGTGGAAGATGTGCTTGTAAACTGGAACATGGACGGGGTATGGCTTGGGTACTGGAACTTCGATCTTCTTCTCTACTTCGACTGGGTAGGGCTTCTCAACATCATATGGTACTGGTTTCTCAACGGTATAAGGCACGGGCTTCTCGATGATCTGGGGTACAACCTGAAAGAGATGTCAACAATTAGATACTATTATATTGCAGACACCGGAAGATCTATGAAAGTCAGCGAAATTAGAGCATCGACCTTGCACGGTGATAATGCGATATCGTTTAGCCATTTTTTGTTAGATTATGAAATTTGTATTCTGTTTAATGCGTATCGTATATATTCTTGGACATAATTACTGTGCTTGGCAGTGAATTCGATTGTGGAGCAAAGTCATGGTTGGGTACACCGATTATAATAAGTAGAACAAACAAGCACTTTTGAAGCTCAAATCGAATGAATTTATAAATAGGAATAGATTTTTATAAATCCAATATAAAGCAATGATATATTTCTAAATGAATATGGTGGAATACAAGCTTAATTTCTTGTTTCAAATGTAATGTCAAAGTATTTTTGTATTTTTTCAATAAAGAATAAGAGTATTTTTTCGGAGTGTATTGAAATAATCATTCAAAAATACTTTCTTTTTGTATAAAAATACTATTATTTTTGATTGTGCTACTGGTAAATATGAAAAATGTTTCAAATAAACTGAGTATTTTTTTATGCTTGGAAGAAAGCCACTGGATCAAATCGAAACGTGGTCATTTCACGCTTGCTAGAGACGAGAGGGACTCGAACCGACAATAAAAGATTAGAAAACGCTGGAACCGGAGTGTGTTAATCTGTATGGTAATTTTGCATATGCAAATAAGTCAATTACGAAATCCTCAGACAAAAAATTAAGAAGTCAATGAATTTGAATTGTGTGATATTAGATGAGCTGAAAGAGGTCATTCGGAAATCGATCAAAATGCATTAGAACTATAGTATTTTGGATCAATAGTCATTCGATAGTGCAATTGAATGACTATTGATCGGTGGTGTTAATTTACCTTGTAGACGGGAATATGGATCGGTTGCTCTACTGTGACGTGCACGGGGTAGGGCTGCGGGATTGGGACCTTCACGTAATGCGGCACGGCTACTGGTACTGGATGAGGTACTGGTACTCCGATTTGCTTGATTACAGGCACGTGGTAAGGGCGAGTGCTCTCCGAATGGGACGTCTGCACTTGGTGTTCATGCCCTCCGAGGCCACCATCGCCCCCTCCGTATTCATAGCTGGGACGACCGAAGGCCCCGCAGACGATGGCTAACAATACAATGCTCTTCTGCAAAATCACACAAAAACAATTAATAAAGTCGAATTATTTCAGACGCGAATTTTTTCGAAGGCACGGTCAAGGCTTACGGCAGTGAACATGATGAAGGATATTGGTCGAAGGATGAACGATCGTAAAGGTGGACGATGGGTAGTTGCTGACACAACACTTGGTGAAGTGGACTTGGCGGCTACCGAAGTGGATTGATGATCATTCTCCACCGCAGCTGCCTTATAAAGCAGACCTTCTCTCTTCGTCAAGAGAATGTTAACATTCCAAATCAGGTACATTGTACGTGCACTGGTGTTTGTATTTGCGAGCGTAACTGCACTCGTTTTGCGTACTCTATTGTCTGATCTGCTCATCCTAAGCCATCGTCTTCCGGAAGATACCTTAAACGTCCCTTAAACCCTATAAATATAAAACCATAAGCCTTTTAACAATTTTTGTCGAGGTATCGAAATAAATGCAATTTTGGAAGCTAATGATGAAGCTAATCATGTTTATCGAATTGTTATAATCATGTTTGATGTAAATATTCGATATCAATGGCTTACTTATAAGTAGTCGCATGATTTAGCGGTCGAATTTGTAACTCAATCATCTTGGTTTAAAACATACAGGAAACGTGGTTGATGACCACATTATTAAAATGCTATGAAAACCATGTTAATGTGGTCGGCAATGACCCCATAAAAGGGACTGCATAAAGCCATTCATTACTTTTTTTTAATGAATGAATCCATAAAAAGCATATAATCAAGAAGATTGAAAGAATTTTTAATGATTTGCAAAGACCAAGTGTGATCAGCTCAGTTTCAATGTGTGGATCCCAAATCACTGATATCGGCACATCGGATTTTAATTTAATTGCTCAGAAGTTGTAGAAAGCATTGTTTTCATTTAAAAATATAAAAAAATATTTTAAATAGCTTGGAATAGTGCGTTTGTTTTATATTTGACAGATTCAAAACAAAGAGTTTTCATGAGATCAATCATTTGGAGCAGAGAGTGTACATGGAAATGTGAAGACTCGCAAAGGTCGTAATTTGGATCGCTCCGAACGTCGAAAATCAATCTGAAGTGGCAAAAGACCATTTTATTATGATTATGGCAACATTTTCATGAATAGTATTTATATTCTCCGTTAAGACTTCTATGTTTGAAGTATTTTGGAAGTCATGAAGTCCTCTAAAAGTTGTAGGGTATAAGCAGAGTTCTAGAGACACAGTCCCATCTCGAGACTCAATAATCAAACTCAAACCAGGCCTTCCAACGGTTATTTTTGTCGTTTTGGTTTTGATTCCGGGAAATCAGTTTGGCTTCAGCTATCGTTCCGGGATAGATATTTTTTTTTCGGTTTTCGATTCAGCTCCAAGTGATGATTTTAAATGTTTTTAATTTATTGATGATTCGTTAGTTGATTTATGTTTTTACGCAGAAGTCATGAATTTTTTGTATGTCCGCTACTTATCATCCGTATAAATCCACTTATCTGTCAGGACCGTCGCAGCGTGTATGAAACTTGTACATGAATAAATAAACACTGTCGATAGCACACAATATTCAGTAATTTCTTTAAGTAAACATAGCAGTACATATGGAATCGATTTATTATATCATTCACATATCATTATTAGTCGATAAATTTGGGTTAACGATCTATACAATCGTACAATATACGCAAGATACTCTTTTAATCTCTGTTTCATTCACAATCTCCGTCCTGCAAGATACTTTTCGACTCTGTTTCTCTTCAAACTCAGCGTGCAAGACACTCTATGTCTCTGTCTATCTCCGAGCTCAACGTATAAGAATGTTCTTTTTTGATCACTCATCAATATTTTCTGTCGCTCGATGATCAAATCGATGATTTTGATATTTGAACATGATGATGTTTTAAATTGGAAACAATTTGTCTGGTGGACTCTATATGTATGTATCACAAATCTCTTGCTACAATCTTCATAAATGCAATTAGTTTATAATCTATAGCAATATAAACTGTGAATTAGACTTGAAGCTTAGCATATGAATGAAATGGGCCATGGGAAAACATGTATGATACAACTTTTGCAGACACCTAATAAATTATAACCTGGACCGGAAACCTGCTATGTTTTGTGTTGCAAAGGTTTTAGCATTTATAGTTCATGCAAAATACATTATAAGATACTTAACCCGTACTACAATATCCCGGGGTGTAATATTTCAAGCGATTCCTTTGGTATGAACTGTTGAGGGAAAATAAGTAGCGGGATAGAACTTATCTGAAATTTGCATTTATAAAGTCAATTGTTGATGCAAATCCGCACCAAATAATGTTGGAACTTTCACAGATACTTCATGCAGATAATAAAACCATTTGAGATTATCTGCGTTGAATCGGGAAAGTGTTAAAGCTTCACAAATGGGTGTCTTACCAAGTTAGTGACAGTAACAAAGCTCAATGACTATCCCTCAGCGCAAATGCACTTCATATAATAAAATAAACTTTTTTATATACGGCTGCTTATGGATGTATTAATAAATTCCTATCAATCTGTTTAATGTTTGGATGGAGATATCAAAGGCTTTATACTTTTTTTATTAAAATTAAGAATGTTCATTGTTACATAGTTCAATGTCATCGATGTATCTTAGCGTATATTATGAACATCTGTTAAGTTCGAAAGACCGAAAGATACATCACTGAAGATACGAGATGATTTCTTGGCCTCGAAACAAACAGACTGGTTTAAAACACTTGTCAATCAGGTTTACCGTTTCCTTTATCAACTAGGCCTCATAATCATTGGATAACGGTGGTGAACTCTTGTTTCACTTAAGATAATGTAACATATAGGTATCGATAAACGAAACTTTGAGAATTTCAAAATAGCTTTTTTACTCGGTCTAATAATTAAGTTTCTGTATTAAATTTGTGAAAAAAACATTTTAAAAAGTTGTTTGTAACGATGGACCGGTTATTTTGCAGGGTGGTCAGGGTTGCTCTTTAAATCGGTGTATGCAATAGTGCTGTTATGAAATACATTAGCTTAATGGCTTTTATGCAGATTCAGATGGATTTAATACTGCAATCTGATCTCCGCTCTAAATGCACCGTCGACGATGAAAGACAGTTTCTCTTTGATGCGAGATACGATTGTTTGCCCAATTTTTAGCAGTAATTAATCTTGATCGCAGTCATTTGTAGAGAAAACCGCGGAAGAATTCCAGACAAAGTTACCGTAATGAGGGTCATCACATAAATAAACGATTTGCATTACTTCCATTTCCAAAATATTAGACTGAAAATTTCGCATTATATTATTAATTTAATATTACCAACAAGCATTTCCCTATATTATTTTGTGATTTTTATAAAAATCTATCACATATTTAATTTATTTTGCATATGTTAGTTTTATGGTGAATGAATTGTTTTTACTTGTTTTACACTTTAATGTTTAAATAGTTTCTTAAATTTTATAAATAAATTGTGCATGTGGCAACCCTGATGAATGTCCGGAGAAGGTGACAATCTCTACGACGCTCACCTTTCTACGGAGACTGCGAAAAGAAATGTACCGCGAACAGAAAAATAACAAAAAATGATGTTACGTAAAACGATGATGACCTCAAACATGTTCACGTATCGATAGGCGTCGACAAACTTTTCCTAAATTAAATTGAATGAAATATATTTGCATTAATTTTAGCAACTAAACCACAAGAAGCCAGTTAACTCTTTCACACCGGAGAACATACACGCTACGCTAAAATGTAAATTCACTTTTCTGTCGGCTTACATTTTTTTTATTAAGTAAATTTTTCAAAGAAGTGTTGATATTCCGCTAATGACGCCACTCCAGAACAGTCAATGGGGAATTACAAAATTTTTCAATGATAAGAATGATACGAGTATCTTAATTATCAAAACAAACGTCCTGCTCTCAAGACAACATGAACGAAAGTCGTTTTATTTTTGTTGAAAGAGCTTAATAGTTTATCCGACGATAGCGATTTCAGTTAATCATACTGAATAGTAAGTATGAACATTTACGAATTTCGTTAAAAAATATATATATAATATATTGAGAATGTTTAGACGTGTAGGTATGATGCATGAGCGTATGATGAGACGCAAGACACTCATCTTTGTCTCACGTTTTACCGGTTCGATAGAGTTAATATTGTTAAAGAGAAAAAATGTAAAAACTTCTTAACTGCTCTAATTTGATTAGCTACCCAAATTCCTCGTTTTAACGTTTTATTTATACCACGAAGGTGCCCCTAAACTTCTGACCATGGACAACCAAGCTTATTTAATAATTCCTCGATTGTTTGATGAGGCTTTAATTCATCATATGATAAATTGAGTAAATTAACTGAATACAAAAAACCTCACAAGAGCTAACCTGGGCTAGGTAAAAAACTTTTTGTAGATAATGAAAAAAATAACATATTTTTTAGTATATAAACTCACCCAGCGGCCCACTTGGGTGAACGTATCAAAGGGCGCTTTTGTAGCTATATCGATAGTGTGTGAGTGGTTTTATATAGATGGTAATTTTCCTTGGAAGACAGTGCAAATCTTCTTGTTTTGATTTTACTTGGAAACATTTTTTTGGAGTGCAAGGATTCAGTCACTCCTTTCCACGCAAAGACTTAGATGGTAAACTAGCTTTGCAAGTGAATTTCAGTGATTCAGAAAGAGCATTCTTACACGTTAAGCTCGGAGACAGGCAGTAGGCAGGAGACAGAGTACTTTGCGTCCATCGTACGATTCGATTCTATATGTACTGTTTACGTTTTCTTGAAGAAATTACCGAATATTGTGTGCTATCGACAGTGTTTATTTATTTATGTACAAGTTTCATACACGCTGCTATAGTCCTGACAGATGAGTGGATTTGTATGACGATAAGTGGTGGACAAGCAAATATAGCACTTAAGATTTTAATGACTTTTAAATTAGTTCACTACTCAAAGGGTTAAGAATTGCTATTTAACCAAGATTTTTTTTTATTCTAAAGCATTCTCACTGAAGCAAAGTCGATTACCAAATGACAGTATATATATTATATTTGGACCCTATAATTTAAAATATTTTTTTCATAGATTTTACCATTATAATAGACTCAAATCAACTGTCTCATCGTTTTATTTTATAGAAACATGAATTAATTGTTTTTTGTAATTAATATAATTAATAAAAGGCAATATTTTTGCTTAGAATATGATACCAAATGTTTGCGATGACTGACGAGTCTTCATTTACAGAAAATATGTAATTTTTGAGTCGGAAGCATTTACACAGCGCGCTTTGAGGCGCTGACGTTCAAACATAGGACCGTCGTCCCAAACGACAAAAATATTTTTGCATATTTTTAATCAATCCGATATTAAAGCGTTGTATTAATTGTAATTTTGTGTATAAATCATTTTTTTAAATATTCGCTTATCAATATTTTATATTAAATATGAATAATATTAATGTGTCAATTTGTTAGCATGCACGATCACAGTCGCGCCACCGGTGAGCCGTCGTTGCACTTCGCCGAGGTGAAAGTCATTACCATTTTCAATCTTTCTCAGTTTGCAGTTGCGGTTCATTCACCATATAAATTAATAGGTTTTTGGACGACGTACCAATTAAGTTTTTTGCACATGTGCCAAACAAAACTGATACTCTTGTGAATAACTGCAATAAAATTGAATAGCATAATTATGTCCAACGCTATTCTTCCATCTCCGTCCGGGGGAAAAACCACTAATGGTCACTTATTAATGACCATTTTTTTTAAAGCAGGAAAGATAGTGCTCATTTGGAAGATAAATAGAAAAGAAATTTAAGTTCGGCTGATCATTTCGCATAAGATTTTGGACGAAGAAGTTTGACGGTTCAATGTCCCTGTTTTAGTCCGCCAAGCGCATCTTGGAGATTGGATGATCTTTTTTGGTTTCGTTATTGGAATCATTTTAATTGTGCAGCATAGTTCCATGAACTTTAATATTTTTGGTTGAAGTAATTCAAACTCGCAGTACCAAAGTTCTGCAATTAACGTCTATGCATAGCATGGTATGAATTTAACGGTCATTAAATTTTAACATTACAAATGTGTTTTTTATGCAACTTGCGGAGGATTTCCATTTTTTTGCATTTGCAATCGTGCAATTTTTGCAAATAAAACTGATATCATTCATAGTGTTACTTCGACCAAGACGCTTTGGCATCCGGACTATTCTTAGTCTAGAAGAAGCGCTTCCTCCATCTTCTTCTTGGACTGAATTGTTACAACTTTTCCTGTCAAAATCAGTTTTATTTAACGACAAAAGATCTCAACACAATCAGAATTTAAATTCACAAAAAATAGCTTTAATTGACAATAATGCTTGCTCCACTTTCTGCTCGAGATCAATAGCAAAACTTTCTTAGTCACTTTTGAACATTTGGTTTTGTCCAAGATTTTGGCAAGGTGCGTCAGAAGATTTAGTTATTTTGTTCTGCTTTTACATTCATTCTTTGTGTCCAAGTTTACATCAAGCCCGGTATGTCATTTCTTTCACTGCGTTACATCATGATACGCGGTGAACGACCAATAAAAGTGGTATAACGACTCACCTCTTTTTTTTCCTGACAATCATTTCTCGACTCTTGGATTTTTAAGTGAAAGGATTCCCAATCGCATGATATCGATTGTATGCAAAGTGTGATACTGGTTCAATATATTATTTTCACTATCACTCTTACACATTTGTAATTAATATAGGCTGTTAAGCATCACAACAAGGTCAGTAGTGGTAAGCGACTATGCGTAACATTCAGTCATGCCATACTGGAAATACACTTTTTGCTCAATATAAATATTTGTATATTAGAACCTCACTATTTTATCAATTATATTACCATATA
Organism: Stenopsyche tienmushanensis; assembly: GCA_008973525.1. NCBI lineage: Eukaryota > Metazoa > Arthropoda > Insecta > Trichoptera > Stenopsychidae > Stenopsyche > Stenopsyche tienmushanensis. The sequence goes on from WACJ01000043.1 coordinate 1,060,627, forward strand.
CAAGATAATATTGAAAATGGTTATTTATCTTAAAGATACCCATATTGTATTAATTCTTTGTATTTCAATACTATGACAACTGTGACGAAATTAGCAATAAAATTCATAATAACTTCAAATAATAATATGTGAGTACATAGCTAATTAGTTTAAGATTTTTTAATTTAAGTTGAGCTACAGTATGAATGGCTCATAAATTCTACAAATTTTCTATCTTATGGGATCTTAATTTTATTAATTATTACCTTAATTTGCGATGATAAAGTTTTTCCACCCTCGTTTGCTTCTTTGCTGTTAAAATTTTCGAAATAATACTCAGTGTATTTTATAAATTACCCAATAAAAAATATAAAAACATCAAATTATAAATGTTCAAAAGCAGAGCGTAACTAATGGGCTACCGTATGCTATAAATGCTAAATTTCCAACATAACATTCACGTGAAATTTATTGCTTGCAAATTATCTTAAAGCATTTATTGGTTCCAATTTGAATAGACATTGTTTGATTCTAAAATCATACAACATTCCCAAGCAGTCCATCGCAGGATCTTTGCATCTTATGCTTGAAGTATACCTCAAGTGAATTGATTTACGCAGTAAAAAGTATACATCTTCTAAAAGCTGTTTAATACAATTTAATATTCTTTTTCGAATTTTTAGTGATCAATATCTTCGATCATACTTTGTTCAAAACGAATACATTCGACTCAATAAAAAGACGCTTTGTAGATGTAAAATTTATACAAAAATGATGATGGTTCCATATAACACGGCAGTGACATTGTGTAATTATTCATACAAAGCTGATTCTTACTCATTGTGTTGTTTTGATATTGTAAGTAAAAAAATGGCAGTCTACCGCAATTATGTTATTGCCGATATTTATAAAATGTCGTACACGAGACGTATCCCGAAAATAAGTGTACTGTGGCAATAACGGGCTGTAGTTTTTTGTTTTTTAAAGATTGGCCATATCGAATGGTAGAGGAGAATCTCTTGACAAAGCGAGCATAGCAGGAACACCGTAGTACGTAAATTCACGTTGTAATGTCCAGTTACGTGAAAGATGTCGGTAAGAAATTCCGCCAAATGCGAGCGGATCAATAGCGCCCGTGGGTTTCTTGCACGATTTGAATTGGAAGGTGAGGATTTACTGAGGTCTATTGTGACTGGAGATAAAAAGTGAGTGGTTCATTATACGTCACACCAATTCCTCGTCTGCCAAAAAATTTAAAACCACAATTTCGAGCAAAAAAATAATAGTTTCAGTGTTTTAGGACCGAAAAGGCATCATTTTGATCGAATTTTTGCCACAACGATATTGTGAGATCCTAGAAAACTCAAAAAAGCATTCAAAACAAAAGGAGGGGTATGGTAACGAGAGGAGTGTGCTTTTTGCACGACAACGCCCGTCCTCATACAGCCTTAGTCACCAAGACGCTCTTGGACTTATTTGGTTCTGACTTCTGACTTGGCGCCTTCAGATTATCATATTTTCTCCTCCCTGTAAAAACACATGGGTGGAATTCAATTTTCAGCCAACGAGTAGCTGCAGAAAGAGGTTCTGAAGTGGGGGAAGGAGCTGGAGGAGAGTTCTTCAAGGAGGGCGTAATGAAGCTTATGTCACAAATCAACAGATGCATTGAACGGGTTGGCGATTATGTTGAAAAATAGTTATGTGTATCAACAATATCTTGTTTTGTTTTCAAATATACTTTTTCTAAGAAAATATAAAAAATAGTACACTTACTTTCGGGATATATAATACTTCGTACCTACATGATTTTTTTCCTGTGGGAAGGGATTCTTAGCACCCACGGTATTCCACGGATGGGCTCTTACAAGCCAAGACACCCTTCGCGGGTAGAATAGGCTTGTACCCACTAAACACCCTCCCTTGTTCTTCTCTGTCCCCCAGGTATTGTTTTCCACATTGCTTCAGGAGAACAGGTAGTCTGGCCTTAGGTGATTGGTTCTATTCTATTGTTGGAGAGGCTGTTGCGCTCTGCGTCTCTCTCTTTCACTGCCCTCTTTAGCGATCAGAGTCTCTTCTACGTATTCGCGCCAAAAGTCCCAGATCTTCTTGCTTTCCATCGTGCTGTGGACTATGTTGTCGACGTTGAGCTTGGCTACCCCGAGTGCTTATTTTAGCAGTTTTTTCTGGGGTGCCCAAGCCTCACAGCCAATGATGGTGTGCTCTGCGTCGTCGACGTCCGCTCCGTTGCGGATGGTTCTTTGCTAATCCGTTTCAGGTACGCACCGAAGCATCCATGCCCAGTGAGCACCTGAGTCAAGCAGTAGGTTGTTTCACTGTGTTCCCGAGCCCTCCACCGACTTATGACCGGGATAGGTCGATGGGTCCATCTTCCCTTGCTGGACTGATCACATCTCCGTTGCCAGGCTTCCCTCAGTTATTGGTCATGTTTGTTGCCAAGGCCCTCTTCTTTGCCTAGAGGTCAAGCGGGGGTATTCCAGCAATCACGACCACCGCTTCCTCAGATACAGTTATGTATGCTCGGCCAGCTTCCTTCTGTAGCTTTCGTGTCTGAGTGACTCATGCCATATCGGGGCTCCGTACAGAAGAATCGAGTGTATTACCTGGTTTATCGTACCTACATGACTAAAACCATGTTGTATGCAGTATGTATTATTGCAATGTTGAAATTTGGAATACTTAATCAAGTTCTCGCGCTATAACTTTAGACAGGTCTACCTAAGCCTTAGCCACCTTGTATCGAAAGTAAACGATATTTATTTAACAATAGTTAAAGTAAGGCATTTGTAGACAAAAAAAAACAGCTTTATAGATTTAATTTAATGTCGGTAAGTAAAATTATTATATTATCAAATTTAAAGTTGAAAGCTTGCTAGATTGTAACATTCCTGATTTACATTGTTTTGCAAAATTTCTGTTGCCGCCACCCGCACTAATAGGGTCTATAGACATCTTAGTACTGACTGTAATCCTTCATACGTTGTCAAATGATCCATGATATTTATAAAATTGATACCAATCGGAATATGCAGCATCAATCCACAAGCCAATTCATCAATCTCTTGTCACAAATGACAGCTTCCGATCGCCAAGGATGGACAAAAAAAGCAATGCATTGTCAAGCAGTGTTTTCTCAATTTATTTTTGGCACATCAGAGAAATCCAACAAAGGGATCGTAAGGTTAAACCATGACTCGAATAAAAGGCTAAGGATCACGTAACAATTTTTTATTTAAAAAATGAGGCTTGCCATTTTAACAATGTGACCTAGACTTGAATTCATTTTTTAAAATCTCGGAAAGGCTATTATTAAAAACCGGAAATAATAACATGCGTTATACAAGTAGTATTATAAAATGCATGTAATCAACATTCATTTTTTTAATGTAACATAATCGATTTTGCAATATGTACATTACATCAATAAAGAACTAAATCAAAATTACGATCACCAGAATATTTTGGCCATATAAATAATATAACGATTAATCGATATAACTCTTTCCAAGCGTATTTTTTTAAGTTATGGATAGTGTCAATTTGTAATCAATTTTGCGGATTTTTCAGACTTAGTATTCAAAATTTAAAATTAAACAATAATTAATAGAATGTAATATATGGTATATGCACGAGTTTAAAATTTTGGCGTCATAGTGTCAATATATGAGTGGAAGTTGAAATCCATTTGGCGACATAATGTCGACTTATGAGTGGAAAGGGTTAATGCAACTGCGCATCAAACATTTTAATAAACAAGTATTATAGCAATTATTTTCTTATACTCAATAGTTTTTGAGATATTTGTATAAATATTTTATTGTATCATACATTCGCTATTATAAGACGATTTGAATGGCTATTAATAAATAGCTTCTTTCTGTGAACAGCATTCAATGTGAAAAGCAAGCAATTCAATTTGCAAGAGATTGTTGTTCTGCAATGACAATCTAAATTAGAAATTGCGGCAAAGAAAGATTAAACATGATAGATTATTAACCTTTGGAGGAGTGAGCAAATTTAAAATTGATGAAGTCGTTGATGCCATAATCGCTTTACACCGATTACTTTCTGTCAGTTCCTATCAGCGTAAGACAATCTTCAATTCGAGGCAGAGTCAATTGTAAATAAACACTGATGATAGCATATAAGACCAAGTCATTTTACATTAACAATATACAAAAAATCGATTAATTTGCTCCTGCTTTACAAAAAAATGATAATTTGACAAAGACTCATTCAACAAATAAACACTGTCGATAGCACAAAATATTCGGGCATTTCTTTGCGTAAACTAATAACACACTTGAAATCGAAATCATACAATCGTACGATATACGTAAGATACTCTCTGTTTCTCTCCAAACTCAACGTGCAAGACAGTCTCCGTCTCTGTTTGTCTTCAAGCTCAACGTGTAAGAATGCTCTTTCTGAATCCCTGGAATTCGGACACAACACTGTGTCCTACCTCTTCAAGGGGTTAATGTGGTCCGAATCATGATCCAAGCAATTTTTTGCTTACTTATGGCTCAATAGCCATTTCAATCAAACATGACCAGTTTGTTTGCTAAAAATGAACTGAATTTTGAGCATTTAGTCGTTCAAACATATAATGTTTGAGAAAGACCTGTTTGCATAGAAGTTTTTTATTGCTTTTGATTCGTTAACGTTTATACAATATTATATATGCAGCAAATAAAACTGGTTTTTTGAACACTTTCAAAGAAATGGCATACTCGTCTACGCTTTATTTTTTAAATCGAAAATTTAATAGTTCCATTCCTCTAAGCTTCTGAAATATTTTTGGTACAAAAATATATTTTTGATTGGATCAAAATCAGTACTAAACAAGTGGAAAGTTGTTGAATCAACCTTTTTCACGAGTGAAATATGATTTACGAGCTGCGGAAAACAGTTTATCATTGATTTTTTATTGTATTGCATCAGAAAGTTGTGCTTCGTCTTCGTGACATTAGCGTGTAGGTGTTGGACTTGAATTTGGAAGGACCCTCTGGACCGGTTCAACGACATCTAGATCAGTGGATCGATTTGTCACCGTGTATACGAAAGGTGGATTCACCACTCGACAAAAAATCGAAACAAAGGCCTTCATGGTGGGTAATTAGAGAATATATTTTGCATACCATTAAACGGCTGTTTTGTTCATTAAGTTACGTCTGTGTTGGTCTGCCTGTCGTCGAAAGTTGATTCAGTGCTAAATTATTCCAATATCTGATAACCGATTATACAACCATGATGAGTTGTATCACTGAGCAAAAATTACCTATGGTAAAAAATCGCAACCTCTATTGATATATTTATAAATAAGAATCGATTTCTTCAAAGTAATTTCCTGAAAAAAAGTTTACGATGCGAATTTGCATAGTGCACAATTCACATGTATGCGTTTATAGTTTTCTTTTTTATTTATTTATTGTAGGGACGGCGCACCTTAAAAGTTTATCGTTCGTAACTTAACATTTTATTTATTGCACTGTAAACAAAAGGTGCCGATACACCTGTCGGTTTGTATGGATCCAACGGTTCTCCAACTGTGAAACAAGCAATACATATTATCAGGTAGTAGGAACGAAATGTATTATAAATGCGATAAGAGACAACGTAAGAAAAATGATATTTGCATCACATGGGAACAGCCATTGGCGTTTAATGTATTTCATCTTAATAACAGGTTATAAAGTTTCAATTAAATAGTTCTTTTGCATAATTGCATTCCTTTAAAAAAAAACTGAAAACACGAAGAAATTTCAACTTTGGGTGTATTAACAAAATGTTTCTAAGCCTCTTTAATGTTGAATGTTTCTGGTTTATTTTATAAATTCAGATCTTGTGATGCTTGATTCTCAATTTAAAATTAGGTTGTCCCATAAATCTCTTTCGCAAATGAACACAAATCTAATCTTAGCCATGGTTGAAGAAAACCCGCAATATACTGTTCGCGAAATAGCTAACAAGTTAGAAATTCCACGAGCATCCGTCCATAATCATCTGATAAAATTGGGTTACATCAATCTTTCAGATGTGGCTTCCTCATGAACTGACTGACTCAAATAAACTTCAGCGTATTTCAACATGCGATCTTCTTCTCCAACGACATAATAGCCAACCTTTTTTTGAAGAGACTTGTCACTGGAGATGAAAGTTGGATACTCTATGAGAATATCCAACGTAAACGGTCTCGGACCAAGGGTACAGAAGCTTTAACTGTAGCTAAACCTGGTCTACATAAAAAAAAAGTTTTGCTATGCATTTGGTGGGACTGGAAAGGGGTAGTTTATTATGAGATACTTCAGCAAGGTGAAACGATCAATTCAACAAAATATTGTTTCCAAATAGATAAACTAAAGGATGCAATTGCCAGAAAATGGCCAGAATTAGCGAACAGATGAGGGGTTATTTTTCATCACTATAACGCCAGGCTTCATTGAAAAATTCTTTACGTGGTAAAAAATTTATATAAAAATGTACCTTGATCAATATTTTGCCAACACACCTGGGAAATTTTGTCAAGAAAGCACTATGAGGCTTCCGGAGAGATGGATAAAGGTAATAGAAGAGAATGGATCATATATTACTGAATAAATTTTGATGTAATTCAAATTATTATTTATTTTTTTCTTAATATGAAAACGAAAGAAACTTATGGGACACCCTGATATTGATATTTTCGTCTCCATCCAGCCATGATATTCTGGATCTAAAATAGTAAATACTAAGGTGATTGTTAATAACGTTATGTAGAGTTGCATAAAGTTATTAACAATCACCAAATATACAATAAAGCAATGGAAAACTATCCTAAAAAATCTCTTACACAGATCTCTAGCATCCAATAACGGATATAATATGTTAGAAAGAAGAAGATAATTTGAAGATGATTTGGTTGATGTTAATTTATTAAAATCTCTTATAGATTTTCTTCCATATTTTTTCATAAATTTTAATATCAAGCAATTAAATTAATCATTTTAGTTATATCCACTTTTAGTGCGTTTCATAGTGCTCATATAATCCCGTTTATTATCATATAATCCTCAATAAACCTCAAAAATGTCTCTTTGGTTATGTCTTAATATCCTTATTTCATTTTCATAGAAACTTGTTTAAAAGATTTATTGATACAATGACTTTGTAAGTTGGGATTTTATTTATAAACTCGTTCTCTTAAAAAGGAAGGACTTTCTAAAAGTACTTTATTCATTTGGATTTTATGCCAAAATTCAATTACTAATTGTGCGTGAAAAATGAATATCATCTTTGACATCTGCATTTATATGTAGACGAACAAATATGAATTTAATCAAGGATTACGTCAATATTCTTGATGTTATCTAATTTTTTAATTAAATTAAATTATAATTTTATATAGTCCGAATAGTGTTGTTTCTTGTATGAGAACAAGATAACACACTTCCGCTCTTGTGTACAAATAAAATACACATCCGGCGTTATGTACATAGATCCTCGTACAAAAATAAAGTCGTGTATTTCTGTTGCAAAGAATTGAAACGTCGAATGACAAATATCTTTGCATATTACAAATTTATTAGCAAATAAAGGATCAAAGGTCCGCGAGGACTTGTAGAGGTTTTAACGCGGGTCAGAGATAACCAGAGAGTCCCCAACGACCCCCCTGACCTACGCATTGTCTTGTCTTATTTGATCTCACTGCATTGAGACGTGCATGCAAAGCCAGTATTCGAACGGTACGTAAAAATGCACATCTTGAATATTGGCATCCCGAGGAAATCATTCGCGATTCTCGAAAATATGACCCGTCAAAGCTATCGCACTTTTCGATCTTTTCTGTGGCGATAAAATTTTTACAGCCTTATTGGAATGAATAACATTTAATTCTGCTTAATGAGAGCTATCCAACATCTTTTTGGGGGAAAAAAAGATTTATGTCCGGTCAATGATTTATGGGGTCCCAAATAAACACATAAATTAGGTCGAATCAGAGCGGCTATAGGCCACCTTTATATGGGCCAAAATACCGATAGGTTCCCTACATTCCAGTGGCGCTAAAACTGTTTCGATTTTATACGATCGAGCGAGATTGCGAAATATTATTAACGCCATCTCTGCACGTATTGATGAATTTAAAGCAGAACAATTTCATATTTTTATGATATTCTTGATGAATTAAAAAAATAATTTATAGACGCTTCATATTATTTTAGCAGAAATTCTATGCAATAATTTATATTATTTGGATTTATTCACAAACAAATATAATCGATTGAAAATCAAAATATTAATTCCTTCTGCGTTTTTAAATAAATTTAATATGACTGGGATAAATAATTAAAGTTGTACTTTTAAATGCTAAAAAATATATAACACTTCAGTAATATTTATATCATGATGGATGTTAAAAAAATCTCAATATCATTAATCTCTAATATTGATTTGAAACAATTGATTTGCTCTGTTTTTTTTTTAAATTACATCCAAATACTAGTGGTCCATATTTGTACATGGTCAATCGTGTTTTAGGAACAGGGTGAAAATATTAAAAGATTTATAAATGCGCTTATATGTAATATTCTAAATACAATACATCATTTAATATTTTTTTGTTTAGAAAGATTTGCGAAAAAACGACCCCAAATGAAATGAAAAAAAAACCCTACGAACTTATTGAGGGATGGCGTTTTTAATTGATAATACTTGGTTTAACGGACTTTATAATGACTTAAGACATGCTAAATGTTTTGCCAATATATTATATATTAACAACAGTTAATATTATCAGTTGTCAATTGTAGAGACAATATCAAATATTTTCCAACCGTTCTTGCATAAATAATTCGCTTAATAATATGAATTTAATTTGCACTAAATTATATTTATGGAAATCGTTGTTAAAAATATGCATGTCTTCGGTTTTAATTGCGACATCTTCATGATGTTTGGAGAAGAACTCATTTGTTTGCCATTATCTTTAAATCGCTCAAATAATTCGGATTTATTGCGGAGTAATATATTCATTAGGCGTTCCTTTATGATCAATTATGGTTTGCGGTCTAAGAAATCACATAGGCCATATATTTTTGGCATCCATCGGTCGTTTAACACGAATCTGGTTGCGGTTTGGATTTATTGCTTGAAATTTTCACGCGTTCTTGGATAGCTATCCATAATGCGATTGTGTACACGGGGATAAAAAACGCAATAAATAATAGCAAAGCACTTCTCACATTTCATTATGAAAACTGCAGAATCGGATCGCATGGCCTGTGTGAAAGGAAATAAAGAAGTAAAGGTGAATTTGTCTAGCTCGCAATGTAAACATTTTATCGGTTTTTTTCCCACATAAAGCTGAAACATTTTTTCCTGCCAAATCATTCCGGTCAGATGGAAGGCATGGCTTATCTTTTGTTACACGACATCGTGAAAACCCCGGCTAATTTTAACAGGTTTGTAGGAATAAAAAACAAATAAAAGAGATTCTAGGCGATAACGTCGATTTTTACCTATTGCGCATACCCCGAGCTTGAGGGATTCCGCTCCACCGGGTGTTTATTATGAAACCTCTTGTTTAAATACCAATCTACTTTTTTTGAATTGAATCTTATCGCAAAGTAGATTATACTGTATTGTTTGTGATACACAACTTAATTACTGCTATAGAAATATTTGTAGCTTAAATTTTTCATTTGGATCTGCTAATATACAAATCAGCAGAGATCAAAGAATTGCTATCTAATTAATAAATACACACTATAAATTTGATGATTTCAACACTCGAATTTTATTTTCGACATAATCGACCATCAAAACTAGAATTATAAAAGCTTCTTTCATATAAAGCATGTTGATGTAAAATACGATTAATTAACAACATAAATGAAAATTCTATTGCAAAATCATGTGATATATATTGAAATAATTATATTAATATGTTTAAATATAACTAGTGTTGGTATAGTTAACATTTGGGAGAATGGAAATATTTCTGAACGATCGTCTTGATGCATGTAAAAATAAATTTAGCTACCCAATGCTGTAAATAAGTATTCCTATTCAAATAAGTCTGCTATAACTTAACCATATGTAGAAGGTAATGAAGAACCATCACATTAAAAATACTTTGTTTGGAAAAGTCTCCTTTGGATTGTCTAAATCTCATAATGGATAAAAGATATAAAAGAGGATTAAAAATGTTACATTATTACAAAATCATTTTTTTTAAACGATTTAGCAGCTTTTTGCGTTACATGAATATAATGTAACATTTCTTCAAGTTCATAATTTTACACGCTAACAAAAGTCATTTACAAAACGAAATGTATTATTAGTTATTAGAAAAAAATCATCAATAATGATTTTCTTATAATGTATTCAATGGTATTTCGATAAAAATATGTTAATATTTATATTAGATACCCCTGACGAATATGATTACCCGGAATCTGTTGGTTACTATTGTGTACGATTTAAAAATTTGAATTTGGCATTTTTGACGATTCTCATAATGATATTCGTACGGGTGACATTCATCCATTTTATGTCATTTGTGTGGCTTTTTTGATTCATTCGTTCTTTTCGTAATGTGTTTTGAATAATCGTATAATGGAATTGCATAATTTTATGGAAAATTATGCACGCAGAAGTTATTTTCATACATATTAATTGTGTACATATTAATAATATGGAGTCGGAATGACATCATTGACGCCCTGGGCAAAACCTCAACGCTGATGGAGTTATTAACGAAGCTTACACAATCCGGATTCTTTTTTTGCATCTAAAGGTTAACGTTTTTTGTCGCTTTAAAGAGTTAAATTTTCGATTAGGATATAACCGTCGTTTTGAAATAGAAATATTTCGGGTAAATAAATAAAATTTGACAGATCGAAATGCGAAAACTATCGAAAATCATCATAGTTGGTCATATATTCAATGTTTTTTTTTTTAAATATTCTTATTAAAAAAATAAATTTGGTTTCAATTTGATGATATTTTTATGCGCCCACTGTCAAGTTGATTGCAATTGCGGCAATGCGGCTTTAAAAAAATCTCAAAAGAAGATAAACATTTCTTCACGCAATGGCAATTCCCGTTTTTGTCGTTTTTTTTTAGTTTTACGATACGATAGTGGTGCAAAGGAGCGCACAGCAATTTAATTTGAATTTGAAAAATTATATCCGGTGTCCAAGTGTTCGGTCTGATGATAAGGGACACGGCAGATGCCAATAGAGATACCCTCCAGCATTATGCTAAAATGCTTGACCATAATTATAAATGGATTGTCCACAAAAAATAAATACAATTCGTTTTACTATTAGGAGTTGACAAATAAATACAAATAAATCAAGAAATGTTTCTTTTTAAATCAACATTACATATACAAAAAATAAATTGGCATGTTGAAATCAACGCCCACAATTAGGACTTCTTAAAGATTTTGCCGTAAGAAAGAAGATAAATATATTTTTTTTATTTTGAAAGTGAATCTACAATAAATCAAATTCTATGTTTTAAAGTTGTTGCGATATTGCTCGATTTTCACGGTTGATTTACAAAACATTTTCTTTGTCTGTTGAACAATAGAAATCCAAGAATATATTGCACCGTGAAAGATTATCCCACAATAAACGACTACATAAAATACATCCCTTTAGTGGACTCGTAGAGAGAAAGTCTTCCCCATTGCGTATAAATTTAGTCAACTGTGTCCTTGAAGATTGTGAAAACTAGACAAAAATGGAGATTTATTCCTAATCTGAAATGTTTAGGATTCGTACAATATCAGATTTTGGAATACATACGAGTACAAGTGCAGTTGAATAAAGTGGAATTAAAATTCAGATTTCATGTGCGACAAGACCGCTTTATTTACCACCTTGAGAGCCCACAACAAGAGCGTTTGAAGACCAGGAAGACATCAATAACAAAGATTTGTGTTGTATAAGCCCTCTTGGTTAAATAAATTGACATAAGATCTAGTTATACTGTTTTAGTCCTCTGCAAACCTCCTTACGACTGTTTATTTAATTTATTTCAGCTTTGTTTCGGGGATAGTTTTTTGTAATTTTGGGATAAAGACAAAATCATTGCAAATTTATCGGATATATTGCATATTTAAAACATGAAATTAGTATTGTTTGTAGGCAATTGTGAATCGATATAAATTCGAGATGTTTTAGGTTAACAAATATATAATGTAGGCATATAATATTTAAATAAAAATTATACATTCTGTTCTGTTCTAATCTGTTCAATATATATTCGTTAACGGAAAAACATTATAGAAAATTGCTTTCAATCGTATTGGATTCTATTTGGAAGCTTTTCATAATTTTCATTTATGTCTATGCTTCATTTTAGCTTTATTAGGTCGACGAGGCCCTGTGTGTTTGCTATAAATGTAGAATACGCTGTCCGCGATGATCCTGAATTAATGACAATTATGTAGCAGCGGCGTTACAAGGCGACATGAATGTGTTAAATATTTTCCAAGCACATGTACACGTACCACCATAAAATATCCTGCACCACCCTCAGGCACGGCATTCGGCCAATCTGTCATCGGTTCGCTGTGTATGGGCGTTTCTTAACAAAACTCGGCCAATCGGAGCGACGGCCATATTGTTAAGTAGGCGGAGACACATCGGCGCCACCGGCATATTGCTATTTCGCTTTCCACTAGGAAATTATCGCGCTGGGCGTATATGCGGCTCTTTCTCGCACGGAAACCAACTTCGCCCCCATGTGGCGGCAAATTCAAATGAAGCCCGAAGTTCTGTGAATTAAATCGGAATTAATTTGCTTTCAACTCGATTTAATACGAGCATATTATGATTTGTACTGTAAAAAACAGCGTTTTTTGTATGTAAATATAAATATTTGATTTATTTATTTAAATTATGATAGTTGCTCGTATTATTTGATGCCGTTCGTGTATTCAAGCGATTGATACGTTCGCTTAAGAATAAGTATGCGTAAAGGTATGGTGGATTCGTCACTTTGTTACGAGCGCAAGTAGTTTTGTGAATTATGCGTTTTAGATTGTTCATTTACGGCATATTTCAACTATGCTTCCGTTTCAGGTCTGTCATAATTTGTCATTATCATCCAGACATATTTACCAACCGTCAACTACGACAGTATCTTATCGCCGCGAAACGTTGATACTTAATAGCTGTATTTGCAATGCACGAAAAGCCTGAATAAAGGATCGCGTCGAAAGTACAGCGTAAGTATAGCAATAATTATTATTTAAATACATTGATTAAAACGGTTATAAATCAGCTTTCTGATGTAAATTTTTATACTCATACATTCGGCAGTGTTAAAATGCATGTATTTACAGATCTTAATATTATTTCATAGATTTATCCATCTTTCAATGCGATTATGAATGTGTCAAAATAATAAATGCGATATTTTTTTCATTCGAGTGTCGTAGTCGATAGTCATCTTCTGTTGAATTATTCCGTCTTGCCTCTATTTCAATTAAGCCGATTTGCACACACGCTCATAATCAGCAACTAACGATGGAAGGAAAATGACACTCGTGACATGCAATAGGTTCGTAAAACCTGAGAACTTATTGTAGGGTCATAATTCACCGCTAAAACGGTATTATTGTTAAGTCAGTTCTTATCGTTTCGGCTGAGTTACAACCCCGAGCGGCAATAATTCACTCAATTGCTGCCAGATAAACATATCAAATTATGGTCAATTGTCATTCTCTCGGGTGCACGTCGGCAATTAACGTTGAACATAAAATTTCAATAATTTATTTGTTGATGTCGTGCTAAGATTTTTCATAAAAGAAGAAAAGGGCCGTAAACGAACCGATGACATAGATTATCTTATGATCTTACATTTTGAAAAATATGCGTATAACCACAGTAATTGATCATAATAAGACGACATTATTTTGGTAGTTAAAACGTATTTTTTAATGTGTTTCTTATTTTTGCTATACAATTTGAAATTCAAACGATTTTCATATTCTAATTCTATGCGATGCTTATTAAAATATCAATAATTTAAAATAAATATATCGCTCGTGCAGGATTGAAAAAAATCATATTATAATTATAAATGAATAAATCATAAGTTTTTTGCGATGTATTTTAATAAAACACGCGCAAAAAAAAATTTTGTTCATAGAAATTTATTGAGATACAACTGTATTTTGTATGTTTTCAACAAAATGTATTCATATTTGCAAAAACTGCATTTAAGTAACATGTTGCGATTACTATGCCATAAATTTGGCATTAATCTTCCTTTTTGAATCAAAGGTCGTTTTGAACAACAGCGACAAAAATCATAATCATTTGTATAATCGGCGATTTATTATAATTTCTTACAATCGAATCCGACGATAATTCTTTGTCGGATTCCTATAGGAACAACCGGGAAAATGTTTCATACCAATGGCGTTATTCTACGACGCAGGTGTGTAACGAGCAAGATGATTATGTGGAAGATGGTAGCATTTTTCTGATGGCGTGCACTTTGTTAAACAAATGTTAAATATGTTTTAGGTGACGTTGGTAGTTTGTCCATGTTATCTTCGGCCACTCCAGAGCATATGTCATCATTTTATAATATTTGCCGAGCAAACAAGCGAATATTCTATTTCACCTAGGACAATATTTGCGACAATTGTACAACCTGCGTCAAAAATTACCAATCCACCTGATGCAATCAGGCATTAAGAGTATGCATAAAATTATTATTATATAACACAATACGCTACTATCTATATGCTTATTTTTTTTTTAATTTAATGTATGCATTAAAACTACATTATTATATACGTTTAGCTTGATTTCATATCTAATAAATATGTTTCCTCTGTAAAAATTATGAGATGCTGAAGCGGATGAAAATTATTCGGATCTTATACGCCAAAATCTGAAAACTCCCATAAGGAATCCTCCTGGAATATATTGTTTTGATAAAATAATTATACATTCGAATATTGACATACATTCGCAATGTATATCAATTATATCGACACAATAATAAAAATGTAAGAAATAAAATTAAAAAATCTGATATTATTTAATGCAGGGTAATTTTAGCACTCATAATAATATTCAAATTATAATAATATTTGCAGTTTTTATCTTGCAAATATTACTAAAAAGATGCTCGTATATAATAGATTTGTGTCATTTTCGATTGAATTATATGTAAACGGCTGGCGTTTTATTGCGCCTGATTAATAAATTTTATGCAATTTCGTTCTCATAAAATTCTGACAGATATGATTAATGCGCATGCGCTTTTGCGCAAATCTAATTTTAAAGCTATTTACATGCTTTATTTGCGTATCAATGTAAGAAATTGATTTTGTACATTGATTTATTATAATTATAATAATGTTTTTACTTCAAAGTCCCGTCGTTGGGCAATAAATTTTATTCGAGCGTGCATCGATTTGATTTGTCGATTGCATTTGTTTTAATTGGTGCTAATTTGATTGGCTGTATAAATTGATGCGTTTGAGCAAAACCCATTTGACAACGATTGCATTTGTTTTAAATGATTTTTATGGGCGTGTTAATTTGAATTTGAATGTTATCGAGAGGAGCGCGCTCGACTGTCGTACGAAATTAATTTCAGGTTTACATATTATTATTCATAAGCGCGTGTATGCAAATGATTTTTTTCGAATTGATATTTAACCGCGCATAAATCTCGCCGTTCACATTAATATGCAATTAATAAAGTATTAAAATCGACGCCAGAGTGTGCTGGATGCTTTTTCGGGAATTCGAATTCCGCCCGGTCTCGTCGTTTGTCATTTCGATCGTATAAATCTCGTCGACGGAATTTGCGCAATTTTATGCCCAGCAAAAAAATAAATAAAAGAAGCTATCAATTTTGCGACCGAGCAGAAGGTTTTTCGACGACATTTCTTTATTAGTCGGTGGCAAACCTGTTTATCTAACCGGCTTCCTATGAATTACATTTCCGGTAGACTCGAGACACAAAAGCGAATCCTTCGAGTCGATTTGCATGCGAGCAAATAAAATATCGTCGAACGGTCATGTCTCTAAATTTTAACATCTCAAAAATGGGTCACAATATTCGTGTCATTCTATTTTGCAAACCGTCGTCTATTAAACGAGGGGTAGATTTATGAGCTTTTAGTCCTTTTGCGGTATTTGTATTTTTCGATGATTACACTCATCCGGAGCTGGGGTGGAAACAATGCGTCATATTTTGCCATTGCTAAACGCCTACTTATCTACCGTGGGCTACTGTACATTAAATCACTTAAAGTCTTTTTTTTTCCATACACTTAACCATGTTTACATGTCATGTTTGTCTACCTGCTTACACCGTTTATAAACCATACAGGATGCTTTTTTATGAACCAAAAAAAATCTTATGAACCACTCTGCTTTATAAATGTTAGATTGCGAGCACAAAGAGGCCTTGAAGCTGTGCGATAAGATTTAATTTCGGCCGCCTTCCTTAGATTAGACAGATTTTTAGCTCGCCCATGGAGCAGTGAAGTTGTCAAAGCGAAAGCTCATACGATCGGTGAAATGCTCCGCATCGTCGAAGTCACGGTTTAATTTTTAAATAAAACCTGTTCATTAATCTTGATGCATGAGATAAAATGACAAGCTGTTTAAGTGGACCATCCGAAAGGCAATCTTCGAGTCAGCTCTTGCATTTTTTGT
This sequence comes from Stenopsyche tienmushanensis, assembly GCA_008973525.1. Taxonomy (NCBI): domain Eukaryota; kingdom Metazoa; phylum Arthropoda; class Insecta; order Trichoptera; family Stenopsychidae; genus Stenopsyche; species Stenopsyche tienmushanensis. Next base: position 1,077,309 of record WACJ01000043.1, read on the forward strand.
TGTTTTCATTTGAGTCGTTCATAAGCGGTAGCATCTAACGAGCTCAAAACCAGTGAGCATTTGTTTGATCAGAAGTCAATTTCTTCATCATGAATAATTACAGCAGAGCTTCTTCTATGGGCAAGACGTTTACATGACTCACGTGATAAATTAACATTTGTATGACTTCATTGCAGATTTTTTCTTACACAAAATTAACACTTTTTCAACGAGGAAAACGTCTTGTTTGACGAATCAACCACTGATTTTGCATCAGATAGCTTTTATGTTGACAATGAACACTCTTATAATTCGATAAAAATAAAAATTTGCTAAAAAATTTCGAAGCTTAAGCAAAAAATTACAAAGTTTGAATGTTTATTTGTAATGCATATTAATATTAACTATGAATATAAATCTAAAAAAGAATCAATCTTTTAGAGTTTTTCTTCCGTTTTATATGGTATATGGAAGTCGTCTAAATTAAGGGAAATATGTATAAATATCTTAACAATTATTCAAATACACTTGGGTCTGTTTTTATGCAATTTTGAAGTTATGCGGTTTTCAAAAAAAATGGAACCTATCCTTCATTTTTCTATAGAGAACAAAGCTTTTTTTGTGCGATTGCGCATTAAAAAATCTAAAATTAACACTAGTGCAAGTTACATTCGTGGTAAGTGTGAGTTTAAATAGGGCTGAAAATTGGCCACGATTATCAATCTTTATTTTATTTTATTGTTTATAATTTATTCAGATTCATGTACCCAAATGCAGAAGAAAAATTAGCGTCGACGGAACGCAATTTCTCTTGATAAGACACTGGCAATTTTGGATTACTTGGCAAATGGACAAAATCCTACCGAGATATTTATTATTTATTTATAAATCTTTATTCAGAAATTTAAAATATGACAAGGTAAAATGGTGTATCAATATACACAATTACAGCTTAATTTAAGCTTAATTTTATTATGAAAACGCTTAAGATTAGTATATGGAAATGTGTAAAAATCAGTTTTTATGGCTTTGTTTTGTACGATTTGGACTTTATAGTAGTTAGTGGTGCATATATTGATCCAGACGGGAGCGGCATATGTGAGTGTAGGTCGAATCAGCGTTTTGTATAATAAAAATTTGTTAGAGGCCGAAAGAGCACTGCGTCGACGAAAAATGGAATGCAGCGCCCCCATAGCTGCGGACTCGAGCCACCGATACCTGTGCTCCCCACTTCAGTCCTCTGTCCAAAGTCACCCCCAAATATTTCACTTGGGGCTTCCATTCGATGGAGCTGGACCCGACAATTATTGGATCAATATGAAGATTTTTCCGTTTTACAGAGAACAGGATAGCTTCGATTTTCTCTTTGTTTAGTTTGAGTTTCCAACGATTGAAATATTTGAGTGCAGCTTTTAGCGATTGTTGGAGATTTCCGATTATTAGCTTGTTACTCCGAGAGCTGGTATAATATGCCGTGTCGTCGCTGTAGAATGCTACGTTTGATGGGCTAAAATACTGCCCTGAGGAACTCCCGCTGAAACAGACTGGGGAGTTGACGTTGCCCTGTTTAAGATTACCGAAAATGATCTATTGCTTGGATAGAATTGGATCATTTTAATAAGATAAATAGGAAAATTAAGGGATATCATTTTATGGATCAGACCGCGGTGCCAGACAGTATCGAATGCCTTTTCGATGTCGAGTAGTACCATACCGGTACTTCTATTCATGTTAAAGTTTCTAGTAATGTGTTCGTCAGTCTGGTTACCTGATGTAGAGTGATTACTACGAAAACCGAATTGCTCATTATTAACAACATTTATACTAAGTTCATCCAGTCTATTTAGAATACGTTTTTCAAATATTTCATAAATATGTATGCTGATATCGATATCGTGTAAAATATACTATAATATTGTAATTATAAAATAAATATGTATTTTGCCTTTATTTATATGAATTTTTATAAACTTTTTTAATGCGATTTTTTGGTATATTCTATCACATCGATTTGAAGTTATGCGATTTTCAAAAATGATGGAACTTATCCCTCAGTTTACGATGAAGTTCGAATCTTTTTTTATGCGGCTCCCTATGGAAGGTATCCATCGCATAAAAGCAGAACCATGTGTAATCAAAACCAATTTCTGCATAAAGCGATTTTTTATCGTCAACTGAATTCTTGATCCTACTAATGTTCTGATTTCATCAACAACTAGATCATGCAATTATTCTTCATTTATAAAGTAAGATTTGTTTAATTTTAGTGCTTTAACATTTAGAATAACTCAGTTTTCTATTTGCACTAAAGATATTATTTTTTTGATTACGTGATTATCTTCACATAATCCAAAAATTAAATATTTATCAAGCCGCTGGTATAATAAGCAAGTTTTTGCCCATAAATCCAGTATTCAGTTATAATGTGATATCAACATTTGTTTTAAAAATTTAATAGAACGCAGCGGCAAATCGTATTATAATTTTTGATCCAATGTCGTGCATAGTATTTATTTACAATTTTCGCTCTTTGCAAATACTATATATTATAACCAACATGCATATGCTTGATTTTTTTCAACTTCTCGTCTTGCAAGCGACGAATGAATTCGAAATTTCAAAGGCGACTACCTGTGGCCGCTGATGTCAGGGCGAAGAACATAAATAATAACCAACTATCCTTTCTTGTGTCAAGTTGGCTAATTACTTGTTGCAAAATATGTCTGTCCGTATGTCATGTTTATCGCCGTTGTTAATGGCTACCCGAGAAGAGACGCTTCTTCCTTCGCCCACAATAGCCTCCGCGCATTTAATTCTATGATTGACACATTCTTAATCAATCGATCGAAGATCGATCATGCGAAAGCCTTGTTAAGATTACCAATCGAATCGTTATTGTGATCGCAGTGAAGGATCGCTGTGAACAATAACGTTGAATTTTTGGCCGGCGATATGTAGGCGTTCGGATGGATATCGTTTAGGAGCGCTTACAAAAATTATGGAATGCACGAATACGATCGGGATGCCGGGAGATTCGTCTCGCGATTGTCATATAAATAATAATTAATTAAAAAAATAATGAATGCGGCGCTGAACTTTAATATTTAACACCGGGGCATTGGGATAATAAATCACGTTTTTCTATGACGTGTGCAGTTTGCTATTGAAGGAATAAAATTAAATAAGAGAAATCTCACTCTCTGGTCCGATATTATAGATGCTGTGTTGGATTCAAACGTTTTGTTGTTCAAATATCTAACAAGGATAGCCGGTGCTCAACCTCTCTCGCAGCGGGGGTGCCACTGGGGCGGTACGCGTATTTTTACTATATATTATTATACATATGTATATAGTTACATTTAAATAGCATAAACTGATGAGAAATTATAAAATACTGGTTAGCTTAACATAAAAATATTTAAAGTAAGCTTTTGTGTCGATTAAAAATATTTTTTTTGATCCCTTTCTAATATATGATCAATTAAAAGGCTAACTATAAATATTCAATGAAACATTTTAATCTGAAGATTAGATATTATATTGATTTATTGACTTTATCATGGAGTATTTATTATCGAATGAATTGTATTTAAATCGTATATATTCGTAATGGAATGATTTGCGGCGCCGCTGGTCCCGAAATGCGTTTCACACACTCTCTGCAACATTAGATGGGTGGACAGGAAAAATAAAAAAAACATCCCCCTCTTTGATTCCCAGTTAACTTTAACACATTATCTCATCAGGGACAAAGACGCCCATTGTGTCCTAAGAAACTTAAATTTCTCGTTGCCTTTTCAGTCAAATATTTGTTGCCTCACACAAAATTCCAACATGGGACCCGAAAGCCCAAAAATAGGAACGTAATTTTTACATGCACCTTTTATCTAGATTTTAGATATGGTATTTTTCTCACCGCGCGTCCTCAAAAATAACAGTGCCGACCTTTAAATCAGACTTCCATCATCGGGGATCAGATAAATACTGAGTCAACATCCGATTGAGCGACCATTCCGATTAAATCGCCCGATAATCGATAATTTACGCAAGTTATAATGCCGATATTTCAGCAAATAAACGATATTATACCTGAAATTTACCACATGCAGGTATGAAAACATAAACAGCGAATTTCATACATAAAAAGATGACTTGAATTCCACGCAACCGTATGTAAAATATTGATCGTTCATTTTATTTCATGCATAAAATTACTTAATTCTTGATTCAAAAACTATCTTGAAAACAATGAAATAATTAAGCATGTCATAATAAATTATTATGAGTTTATCTTAGATAAATCGAAGGCTTTATCAGCATATAAAAGTGTGCCAAATTAAATTATGAACGTCACACTAATAGTATTAATATATTCTAAAACAGCAATAGACGGCTATAACTGCATTAAAATTGTAGATTTATGAATCATTTAAGAAATCAAGGTTTTTGCGATAATATTAACATATTGTAGCATCGTGGAGAAACTTTTATTATTATTTTTATGCGGAAAAATCAAGTATTATTAACAATAATTTTAATTTTTCTAAGTTGTAAAAAAATAGTCTAAATTCATTGCAATAAGTTTTATCAACTATTATACTTATTTTCTATTAAATATCGACGTACCCTTTCACTTCCACAAATATTTCAGATTTTCACTAATACCAATCAATTATTTGATAAAATACTCTCACAGCGTTTTTATTCACACAAGCGATATATTTCATTATCAAATATAAGTAAATAAGATAAATAAAATACTTTATAGTTAAATACAGAGTTTACCAGATCAAGGGTTGCCAGCATCTCTTCATCGTAATCTCCGCTGATATAATGTAAGTAAACCATATTTTTTATAATCTGCATAATTCATATTTTTTACAAATCTTATTGTTGACATTCGCAATGTAATACAAATATAAAAGTGTGCTTTATATTTGGATGATAAATCAAAACACCTACCAATGTCAGCTCAAAATGAATAGCAACGTCTTTGGAAAGTTATCCTTATGGATTGATAATAATGCTATTTATGATGTCCGTCAGCAATCTAAATATTAATAACCATATTCGATTGAAAGGCTGTTTAGCAATAATTTGGAGCGACGAATGATCATGCGAATACATGAACCTTTCAAAGCCAAATGCCGAAACATAGACCATCATTAAAGGCAATGACAATTTAATGGATTTCATAAATAAGTGATTGCGATTTTCGAAGTCCTCAGTAAATGTAAAATCAGGCACATGGATCAAATCTTGTAAATTCAAACAACGTCGGATATATATAAGTGATAGTTAAGGTTTTGAAACCCAAAACCGGACTGTTAAAGCTGATAGAATGAAATTGAGATAAATCAAAGTAAACGTCACCACCCACACAAGTAGTATATAGCAGGATTAGAACCTTAGAGATATGGATTTAAGGATAAAGATCATGGGAGGGGCATTTCATTCATAAATGCATCTATTTGTCGAAGAACTTGAATTAATTTGACTTACGAATACTTGTTTTAAGATTCAACGATATTAGCTAATCGAAGGGTTGCTTATTTTTCAAGTTTGTTAATTATACTTAGATATTGGTCGAAGTCTCATCGTGCTAAATGTTGTGCATGGAAGTGATTTTGTAACGTATGTACATATGTTCTGTATATCACACCAAGTTAAGTGGTCAAATAGCTTAAGAATAGAATTAAGTGTTGAAAGATTAGTTAAACATTAATTGGCGCCAATATTAATTTCGGATCATCGGCGGCAATTCAAAGTCATCAAAGTCAATAAAACGGTCCTCAGCTCAAGCCTAGTTCTCTAAATGGACTCGATGATCGGACACGAGGAACTTCATAAAACTATTCTCGTCCGTAAAATATACGATGCAGCATTACAAAGGATCTGCCAGCAGAAGTGACGGATCAATTATATGACCATCAATTACTCCTCAGTAGGGCACCGACCAGCTCAGCATCCATTCAACAAATCTCCCGTCACAACTTGTCATTCCCTTTTTTGAATAATGATCATTTGAATCCGTAATAGATCGGCAGCTCACTCGATCGCAGGTTCATCGTCCCCGAGACGTGATGATACTTTTTTTTGACCAAGGTGATTCGGTCATTTGTATGGTGAACGATGATCATCGTGATTCAGGAGATGAATGATTTATTTAGCGCTTACCGTTACGGATGTAACATGACTGGACACAATTATGCACTATTTTTTATTGGATAATTTAATCAACGGGGTGATATGATGGTTTAATTAATGGGGATCTGAATTATGAAAATGGAGACTACTGGTTTTTGACATTGCGAAAAGATAAGATTATGATAATGCAGCGACGAAAAAAATTGTTATATGCCATTTTGAATTTACATATGTTTGGCATGGATTTTCAAGAAAAATATTTGTATAATATGCGGAAAAAATTATAGGATTATGTTGTAAGACTCGTGTCAGATAAATCAATCTTTCGTGCAAAAATAAACGCCACTCTGACATTTAAAAAAAAAACTTACGCTGCATCATTTTGAGCATCGCCGTTCGAGCAATTGGTCCCGCACGGATAAGATGCTAATTTGATTGATGAATATCAGAATTGGAATAGTGAAATGGATGCTTCTTCATTAACAGTGGTCCATCATCCGTGTGAAAAGCAATAAGAAAATTAAGCATATGATTGTCACACGCTATAAATTACGAGTCGATTATCTTGAAGAGGTCTTCCTGCAGCTCGAACCGTTTCGGGATCTGTCTGGCTGAGGTCGCGGCATTCGAGGAATTTCTCGAGATAGGGCTCAAGATCTTTTTCTAAGCGAGACCTTGAAGAATGGGGATTTTTGTTTTGAAGGGGGAAGATTAACGCCCTACATTGAAAGCACGTTTCGTCTTTCAAATTAAACAAATCGGGACATATGTTTTAGGCAGAGGTACTGAACGTGTTATCTAAGAGCGGACGAAACAATTTTACGACGGTGATTAAAACGATTGATTGCCATTTACTACCAGAAAGAAATATTTTGAATGCACTCTTTGACAGTCGACGTAGTTTCAACGCTTCACTATATTTCTAAATAAATTTATTATCGAATCATAGAAAGCTATGGGTCATTAACCCATTACGGTCCGGTCACGCGTTTTCGCGTGTTTCGCGCTGCAGTTCTGTGGGTCCGTTCACGCGTTTTCGCGTGTTTTGTTATATGAACTTTTGACGTACAAAAAAAAATATATCAACGCTATATTTTTTTCTAGTTTCGCCGAGAGATGGTCTTATATATATTTAAGACTTGACTAAAAAATTTAAATTATAAAAAAAAAAAATTTTTCACTGTGAAATTTAAGGACTAAACATGTGATCTTCCATATTTGCTCCAATGGTTAGTATGACAGCACAGGCCCCTTGTTGCATTTTTTTCGTACGTTCGTATTATAAGATCTAACGACCAATTTATCATTTTAGTTTTCTACCAGAACCAGGGGTTATCAACCATTCACGAACCCACAATATTTTTATAATAGATTATTTATTTTTTAACGTGTATTGTAATGTGTGATGCAGATCAATAAATGCAAATACCACATAATACACTGTGAAACTGTGTGCAAAATAGTTGCAAATTACAAGAATGCTTACGAAAAAACTAGAGGGCCTGTAAATTGCAGTGGCAAACTGGAAGAAAATGAAAACAATTTAATTTTTTTCTTAAATTATTATGTATACCCCCATATGACCATTGTGTATCATCCCTGAAAAAAATCTGTTACATCGCTAAATGCACATGTGTTTTGCAATCCTAACGATTGTTAAAACAAACATATGTTTTACATTCCAGACCGATTGATGCAGTGCATACCCTCAGATCACCATTGTGTGTCATTTCTGAGAAAATCTGAGTGGTTTGCAGCCCGGACATTTTATGAAAAAAATATATATTTTACATTCCAGATCGAATTGTGCAGTTTAGTTCTTCGCTAACTGTCGTTTTTAACGTTTACGTAGAATCGCTCGCTATATTCGTGTTTTCATATTTTTTTGTGTTTTTGAACTATAAAACAATATTACTTTACTTTTTATGTTTTTCGTTGAGATATTTTTGGGTTTTTCGTTGAGAACAGTTTCGTGTGTTTCGTAAAATAATTGTGATATTCATATGCATATTTGGTTTTTTTGATTTTGTGTTTTGGTAAATTTTTATTTTATATCATCCTAAATATGGATAAGAGAGAAGAGAATACTTTTGCAGAGAAACAATTTGAAGATTGTTTATCCGATGTTCCGAGTGATGTAGAAAGTGAAAGTGAAACAGACACAGGTTCATCTATCGGGAATAGTCAACCATGGATAATGCATCTTGCTTCGTCTGAAGAAGATTCTGACGAGGACGATATTCTATTGGATTGGAGCGACTATGATCCACCGAGATCTAATAACAATTTTGAGGGGAGTCCAGGTGTTAAAGTCTTTCCTCAAAATTTTGACGATGTGGGCGAAGTAGCGTCGCTATATATTGGAGATAATCTATTTGCAAAACTCTCGGAGAAAACAAATAAATATCGGGAGAGAAATGCTCACAAGTACAAAAATGTAGACCATACAGCGAAATGGACCGATGTCACAGCTAAAAAAATGTTTTGCTCTGATAATAATTATGGGGCTTGTAAGAAAATGGAGCATAAATGCTTATTGGTCTACATGTCGTTTAATTGAAACAAAAATTTTTGGAGAAACTATGAGCAGAAATAGGTTTAAACAAATCCTATCATTTTTACATTTCTCGGACAACGACAATGTGCCAGAAGGTGCAAATAGACTTATAAAAATACAAGACGTGCTAGACTACTTCTTGAAAAAATTCAATGAAGTGTATAAACCTAAGCAAAATTTGTCGTTGGATGAAGGGATGATTCCCTGGAGGGGCGCGCTACGTTTTGCTGTATATAATCCGTCAAAAATTATCAAATACGGTATTTTAAATAGAATGTTGTGCGAATCAACTACCGGATATATTTGCAATTTCAAATTATATACTGGAGCGGGTACAAATCTAGCAACAACAATTATTAATGTTTGTGAAGATTATTTAAATAAATGGCATCACATATATGCAGATAATTTTTATAATAGTGTGCAACTAGCTGAAAATTTATTTTCCAGAAAAACCAGAATATGTGGAACAATTAGAAAAAATCGAGGTGTCCCGGACGACATAAAAAATGTAATCTTAGGAATTTTAGAAACAAAATACAAAAGAAAAGGAGAAGTCCTCGTAGAAGCCTGAAAAACAAATAAAAAGAGAATAGTGCGTATGATTTCGACCATTCACAATAGCTCAATGGTAGAGACAGGTAAAATAGACTGGAAGACAAATTTGCCAAGTCCGAAAGCTCGGATCCATTGTAGACTATAACAATTACATGAACGGGGTAGATCTGGCGGATCAGTATCTTTCATATTATCCATTGGTCCACAAAACCAAAAAATGGCCAAAAAAGGTATTTTTTTATCTACTGAACTGTGCTCTATTTAATGCTTTCCGGGTGTTTCAAAATTTAAATCCGAGCAACAAAATGAAATTCAATGATTTTTTGTTAAATACAGCGGAAGCATGGCTAACAGATTCCAATTCAAATGCCACCGATGAAAATATCAATATTCCTTCTACGAGTACACGGGCACCTCGGATTGATTCAGTAAATCGACTGTCTGGTAATTTAAAAAAACATAACGCTGTAAAAATTCCAATTGGGAATAATAAAATACAGCCGAGAAGATCTTGTCGTGTTTGTAAAAAACACAAAATTCGTAAAGAAAGGACGTTCATGTGCAAAGATTGTCAGGTTCCACTGCATATAGGTGACTGTTTCAAAGATTATCACATAAAAAAAAAGTATTGATCGTATATGGTGTATAGACAGTATATTGACTTATAAGTGATGCCATTTAGTGTAGTTATATATAAGTTATGTAGTGTAGTGTATAGATGCATAAAATTAGTGATATTGACTTTTTTGTAAATAGCTTTTGATGTGTGAACCAGTAAGAACTGTGTTAGCAATCGTAAAATATTTTGTTATATTTGATCTACTTCCTAAGTCCTGCATAATGGTGAGTGATTTTTAAATAATTTCATTTAACGTCATTCAAAATGTTTAAGCACCAAATTAAATGGTCCCAATTTAAATTTATTTTTGGTCAGAGTTTAAATCAACTTTTGGTCAGAATTTGAATCAACTATTGGTCAAAATAAAAATAACGGTCTAAATAAAATATTATACGGTCAGATTTTTATAAGCATTTTGGCTAAGTTGCGTTAGGGTTTTCATTTAAATTATGACCATTTTATATAAATTTTTTATTCTTAATTATGTAAATGTAATTATGTAAATTATTTATTCTGACCTCTGTATTCTAAACGATACATTATGACCATTAAATATATATAAATTCAGACCAATGTAACATACATTTAGACCAATGTATTAAAAATTACGACCGATAGCAGCTAAACTTTTAGTCATTTACTGTTGCCCTCATAGATAAATGAAGCTCTCTCCCTAGCAAATTTTGTTTCGTGGAATAAGAGCGATATTGCCTTTTTTCTAACGACTCCAGTGTATAGAACATGTTTCACACAATTTGTTATTTTTTTTCTCTTCCAGATTTTTTTTAGAGCTGTGAAGTGTTCGAGGAATCTCTATTTTATCAGCGCCATTGTAATTTAAAATTATTTAAAAAAATGAAATTATGCACTTCACAAATGTAATAATTATAAATATTGCAATAAATAATAATAACACTTACTGACTTATTGCACTATATACGAATTTCACTCTAGAAAATGTGAGAACCTAACCCCTACTATAAAAACAATTCTATATCTGAATGAAACTTATCCTATGGAAAATAAATATATTTGAATAATATTTATGACAATACTTTATATAATAATTTATAAAATAAATGCGTACCACTGGAACCATATAACACATGTGCTTGTCAAATATGCGTGTCAATGTCAAACTCGAGTGAGCATTAAACTATCCTTGTTTGTTTTTACCTTAGATTTTTTGTAACTGACTCGAAACATACACACAAGGAAACAGATTTAAGGATATCATCAAGTTTTCATAGTATTTATGTTATAAATGATCTTTTTTGTACTTTATCACGCTGGTACGCGCATCACATGTTGAAAACCACTGTTGCATTTATGTTTTACTATGTATCATATCCTTATAAAGATATTGAGAAAATTTTGTTTCAATCTGTTCACTGGTTTAAGAATTATGTCAATTTTACCAAGGAAGTATATTTTTTTCATTTTTTGCGAAATTCGCCCGGACTCCAGGTACTGTTTAATACAAAACTCTGCGGCCCGTAATGTGTTAAATACCCATAATCCGCGAACTTACAATCGTACTACGCCGATTTTATGATTTAAGGCGAATTAATTACTTCCTGCAATTGATATTTTAAATAAATCTTTGTGGAGTTAATTGAAAAATATTCACAGATAACATATGTTATCTCGTAAAATTAATATAAAACAATGATATGCCTCTATTGCAAAATTTTCATTAATTGAAATCTGTTTATCGCATCATTTAATATATGATATTAGACATATTTTGCCGCCAAATTACATAAAAGAGCTGGAAATTATGCGTGTTTTAAAAATGTTAAAAATAGAAATCAAAGAAGATTTATAAAATTTGTGATTACTAAAACTGTTTAGATCTTTTATATCGATATCACAGGGTTTTTTTAGCGCGAAAAATTGCAAACGCAATAATAAACGTGTAAGAAAAAATTGCTGCAATATAAATATAATAATTTTAAGTTTGTTTAATAGTGTGATTTGACCTTTAAATATTTCATGCTAAACAGCTAAGATTAGTCAATGAGCTAAAATATATTTTTGCCACAAAAAATAACAAATATTTAAATTCTATAGAATTTTGGATATTTATTATGAATTCGAAGATTTATAAATAAATCATATATCTGCAGGTGGCAAAATTTGATCCTCCTTATTAAGCTTTGTTCTGATTGTCATTTACTTATTGTTTTTGCTATCAAAATGCAATCGTACTATTAGAGAGTTACATCAATTCGCAGGAAAGGATCAGATCCATATCCATTATGTCATATAGATATTTAACTCCTTTTGCGTTTGAAAATGAAGATATTATGACATCAGACATTTAGTCTCGCTTAACACGATTTCGCTTAGCACGGCGATCTGGCAGAACCTATCTTCCGTGTTAAGCGAGGGATGGGTGTACTTGATATTGACTTTAGAGTTTTAATTGTAAACGCCGTGGTTCAATTGGATGTTTGATATATAATGCATAGTTATTTGGATATTTTTAGTAATAGTGTTAAGAGATAATACAGCTTCAATATTAGAACTTATCTGGTTAAGAGGACATTTCTTTCAGATGGTTGACAATCGCCTAATATTTATATTGGAGTTCATGAGCACTCGTATCTATATTTTAAGAGATTGCAGTTTTTCCATCTTGCATGTATTTTTGTTAGTAAACGTAACATGAAGATATGCAACCCTCGTCGCCAGGATCGTCGGAATTGGAATGGCCTGATTTTGATTAATGTGGCAGGAAACAGATGGGAGCGCTAAAGCATGACTAGAACAGCATAGGGGATGCAAATGATGGAAAAAAGAACTCGAAGCGTTGACAGTTAGTCGAATATTGGAGCATTAACGAGAAACGAGATAATTTTAGGATAAAGACGAAGCGCGCCGGTAATAGATAACCACGAGAAGTTTATGGAAAAATTCAATTTGTCCGATTGCCAAAATCAATTAACAAATCCGAAACGACACAGCGTGGCGCTCTACGTAGACCCCATCATAAATTCTTGTTATATCATCGGGATATCGATGATCAAATCGATACCGGAATGAAAACGCTCATGTAAACGATACTAAAAGATTAATTTATCATTGGATAATGACAAAAATTAACTCACACCACACTGTAGGCCGATTGTAATACCTCATTTTTTAAGATGCCTCCACAGAGCAGTGTCAATGTAATCGCATTTGACTCGGTATCTCAATTTTACAGCTCGGATCTCTCACCGTTGGCTCCGTGGCGATGGGATCTTGGAATTTTCGATGCTGGCGTGTGATCATCCATCATCCTTAGCCCTGACGCGGGAGACAATCAGATTTCGAAGGTCATCTCTAGGTCAGATCTGGGAAGATGGTCAAATTGCCACACACTCGTGGAATGTCTTGTTTTAGTGCATCGGCTAATTTTTAACAGTTTAATTTAACCACGAGGAAGATTTAATCTGAACCTTGAGCACTGTAATTCATACCATTTAACAATTACTTCGATGGAATTTAATTCTTAAATAATAAAGTATTTATTATTTATAATTTAAGATATGGAATACTACCTGTCTGCTGCAATTTTTATCTAAAATATGATATATGTGACACATCCCAAAATTCATCCATGGACAAAAATTGGACCATAATACGCTTTATAATCCTCCCACGATTCGTTTCGGGTTCCTTTCTTCTCCGGGCAAGAACACAAAAGTCCATCATATCAGAATGGTTTTCGAGGAGTCAGGTTTAAATAGCGGGTGGCTTTAATACCGAATTCAGATTTGATGGTATTTTTTTAAAGGGCATGATTAAAATATAGCCGGACCTGGTCTCCTGCTGTGAGGGTGATACCGTATTGCTGGACCACCAGCCTCTATTGATGCAGAAGGGATACATTGTCTGTCAGCGATGGACAACATTTGATCGCTCGAATATCAAATTATTTCTTTTAAAATGCGCAATAAATCATAAGTATCTATTTTTGAAATTAGTATGATTTGCAATGAATATTTAATAGAAGATCTACGGTTTCATAGATATATTTTGCATGCAAACAACTGATTTAAAATGTACATTAAACAAATCATTTGAACTTAAAAAAAACCAAATTTTAATACATACATACAATATAAACGGATTTAGATCTATGTATATGATTTAACATGTTTTTGAGTATAGAGTATCCACATTGAATTATTGCGGAGTATTATGATCAATTTTATTTTAATTTGTATTGAATAAATATACTTGGAATGTATATATGAAATTATAACGTTAACATTGTCAATCTCTGGTGCGACGCCTTCCAAGAAAGGATCTTCAGTTCACCATTTGCGGAGGTTTATGTTACCCATATGACGTTCGGGTTCGTATTCTAAAATTGTGGTTTTAAATCCAAAAATGAAAACATATTTAGGTAACACTCATTGTGTCACTCGTGTGTGGTATACAAACTCAAGTGGTCGTTAATGGATCGATTCAAATGAGGGATGTTGACTTCGACGAAACCATCGATACCGTATCTGCATACAAGATAGCGACATCCAAGAGTCCATTTTTTCACACAATCTAAACGCGCGATGAAAAAAAAAACCTAATGGTCTGCATCGTTACCGATTATCATTTTGAATATATTAGACGGCTAATTCGGTTGTAAAAGAAATTAACATTTATTACGAATGCCTTTTTTTGTGTCCGAACGGCGATGTATATTCATCAGTCCTATCTAACTGGAAACACCAATGATCCTAGTCAAATTAGATTATGACACCAATAAATGCGTATGATAATTTACAACACCACTCGATACGTTGATAATAACACCTTTCGGAATACCACGAGCCTAATAAGAGGCACGCCATAAATCATGAGAAAGGTAATGTGTTCGCTTGTGCCTTTCCACATGAGCTTACGCTCTACATTTCAGCCGATGATCCTCAAATATTCATCGGACGTCAAAATGCACTCGAATATTTTTTAAATAAATATTCTTTCATTCGTTAACATAAATCAAGCTTGAATTTGTGAGGAAGCTAACGAATTTGTTTATTTAGATCAGATGGTTTGATATGTCAGTTACAGCGATGAGCAAAATCAAACAACGATAAAATTGGGGTGGAATGTGCTTAAAAAGTTAACCAATGTAATGAGAGTGCCACTGCTCTTTTATTTGAAGAGGACCATATTAAAGTGGGTGTTAGATGTGTTTTACCAGTGATGAAGTACTATTGGGAAATATATCGAAGGGTGCTAGAAATTAAGAACTACCCATATGGCCATTGAACGCAGTATGCTGGGGATTAACGATGTATGATCGTAAAAAGGATATATAGTTAAGACAAATTATCATTAATTGTAACATTCTCAAGAGAATAAAGCTTTTAAAATTATAGTAGGTAAGTAATATGGTGAGATGGACGATATATTGCGCGAAATTCAAAAGGTTTTATTTGATGTAATCGCATAAATTAAGATTCGAACTCTTTAAATATAGATATAAACGCTTAAAATTGCGTTGTATTTATTGCACAAATATTATAACAATGCAGCCATTCCTCAGTTTTGATATAATATTGATTATGGCAAAATGGATTAGATTCTCTGTTTGGATTCAAATCCACAATATGGAAAACCTTTTTATCATACAAATAAATTTTGAGAAATCGAACGTCTCGATTCAGGTTTACTCTAATTTTGAAGACTTAGAAACAGTATTGAGGCGATTAATAAAGTTGTGAAGGGTTACCTATGGATTGCAACAATAATTATGAAAATTTCACTACTCATTCATAGATCATCTTCTACTTAAAATTCGAATGATAAAATTTGGAAAGCACATGAAAAATCTTTTCTCTAGAAAAGCCTCATATGGAGATTATGAAATGATTGTATATAGTTGATTTTTAAGATTTAAGAAGTAAAAAAATAATTTACCATCACGATTTATCAATATTTTGTGCGAAACATTTGTATGAAAATTATTGATTAATATGGAAAATAATGTAAAAATTTTTCCAGAGGCTTAGGAGGAATACGCATTATTCAAACGATAACCATATTGAAACTTACAATATTAATATTTTGAGAGAGTATTAATGTAAATTTCAATAAATAAATTTATCCATTTTTTGAAGGGCGGCTTTGCTGTATTATTTTTAGAGCCTTGTATCATTCGAAAGCTTCTATTTGAACATTTGACTGCATTTTTTGTACGCCATTCTAAGATAAGATAACATTGCTACTACATTTTTGTCCGATCACGTCGTTCGTGATGATCAAAAAATACTTCAATCATACAACTATAAGTGATACTAAATTAAAAAAAAACGTTCGGCTGAAATTTTCGCATTTAAATTGAATTTAAAAAAAACCCTAAAAGAAGATTTATCATGAATCAACATTCGGGAAAATTCTATGCTAATATGATATTTATAATATGGATTTTTTGCAGAAATATACTACGAATAAATATATTTTTCTATCATGCAAATCGTCGTGAGTTTTTATTCTTAATTTGTTATGCAAAATTAGCAAAAAAAGTCTTTTTACCGTGTTTATGAATTGCCTGATGTATAAGATTGATGCTGCTCATTGCATCGACAAGTGTGTCGTCATTGGATGCGCGACTAAGAGGTTCAACCGTTAAAAAACTTCAAGAATCATCATCCGAAGATCTCCAAGTGTCATCACCGTCCCGTCCAATAACTCCAATTTGAACATCTACCGCAGAAATGTATTCAATTCGAAGCGGACGTCGTCGAAGAGGCGCGTCCATCATGATCTCGGAGCTGCCATAACGCGATCCGATGATAAAAACTGATTGTGGGACATTGTTCGAAATGGTTATATGCATTTTTCGCATGTCGTCCACACATTACGACCCTGTTTTTTTACTATTCCTGCGGCATGTTGGGTAGTAAATGTTTTACCATTTTACGACCCGCCATAAAGTACATTAGATTGGTAATAACTCGGCGTTTTACTACGTGCGTAAACATTTGATCATTTGGTAGGACGATGAGCGCCTTGCCTTAATTAGATCTACATTTCTACAGAGTTTTGTTCTTTTAGTCAAATGTTTATATAAATTTTGGTCAAATGTAAAATGGTCTCCGAAAATGCTTCTTCGCCATTGCGCTATACATATTTATAATAAAGTCATAAAATGATCATAATCTTATCATACAAATAGAATGAGGCACTGAAGAGGCAAGTCAACTATTTGCATAATGTTTTAAAAGAGAACATGCTCAATTGCTTTGACCTTATATGCATTTTTTATGATATTATGACGTTTTCATGTTTCATCAATTAAATGCATCATGAAGATCGTTCTTTATTATACTAATAGTAGGCATAATGATGTAAAATGATTGTCTGAAGTAACAGTGATTTTTAAATTTATGCATGCAGCTCGTTGTTGGTGTATAGTAGAAATCCACAGTTGCATGACGCGTAATTAAGCCAGAAAATGTTCAAAACAGAGCAACATAGCAATCCATTATGAATGTCTCCGAGCTCAGATAATTAAGGATATTTTTGAGGAAATAACTTGCTTTAAGAAAGCTTGATCTGAAAAGTACATCCTTATCCGGACGACCGGGTTCTTGCGCTGCTTAAAGAAGAAAATATTCCAATCTCGTTTAGTGCAGATCAACTAACGTCAAACGGGTTGATGTCATTCTCAACAAATCCCACCACTTCCCAATTAGATGCCGTATCCATTCCAGTAGACATTTCTCGTTTCCAGGTATTGCACCTTCAAAAAAATGCGAGGAAAACTAGCCTACAAGCGAAGCCTAATGGAATATTTCAAACGTATACTCGTCCGACGACAGCGTGCTTCCTTCTTAAGTTCGACTTCAATTTCTATTCATTTTTACAATGCGAGCAATTAATTTAGCTTGGGATAAATTTATATGTGTTTCTATGGTGGAAAGCCATTAATTACACTTCGTATACATCTCTTTGCTGCGGTTTTCGGATAAAATAAAAATAATGAAATAAAGGCTACACGGACGTAAGGGTAGCGCTGGTGGCGCACTGTCTCGGTCAATAACAAGGATGCGGTTTCTGGACCGATTTAAAGGGAAGAAAATTTCTCTGCCATAGGAAACAATTATAGCCGAGACAGTAATATTTGGTATTCATCACACGATTACGCTTCTAGGAATACTTTTTGGGAAACCGGATTCCAAAAATGATCTATCTAACGCTGAGTAACACGCCGATCACGAGTATGCTCCGAACTCTTGATAAGAGATCTGATTTGAGAGGTCAGAGAAGATTGACTCGATCAATTTTTAGTACATGTTTATCTATCACGTGACTTCCTTAATCTCTGAAAATGTACAGTTAATAACATATATGATTGTGTTTAAATTAATATTTAATTCAATACGATATGAAAATTTTGATAATAAATATCTTAAATGCATGGTCTAATATATTAAAAATCACATAAAATGGCCCCATTTATATTATTATTCGAATTATATTCAAATTCCCATGATCTAAAACACATGACAGTCGTTTACAAATACATTAAACAGGGTATAAGCTTGAAAATTTAGTATCCTCTATTGAATTTTAAGTATCATCGATGGCAGTATTGAACGTTTATTTTATAATAAATCAATTGAGATTTATGACCTGGATCTAGCAACTGGAATGGGGAAATATCGTGAAAAGACGACGATTAGAAGAAATCATGCGACATATTTTCCTAGCACTCATATCGTATTTATAAAGTCCACATCGAGTGCCGATTAAAAGTGTTAATCCCTATACCAACGAATTTGGAAGACTTACTCTGATTTCCTGGTTCCAATAAAGTACATAAATACAAAGACGATTAATAAAGTTGGATAGCTTATGAATAGCTGATTTGCAACGATCGATAAAATATCTTTTAAAAATAATAATCATATGACAACTCACTCATAGATCCACTCCCACGTAAATATTCCTATTCAAGTAACCTTATCCTGGTTTAACCATATGCGGAAGGCAATGGGAAACCATCACATAAAGGCTTCCATCCATCGTAACTAACACATTAACGTTACTTTTCCATTTTTCAAATGAATATTTTGTAATTTTTAAGCATTCCAATTGCTAATACTTCAATTAATATTCACCTTTCGTCTGTTTGACTCGCAATATGTTCTGACCATTGGCATTTTGAATAATATCAAAAATTTATGTCATTGATTTTATATTGTATTTTTTCCCAGTATACTCATATATCATTAATAATCGATCGTTTATCATGCATAATTAATAAACAAACATGCATTTATTCAAAAATTATCAATGGATGATTTTTTCTGTTTTTCTTTGTGCACAACCTTAAACCGATGTGGCAGATCAGTCCAGGGAGTAGCATGGTCATCTCTCGGTATTTAAACGAATCCCAACAATCCATGCATACAATTTCACCTGGTGCCCTGACGAGGACAACATAAATCTCAAGCCTTTCGCCGAAACGTCCCGCGAACCCGGTCTGTCCTTTGTGTTTGGTCCCTGGACGCTTGAGGACCCGCTCCGGGACAGAAACCGCCGAATTCGAGAGATTTACTGATGGGAGGACTCAATGTGGATATATTTACCTAATCTGAATCCTAAAACAGTGGCGGCTTGTTGATAAATATATACGGAAAATCGAAATAAAATCACAAAACGATCCCAAATATTCGAAGATCGAAGTATTAATAATTTGTGCATATACAAATTACATGTATATTAAGTTTCCACGTCAAAATATAGCCTATTTTTAAATTTGATTGACTTTGATATTTATTCGTAAATCTCGAATTTGCTCTTGATAATATACTTAATAATTTCATTATATTTTTCAGTATTGAAGTATCAAACAAGCTACAAAATTTATTTTTAAATTATAGACTATTTCAGTATATTAAAGCCGAGTATTAGATCAAATTACTCATTTAAATAATTTCTAAAGACAATATCAATCATCAATTTATTCATGAATTTTGGCTAATAACATAATATATAACAGTCAAAAGCAAAATATTTATAATCAGTGAAATGTAAGATAAAGATGTTGTCTCACGCGATCTTATATTGCTAAAGAATATTTATAAAAAAGAAATTGAGATAATTTTCGAGAACACCAATTCCTGATTTACTAATTGTGCTTGAATTATTTGGTGACAATATTCAATGATAAATTGCGGTTCATCAGCTGATTATATGACTGCATATATTAAAATAATGCGATGCTCTTAATTAACTATGAACGATAGAAAAATCGAGAGTACGCGTATAAATAAAACTCATGTAATTGAATTCAAAAAGGTGTTATTATAAAATCGAGTAATTGAAAATAATTGGTTAAGGGTATAAATAATAGTGTCCGTAGATAGAGCAGGTTTTTAAACGCCCAGATTTATAGCAAAATAGATCTTTTTGTCTGTGGAATCAATTGAACTATTTGGAAACAAAAATTGATACCAAAATAATGCCCAAGAAAAATTGCAAAAACATAATTTAAATCAATGAAATTATACTAAAGGCCGATACTCTCTTGACATTAATACTTCAGATTATTAGCTTTTTGGGTCAATGCAACAAAAAATAGATAGCAAAAAATATGACAAATATGTGGAAGATAATATTAGAATAAATCAGTCGTCTTCTACAATGACGCCAGGAAAGTGTGAAAAAATGAAGGAAATCATTATTTTAATTAGTATTAAGCTTTGGTATAGTCAATTAAATTGAGTTTTTTTTCATTCAATGAGTTGATATTCTTTTCTGACGCACGAAATTTAAACCAACCTTGTATTTAGTTTTGAAGAAGTGTTGATACCATTGATTTATGGGAATATTTTGAGAAAAAAAATCACAGTTTTGTATTCTCAAAATTTCTTTGAATTTGCATGTTTCGTCGATTTATGTATTTTTTTACTCCTGAAAAAAAAAATCATGTCATTTATATATTTTACGTAACGGTTTCTTTTTTTCTTCTTTTTTACAGCTATTCTAAAAAAGCTGAGCAAAGCCGAAACCACTCCAAAAAAAGGAGTTTTGATATGTTGGCCGCCCGATCCTGCGAAATGTTCTTATAATATATGTCTATTCGGTGGATTAAAAAATGATAATAGTATGTACGTATTTATCATAATTTAATATCGTCATATATGTCCGAATTCAAATGAGTTTTTTCTTTGTCGGATTCGCCTAACGAGGCCATGAAAATGTCGCTATGAAATATATGAGAACTTTCGAACTACCACTGATCGGAGCCGGTGTCCGAACGCATCGGGGTCCAGTATCTTTTCGCAGTCAATTTAATGTAAATAGATAGATATTTATTAGAACATTTGGACAAGGAACAATGCCCCGCGGAAAGCTCGCCGTATTAAATTGAGACCGTGACGAGATTTCCCATGTAAAATTGCCTTCTGTGAGCTTTTCAACGCACGAACCCCTCACGTAAGTGACATTAATGTATAGCTTCTCTCACTCGGCTGCTGACTGACATATATTTCTCGGCTTGTCCTAAAAACTTGTCCAAACGAGGACGTTGCGACTCAAACGTCTTAATAATACAACTATAAATGTGATCGTAATCACTTCGTCCTACCTGCTGAAAAATCTTATCAAAGATCAGACGAACGCGTCATTAAGCGCACATAAGGGTCTCTGTCAATTTTTTTTTCGGCTGATTCCGAACCGTGAAAGTTTGGATACGAGCAAAACCGACCGAGAACTCTTTACATAGCAATGCAGACAATTATTTCATCTTAAATAGTATATTTTAAAGAATTTGCGTCGTTTGAGAAATACACAAATAAGGCATTAGAAAGGCATATGCAATTTATTGGGTATCGGACGTCATCGGATGCTTTTGATTGTTCCCATAGGAGCTGAAAAGTGTTAAATAGTGAGGAACCAAACGCTCGAGTAGATATCGGTAGCCTGAGTGCGTTGTAGAGGTCTACCAAAGGCTGTTTGTAGGATTTATGGTCTCATTCAAAGGTTGAAACAAGGCTTGCGGTGTAACCATCCCCGGACCCATGTAACGAACTCTTCTTTTTTTCACGGGATCTTTACCCTTCGATCTCTCCTTAATTTGAATACAAATTAGCGGCGTGAAATAGTATTGACATCGCCTCGTGGTCATCGCCACTTAAATACTCTCCGCATAAATTAATGACTTTACTGTCGGGCTCTTCGCGATGTTGGCAAAAATAACCAAAATAAATAAATCAATAACCCGCGACAGACGGCGAAGTGGACTGCACGCCGATGCCTTCACTTTAATTTGCGATTTTTACACAAATTGATAAAGATCGGCGGAGATCGATTTCAGAAGACTAGCGCTGTTTAGGATATCGGATTTATGGCAGCGCTCTGCCAGCGACTGCTCGTCGCAATCAAAATTCGATACCCGGCCTGCGAAAACAAAGCCTCATTGTACATCATTTAATACAAAAATAGAATGCAGTACCATAAATTATTCTTCGGAGGTGTAATTCAAGTTCTCGGAATGCATCCAATAATCTTTGCGAGCAATAGACACGTTTTCCCCGGCGAGATAAGAATTCAACATCAGTATAATACAATAGGTTTAATCTTGTTACCTGTTTGGCCACAAAAAGGAATAACGGTAGGTCTAAAAAAAATCTATGGGGACAATTTGAATATTACTGAGACAATGGAAGATCGAAACCTGCCAGCAAAGGATGCAGAATTTATGGCAAAAGCTTATTTTTAGCAACATTTTCAATATAGTAATTGCGATTAATTTTGAAATCAATACATCATTTAAATGTCCATATAAATTCGATTATCGCTTCGATCAGATCAGATCATATTGTATTAATATTAATATATACGTGCCTAAATGCCAACAATATCAACATGTATTGAAGTACAGCTCTGATTAAGTGCGTATCTTGATATGACAATAATTTGACTTGTACTCTTATGGCCATCGATCAAAGTTAAAAAAGGTCTGTCGCAAATATGTTGTTAAATTTAATAAAAATCAGTAGCCCGAAAGTGCTGTAAAATGAACTGAATTTATTCCATATGATCGAAGACCGAAATGATTAAATTTGATTACATAGCAGAATTGGCTGAATTTTTATTATTAATAACTATTTTTTTAAATCTGAAAATGTATAAACAACTTCTCGAAAGGTTATATCAGAAAGCTTTTTTTCTATTTATATTAACTACTAGAAATATGCTTGTTTAAGTTATAAATGCAACATAAATCATTCAGTCAATATCAATGGCTATATAAAATTAATTTAAAGGATTGATCCAAAAATTAAATATACATATGCAATTAATTATTTCTCGTAAATTATAACTGTATTCCAAAATTCCCGTGCATTAGAAATTAGTATCATAAAGAATAGAAGAGACTCAGCAGCAGACGATAAAATTTAAAAATCAGCAATTTCGAAGCTTTATGATAATTAATGCATATGATGGAATGATTATATATTATTAGTATTTTGCTAATTGAGAGCAAAGGTTGATACGTCGACGAAATAATTAGAGATATTAGAACTTTATTTGATTTGAATGTAATTAAAATTTAAGCAAAAATAAATAAAAAAGATTTGATTGATAATATTAATAACGTACATAAATGTAATCTATAATAAAAATGATTTTGTACATTCGAGAAAGGATTTCCCACTGAAACTTCATTTATACTGAATTTAAAAATTCACATATATTTAAAATAGTTTAATAAATATTTAAAAAAAACAGTTATATTCGCTTTAAAAAAATGTATTTAAATAAAAATGACATGAATTCAGCAAAAAATATAGAAAAAATGGTTTTCCTTGTGACACATCTGAATGTTAATATTGTTTTGTTAGCAAATTATTAGTAGTCGTTTGTGCTCAATAAAATTGTTTAAATTATTTTCGCGAATTTTCTGTTCCATTTCATGTCACATTTTATGGCCAATGTCAAAATTAAAGATATTCAAGTCACAAACCGATACGCGGTTCGAGATCGCGCCAACAGATGGCGCCACCAGCGCGATAACTTTATTATTTTCTCCGGCGGCTATCGTCGATTTTAATTTCCGTCGCATCTTAAAACTCGGAAGAGCACAATCGCCCGGATTTATCGCCAGGAGATATTCATCGAGGCCCTCGACGCAAACTACAAAATTAGAGAATTATCTACGGATAAAACTCTCGACTGTCGAGTGCAATTTGACGAGGGCATTATGAATATGCGATTTATCTATAAATATCCTCGTGTCGAGATTTTTCCGCTCGATAATGTCACCATGATTTAATGGATCATTTTTTCTCGATATTGCGATCAGATATCGAGTGGTTAATTTAATTAAATCGCGCGAAAATATGCACTTTTATTGGAGAGACAGTATATCAGAATAAACACCGTGCGAATTATATTATACGCGGCGTTGCGAATTCGCTGTATGGAAAATCGCTTTTCCAAGATAATAATTTATCGGAGTTGTTTTCCATTTATTTTTTTGTCGATAAATTCTGAATATACGTTCGAGTGTGTGACGAGCGAGCCCATCGATATGCCCGAAAAATGCATTATCATTATCTTGTCATGCAGTCGTAAGAATGACAAGGGTTGTCACATCTCTGATTGATTTGTAAATATATTCTGTCACTCGACTATTTTAAAAAAATGCTTCTTGAGCCTATCGCCAAAGGATGATAGCGATATTAAATTAAAAATATATATTATCGAAAGCGTATATGCGAGGGATTGTTTCTTAATTCATATGTATTGAAGAAATTTAATAAAAGCTCTAAAAGTATATAACATTTGTACATTAAATACAACATTATTAATGATTTTCTAATGTTTTATCGTTTCAATACAAATTATTTTGTCCCCATAAGTAAAACGATAAAAATTATATTAATTATAAAAATATTGTTCGATAGAATTTTTTAACAACAAGAAAAAAATAAAATCAAACAAACATCAACAAGCGTTTCATATATGGTCATAACAGCGTTCATCTTCATATCGAAGTAACGATATATAAATTAAATCGATATACGATAGTATACAGCTGTGAAGAACTGCTTCTATTTACAAAATCGATTTTGATATTTTAAAAAAATATTCTTTTAAAAATTAGTATTAAATTTGGAATCGTTAATTGCATTGACATAATCGCAAGATACTTGTAGATATGAATTTATGCGAATGTAACATAGGGTGGAATTGCCTCATTTTCCACAATCATTTCGTTAATGTAAATCGTATGAAAAATATTTTATCGCGTATATTGACTCGGTTCGTAGGAAAAGTTTTGATTGCACCGCACATAATACTTTCCGCCGGTGATGATTGATGAACGAGTCTTTCTCGCGTTGAGGTAGGCTCAGCGACGTGTATGTCGGGTGCGATTTTATTGTTCAAATTTATTTTTAATACATACAAGGCAACAAGTGATCGCTATTGTTTATTGAACGTTAATGTCGGGTCTTAATGCATTAGAAAGTTCATGCAAGTGACGAAACTAAAATTAATTTATTTTTATGAATCCATTTGAGGTGTAATTTAAAATAAATATAATGTGTTCCAGGTAAACGTTTCTCTTGGTATTGTTTTAATAATGAGTTGTTTGAAGATAAATATTTAAACGTGTGCGATTACCTCACGGAGAAATCGCTGAACTATAATATGTATTTTTTTTATATAAAAATTAGTGTATTTTATTTTATAAAAAGTTTTTTTTTTTTTTGGAAAATAAGTCGTATTTTGGTTCGGAGGGTTCGAGAGCGGATCTCGAAGGCGGCTGCAAGGGAGCCGACATGCGACATGCGACAACACAGCGACAGTGTCCGGCGGACTGGCGCACTGAGCGCCGCGGCAGGGCGGCGCCTCGGCGAGGGCGGAGCGAGCGCCGCCATTGGCGGAGACGGGCGCGACCCCTCCCTTCGGGCGGATCGGTCGGCGGGGGCGGCGCCGAACGCGCGTGCCGGTCGGCAGTCCGCACACGTCCGCCGAGCGCCGCGGGCCGCTGACCGACAGCGCGGGACGCGACCCTTCGGCCCGACGCCTTTATTTACCCACGATCGCGAACTTATCAAAATGCGGTTAAAGTAACCACCGTCAAAATAACCGCCCGGCAGTGCGCAAACGATAAAAACCGCCGGTCGCCCGTTTTATCGTTCGATCCCGACGCAAAGAGATCGCCGCCGGAACGTAAAAAAAATTTTACGAAAAAGAAAGAGAGCGCGCGGAATCCGCGGCGCGCGCCCCCGCACGCCCCCAGGAGACTCCCGGAGAGGCGAGACGGCCTCTCGCCCCGTCGCATCCCCGGACGAAGACCTTCGGGCGAAGATGAGGCCTTCGGGGCCCGAGCCGTCGGCCGCGGGCAGATAGCCGCGCGGCTCGAGGCTCCGCGCGACCCGAAACATCGGCAGTGCGCGCCTCCGCCCCCGCAGCTCCGAACTCGTATACGCCCCAGAAGTGATCCCTAGATTCTAAGCTCGACCGTAGCCTTCTTTTAACTTAAATTATGTGACTGTGATTTCGGTAACGCGACGACCTTCCAAGTATACCACGGACGACATCGACGTTAGCGCCTTTCCGCCTAGTTATAGATTCCGTAGATCTCGAGTGCGCTCCGACGCAGTCGCATTCGAACGATCCGCAGCCTCGGAGCCAAAGAGCCGCGACGAGATCCGAGCCCGCGATCAGTTCGTGCAGTGCCCGTGTGAGTGTCTGTGAAGTGTCCGAGTGCTCCAGGGGCGCGCGAGCGAGGCCCGCGGCCCCCCTCGGCACCCATGGCCCAACCCAGGGTACGTATCTACACAGTGTGCCAAAATAGAACGACATCGCTCTTGATATCGCCCTCCTCGAACCGACTAAAATCCCTCTAAACCCGTTTGGGCCCGCGACGAAATATTTTTTTGCTCGCGGCAATCGAAGGAGACGACGCATCGGTGCGACCGATCGCCTCCCTATTTATATATATCTTCCGAATCCGAATATCATTATTTTTGCACAGAATAAAACATTCCAAGCATCCCGGGCATCGAACGCCGAAGAAATTTCAAACGGAGCGAAACGTTGACTCTCACCGGGAAATCATTCATTTTTAAACTACCGACGGACAATGCGTTCATTATCACCGCTGTAAATATACACAATAAAACATTTTATATAAATCTCCAAGTAAATTCACTCAATACCATTTGAATGACAATGTTTTTATTGATCATTCATTGATATTTAACGACGCATAGCATTTTTGGCGCCGCAATATTATTCTTGAAACAATATCCATTCAACGCCAGGATCGTAGATCAACACGTCCGATAGTCTGGTCGCGATCGTAAATTCGGCAATGTTCTCAAAAATTGTCCCAATAAAATTGCATTGAGTCGTCTGCATTCGGCCGTTTGACATTTATTCGCCTAATTTATTATTCCAGCAACTAAAATCGTACAAATCAAACTCTTCGATAAATATCGTGCGAATTGACGACTGAATCGGCATCAAGCGTAAGATTTTTAACAGTATTTATAAACAATAAAATATTTACGACTTTCCATTGCATACGTTACGAATATGCGGCTCGATTAGAAATCGCCTTCGCTGTTGATTTATTTGCGGCGATAAAATTCGTAATCTTGACGACTTTAGATTTGTCCGAATGAAAGAGGATCGATTAAAAGCTCGGAAATTAGTGACGCTCGTCTAATCGTCAATTGAAGGGCTATAAAACGACGTTAATCGAGTTACGAAACGACGGCCTTTCACAACAATCCGTCCGTCCATCCTAATTGTGCATCTGAAATTGCACCCGCATGCACTCGTACCCCACTTCAATTGTCACTATTCGGAAGATGACTTTTTGACATCAGGGACGCTCCAAATACCGATAGATATATTTGTGCCGTTTTAAAATTTCATTTATGCTAGATCTGTATTAAAAGTAAATTCGTATCGGTAATAATAAATGATTTATAATTTAAATCTATAAAAATGTCATAATTTTAAATCCGACGGATGACAGTGAATTCGCGCGTTAATTTTTACGCTAATGCCATTTGATCATGTGCATTATTATTGTCAAACAGAACATAATTTTAAACGCATGGGGTACATTTGATTTTTCATAGTTTCGATTATTGTGGTACATTCGAAATATACCGTGTCGCATTTAAACGATATTTTTCGTTTCGGATCTTATGCGAAGCGACAGCGCGCTACTGTTCTAGTGTACGTTCCCAAAGACTACTTTAAATTCTTACGTATTACGACGATTTCCATAAAACCGGAGGAATTATAAATTCACAGAGTTAAAATATGCACAGATCGGGAGATATTGTACGCGGTTATTATTGTTCCGTCTGCGTTTTCGAATGTCTCGAATTTTTTTCGACGATCGCAGCCGGCAATTAATACTTCTCTCCGTCGGCCGACGTTCCTATTGTGAATATTTCGGGAGATTCGGACGTGCAGATATCGGCGCCGACGAGTGCTAGGAATTTCGGTAAAAATCTAGTAGACATTGTCCGAAAATGTTCATTACGACCGATTTACATTCGTAGATATGTCGGAGAGAAACGTGTTAAACGCCGATAATTACACGTCAATTTTAAAGATTGGATCGCCAAACCGTAAAAATTCGGCTGGATGCAACACAACCGAAACGCGTCATCCCGACGGCCATTTTGTACCGATTGACTAAATCTCAATATTTTTTTGTAAATTTGTATAACAATAATTTTACTAAAATTCGAGCGGATGATTTTGCTTCAAATAATAAACATTTTAAATGACAAAAATTTAAAGTGTCATTTATGAATCATGCGATTTCTCAAAATATGTCCGTTTACTCGTTATTTAAAGTATGTAGTGAAAGTTTATCATTTAAATAAAAGCTAGAATAGTCGCTCGACATATAGTGTTATTGAAAAATGCACAAAAATTATAGTTTCTGTATCAAAAAAACGTCAGGAAGATTGACGTCTCATTCTTGCGCCGTCGCTATTTTATCGTACTAATAAATGTCACTTTAATATTTCATATAAATAAACCTCCAAGTACTAAAAAATTATCTGCTTACTTGCGTAGTAAGTTCGTTAAAGCGCTTTCCGCATAAAAAATAACTATCTCGAACAATAAAAATAGCCTAAGCTCTCTGATATTAATAAATCTTATGATAAAAATCCATAAAAGTTCATTTTAATTATTTGAATGTGGAACTTTGAGAAATAACATTACAATTAACGACCTATCGTTAAAGACCTAGGTTTTCAACCGCGGCCATAAAAAAACTTATATTTTCTCGAATTATAATGTCATTTCAGTGCGGCCGTAATGATCGTTCCATGTATGGATAAAATATTTATAAGATACCGCTTTTTATGATTTTTTAAAAGATAATAATGCCATTGCAGGATAGCGCGGCGCTCGACCACCATTTGAATGCGAAAGAAGTGACTTTTTAAAAAGCGCCCCATCCGTCGGGCGCCGTTCCGCATTTGACAAGTGTCAAATTGGAGGCTTTCGATATGCAATTATCGCGATTCAAATATTTCGGGCATCAGCTGACGATGCCGATCGATCGGCTCGATCTGTTTTCACCCCGACGGGACCTCATCAATCATCCCTCCGGCTGGGACCTGCAACTTATAACTTCGCCACAAAAACCCCGATCGAAATCGCCCCAATCGCTCAGATATCGCACGAAACGGCACATCAACACTCCGGCTAAAACTTAATACTCGGACATGCAATAGCCGAATGGGAAATCGATCATTTTAGTTTCATCTCGTCGGCGAAAAAAAGGAGAATGATCCATCGAAGGATCGATTGTTTGCTTAAGAGAAATCAATTTTGCATGAGTAAATCGTATAATTTTAATGTTACTACCGCGGGGACGCCCATAGCTGGAAATCGCAATAGGGCGTTGCTTATTTTTAGACAATAAATTATTAACCAAATATTGCCGTCGACGCTTTTCAAACAATTTTGTACGATTAACGAGATGGGAAGATCCTTTTAAAAAACCAACGCAAGACCGATTGCAATCTTTGCATTATTCCAAATATTATATAAATAATGGATTGAATTTTCGCTTAATTAAAATTTTACATTATCGCCATATAAAATTACAAATGTGACGCATAAACAAGCGGCGCAAACACCTTCCGTTGATTTATCCGGTTTTAATAAAGTTCGTTTGACATTTATTCAGTACGAACCACGCCTTTATACATTGTCGATATGATATAATATCGATTATGTTGAGAACCGCCGGTTTTTATTTCGTGCGCGATTAAGCAATAAAGTCTCGAGCCCCGATAATTCATATTTAACATTATAATTGCGGATGTGAAAATATTATTTCAATTTGAGAGAATCGATCGATTAATGCGTGAAATAAATTAAAGCGCCAATTAAAATCGCCGCAGAAATTCTTAGCCGTGCATTTGCGATAAAATGTGATAGTGTAATGTGGGTTTTTCATTTTTGCATTGTAGTTCGAAAGCCTGAAAGGCGGATCCATAAAATACTAAACTTACATAATTTCAATTAAATGTACACATAAATATACCGTGCGTGATTATATTTTCGTAAAACCAAGTCTTATTTATACCAAATTGATTAATCGTAGATTGGATCCTCATTGTGTATATCGTAAAGTTGTGGGGCGTTTGTACGAAAAAGATTACACGGATCCGATGCAAATTAATTTTCTGATATCAAAAATTTAGATATCAAAGCCTTCCGAGTCATATGAACAACTTTCCAAATAATCCAAAGCGACGACGCCTCTATTTACTAAAAAAAAATACAATGGGGCGTTTCGTACGTCCGAGACGAACAATTATGATCCGTTATCTGCGAGCATCGAAATTAATATAATATGCAGATTTTATTAAACAATCAAGCATGTAAATTCGAAAAATAAACCTGTAAATTTGCATTTCGATCAAATGTCGCGTTTGTAAATTTTGCCAATTTGCTTGGATTAATCGCACTGAGGATCATCGAAATTAGCCTAATATATCGAAAGCGTCCGATTAAAATTGTAATCGGCGGATTAAAATTAGAACCGAATGATTTAAAACATGTTAAAAATACATTTTTGTGCATTCGAATCGTAATTCGCGCCGTGCGCTTTTTCGATGGCGTTTAATATTTTTATGGTCGTTATAAAGCGCTAATAGAGCCAATTTTTAAATATAGTCCATGGGGCGTTGGGACGGTGTGTAATTTTTGCGCGGCTTTTGAGATATTTTAATGATAATAGAATAAATTAGTTTTATGACTATTCGATCTGGGCGGACGTTCATCCGCGTTACGCTCCCAAATTATTGAAATTTTTATATGGAACGGTTATTAAAATTCGATTAATCTCATGTGCCGGATTAGTAGATTGAACTAGGAGAATAAACTGTGTGAATTTTATAAAAATGCGATAATATTTGCATAGCAATATTTTGGTTATATTTCGTGATAGTAATATTAAATGCTTGACATTTTGTTAAATATTATTATTATGGTAATACAATTTTTCAACCGCTTGAAACTTTAATAACAACCATAATTATGTCATGCGTTGCTTCTATATTTATAATATTGCAATTTTGATTTATTATTGTGTTTTTAAAGCAAATCTTCATTGCGTGTAATTCTATAGTCTCGTGTAATTAATTCAGTTTATAGGGGTTATGTATTTTTTTATGCATTCAGTGTGTTCGCTGAGATTTCTATATGTATCTCGTTAGATCGTTTTGTTGTAATATTCATTACATTTTGCAATTAATTTCCGCATAGACTGCGTTAAAACTTGCTCGAAACAACCTAGTTCGTACGCAACCAAATCGTTAATACAAAATAGCGTTATTTTAAACGCGGACATTCTATAATATGACTTTAACGTACTCGTAATTAAGTGCATTTTTTTACACACTCAAAGTCGGCATAATCGAGTGTTGTATTTCTATGTGAAATTTTTTTTTCAAGTCGACCTCTTATTATTTGTTGGGCAAGCGCATAAGTGGGATAAGGCGCGTTAGCACCAGAAGACTTTTGTTGCTTCGATCGAACACTCCAATCGTACTTTGATGATAATAAAAGGCTTCGAAACGGCCACCGATAATAGAGGGATATTATTTAAAGATATTAATCGTCAGATGTTTACTTTGAGAGGAGCCCCCGGCCGAAGCGCCCCGGCCCGGTACAGACGGAGATCGATTAATTGTACCATAGTTATTTTACCGCCCAAAAATCGCCACGTCATCGAAATTGATGGCCTGACGGTTTTGTTATAACTTTTTTAAAAGCCGTCATCCTTTCGAGAGAGTGCTCGATCGAAGAAGAGAATTCCTCGCGCCCGAACGTACGAAACTCCGAAGATCGGAATCTAAGAGATCCACTACATTTTTTTTTCTAATTTCAATTTTTGTCTCGTGACTGCTCGTTTTCGGGCTCTCGATGTGTTTGCTTAATTGTTGACCTAAGAATTATACGCTTTAAATTAAATCATAAGCAATCTTATTGCCGAAAGTGATTGAAAAACGTCGCTCCGATGCGAAACGTCAACGCAGAAATGACCTTTGTACTTAAAAATTAAATTCAAAACATTCAATCAAGCTCGATTTCTTATCAAGCACATCTTATTTGAATTTATAAAATGATTTTATTATGAAATATGATTATAGTTTTACCTAAAATGGTGTTATATAGACGAGCGCCGCAATAAAGCGACGGATCCTTACATAGCGAATCGCACGGAGACTTGAACGCTTTCTATTTAAATTCTCAATTTAAATCACAATATAAATTCGCAATAATAATAATGTAATTTATAATACTGCATAAATATGATTAATTTATAAATACGATTATTACTTTGAAATAACAATTAATCACATTTTGTACATGATTAAGTTTCATATTAGCGTACAAACGCGATCTTCAGCCATGCATAAATACATTTTAATCACAGTGCGCTATATATTATTTAAATGCATTATCAGATAAATATATATTTTTTCCGTCCTTTCGACGGGATCCGACGGGATGAAGTTTGTCCGTACATCGCCGCCGCTATAAAGACATTTGGATCCGTGGCTAAATTATAGCTGAATACTCGAACGATGCGAAAATCTGCATTCGGAAAAAAATGTTTGAGAAGCGCTCCGAAATTTCATCGGCGATATAATAAATTCGGTTAAAACCGCGCGCGGTTTAAAGCCAAAGTCCGACAGAGACCGCATTTACAATATCGAGATAAATGAGGTCTAGCCACGTGGATATTTCGATTATCGGGATTAAATAATTACACGTGGACGCCGTAAATCAAAGTACGTTAATTTGATGCGATTTTAAAAATCGCGACGCAATAAATACCCAGATAAATCAGCGAATACGCGCAGCGATCCCTTATAATAATAATACATGCCCGAAAAATGTTTTTATATACACTTACTAATCGTCAATGTGACTTTTGAACACATGTTGAAACGATTTGCAGAATTTGAAATCATCGTTGCGGGTGTTAATGTGCAAATTCTTGAAAGTTTCATTTAAAGGACATGTTAATGCATCAGTTTTCTAAATTATTAAAGATGTTAATTGATTGATTTAATTAAATTAAATGTTCTCCCGCATGATAGTAACGCACCCCAGAATTTTCTGTATTGTGTGATTTAAAAGCTTCCAAATTCCTGTTATTTAATTAATATTGTTACGCTTGGAAAGTCGATATTTTTAAATCAATACGTCTAATTTTGTCCGAAGACGGATTAGAAAGCTTTGATTGTGCGCGAGCTTTTGGCGCCTAGTGCATTTCCGTGCATAAATATTGACCCCCGATGAAATGCACCCTGTTATTTCGTATCGGTCATTCGGGATAATGTGCATATATGTTTTTTTTTCGTAAACCGGTCGTTTAAAGCTCCCATAACCGGCTGTCGTAAAATTTACATACTAGTATATCTTTAACACCTATGAACGCAATTCGTACGCGTATCGCGCTAGGTCAGATGAGATTTTTTCGCCGTCGAATTCGATGTAAAAATTCGCAATTAAATGTAATTCATGTATCGGGTAATTAAAATTAAGCGCTAATAACGCGGTTGCGGTATGTGCGATTGTCACACGATATGTTTATTCAGAAGTAAATTTATTGTTACGATAATGTTTGTTAATTGTATTTGACAGTGAAGTCGTCATAATTGTTAATCGCCCGTTACATTATAAATATTTATTAACGCGTTTGTATCGCTCGTTTGTAATAAAATCGTTTTTAACAATGACCTATTTCGATGCGCCATAACAATATAGAATTTCGATATGCGGTTTGTTGTTAAGATTTCAATGAACGATTCGGGGATGTTTGGTCTTATCGTCGCTTCGGATGGTAGATGCAGTTGCTGATGTTGTGTTGTGTCGATTTGCAGTACGACGAGGGCCTCCACGGCGGGTACCTGGAGGGCGGAGGCATGTACGAGCCCCACCGCGGGGCGCTGCCGCTGGGGGCGCACCACGTGCCGCACGTGCCGCACCCCGCAGCAGCCGCCGCCGCCGCCATGCACTACGCACCCACCAACCACGTGTCGCCGGTGCCCAACCACGTCATGGCCGCCGAGCCTCACGTGCACAAACGCGACAAGGACGCCATATACGGGTGAGTCCACTATGGTAATGCAGACTAATACCACCCAATCCAACTGATCCATCATCGAAGACCAGCCCGAATCCCACATCCTCATACACACCACCTATGAACACATTTTCACCCTAAAATGATCAGATCGAGGGGTTCCATCAGCATCACCTGAATGTTGCACATCATATACAAAACAAATATCATATAAATTTTATTGAAATCACTTATGCTTTGAAGTGCTTTAATGCTTTTGGATCCCTTGCATAATCAGATTTTAAATAGTGTAGTATTTTGATTATAAACTAATACGGATATTGTTCAAATCCATCTGATCTGGTTGGTTATCATTTCAGCAAATAAAAAGCTTTATAAACCTTGTTTGAGTATGATAAAAAGCCTTAAATTAAGAAGAAAATCCTGATAATATTTCATTCATTGATTAAGCGATTTATGTCCTCACAAGAATACACATTAATAAATCAACTTGTTTGCAATGATCAAATTAATAATACAATGAAAATATTGATTGTTAACAAGTCCACTTAAAAGTGCAAAATAGTGGTTTTATATTAGTGTGCATTTTAGTGTTAGGATGGAAATAAATCTGTCTTATTAATTTATATTGATTTCATGCTTGCATTTTGTGCCGTATTTCACTGTTTGTATGATAATGATTAATTTTGTTGTGATTGGGGCTTAATAAATTTGATTCGATTTAATGTTTTAGACTTCATCGGTTTGTAAAGTAATTGTTCAAAGCTCCCGTGGGAGTCGTTCATCCGTGATGATCGTGTTTGGCCATCGAGCTGTGATTTTGTGTGTTAAGATTTTTGAAAGTCAAATATTTAACCCTGCGCATGGCTCGGACCAGTTGGGGGCTATTATGTGCACAATGCAAACATAATCAGTGTTATTGAATGTTTTTGACGGTGGACCTTTGTAATTGCAGTCACCCCCTGTTTCCTCTGCTGGCTCTCATCTTTGAAAAGTGCGAGCTGGCCACGTGCACGCCGCGCGACCCCGGAGTGGCCGGCGGCGACGTCTGTTCCTCGGAGTCCTTCAACGAGGACATAGCAGTCTTCAGCAAACAGGTCAGTCTGCCGGGACGATCGAAGAATACCACGATCGGAGATTCCAGATCGAGGATGTCTCTTTTCGTGTTCAACAATGCGCTGGACGGACATTGTGCTGCGACAAAGAATCATCGGATAATCTTTTCAAAGCATATTTAGTCAAACGGAATGAGCGATCAGCATTGCCACGGTCGTGTGAAACGATGGAAGTCATGCTGCGATATCCGCGCCGGTTTTGAATGGCGAACCCTTTTGTTGGAAACAAACTATGACGATTTACACTACAATTATATCGTTGCTCATTTGTGTTCGTGACTTTGACACGAACCACTCTCGAACTCGGTCTAACCCTTTCGCGGCGGGGCTTCTGGAGAAATTGGCTTCGAACGTCGACTGTGCGTTAATTCATGCGATATCGATCTCGAATCGACCATTAAATAGTTTGACGGCAATGTACACTTTTAAAAAAATATTCGAGTGCGTACGAAAGAAGTCAATTAAATTTTATAGATATCGCAAACGTTTCAAAATCGGTTTCATTATTAAATATTGTCATATATACACATGTTTTAAATACAAAAAAGTGTCAATACTCGTATCGTATCTTATCTGTCGATCGAACAAATCGAAAAATGTGTATTTTTGACGTGACGAGCACTGATTAAAATATTTTTTCGTTAAAGGAATTAGCGATAATGTTAAGACTGCGTTTGTACCGATGGTCTGTCAGATAAAAGGACGCTTGACAGATATCGTGTCTTTCCACATGATAGTTAAAACTTGTAAATCCACGATAAACGATAAATTTCATATCTCGTGAAAACGAAATAATAAGATAATTACAACGTGCCCGAACCCTGCCTATCAGCCGTCGGACACTTTCCAACTTGCACAATTTATTACTCGGTTTTTTACCCATCGAGTCCCTCCGATTTTGCGGTCGGAGCGATTCGGTCCATCGTCGGGTCCGAATCGACCGACCTTCGGATCCTCGAATCGATGCCGCATCCGGGGGTCGTAATAAATTCACGCGTCGACCCCCATTTGGGAGTAATGAAAAAATTAACTTTCAATTTCGAACATATGCCAAGATCCCCGATGAATACGGCCGAGGTCGCCGACGGGGGCGCCCGCCCGAGGACAAAAACCGACACTCGAGAATCAGAGTCAAAAACTGTTCAAGCAGCCGCAAAATTCAAAACAAACCGTACACCATTTCGCCGGGGTTTATTTATAGGGTTCAAATGCCCGTCCCCGTAAAACGGGACGAATTCAAAAGGACGCTTCACGCGAAATCGGTCTCAAAAGGATACTACCCCACGCCGCAGAATCCTCGATTCGTACGGGGGGTGCGTAGTTTAAATTTGTACAGCCGGCGTCTCCTCGTGTGTGTGCGCTTACACGAAAAGGACGTAAACATTTAAAAGGTTTAAATAATGAATAAGTAAGCAAATTTACATCCCCCTACCCTCTGCGCGCCCAAATGAGGGTTGCCAAACTCCCCTATCTGTCTTTACGGGATTGTTTTTGGTGCGCGCATATTTCTGGCGGGGCGTATGTGTCAGGGCTCCGATGGATGCAAAATAAATTTACATTTAATAAACAGTCCAAATTATTAATAAATACGAAACGCAAACTATACGAAAATATAATAAATACACTATCATCTATTGATGTTATATCTGAACACGAATATAATTTCCATGTCACTATACAGCGTGTAAAAACATATTATTATTTACGCGGCTTTAAAATATAAACTCGTGCTTTAATGGCAAATTAATTAAGTTCATGATTGTGAGGTTTAAATAATAAATTGATGAAATTAGGGCGCTGATGGTGCAGCCCTGCGCGGCAATGAATGTAAAGCTATTCTGCACGCAATACAACAGACGATCTTCCCTTATCTAACACCGCGAACGATGCACTTTTAAGGGATGCTGTGAATGTGTGCACAACCTTTTTGTATACACAAGGCGAAAGGTGTGCTATTGGCGTATACATCCGTCGGTCGAATTCCGTTCGAACACATTAACGTCCACGCTTTTTTTTAAATAAATAAAATCTAAGCACGCGTCGCTCGACTTTCGTTTCGTTCCGCTCTTCGGTTCCTCGAAGATGGATCGATCGCCGAACTGACCTCGGGCATGTCTTTAAAGTCGATCAATTTGTACTAACAATCGTTATATTGTCGTCGTTATCCGCCGCTAATTTGCCGACTTTATAAATAAATACCTGTTTGCCGAAGTAGGCATGCCATTTTCGATGTAACCTCCGATTTTGAGCCGTTAATGCTCGACTCTTTCATGGCCGTGTTTACCAAATCAATACTTTTGATCGTCTGAAATTGATGATTCGATAATAAATATCAAATGTAATTTGCTATTCGGTTTAGTAGTTATGCAGTAAGGCGTCATTCATACAATTGAGCCGCATGCCCCATTCGCGCCCGCTAAATTTTAAGGCTTTAATTAGATTTATTTCATCGTTATGAGGCCAGGTGTTGAACGATACATTTAAATTCAATGTACATAGTGTGTATCTTTAACCCTTTTCTATTAAAGTTTTATTCAAATTTATAGATCGCTGCTCGATTCGCGGTGTGAAAATAGTCTTGGGGTATTATGCAGTTGTCACTGGATGGCTTCGCAAAAGACTCGTTCCTCTACGGAGTGTTCGATGCAGATTTTTTCACCCCGCCGCAATGAATATGACCGCATTCACAAGTGTCCCTCGAATTGTCGACTACGGCAATCATTCCTTTTTCTGGCTAGGGTTGCGCCACTCATTGAATTCATCGCCGACATTCATATATAATGACGTATCTTCGATCCCGAAGGTCCCCGTCTTTCGAGCCCTCGGGTCTCGGCGATGAGTGATGTGGTTTCTTACACTTACCTCGCATCGTCAGAGTCAGTCATCGCGCAAGATTCCATTGCGCATGCCTGCGCGCAGACTGCAAGAAAAAAGTTAAAGTCGATGTAAAAAAAATGCATAGAGATCCTTTTGTCGAGCCGCATCCTGCGACTGCTCCCGCGTGTATCCTCCGATCGGTGTACCGAGCACACCTTTGACCGACCCAAAATATAATTAACCGATTAATCTCATTTTTGCCAATGCGAAGAAACGAAGTAGCACTGCAGAAATGTCGTCCACGCCGAGATAGTTGTATCCTCATAAAAGGCGAGGGAAAGCATATTTCTCACTGTTGTATAAAAGTTAAACTTGTATAAGCCGGTTAACGCACATAATGCTCATATTCTTTATTACAATTAAAAAGCGATAAATCATATACAAGTATAAGCCGTCGATTTCCGATCGTCAGGGTGACCATCCAGCTTTTATATTATACTATCGTATGATAAACAATCAAAGTAAATACTAAGAAGCTCGAGTAAAATAACGTCAATTATCTTTGACATAAAGCAACGGGATCGTTTATTGGACATAGATGTTTTGGATACATGCTCGAAATGAAAACAAATCACCATCTTTGTGGACGTTTATTGTAAATAGATAATTTGGGATCAGCATATAATGCCATAATTCTACAACAATGGTTATAATGATGATTAATTATTAAAGGCAAATAAAAATATGCATATTTTATGCATACATGCAAGTTTTTATTTGTTGATTATCAAGGAGAAGGATATGCATTTGACGCAAGGTCGACTCGTTTTTTAATTGTACAACAGACTATGTTGGATACATAGGAAATTGGGATTAAAAAAATGTTATCGGTTATCTTTTGTGCAGCAGGTGCCGCAGTTTAAGAGTAGGTAGCAAATGATGAAGTAAATAAGTAAGTAAGCAGGAACAGTAGTCATTATCGCGCGTCTCTCCGCTAATTAATTGTCCTGATGCTCACCACGCCTCCCGTTTTAACACCGCAGTGCACATTCCTTTGCCGTCTCGAAGAGCGCCCATCTTGCACTTCTTCCTTTTGTTCGATCTGAGTGTCTCCCGCTTTTTTGCTCCTCTCAAATCGCTCATAAAGATTTACATCGGAATGACTGCGAGACGGTATTGCAGCTCGGAGGACGTCTTCATCATTTTTTCATCTATGGTCAATTGCGAGCGGAGGCCGTACATTTTTATGCGATCGCGTAAAATTATAATTTTTGGGGCCCATCGTTGCTGTGTGCTTCCCAGATGCAATTGGTGGTCTGCTGCAATTGAAAATGCAATCGACGGCCGCATCGCCATCGACGGTCTGCGAACCGGCTGCAGAACGGCGTTAATGATATCATTAACGACTAATGCATTGCATCGCGGTGGACTGTGATTTATACGCGTGGAAAATTTATTATTTTCGTAAGAAAAGGGTTAAAAAAATGTCTGTCTGCAATGGACACTATCCGGCATGAATTCCGATTGAATTCCACGAGCGAATTCTACTCCGCAATACATGAAAATGTATATATACAAGTCGTTCATCGATTTAAATGGTAGATTAATTCGTTTTTGTACAATAAAATTAGTTTATATGATATCAATTTTAAGCTATTGAAAACCACAAGTTTCATCATTGTTAATACTAAATTTTGCTTCGTTTTTCAATAAATTAACTGGTTTTTTTCATCAGATTCGCGTTTGTCCATTGAATTTATGACACTTTTTTATGAATTGTATATATGTATGTATGAAGATGTACCATCTTATTTTGCGTATTGCATTAAGATCAGGTCAATCCTTTATATATATATATATATATATATATATATACGATGTGCTTGCATTGACCCATTTGAATTGCACATGTTGATGTACATCGAAGCCCATCCTAAGAATCGTTAAGCCGCTATATTTTGATAATATCGCCCATTTCCCATTGAGTCGTTAACTTTACGAACCGATAGCACGTTACGTACAATAAATATCGCCTCGCAGATTCGACATGCCGTAAAACTGGCTCGCAAACCCCATAAATAATTAGCATCGATTTTCTATTTGCGAACGTCTATCGGTATAAATATACATCTATTCCATTAATTTTCGTCAACACATGACGTGACACTCTTTTAGATACCGGCGGACACTTTTCGTTTCGGCGATTCTTCGATAAGCGTAGGTCCTAATCTAACTATTACCATCGAACTCGTAATAGCGTCGAATGATATCTATTTTTTTACAATTAAACGCAAAAGCATTACAAATACGCAGAACAAACAACGTCGGGGACATGCGCTCGAGTTGAATCGTACGAGCATATTTCCAATGCGAATTTCATACGCGGGACGATTTAATTGTACCGAATTAAATTGAAAAATGGCAACTGATAATTTGGGAGCGATCCCGTTTTGCGAATTGCATTAATGATGCATTTACCCGAACATAAATTTGGTCCCATTGTGAGCCGTCGTCAAGAGTGACGCGCGGACAATGCACCCGTTAATTTGGCCGGTATGAAAGGAGTGCATCTTTCAAAGTACGCGTCGATTGTGAGGTTGAATAAATTTTTGATTGAAAAGGTCTTCATACGATGTAATTTTGGAAGCATTCAACCGAGGACGAGCTTCCCTATGGGTCGCACAACCCTTTCGAAAACACATATCTTTTGACCGGTTTTCTGATTAAAACATAAATTACGCCACTCGAGTACGAGCGTACGAGATTCTTTCACACGAATCTGTTTTATTTATTTCTCGCTCGAGGCTAATTTGTATTTGAACTATGGCGAACATTCTGCGAAGGCTCTACCGGTATGGCTATGGTAAAGCACCGATGCATCATTTCGATGCGTTGTGCGTTGCCATTCCATGCTAGATGCGCTCTTGTACCGCGAAAATGCATCTCGATGTGATAAAAAATATATTTATAAATAAATTAACCGTTTGTTATGTTATCTGGCGTCAATTCTTAGTAGTAGCTAAATTGATTTGGAAGTCGAATTAATTACGCATAATCAATTTCGGATGCTATTTATGCGTTCATCTTCAAGGCTAAATTTAAATACTGATAAAAAACTCCTCAATGGTCATCATGATCATAAATACAATTCAAATAGAAAAGTTTATGCGATTAATATCTGATGAATTTATAGAAATCAGGAATATATTTAAGATGATCCAACGAAACGTATGGAGATT
The DNA here is from genome assembly GCA_008973525.1 of Stenopsyche tienmushanensis. Taxonomy (NCBI): domain Eukaryota; kingdom Metazoa; phylum Arthropoda; class Insecta; order Trichoptera; family Stenopsychidae; genus Stenopsyche; species Stenopsyche tienmushanensis. The sequence goes on from WACJ01000043.1 coordinate 1,118,962, forward strand.
AGATTCATTAACTTTCTGAGACAATTCTGGGACATATTGCCCAAAAATACAAATATATATAATTTCGCAAATATTCTGCATTTAGAAATTACTTAATTTAATTATTATTATGTAGTGTAAAAACGAGCGTTGAAATCTTGTGCATTAAAAATAACTTTTTTTGGATTTATTATCGATAGCTTTCTTTGAAATTCCTATAGATATCCTAGGGGGATTGACTGAACAAATCATATTTTTTTAATGATCACTCGCTGCACCAAATAAGATTGCTTTTATCGTTGATAAACAAATACAAATTTATATAGTATTAATTTTGAAAATGAAGGGATGTGTATGGAAAGATATTTGGAACAGGGAGCGATGTTTTGTCATTATGCGCATTCAGGTACAGAGCTGAAATACAAACAGTGCATATAGAAAAAGGTCTTTGTAAAATTTATATCAATTGTGCGCATTGAATAAGCCATGGAGCAGAAGTGCAGCACATTTTTTTGATTTACGACAAAATTACAGGTTTTCTGCCGTGATTTATGGTCTGTTGCTTATTATGATCTTGCGTTAGAATAACGGCGTATTCTTGGATTAAAAAATGCTATGAATAAAATAATGTTTAAAAAAGGTTCAGGGCCGCATTCGTCGATGGAGTTAACCCGATGAAAAAATATATGTATGGGATTAGTACGGTAGAGTTTTTATTCAGGTGTCCCGATCGACAGTGCTCCCGTCTACCTTTCATCTTTGTCTGCTCTCCTTTCATCGTTTCCACAATAAAAGCCTAATGAAAAATGGCGTTCGTCAAAAGCTGTTTTCGTACGGACTTTTATTATGCGGAGACGTCGATTTTTGTAATTCCGATTGCACAATGCGTTAAATAGATCCTTTGCTCCGTGTCGACAAAAAACGACAGAATTTAAATAGAGACCCAACGCAATTACAGCGATATAAACGATGGAGATGCTTATGTGTGCGCCGTCGTGGATTCCGGAATATTAAAAGATTTCGAACGAGCCGAGATAATTATCTACTTGTATGCTATCGTATATTACGTATAATAGAATAATTTGTATAATGTATATTGAAATAAGATAGATATTAGCTTGTTTTTGAGCAGTTTCGACTCGCGCTTATGCAAATAAAATTTCTTTCTCATCGTATATAACATTATAATTAATTTTGAAGTGCTAGGTTTTGGCATTTATTTTGCTTTTTGGAAATACAAACAATCCGTTTACATTTAAATTCAAAAATAAATATTGCGAAACGAACATTTGTGATATGAGAGCTTTTTTAATTGAATGTATTTTTAAAAATCGTTTATTTATTGCAAATTTATAAATGGATATACATAATTCATATAGCTTAAAATTGGTTATCGAATGAAATCGATCGGTTCTAAAGTTTATATGCGATTTTTTTTTAATGGGATGGCGAGAACATTTTACTTTCTGTTGGTTCGTGAAGGATTCTGTTTGTGCACAAATGCTCAACGTAGAGAGAGAAAAAAAAGGATGAAGCAATTTAGAGCACAAAGGACGTTTTGTTAGAAAAGAGCATCATCCTTCCCCGATGTTAGACCGCACGCTGTCAGGACGAGCGTTGGTTATTTCGAATCCCGTCGAGACGACCGGGAACAAAGTCAAAACAATCGTTTTTGGCGGGGGGAACACGATTCAAAATTACGGGGGGACGAATGCAATATCTCACCTAAATTCTCGATCCGAAGACGCATTTACTCGGGCACCTTTACACGCTTAAAACGACATCCAGGTAAGAGGGCCGTAAATTATTTCTTTGCATCCCTTCGTTTATGATCCCGCCCTTTGTTTTAGAAATTGCCGAGATACCCATGGACTTCCGAGTAGTCGAGCTTTCCGTTATGTCGATGATTTATTATGTCGCTGGAAGAATGTTTTAGGAATGGTACAAAAAAACTTTGGGTTTATATTTTAAAGGAAAGACCGTGAAACGTAAAACCCTATCCTTTCAATGCCCGCGCACTAAATCCGGAGAGAATGAACGACCAAAAAAAAGAGCTAAATAAAGAGAATGCATATGTAGGAAATCTTTCAAGCAGACTTTGTCTGCACGTTAATGGGAATATCTTAAGTTACAAAAAATATTCAAATACATTTATATAAATAAAAAATCTTCACATGGCTGTTAGACTTATGCTCTTGAAAAAAACACAATAAAACATCTTAAATCAAACGTTCAAAACAATTTTTATTTCGCTGTGACATTTGTCTTCGTTTAGGATAGCTTGCGTCCAAAATAAAGAAATTCGGATATCTTCCTTCGCTCTCCTCATGGAGGACGATGATATTTCGGACAATCCCGGGCGTCCTACATTCGCACGAAATTCAGTACGACTCATGTCAAATCCGGCACTTTAGAGACGCTCATAATCTGTTTTTCGGCCACATGAGTCTGGGAGGTTATCCCAACATGCAAAACGACAGTGGCGTACCAGCGATGACATTGTTATTTAATTTAAACGAACACATCAAATACAAAAGGCGAAACACATTATCGACCGGTTGTGCCGTTTAATCTGGACATTTGCAATGGTCTGGTTTTGCAGCGTTTCCGTGACCATTTCGGTCGATAATTTTTTTTTCGGGACTGCCTAAACGCTAAAAGCAGCTGCATTTCGTGCAGACCCTGACATTTGTTCGGCGTTCGGCCATCGCCGAATTCGAACCTTAAACGTCACAACGGACACAATTTTTGATTTACGACTGTGGGTCGAACAGTGGCGTTAGCTTAGATGGCATTTTCGTTAAGATCCACTTTCGTCTCGAGAGCAGCGGGCTCATCATCATGCAGTTTTCTTGTCATTCAGATTTATTTTTTAAATGCGGGATGAACTTGTGAAGGTCGTTTGCAAATTTTGTAGATCTATTTTTCGACCGAGGCATAATATGCATATAAATCGATCGAATGTAATAAAAATAAGCGAAATGGACGAGGTCAACTGCATATTTTGCGAGAATGACCCTATGTCTTCATGATTTTGACATCTGCATGAGTATTATCCATTTTATATTCGTTGACCCAGAATTGTGTTTTTCGGGATGTTTTTCAAAGCAATTTATCGAAGCGATCGAATTTTACAACATCGAGCTTGTTGATTGCTATCCCAAGAATTTCCGTAACTATCGCCCAATGCAATATTAAAAAAATGCATGTCATAAGATAGACACACTAACTTTTATATTTATATTTTTTGTAACTTTTTACATTTCCGGCTCAGTCGAAAATATTCTACTTTCCCCCCCGTGTCTTAGATAACTTCAGATATCAACATACATTTTTATGATATTCCTAAAGTTTTATCGCTTCATCATTTTATAGGAAGTAGTTTTTTCACATTATCACCTGCTTCGGGTTCTAAATACTTTTTATGATCGTTTTTTTCGGGTCGATCTTTTAATTTGTTCCGAAATATATTAAGACGCGTTCGATAAAAAATATAAGTAGACAATGGATTCCATAAATAAGTCGCTTTTCGTTCGTCCGATCGCATCGGCGGACGTCTGGATAAAAATTTTAATTGACGATCGTCGTTTCGGATTTATTTTCGGTTCTAATTAACGAAACACTGCGGCCATAAGGTTATAAAAATTATATAGCGTTGTCACATAGTGTGGGTTTTGGAGGAACACCCGATCGACGATACACGACTTCAACGCCGGGAACCTGGTAAACCCGACGTTAAATGCTACTTCTACATATTGTAAAATTTATGGAGGTCGTTTAGAGGTGCAATAAAAACATTAAATTTCGACACTTTTAAAGTGGCATCAGTCTATCTGATCTATCTCGAGGACATGAATGCCCACGGGGGTATATTCTGGATACAGAAATGCTCGGCCTGCCACTTTTATGACGGACGATAGGAACGTCTCTCGGACTGGGGTACGCTTACCGTTTATGGCTGTTTAGATAATATAACGAAAAAAATACACTTCCTCGTTTTTGATTTATCGTCTTTACATCTAAGAACGTCTGAAATAATAATGTTATTAAACGTTAATAATTTTTCACACGCGACGCCCATGACGATGGCATTAATTCGACGCTCATTGGCACACATACAAGCAGTTTTAATTAATTGATGAATCATATTTATTTACAGTAATAATTCTTATTTGAAAAATTGTACAAGATAAAGCTTAAATGCTGCAAAATATACATGTTGTAGAATTTGATCAAAAAAGTGCATTTATTTGAGAAATTCCGGTTTTGAATAACAAATTTGGTTGTTTAGCTTCGACACGTTTTTTCGACAGCGTCTATGCGCTTCGACAGCGTTAATTTTTACAACGGGAGAGGTGAACAGTTTAGTTTAGTAAAAGATTTACAATGTGGCAATAACTATTCATCATGTTTTTTCTCGGCCTTTCCGTCTTCCCGAGCGTATTTTTCAATGTCGCGTTTGTCTTCTCCGTCTGTCATGGGCGGTTTCGCGGGAAGGCGATAATGGGAAAGAGCAAAGGGATGTCATAAAGCGATAAATAACTGTGAGATTAAAAAGCAGATTACTATGAGACGAGCCTTAATCATCTCGGAGAACGTTCGAAGGAATCATTAGTGATCTTTGGAGTCGTTTTTTCCGACGCAATCCATAAACATCCGCATTTCGACTCTGCAACTAGGACCGTCATAAATAAGATTTCCTTTGATTGAGAAGCTTAGAATATTTTTAAAATATACATTTTTTTCTTCAGCGCATTTATCAACGCTCGCGAGATCAAAAACGCGCAATTCTTTGTTGTCGACGATCGCAAAATCTCGCAATCAAGCGAGCTGGCATTTGAAAATGATGAATTATGACATATCAAAGTGTGACAAAAGTCGAGATACATCTGAGAGATTGGGCTCGAATTTGCATTGCCTCTGGTCGTGCACTGCAAAAGTTAAATACTTCCGGTTCGAGTCCGAACATGTGAACCTGTCCGATTTAGGAAAGGAAGAGACGAGATCTTCGAATCGAGAGCGGGCTCGATTCCAGTCACGCGAGGAACCGCGAATTCGCAAAACACCAATCTGCGAGACACTAAATACACATTTCAACGTGTAGAATGCATGCATTAAATTTCATAGTGGTATCAAACTCGACACAAAATCATAGTTGCGTCTTTACGCCATGTACGCCGCCGAATCCACAACAAGTCGTAAAACTTCCTAGGCATAAATTCATACGAACGAGTTCATCGCTCGTCACACGACCATAATAAAGCATTATTGCGTACCTGGCTGCAAAGGCCGCTGTTTAGATCGAACAGGTTCAATGTTCCCGGTTTGGAAACGGGACGTAGGTGTGTGTGTGTGTAGGTGCGTAGGGGGTCGAGTCCTCGTTTACGCACCCCACAGGCGCCCTCCCTTGTTTTGTTCGCCTGTCAAAAGCAGAACGCGGCGGTCGTTTTCCGGGAGTTTTTTGAGTTATTATACTCGACTAGCATATATATAAATATACAAGGCGGACCCGAAAAACCAACAACCCACTTTTAAAGAAAATAAACATTTTTTACCCTATACACACACCCCTACTTTGGAAATGTTGTTTTTTCTATGTACTGACTGATTATCTCGATAGCAGCGATGAAAATTGACATTGTCGTGTATCGTAACGCGTTTTGATAAGCGCAATCGTGACACGGTTCAATCGCAATCTCGATTCTTTGACGTTTCCCCGAAGAGTCATCGTTCAGATCTTTTGCTGTCATTCGAATCAACCCGAGAAAACACCCATAGTATGCGGCCGAATATCCATCGAAGATCTGCATTGAACCAATTACAATATAAACACCGTGCCTAATTGAACGAGGCGGAATTTGAAAAAAAATCATTAACTACGCTGCTTAATTGAATGTTAAAAGTAATAGCTATTAAACACGATTTGTAACGAAGATTGAGCCGTTATTGAATAATGGACACGTTCCACTATCGAGATGGGGTTACGTTACCGATAAATACTGATATTAGATTGGCCATAATCGAAGTTTCCACATTTTAAGATACAATCGATTACGATGCGAGATAATCTGTTTCTTTAAAAAAGGTCATCCGGACGGTTGTGATGCCTTTCATTTTTCAGATAATTTTTAATTAGTAGATTCTTAGCCTGGATTACTTTTGGAAGCGCACATTTAATAAATTGCGAGCGTAAATATTCGTATAATAAGAAGGCAGCCCCGGGCGTTCAGTTCCGCATCAGCTCGTCGAAGAAAGTTCTGTAGCAACCCTCGATTGTTAAAATATAACTATGTGCCTACTTTCGTGTTGAAGAACTTGTTTTGCAGCCACGGAAGTTTGTCAATTTAATTAAGCGAAATTATCGTTATATCTTTTATTCGGATTTCATTCGCATGTAATCATGATGATAATCCGGCGATCATGAGAATAAAGTTGATGTGTCTTTTCGTGCAGACAATCTTGATTTTTGTAGTACATATTTATTTTGTTGTACCTGGGCGTTATTGCGATCATATAATGGTCAAATACATCCATATTCATACTTATTTTCTTCGGACAAAAGTGATTAGGATAAAATCTATCGTCGTCGATGTTTAACATTAATTCAAATAAAAAAATGTTCAGAAGATTCTCTGCATATTATAAAGTTATTAACCACTTAAGTACCACCTATATTTCATCCCCAGAAAAATACTTATTGAATGATCTTTGTTACATAAATTAAACGATTTCAGGATGTATTGGTCAGAATACTTTGTAAAAAATTGCTCTTATTAGCATTATTAGTAAATTGAGACAGTCTTAAGTAAACATATATAAATAAAATATATAATTTAGACAACTTTTTACGTAATTTCTAATATCTCTAAATTCGCTGGCATTCAAAGGGTTAAAGTATTTCGTATTCGCGACTAATGCATGTAAACATTATGCAGTAAAAATGATTTTTGAAAATATATAGGAATTCTCATATTGTACCAACCAAATTCATTTGAGAGGACCTCATTGGATCACTGTCTTATTAGGTTTATTGATTTAGATTTTGTATACAAGAAAGTATACTCCTCTTGAGATATAGGTCAAGTTCTGATAACTCGAAGCAATGTTGGTATTTCTGAATTATTTTTACGTGTTTGAATTTGTATTTTCGCCTTAAAAGAGTACGTGTATCGACCTATTCCGACGAAAATTATTTCCCCATTCTTCACGGCCTATGTAGATTTTCGATAACGGGGCGCATATAGGCGTACGTATTACTCGGATACTACCGGTTTAATGGTAGATAAACAAACAATATGCGTGGCTATACACTTTTCTTACACAATGAGCCGCGTAGGGGACGAAAGCAGGGGGTTTTCTCTTTGTGCTTATTCGTCAAACTTTCATGTAAAGTCACTTTTATAATGGGAAATCGATTTTCCTCGGCCGCGATAATTCGCATTTATTCCATTATCGGCCCGACGTCGGCGGAAGGCTTGCCGAAGAACGAATTAATTCTGCCGCTGGAGGAAGACGTCGGAAAACTGCATGCGGATGGTTTTTTCGGCTGTTAAATATCATAAAGGCATCCAAAACGGTGGTCTAGCTTTCGCGAGACAATGGTCGAATCAATTAAGATACTTTTTACGCGGGGTATTAATAATTAATTCGTGCGTTATAAGCAGACGAATGCGAATAATTAATATGAATCGCGTACGACGACGGAGACCCTTTGGATTTCGGCGACGCAAGAAACGAGGCAATCAGCATTCGAGATCGAATTGTTATTGCTCAAATATAATCGCCTTGCATAATTTATGTGCGAATTTCTATATTAACATTCGCATAATTCAGTAGCGCTCTGCGCTATCGGACACGGAGACCGGTAGCTGAAAAAAGTCATAAAAAGCGATGTGCGCTAAAACAATAAATTGATACGATCTCGTTTGATAATTTTCGTCGATAATTTATAACCGCATGGTCCGGTAGCGATATCCCTTAAAAATGATCAGATTATGATGAAATTCGACGAAGGATACGTCTGCATTGCCTCGAGACTGCCTTTTTACGATCGTTTAGGAATACAAACACGTTTTCTAATTATAAAAAGAATATATAGTGGGACATCATAAGCTCGCTGTGTTTTTGAATAAATAATGAAGAGCGGACATATCGTCCAGACGGGCAGGTGCAAGTTTTTGTTTAACACCTCGCTCCGTTACCCGACGGTACGTCGACGGGCGATAGCTGAAACGAGATAATAATTACTTATCGGATGAAACTATTTATGATGGAATTAAGGCGAGCTCGTCTGGGAAAATCATCGCCGACTTCACACCGCAACGTCACATTTCGTATCCGAGACGCAGCCATTCCGCTCGAGCTGCGACGTCCGACGAATCGACGTCGCGACGCTCGGCGAAGTCGTCCGGTCGCCTTCGAAAGGTCCCCGTTTCCCATTATAGATAACCGGAACGCTCTACGCGATTAGACCGTTCGCGGGGGCGGATTACCCCATATCTTAATTGTGATCTTCCCGAAACGGTTTCGCTCCTGCCGATTTTAGAAGCAGATAGGCACCCATAAAAAAAGGTAAACACTTCGGCTAACGGTCGACGGTCAGCGGCGGTTGCCGCGGAATTCATAAACCGGGCAGTTCGCGGGAGCCGACCGAAACTCTTCGGGACTACCGGCTAATGCATTTTTAAGACCCCAGACGTGAAGTTATTCGAACGCCTCCATCGTCCCATCCCGCTCACCGTTCGAGGCCCCGTTTTTGTCGACCCGAAGAGTGGACCCCGTTTTTTTCCACGACGATGATGCTCAGAGATGACGGCTCAGATTTAAAGGATCAGCCACTTCTAATTTATTTTCGACCTTAGGTATTTTTATACAAATGCTTCAAATTTATTTAATACCGTCGAAAGTCCCGCGCTTAGAAATGAGAATTTCGATACCCTATTTGGCACAGCGAGATATTTTTATCTACCCCGATGTCTAATTTATATTTTTAGAATGCGGTCTCGCGATACTTTAAGAGGACCATCGCCGAATTGTCACGAACAATTCATAAAACAATAACTCGCAACTTTGCATCGCTGCATCGACAGCCGACACCGAACCCTGACGGAGCGTTTCACAATATGAAAAATTATACCATATATGTTAGATAGAATCACGCAGCTTGAAAATTGAAAACTTATTGGACCATAGAAAATATTCTGGTACTCCGTCCTAGATAGCTGATCCATCACTGTAAATGAGATAGCCACATCTCTGACTAGATGCTTATTATCGTTCACTAGGATAGAACATTCATTACAGTCTTAGCCTATTTCAAATATTGTGATTTTATCACTATTCCTATATTGACAAAATAAAGATGAGAAAGCATTCAATTAATTATATGATAGTAAACAGAATAAAAATGATGTTGTTAGAAAATTATACCCAATTCTTCGAGTTCTCTAATCAGCGTTGCTTTTATAGGCAAGTAAATGGAAATATATAAAAGAATGATGATGTAGCTTCAATTAATGATGATTTATTTGAATGATTGTGCATGAAACTGTGACTTGCGAAATTGTTCTTACTGATGACAGTGGATCCCTTAGCGTTTTCTGAATGATCTTGATATTTTGCGATTGATTGATATAAGAATAATAATTGAATGATTGTAAAATTATTTGATCTGAAGTAATCGGGGGTCAACATGTAGCCGATGGGATTGAGTCGATCCTACAAAAAAAAATATGATTTTGGGACACCTGGAACATCATCATTATCCTCATATCGTTCAGCATCCATTTGGGCCATCATCGAAAGAGTCATAATTCATATGATTACAAGTCGTGTGCCGGGATCTCAAAACGGTAGAAACGCCACCACCTTCGAATTTCATCAAAATTTCTTCTACCGTAAAAAAAAGCCTCTTTATTACGGGCCATTAAAAGGCGAAACCTGCCTCGGACCGGTCATTATTACGCACGTAAAAAAAACGAAAGTCTCTCGAAATGAGCATGATAGTTTGGGACTTGGGGACCGCGTTGATAAGGCGCAAAATTGTTCGCCTTCCGATCTGCACTTGGGCGATTAGCGATGTCGCAGCAACCTTATAATTTTGTAAATACATTTTATTATAAAAAATGTGGTCGCCTCGCAATCGATGGGTTCTATGCGAGTATAATGCGCCCCGAGGTGTCGGGGGCGATTCGGGTCTTGCGCCGTCGTATCGAGTGGCGATTTTCATCTGCAGGTCGATGTGACAAAAAAGTCACATGCGGCATAACGACGACGGTCTGCAAGTGTCGGTCGGATTGTAATTCGGCGGCTTTATTCGTCGGGTTGCCCTCCTACTTAATGGCTTTTATAACATTTCATTAGGCCGTCGGCTGATGGCCGGCTGATGGCTGACGGTCGATGGCTGGTGGCTGATGGCTGATGCCTGATGGCCGCCGCTTACCTTTATGGACCCCAACACGCACGGCTACTGAAGAAGGTTTCAAATTTGAAAATTATACCCGTCCTAATGTCGGATTCGGGACCAGGCCACCGCAAGACGTTCGACAAACGACCGCGACGATATTGGACCGCTCTTTTTTTACACTCCAAGCGGCAATTATTTTAAGCCGCGACGATGATCTCCGGTAATGTATATAATCATGGAAGGATGGGCAAAAAATCTCGATTTGTTTTCATTTGGGTAACTAGTTTTTTTTTTGACGAGGCCACAAAAATTACATTCAATTTAATATCTAAACAGAACGCATTCATTGTTTCGTATACCTGTGGAATTATCTTCTAATGACCGACAATTTTTTGGATTCGTGTAATTTTCGGATAAAAACAGGGCCGAGACCGGTCGATAATGTGTTAGTAAATTTTGTTTTAATACACGCTTCAATGGAGGTCGACATTAGCCCGATCGTAACGTCTTAATCCACAGTTTTTAAAGACAGATATACCATATGAAGTCATAAACGTGCACACTTTGAATCTCATTTTTCCCATATTGGAATGATAAATTAATCTCCAGAAAGCGATTAATTTGATACTCATACAATTAAGAAGCTGGAAGAAAACAGATGCGTACAAATAGACACAATGTACACCCTAACTGACAGATTTATATTGTATTTCACAACATAAACGTAAGAAAAACAAAAACGATCTTGAAATGAACACCACGAGATATGATTACTCAACCAAAACTATTTTTAGAGCGATTTTTTGTTAACACTGGCACACCAGATCTTATGTTCACTGTGTTCTGCATATCGAATGTATAGTATTAAACGAAAGGATTTGTATCGTTAATTGAATAAAATCAATTTATTATCGAAGATCGAACACCTCCTCGGAATCCATTCAGATAATATGCATACGTTGAAAGAAATTATGGAAGTTATAAAGTCAACGCTTCGCCTGACAGGTATGCATTCATCTAATGCCATCGCGTATGAGCTAAGATCTGGACGTACAAAACCTTATTTTGTGTCTTTCACGCTGCTGTGCCTTTCTAAAAGACGAGAATTCCTCCATTATTCCATCGGGATCGTATGCGTACAGTCAGTTCAAAAACCAATTTAATTTGTCCATTTTAACATGCACCTCAATGTGTGTGATTTGAATATGTTAAAATTGGTGCGCCCAAAATGCTCAACTTCGAGCACAATACCACTGATGGATAGTAAACGTCATAGAATAATTCTATGGGAGCTGTTAAATATAATTTATGACTTTGTTTATGGGTCGTATTTTAGTATCACTTCTTAGTACTGTACTTTTCATCCCTGCTGATTCTCAGCACCCTCGCAGCACAATACGCACTATGAAAAAAATGTTGAAAAAAAGAGAGGCTGCATTGAATGTCATGGGACTCGCACGTAACATAATGCGACTCGATGTCCTTTTCCAGGTAAAATCGTCTCGTCAAATTTCTTTTCAATGTCCTTCGGATGATGATTCTGATAGTTCTCATCGCAAATGGCATATTTACGAAGCTATTCGATTCGATCGCAAATTTTTCTTCTGGCTAATCAATTTTGTAATTATACAAAAGAAATGTTATGCTGAATTAACGCCGGCAATTTCCCATGCAAATTGCTCTCTATTCGTATATACTGAGTACACACAACTCGCTATAAAAACTAGAGTGAAATTGTAAATTATAACTAAGTAAACGATATTATGGGTCCATTACGGCCCACATGAAAAATAATAGGCAAACAAACTGTTAAGATGGATATAAGTCTATTCATTTTCCACATTCGCGTATAAACTAAGTACGTCCGTATTCGTCAAACGACTATTTATCTACAGTGCGCGCTTACACCGGGCCAGTTTGCTCGCCTCGCACGGTGCTTCGTTTAAGTTGACGTCTTCCGGACGCGTTTCGGTTCTCATATTAGACTATATGGCACTCGAGACATCTGAAGCGATCGCATAAAAGCAGAGTCGGAAGGCTCGCCGCAATTACCTCCTCCGTCAGAAAGCGGCATATAGCAACACACCCCACACGAAATTACTGTAATTTGGACACACACGGAAAGAAAACGGAAAATTGACAACAACAAAAAAGTAAAACAAACACAGACCGAACAATGGGTGCCTTAAATAATAGCCGCTAAATGGGTCTATCTTATTTTTATACAACTTGTCCGTTTTGTTTGTTTTAAACGTTGACAGCGATTTGTTTCCATTCACGACTATTTAGTCCGCGTAAATTATCGCCGCGCTTAGCCGGGGGAAAAAATTGCTTTTTTTTGTTCCGACGCCATTGTAATGTTTCTAGCGGCATTTAAAATTACTTCCTTAATCAGCAATCAATCATTTCTACGGCTTCAACGCACGTGTATCTGGAAACGCACACGCCGGAGGAAATAATAGAAAGTTCCTTAGGGCTTTTAAATCGAGAACAGAACCGCGACCTGCCGAAGAACTTACTAAAAATACTTACATCGGCTGAATTGTAATGGCATATTAATTATATTTTGTGAAATTAATGCACGACTTGAGCAGATTTTCGCTTCGTTGTGTCTCTAAATTATTGATAAACTTGCTTTTCAACCAAAAACTATTTACTTGACTATTTACTTAATTCTGTACGTTCGTGAGATCTAGTGTATTTTTTATATTATCTTGTAGGACATTATGAAAATTAGTGATAATGCTACTATATTTAAATTTAAATGATGTGTCTTAATTTTTAAGTTAGAACTAAAATCATTGTTATTTTTATGTATGCCAAATCCGTTATTGAACGAAGTTGATCTTAATATAAAATTTATTTAGGGATGAAGTGTATGAATACTGGACTATAGATTTTTTAGCTAGGAAAGGATCTACTATTCAGATCCAGGACCATTTTCCTAGTTAATGCTTACAAAAAAATCTTTTCAATGATCATGATTTGAACCCGAAGTTTTTTTTATTAATAATCCGGGGATTAACTCACTTTATTAGAATGTTTTCAATTTGTAAAAATACTATGAATTCTTATTATTTTGAAAAATTTCGCAAGGGCAAAAAGAGAGCATCATATCGCTTGATGATTTTTTCGAAAAAGTGTAACACTTGCTTTGTGCGAGATGATAAAAGCGTCACTTTGTTCATCATTGAATATCATTGTGCGATACGTTCTACAATTAGCATTTGAGCAAATTAGCTTTTCGTTTTACGTTCGGTTCCAACGGACACGAAAAGTTTATCGTTCATATTCTCCGTCCTAATGACGATTCCGGATGATTAATCGTTCCAAGAATGACGTATTCACGTGTTTTTTGTATTTTTGCAGATACGCCAAGAAAAACCTTACTATATAGCAGACCCTGAAGTCGACTCCCTTGTAAGTATATTTCATTATTTGATTAATTTTGATCGATCAGTTGTGATGGCGATGTGAAACGTGTCGGAAAAATCGACGCCTTCGTCGATTACGGTCGTGTTGTAATTTAGTGTGAATTATTTCATCACAAGTCGTCCATCGTCGGTTGCGACGAATGCATTTTTTGGACCAAATTTGGTCCTGTCTTTACAAGGAGCGCCCCCAAAGAAATATGATTCGAGCGAATGGGCAGATCGGACGCGCGCTTTCGTACAGTTCGATTCCATATCCTGGACGATTCAATTCACTCGACGCTTAAAAAATTGAACGTTTTTTGTTCGCCATATTGGACGATTTATCGAACATGTGGGCATCTAGAGGAAACGAAATATCCCGATCTCGTATGGGCGCCCCTTTCGCGTGTATGATTTTATAGTTGGCAGGTACATAAATAAAAAGGGAGCCCCGTTCGGAACGGGCGACCACCCGCGCCGCCGGCCCATTTCGATACGGATACTTAGTCGAATTCCACCAATAAAACTAATGTCGTTTCGTTACGATTTCCAAAACGAAAAGCGAAAACGACGACACGAGCTGTAAATATTATTTTGACCTCGGCGGCAGTGACGAAACGCCAGGAGCACTCCGTCCCGATTCGTCCGCATGAGGAATCTGTGATGGCCTTTTGCATGTCATCGAGATGGGATTCCTAAAGTCGAAAATGTGTCGTTCAAACTTTTCGACGATGTGTTCCAAATTTGATGTTGGGACTCGAAGAATCGATAAAAACGTTATGGCAAATCAAAAAATATGACAACAAAGTATTTAACTTTGACATTTTAACGATGCACGTGTATCTGTCAAATATTTATTTCAACAAAAAATATAATTGCAAATTATTAATTATTATTTATTAGACTACTATGTTTTATGCGATTTAATTTAATCCAAAGAACATTTGAATGTCGACAACACAGCGCTCATTGGTGCGTCAAAATTCGCCCGACGGAAACCGAGTACGCCCGAACTTAAGATCAAATCAAAGCTCGAATTCAATTGCATCTGATCTTATTGGTCAATTTTTATCTTGATAATAATAATGGTGAATTTGATTTGCTGTATATTTTCTTTTGTCATACTGATGTAAATTATCTGCTGAAAAGCTACTTTTCTTCGTTAGGTTGTCATGGGATATTCTCTCGCGGGCAAGGGTCATCATTAACGTCCCAGTTTCAGAGTCCTTCGACTTTAAAAATATTTATTTTCCCACTCCAGAGAGGCTCGATCGTTCAGCTTCGGTTTGCGATCGACTAAATATACACGTCTTCGCCGCGATAAGCGCCATTCCGAATTGTGGCAAAAGTGATCCCGCGAGATAGGGAAATACCGAAAGAGCGGAAGAGGAAGTCGTCTAAGCGGCCCAAACAAATATCACGGCTTATCGGGAGTCGAGCAGTCGCGCGAGAGCAAATATTGGAGTGTTGATTCTTTTTTCCCGGGCTCAAATCTCCATTTCTCCGGGCGGCAGACTCCCGGCTCTCCCATGCTTCATTCTCGCGCCCTAATAACACAAACGCCGGTTTATCGACGGCTGGTGCCGTATCCTTAACAGTTGTGTACACAAACAGTTTCTGTATAATATTTTAACAGACACGGTAAACATTTGTAAGCACACACTAGTTTTGTTTACAAACACGTCCTTGAGAATGTAGAAATATATAGTTCGACCCGGGCTATTTTTATGGCGGGTTCCGATCGCGTGTGGATCGAATCGCCTGTATCGCTGCCCCGATCCGACGGACGATATCGACGGGGAGAACCAGCTCCGCGAAGAAATGTCAATATCGAACCGTAAAAAGAATAATTAAAAATAATTATGTACAGAGAAGTTGCATAATGAGCGGTCGGTCGCCATTTACGGCGTCGAGTATTTCTAATTTGTTTTTGGAATCGATGAATTTAAATAGTCGCACGATCGGCACTTCTCAATCTATTCGCGTCGATCGATCTTGGTTCATCGTCAATATCACTGGTTCGATGAAATGCTGTTTGGCCAAGTGATCTCATCAAATCGACGCTTTTGCTTGTTGTTTCGCACGACTCCATATCGTTGCACCCTGCCTCTCTTCCCACTGACAAAAAAGTGAAAATTACATTGAGCGTTCAGCACAAGAAGGAGCTTAATGAGACGTCTAGGAATGATCAGATCGCGTATTGAAATAATTTGTTTTGATTTATCATTCGTCATCGCCTCGTCGGTGTTGTTCGGTTTAATTAGTCAGGATGTGTGTTGCGTGTCTTAATGATTATCATCGCGGCGCGAGTGCGCCACTCTGGTGGTTGGAACACTTTAAACGGGCGAGAAGTGCGAATGATTTATGGCCATGCGGAGTGATGATTTATGCTCG
The DNA here is from genome assembly GCA_008973525.1 of Stenopsyche tienmushanensis. NCBI lineage: Eukaryota > Metazoa > Arthropoda > Insecta > Trichoptera > Stenopsychidae > Stenopsyche > Stenopsyche tienmushanensis. The sequence goes on from WACJ01000043.1 coordinate 1,135,153, forward strand.
CGACGAACGCGAAAGAGACGAGGTCATAGACGAGAGGATTCTGGCGTTTCCCGATTTCTGCCTCGACAATAGCGTCGTCGGAAAGTCGTCCGGTTCGAATCGAAAAAGATTGGCGATCGCCGATTCGCACAGTCGATATAAGGGCACGAACACGACAGGGGAAAAAATTAACACTAGTCCATAAAAGTTGACGATAGTCGTTAAAAGCTGTCGTTTATGATATCTACATTACTATAACGAGGCATCGTTTCAGATTGCATTTCTGCATTTATTATGATTCCGCGTTAAACAAGCACAATTCGCTAATTACGAGTTCTGTGCGAGCGCTATTCATTGCAAATGCACTTCTAATTTAATTAATCTATGTCGCAACTGATACTTTTTTAATTGTGTAACTGCATAAATTATTAAAAATCGCTTAACAACTGCATCACACTAATTTATATATATATTTTTTTTTAATTTTCAGATGGTACAAGCTATTCAAGTCCTCCGGTTTCACCTATTAGAATTAGAAAAGGTGAGTGCTATTTATGGAATGAATTTAATTATCATCTTAACGATCGGCATTAACGCTATCAAAGCCAAACGATCGATAATATTTACAAATTATAATCAATATAATTATGCTAAAGTTTTTGTATATCGATAAAATTGACTTTAATTGCAATAATACCGATATTTATATTTAAACATTGTGCAAATATGATTAGATGTATTGATACCTGTCATGGGTCTATTTAAACCAAAGAAAAAAACATAGAACATGGTCATTGTTTATAATTACAATAGACGTTCCGTATAATTATCTTACGGATTAATGAATACGTTAACGTCCATTGGGATGTAATAGATTGCATGTTAGCGACTCGAATTTCGTCGTTTTACTATTTGACTATAAAGCGTGTACCTATTTTCAATCTGACATATAAATATTAGTATTGGCGAAGCGCGAATGTGGATCGATTTTTATAAATAAAATATGTATCCAAATGCTTCGATTCGATCGTCCAAGCGTTTCGATGCTCGGATCGGACGATCGCAGCGCGAAATTTGCATGCCGAAATTCGTTAATTAAAAAAAGGGGGGGGGGGGGTAAAAATTAAATGTAACAACCCCCGGCGTATTTATTATTTCTCGGTCCGGATTTCGCACACGGTGATTTATTCGGTTACGCCACGTTTCGAAATGAATAATAATACACGGTTCAAATTACAATTTAAAGTGCTCACAGGGGCGGAAAGCAAATTCAAATTGACAGCTTTTGTCCAAAATATAATAACAAAATTATTTATTGCTGAGCACGGATGATTCCGTTAGAATGGATAGAAAAATAATCCGGGTCGTTATTTCGGGCTGAAAGTGTAGCGGCGAGATTATCCCCCAATTTTGACGTTTTGGCAAAAATATATTTCAATAGCCGCGATGACTCAAAATCGTTATTTTCATCAAATGATTGATTGCATGCAATATTTTATTTGATAATCATCATCAACGTGATGGAATCCAATGCAGGTGAAATGCCTTGTTGTTTTCATTCATGTACAACTATTCATTCATCCCTCTATTTTGCCAAGTGTATTATTTATTATCATTTCGAATTCTTCCCTCTTTTTCCAATCATATCAGTAAAAATTGGACATCAATTTCTTGGAATCATCAAACTACCCGTACGTGTGTAAATATAGACATCATTTGATGATGTAATATGTAAAGATCATTAACAATCAGATCATTTCGTAAATCTGTAATTTTTATTTTATCAATTTGAGCTAAAATTATTTATCATTTATTGTCAATTATTGTGGCATTATTAAATATGTTTTTATGTGCTTTAAAATGCACGGAAGAATGACGAATTGGTTGCGTTTCCATCATCTCCATGATCTCATTCAGATTTCAGTGATTATTTATTCGGGCCGGAATGAGCTCGAACTGCCTCGTCCGATTTCGATGATGATGCTAAAATATCTGGATGCAAGTAAACTAATACCCGTCCGCGGCGTTCGCGCGTCGATTTGAAGCTAGAAAAAAAACTTGTCTCAAATGCCGAAACACCTGTCCGACATGTTTGCGTCGAGAAACGCATCTTTTATGTGAAAAAGTCGCCGATTGAAATTCACGCAGGGAGACGACGATTCCTCCTCGAAGATTCCTCGTCCGTGTAACCATAACTCTGAGGTGGCGGAGCGCACTCGTCGGGATTCCGGCTGCGGTGTCGCCATCGCTGACCTCCGAATAATTCTGCAATCGAATAAAAGGAATCGTTCGGTGACGGATTGACAGGTTTGTTGGCTTTCGTCGAGGAGTCGGCCCGATTGACGCGTTACCCGGCGTAGATGTCGTGCAACGTATTAATTTCATCGCAAATTATGCTTTTATAATACACGGATGATAAGCGATCTCCAGCATCAAGCGGCTCGGGGGTTATTTTTTTATTGCAATTAAAAAAAACGCAGCTTTGTCTGGTTGTTAATTGCTAAAAGCCTAGTTGCTGTCACGAAGTGGTGCGATTGCGGATCTAAACAATTAATTAAATGACAGTTTGCATGCGTGTTCGAGATGACATCTCCGATTAGAAAAAAACTACTGTCATTAAATAAATCGCATCTTATGATTGTGAATTATGATTAGATCCGTTCGTGCTGAAATTTGAAAACGCCTCTCGGAGTTTTCCGATCCTGTCGAATTGAATTTGTATCGTAGCAGTCCGACAAAGTATTCCATTGATATATGAGGATGGGTCGACCTCGAAAAGGGTCACATGCTCTCGATCCGCTTCGGCATCCACCGACTGCGAAGTGAATGCATCGGCCTGAACTTTCTTTCGAAGACGCGACACCGTCTTCCCGTCTGTCAGCGACTCTTCTTCCTTTGGAGGTGCTGATTGACAGCGCGTTGACAGCTTGACAGCGAATTCCGCAGCCACACACCTGCCGACTCGTTTTAACACTTCGAAATCAGGTTAGCGGATTAGGCAAATCGATGCATTGCGCGGAAAAAATGCACCGACCGATGCCACTATTTTTATGTTTGCCTGATTTGCATACTCAAGCCATCATGCACAATCGAGCGATGCCACTCTTTCGATGGATCATATCTTATTGGAATAAGCATTGCGAAACCGTTGTGAAACTTCATTTTCCGCAATTTCCATATTTAATAGATCCGCATAATCCTGTCATGGTGTCGAACGCTGCCTCTCGCGGTATTAATATATTTATTTTATTTTGCTGATATTGTATTTATGCCGAGTATTTGCACACCGTGTAATAAAAATGCATTATAAACGATGCACCGCAAGGTGGGAGACGCAAGCGGTGAGACGAGATCAGTGCTTACATATCCCACCTCAATTTGTTTACAATTAATATATTTATATAAATGCATAATGCATCCAAACATATCTGTAATCGTTGAAAACCGTTTCTTCATAAAAAAATATTTCATAACGCATAACGATTTAATTCATGAGATTACCTCATTGTTTCAAGTGATAATATATTTCAAATAAATGATTTACGGTTAATAAATGTATCAACGAGACAATGGATTATTTTGGCGCCAAAATTATACTGTTGTCTTGTTTACATTCACAGATCCATCACCGGTTATACTTAGCATCGCGTATCAATAATCATGATTTGCAAAAATAGTCGATCATCATCATTACCATCTGCATTTGTGCATTGATATTGATATTCGTCTGGTATAGGATGTAAACTAATTCGATGACTGATTATTAGGTCGAAGTTTTAAGTGGTGATTTAGTATGGTTCTCGATCGTTTATAAATGATTTTTTTTTTAAATTGAATCCGATGATCGAGGGTTCGTCATCGGGCCCGAATGTCAACAGACAGGATCGCATTCGACTCGGGGCACGGTAGTCCATAACCGGTTCCGATGTCCCCATCTTCGAGTCTGACAGCGAGCCACAGTCGGCGTGTGAATACACCGACATATATGTCACGTGAAATAAATGTTTCTATTTGACCATTAAATATTCTACAATAAGCTCCTTGCACAATCTGCTCCTCGGGACTCGTTCAAATCGAAAGGCACTCGACGAGGTAAACGAGCGCGTAATCGCTCGGCTTATCTTCCGACACGCACTCCAGCCCGTCTCGGGAAGATCGCGTTTCATCCCGAGCGACCCGATTTTTTAATACAATATTAATACATTTTTATGCAGTCGGCGATCCCGCTCGGGCCTCTCGGGTAGGGCCGTATTATTTATCGAGTCGCATGGCCGTCTCTTCGTGCCCGGAGGACATGGAGCGATTTTGGCCTCATATTCCCTGAATAACTTTGCCCCCACCGCCGGAACGGTTTCGACTTTAATTCGATCATAGCTAAAGAGTGTAATTTTAAATTCAAATGACGCGTTTCGTGATACCCAAAAACGAGTCTCTTCCTTCTCATCTCGAAGAATTTCTGGCACGGACCAATAAGGATCCTCGGAACGTAACGATGCGGAGCTATTTTATCCTCGGGGTAAATGTGCGTTGTAAACAGGCTGTTAGTTAAGAATTTTCGATGGCGTGGCATCATTTTTTTTTTAGTATCCGCATTTAAGTGTACAGCGAACGATGCACGTTACCATCTTTTATCATTGGTTCGTTATTATTTCTATGAAGATTCCAGGTATTTTGATCCCATAGATTCGGTAAGAGGTTCACCATTGTTTCAATGATAATGCAGCATGGGGAACCATTTAAAAGTATTAACCCTTGAGGCTAAATTCTTCACTTTATCATATACACCGTTATATCCATAAGATTGCTTTTTGACTTCCATTATTAATAAAGATATTGAATGCCAAAATTTATACGAACTTGAGAAGATTTCGATTATAAACATAATCTTTAAATATAAAAACTTGATAAAACAATACAAATATTAAATTAAAACGTCGATATATGCATAATTTTCAAGGATTGCATACTGTTGCCAAATCATGATTTAATGAGATTTTATTTATATATATATGTAATTAGTTTGCAAAATTCAATATTAAAAATCTCTCTCATGTAATAAGACATGTTATTTTTATAGTTGGTACTGTATCATAATTTTCGTTATTGCACATCAAAAACTAACAGCAATAGTCAAATTAGTAAATGACGTTTCAATTTGGTGTTTTTATTGATCTGATAATAAATGACGATTTAAAGCGCCTAAAATTCGTCGCATGCAAAACTGATTTCAATACAACAATTCAACCCTCTCGTTTAATCGACAGTGCTTCTTTAACGTTTATGATTTATGCCCACATTATAATAATAATCGCATAAGCCGTAGATCATTTTCGATTCAAGCGTGAATAAATTATGCATATTTTTAGATGCATCGAAAATAATATGCACACATTCGTTATTATAGCCGATTGACATTAATTCCGCAATCGAGGGCGAGAGTGAGTTACATCATCACAATTTTTATGCATCCTCATTTTTATTGTACATATCGTTTTTTACATTTAGGTTTTTTGGGCATCATCTGCCGTTAAACATGTTCCGACCCACACTATCGGCTCTTGCCCGGCATTAACATAATACAGGCCTATAGTCGTACATCTCGTCCCATTGGACGAAATTTCATTCTGGGGATCTTTTTATGAGAATTTTATGATAATAAGTCTTTTTTTATACAATCCACACTTTTATAAGGTATCTTTACATATTGATTGAAAATGTACGAGGGCGATTCAAAGCTTTATTGTGCTTCACCTTGTATAGGTTGCACCGTCGAAATGGCGACAGTCGTCAAAAATCTTATACCCAAGAGCCGATAAATCTCGCGGGATACGATCGCATAGTTGGCCTTTTTTTTTGTTGAACTATTCAATCCGCGGGATAAAATTGCTCGTTAAGTTTTTAATATCGCCGTATGCGAATTCGTGGCTAAAGAGCTGTAATATTTGACGAATTTTATTACTGCATAAAATCAGTACGAATCGCTATAAATCAGCTTTAAACGACTCTTTATTCATTTACGACGGATATCGAAACGCTTTCGGACAAAATTTTCGACGTTCGTTTATGGTACATAAAAAACACTATTCAATCAATGTACATTTGTACGTTATCACATTCTGACATGGCTGGATACATTTTTATTTCCACGTATAAACAGGGGGCGATTCAATAATACTTTGCGAAGCCTTCCCATTGAACTTCCCACGTCGGGCGTCCGTGCTAAAAATTGATTTGAAATTCATACATATAAACGTATTTAATTCAAACGGTTTTCATGCGATACTATTGTAATTCCGCGATATTTTATAACGAGCTATGTGTTATAACGATTTTAATATGCTAATTCCCTTATAAATAGATTCGGTTACGCTTATAGATCGCATTTCTTCTATTCTATATATTTGAGCAATGCCATTTTGCATTATTTAAGCAAAGCATCGGGTATATTTACTTCTTTCGATTGAAAAAATCATCATCAAAGTTTAGCATGATAAAAGCGGCTTAGAGTTTTCGTACTTAGAGATGGGATACGAATTACTTAATGCCATCCAATATTGCAATTACTTCAGCAAAAACATGCTTACTTATTTTGACAAGGCAAGAACATCTTATTCTAAGTCTAGCTGCTAAAAATAACAAAGAGCAATTCTTAATATCAATTTTAACGACAAATCAATCGTTGGTCCAAGATCTTAATTGAGGGAAGATTTGGACATGGCGACATCGCAAGATGAAACTGCTGCATCCTAACTCACATTGACGATTCTTGTGATTGCATCAAGTATGATTTCCGACACTTAAATGGTCGTCGATGTAAAAAATATGTTTTAAAGGCAGGAGACGAAGCATTCTCCTAATTAACACACGAAGACATGTATGGCCATTCAGATTCAATATCGCAGCAGAGCACAAAGGCCCTCGTAGCCGTTCCGTGTCGACAATGGGTAAACACAAAGGCATGTCGCACAGTGCCGAGTCGCTGGCCACAATTTATCATAATATAGATTGCCATTTAGAGTCATGATATTAAATAAACGAGGCGCTCACGACTGCGACTTCAAAATGCCCGCCATACTATTATATACATATTTTTATACATACTCTGTATAAAATACACAATTTGCATTTTCCATGAATGGGCAACACCGCTTGACGGCACTTAACCTATCGGCGGTGGTTCTGAATTCATTAGTTTGCGGAATACGCCGTGCTCGCATTATGTAAAGCGAACGTGCACCACTTTTCTGCGCGACTGATGTTGCATTTGTATCCATTTTTTTTTTGACAAGACAAAACTGCTCACTTAATCCTTTCGAGGGGCAAATAGGGCCAATCGCGATCGGAGACAATCGAAGCAATCGTCGGATGACTGTGTTGCAATGCGAGATATTCGTAATACACCTCACTTAAAAGGACTCTAAATAAATGTTTATAGCATATGAACAACACAACCCAAAGTTAAACCCTTACAATAACGTCATTCGAATCAAATATCACTTGATTGGTATCATATCTTGATTTTCACAACCGAAAGTTCTCATAAGTTACAATTGATGAAATAGCATCAAGCTTCTTGCTTTTAGAAAGCAATACCGAAATATACCTCAATGTACTATGGTTTCAAAATTAGAAACATGATGGACTTCATGTCAAGCTTGTTATATGATCTGCATTTATAGAAATGCGAATTCACTCCCAGATGCAAGTGCGTACCGTTATTCAAAATAAAATGGTTGACTAACACTGGATTAAATCACTTGGTATTTAATTCAATTACGGCACACACGTATCAAGTGTAATTTATGTCCATAAATATTGTGCATTTGTATGTATTTATCGATTGAACGCACATAATATGCGTGAACGATCCGTATATGCACGATTCTATTAACGCAGTTGTGCATTTCTCAATATTTGACGCCAATTATTTGTACGCTTGAAGATTCAATTTTGCGGATGCTGCAATAAATAAATGAAATTCTTCGAAAAGGGGTGGAAAACGCGGGTGGCGTGGATGCCGCGTCGCGACGCCATCGACGCGCGTCGCGCGTTCATATAAAAATGTTGCAATAAATTACAGGTTTATTATTCCGTTGCGATTGTGTAAAATTTTGGTCGCATTATTTATTATATCAAAGGATTTACGAGCCGTATATTAAATATGAAGGTCTCGATCGTCCGAAAGTCTTAATCCGAACGCCGTTATGTCAATATAAATATTCAAGATATTGTAATGGCGTAAAGGTCAAATCGAAGAAATAAAAGGATTTCATAAGTTGTAAATTCAGGATTTTTTATCGATTCTTGACATTCTCAAATGACATTTCTTTGTTGCAACGAGCAAATTTACACGGAGGCTCTTTCGAATAGCGCGTTAACATTTTTGGATTTTGACGTTTGGACGTATCTTTGATGAACGATTGTGCGAATCTTTGATAACATATTAGATATTCGTTCGTGTGAATATATTCAAGATTTAAGGTGTAAAAATTAATTCGAAAGATTTTGATTGTGCACTCGATATTGAAGTCGATCAACGGGCCCGTTGCATCCTGGCATGTAAAGAAGATGCGATTAAATTCGCTATTAACTTTAATGTGACCGGTTCAATTTTTGTTTGGCACAACGACTTTTTATGTTAAATATGTCGCCTCCATGCAAAAACTTGCAGATGTGCACAGACCCACTAGGCAAAATTACTTATTTATGCAAATTAATCGACATTTTTCCCGAAAGAAAACTGTCGTTCATAAATCATTCGGGGCGACTTTACTTTTTGATGTATTATAAACCATCATTCACGTATGCTGGAAATATCTGTCATTTAGTGCCAATTTTTTTTCAACTGTGAATTTGTACCAATTTACAACATTCAAATTTATTGCCACTCCAACAATAAATGATTAATAAGCATAATCAAATTAAACAATAACAACAACTAAATAAATACGGAGGGGTTTGTATGCAAACGAATGGGATGCGATATGATCGCGTCGATAACGGATAACGGGTCGAATTTTCATATCATCCGAACGGAACGCGTTTTTAATCCCTTATTTATTCCTCGAATCCGCCCAATTAGCCGATGTTTTTTCGAATTTTATTGTGACCGCAAATCATTTGTTAACACTCGAATACATAAAGTATGAGAATTATCGCGCTGGAAGTCGTCGCCGCGGCGATACGGAGAAGTCGAGGGCGAATCCACTCTTCGTATATAAATTCCGAGGCCCAGAGTACTGGTAAATTGGACGTCCTTCAGGTGTATTCCTTACAAAACAGGTAATATGAGTCCTTAACCAAAATTCGACCGCAAAATAAAAATAAAACGCGGATTGTCACCGAACACCTCTCTACCTGCTCGCGTTCATTAACGCCTTTCGAACCGGCGAATACCGCTATTCTATCTACGAAAACGTCATCGACAACGTTAACATTGTTCGAAAACGATACATTTAACTTATGCTCCGAATATAGATTAAAATCCGCCGCTGGATTTATGATATAATGAGGTTAAAAGCCGAGAGGTTATCGAAGACAGCGCATTGAAACGGATGTCGGCCGATAATTATGACAACCAATTATATAGTAAATAAATAAAAGCATTTTTAATTTAATTTAATAATCGAAATAAAGAATAGCATGATTTACAGCGCGTATATGCATTTTTTTGCTTTGGGACCGCAATTAATTCTAATCCGATTATCTATATAAATTCTTAAAGTTACGGTCTCAGCAGCTTAGCAAATGTCATAATAGCCATTTATCCGTCGTTTGTTATTTTTGCCTTAAGCCTCGCATCCTTTTCCTTGAAAGGATTACCGTGGAAGAAAAAATCTCATTCAGGATTTCTCGGAACAATATAAGTCAAAACTATTATCATGTAGGAATGACATTCTTGTAATGTTACTGTATGAATCATGATCGTATATAAACCACCTGCCAATGCAGAAATCACACATTTATCTAACCAGCTGTTGGATATTGGCATTTAACATTGGAAGATACACCAAAAAATTTCTTCTTATTTCGAATTGTAAAACAAATAAGCCAATAAAAGTATCCAACAATCCCTCATCAAATGGTTGATATTTATAACAAAAATATTAAAAGCTGATAGTTATCTTCATTCATTCATTCTCAATTCATTTTGGATGTAAATAGCTTCTTTAATTACTTTTACAAAGTGTGATTAAATTTAATTCTTGAAAGGATGTAAATGCGTATCATGCAACGTTTCGCACAACCATTGAAATATGCTCTCATTCTCGTTGAAAACGTATCTCTATTGCATTTTATTCAATTAAATTTAAATTCTACATTCGAAGGCCATTTTTCCACCTAAATCATGACCTTAGCGGGTTATCGCATTCGCATGTTCACTCTTTAGTCTAAATTATTGATAAAATTCATATAAATTAAATTGTGAATATTTTATCATCCGAGAAGCCATTTTGTGCTTTTTCATTACTAGCGTATCTGCGCTTTTGTTCTTTCGAACCGTGCTCTCTTCTATTTGTACGTGATGTTTTGCACTCTTTGGATCTCCAGCTTCAGATGAAATTCATTCATCTCAATTTATTTGCACTGGCATTATGATACACAATTTTTACAGTTTGATCACCATATAATCGCGTTATCTCATCTCGCAATCGTACGTTATTTGTATTTTTTAAAAATATTTGCACAATGTTCCTTTTCTTGTTGTATTTCTATGTCTTCTTTTAAATAGCTCATCACAGGTAAGTTTTTTTTAGCTGGATCTTCGATGGACATTGTTCTTCGTCGTATATGTGTTTACATTGATTAATTTAGCTAAAAATCAAGGTTGATTCAATAAATGATAGTTTCTTAGTATAATGAAAGATTTTCAATTAGGGTTAGATCGATCGTGTTGAATGATGTCGATGCAGTTTAGCTCAAATTTAGGACTGTAGGCGTTTTTCAGGTCGCAATGGGTCTGTCTGATAGCTGAAAATCTTTCATTGGGCTAGAGATGTCGGTTTATTGAGTCAGGGCTGATGGATATTGACTGGGTCGTTTGTTGCCGGCAGGTGCACGAGCTGTGCGACAATTTCTGCCATCGGTACATCAGCTGCCTGAAGGGCAAGATGCCCATCGACCTGGTGATAGACGAGCGGGAGGGCGGCAGGCCCGGGGACGGTTCCACCAACGGCGAGGGCGGCGCCCGCAGCAACGCGGACTCCACCTCGCACACGGACGGCGCTAGCACCCCCGACGTAGTGAGTACCCCCTTCAGCGCGCCCCCCCCGCAACTCCTCACAGCCACCTACAGCCATGTAGTCCACCCGTGCTCCTAATGTGATCCAACACCACCACCACCACCACCAACCTCTACCAATACCAATACCTACACCACTACCCATCACCACCAATCTATCCGCGAACCGACCGACAGACGCGGGCGCCCCTGTTCCTCATATACAAGGCCAATATGCAAAAACGAAGTCTGAACGGGGGTGCTACTCGCGCACTTTCTTTATTGTCATTTTGTACACGTTTATATATAATATGTTCACTGATATTGTTTTGGGTAAGTCGCAACTATTTTTTCTATGTAAATTTTCAGCCGTCCGCCTGAGTGCTGATGATGCGTGGCTGATTTTCAGCCGCGCACGTTTCAAAATGTGCATTTCAGCAAATAGGATCTAAGAATGTTTCCTCGAACCAAGGTATCGATACGTCGACGCCCTTTTCGTATGATAGATCTGATCTGAGAGATCCTGCACGCAATAAGTGAATGAAATATTCTTAATTCTCGAGAAATGCGACGAATCCAAAAATCAGTGAACAAGGTTATTGAATAAGTTAATGATTGTGATCGTCACTGTGAAAAGTTGAAAAATAAACGAAACGATTGCCGAAGTGATTTTCTCCCATTTCCTATTTTTAATGAACCTCGATTGAATACCAAATACTGTGATGATTCGCCGTAAAGAATAAATTTCCCATAGTAAACGATTTCGGACGCGACGATTTCACATGTAATTTATATTGTAATATATTAGAAAAATTGTCGCATCCGAAATCACAACTCATTTTCAACTTTTCACTGGACGATGTAAGATAAAAAGAATTGTAAAAAAACAAAGCAGTTGTACAAAATCTTCGTTTTTGCATATGGCCAAAACCCTCCCCACTGTAATATAAATATATATTAATTAAAAAAAAGTAATAAAGTATACTTTTCTGAGACTGAAATTCGTGACCGTATACGATTGATTTTCTTCCTAATTTTGTGATATTTGAGGAACAAAAATTACACAACCAGTGACGTCCTCAAAAAAAAGTGATCAACCGAGCTCTTTCCTCTTCATCGATACTCTGTCCTATTTAAATCCCCTCATTAATTTATTATTTTTATATTATTGTTGGTAGTTGATAATTAACAAAATCGTAGCGTGTAGACTTTTGTATTTAAATTTGACTAATTCATCATTTTTTTTTGTTGTTGTTACCTACATTTATTGTTTTATTATTGATTGTTCTTGTAAAGATGTTACGACGTTTCAATGTGACGATTGAGATATTTTTAGACGATTTCGATTGTGAATTTCGAAAAATTCAAAACAGCCCTCGTACTTAAATCGACATTTTTAAACAATTTTAAAAAAATATTGCGTAGATTAAATGGTCAAAGTTAGAATAATTGTCAATTAATTAAAAAATTAATTTAAAAATATATATATATGCGATACCTGTTCCGATCTCCGCCTGAGACGGGGCCCTCGACGTTTCGAAGGGCCCCGGACGATCTACGATACAAAAAGATGTATACGAAATATACTTAAAAAGATAAATACAATTATATTTACTATTTTACTTACAATATTTCAAGTAACGAACTAACGATAATGCTTACCTTATTAATTTTAACGTGTATATATATACATATTATTCAAAAAAAAGATGAATCCAGTGGAAATATGAATGATAAATAGGTCTTATTAATGAACTCAGTATACGTAAAATGAGACAATGATTCTATGGCATAAGTACTTAAAGCATAAGTTGTATATTGATATTTTACACTTTTTGATCTCACTTAAGATGTCTGCGCTTAGCACTAGATATTACGTTTTTTATTTAAAGAAGAGCCGTTACGTCAGTGTTAAATTTGCGATCCATCCTTTATAGATTTGTCGTGCATAGACTGTTTTTTCGATATAGTTTTCGTTCGACGAGGACTCGACGGAATCGATCGATCGTCTTCGTTTTGGTTTGGTCAATGTCAATAAATAACTTACGCGTTTTACTATATTAATAAATGATACGTAAATGAAGAGTATACGAAAAATATTTTTATTATATGAAAATATGAGATATTCGAAGTCCGCCGAAGTCTCTGAAGACTTCGCGACGCAGCGTACGAAGTCGTTTTACCACTTTAATCTACGTTTAGGTTAGTAGGAGTGATTAAATAAAAAAAGTATAATTTTAATACATCTATGTCCTTAAGTAATTTAAAAATAACAGACGAGTAAAATGGGCATTTTACCTAGATATGAATGTTGAAATTATTTGTGATTCGATCTATTGATTTTTTTGAATTATTGTTTAGTTTTTGAGAAAAATTGTTCAAATCTTGTTTAAAAAGCGATTGTGTTGATTCTTTCTATTATTATGTTGTTCGAGGTGATGTCAGGAGTATTGTGAAATATTGTCTACTTAATTTTTGTTTGTGTTAAGGTCTTTTTATTGAGTTCCGTTTACGGACGTATTTTGTATTAAATTATTTATAATTTAATTGGACTTGTAATATAGACATTTCGTGATATGTTTGCCCTTGCAGGTAATGATTATTTTTTTCCTTTTTTATATACAAATATTATATAAATATATACATAATTCTTTCATTTGAATGTTTGGCGGAAGTGGCTGAGATTTAATAATGAATAAACGTTATGTTTCAATGTAAATCAAAAACTGTGTTTTTATTCACGTCGATTATGCAGAAATATTTTCAACTGTGATTGATAATCATAATGACAGTTTTGAAATCTGTGGTTATATTTTATGATCTTGAAAAAACTACAGGGGCGTGTCAATTGTGGAAAATAATGACAAAGAGTGGGAATTTTTCCAATCAATTGAGCGGAATATAAAACGTACTCTTATTGGATAATTTAAAACAAAAACATTTATTTTTCAGGTCGTCGATCGGTCTATTTATATGGAACATTTTACCTCTCCAGGAATAAGTCACTCGTTTGCGGTTACAACCGTAAAAAAAAGGGGTGTCCGGGGTAAACATGAACGAAAATTCCATTAATTCCTTTTCCTCACGAATATAGCAGTCCATTAGCATAGGATTTCTATTTCATTTGCAAACTGCATACCATTAGGAAGAAACGGCCGCTGGTTCACCTTTTCAGCGTTCATAATTTGTCTGAAATTGGTGCTGTGCAAACGCAATAAAGAATGTGATTTTCAGCGTTTTATCAGCGAGATACGGCCGTGAAATACGCACCGCATATATAATGTTCGGCCGTTACTGCCCCTGAGGGCGAAAAAATATTTTAATTCACCCCCCCCGCGAATTTTGGTGCGTCGCTATTTTCGAGCGATCGGTGTATTTTAGAGCACGGAATGTATTCAATGTGGGAAAATTCGCAGTAAATAAATACTGCGAGGATATGTTGCCATTCCAGGATTCGGGTGAAAAAGTTCGGATTTAGTGTGGCGTTTTCTCGGAGGGGTTGAAAGTTTCCCTTCTTATCCATCGCGAGGCAGCAGGAGGCGTCTTCGCCACGCGTAACTTTTCAACTTAACCGTTTTTAAAATTGATTTTTTATGGCGCGTTTTGAGAATTCTTAAGCAGACGGAAGTATTTGTGCAGTTTCGAGTGAGGGGAAACTTTTCATTTTTCCCGGTCGGAGAGGACTTACTCGCAAAAGACGAAAATTGAAATAAAATCCGATACTGTCTAGATTCGTTAGAAATTGGAAATGTTCATTCATAAATGAAAATTGCACAAGAGAAAGTTGCCATTGTATCGAAACGCATGAATGAATTAACCTTCATTCATGGTTCAATTTGAGCAATCATTAAGTAATTCTTTACTATGAAACGATTAGACAGGAAACGTCGATTTAGAAATGCATCCTCTTGATCAATTAAACAGGATCGTTTTCTTTCCATAATTGAATTGTTACAAAAACTGTCATGTTTGATGACATAAAATATTCAACACCATAGCAAAATATTGCAGGCGAATACCGGATTTATTAGAAAATTTGCTCACACTCTATCATCACAGGAAATTGCTTACAACTTAATGCTGTTTTAATATCAAGAAGCTTAATTATGATTTTGACATATGTTTACAATACAATGCAAAATATTAACACATTTATTCAACGATTTTGCAATGCGTTTCATTCATTCGCAATTGGACCACGACTTCTTTTACATATTTAAAATAAAGCGAGAATTAAAATAAAGTGGACGTATTATATAAAGTGGAGTCATAAATACGGCATAGGTACAAGAAAACGGTGTGAAATACATTTCGTTTATTCCAAAATATAATAAAAATGTAAATTTGCCTTAACGTGTAAGGTAATTATGGAAGGATTAGAACAACAGTACCAAACCGACGGCGGTCATTTGCATATTTTTATATTCTACTTTTATTCGAGTCAAACGAATCACGTATTGTAAAAGGAGAAATAATACTCGATTAACATAATAAGTTAATAATGTTCATGGGCGCAATAGACCCTGTTTTTTACCGCGTAATAAGCCCCGAAATAGAATAAATTGTATATACGTCATTTGAGAAAATTTCATGACGTAATTCGAGCACTGTTTGAAATTGTTCGGTCTTTGAAAAGCTTCATATGCAGCTGCTTTTGTTCTAATTTTACGAGCGATTTAAATATCCGGAATGCGGCCCGCCCGCTACTAAATGCAGGTAAAATATTCAAAGACTCGCAGGAATTTTAATTTGACTCCTGCTAATTTGAAAGTGAAATTTTCGAAAACGGGCCATAACTCTAACGGTATCCCGAATATCATATCTGGGCCGATGTAATTCTATCCCGCCGGGCGAAATAGTGGCAATAAAAATCAATTAAGCGACGGCATTAATGGAAACGGACTAATAAAAAGTGTAATTCGCCCATTGCCAATAATCCAGATAGGGCGCCTTTTTTAGTCCTGACCGAAATCCTATCCATTAATACTTTTATCACGGTGGGCCATTCATTAACGATCGGAAAGGCAATTAAAGCCTGACCGGGGCGAGGGGTTGGAAGACTTTGCATGCGAAATGAGACTTCGGGGGAGGACAGAGCTAAAGACCTATTAAAATCACCACACCGATCCCCTCGTACCTCGGGGTGGATTTTTCTCACCTACTCCCCTTCATCCACCCGACATTTTTAAAAAGCAACTGGGTGCTCATATAGCCGCATTTCGTTAAGACTGTAAAATTATCTTTAATCAATTAGAATAATCCGTCTTCAATTGCATTGATATAATCTGCGCTTAATAACAGCTCAATAGTCATATTAGAATTGTTGAGTAGCCAGAATTCCCACCCCTAAAGCAGTGATCCTGACCACCCTAGGTGCTAGGGTCGCCGAGGCTCAGCCGTTTCGCGCAATTGAACTCAGAAGCATTAATCCTTACACGCTTATAAACCACCCACCCACCTGTACCGGGATCCCAATTAGGGTAGTTAGCCATCGCTTTTACCCTTAATCTATTCCAATGCATAAATAACGACGGCATTGCGAAACGATTCTTTCAATTAAATATTTATGAAGCTCATATTTAAAGATTCAAAGGCATTAGGGGATCGAACGGCCATTCGCAGCGATTTGGAATGTTTTTATTTTAATCGGGAAGAAAGTGGCATTTTTTGTCAGAATTGGGGTTTGAATGCAGTGGCCAATTTAAAAAGATGCTTCTTACGGTGTTAATAGGCCCTTGCCCTTCCGGGGGCCTATTCCCACGCACCAGTTACACCACCGCAGGTTTGAATTTCATTATAATTGGACGAGCAGCCATTATCGCACCCTATTTTTCACATTCCCAATCCTTGTTGAAAATTATTCTCGCCCGGTTTGCCCTATCCGTATACGTCTATGACGGACATACTCCGCCGGTATTATATCTTCAAATCCTATTAGGAGATTTGCACACCGACCGTTTCCCTAATTTAAATACCTCCCCCGCTGCCCCTTCTTTCATGGGGCGAAATAATCCACCCCTGGACGTCGACTAACCCTGCGTTGACTTTTCGTGATTTCGTAAGCGAATATAATCCTCGGGTTTGATTGCGTTTAATGAATGCTAACGGGCGGCCGAATCTACTTACGATGCCGTCCGCGACTATTTTCATATGTAAATGTGGCCAGCGCGTGAGGAATGTACGGGATGTAATTGTTGGACGCGATGGCCACTTATGTTTTAATTTTGAAGGTCAGCCATAAAGATGCGGATTGTCGATTTAATTTGGGAATCAATATTCCGTGCAGAATGATACTTTGGATTGTTAAAAATGTTAATCAAATACATCATTTGAGTCTGAATTTTGTTGAAGTCTAGCCGACCGAAACTTCTTCGATGTTTAAACATTTTATCCCCGGTGGAACAATGGCATCAACCGTCATTAACCGATGGGAATCGACCCTGCTTCGTCTTTATGCATCGCAACTAAGACAAACCGTACTCTATTTAAAACTCAGTGGCGTCGAAAAATGTTCGATTCAACAACACAATGAGCAATCAGTCCGAGTGATTTGGGTAGTCTTGCGTCGCTTTCTGTAATTTCTGCCAGTTTGCTCTGACCCGAATACCCCAACTGCATCATTATGTCCGGCTTTGTAAAATGTACATCCAATCGGACGTTTGAGGTCTGAATCTTGAGGTTTTATTAAAGACATGATAGAGTATATCCGTCTCCGCCTCTGGCTATCGAAATTGTAGAATGTGATCACGCAGGTGAGATAAGGTGTCCAAACAATGAGGCAGAGTTAATGCGCGCAGGCAGGTTGTGCTGGTCCCACAGCCAATGGCGAGGCCGGCAGGGCGGGCCGTCCACTGCCGTACAAATAATTGTGCCTCTAAATTTCGGTCTGGTGATTCAGATAATTTTATAGCGACTTTATATTATAGGCAGAAACGAAAAAAACACGACTTCATGAGGAACCCCACCTAAATTATCTCCGGTACCGGGTGTTCTGAGTGCCGGCAGATGATTTCACTTTCGTCCGGGGAACTCTTGTTTCAAACACTAACAAGTAGTAAAAATAATGCGAAATTAATCCTACAATTGTTTTACTTATATCCTAATGTATTTTTGTAATATCTAACTTATAAAAAGCCTTTCATTCTATTAAAAATGTTGAAAGCCAAAATTTGTCAAAATTAACTTTTCTGATAATATATCTTCAAAGATGGTTAAATGTAGTTGTCTGATTTTTTTGCATCATTATAACATGTATTTGACTTGACTTGAGATACCTTTTAGCAATCCCGTTCATAGGATTATTAAATAAATGTTTTTAAAAATGTGGTAGCCAACCACAACTCCTGAAGATTTAAACTCATGACAATCTAGTTACTAGTCCAACCGTTTAATTGTGGGATTATTTAGGTACAATATATTCTAAAAAAAATATATTTAATGCTTGTTTGTTTGTTTGTTTATTTTTTTAAATTTCAAAGCATATTTTATAGAACGACGAGAGTTATGTTATTCGCATGCTAAGAAGAAATGTTAATCTTCGAGTTAACCTAATCATTCATTATTTATAATTTCTCACGCTGTATCATTACGCCAATGTCAAGAACCCGAGATAAAAATACATCCCAGCTTTAAAAGACCATTACTGCGATTATATACGATACATAATTAATGAATTTACATTCGCTCCGTACAAAATAGAACCTAAAAATACAATTTACATCGAAAAATACGCATAAATTTTGAGTCACACCGTACAAATATTACATAAGCGTATCCAACTTAACGTTTCGTTGGCTCGTTTGGAAATGAAACAACAATAATAAGAAATGTTTAAATATAAAAAAAACAACAGTTTTATACGAGGCAATTTATCTATTACGCTTGTAGGTTTTTATGTTTTGGGTGGAGGTGGTATTTCGACGATGCCGGTAGGAATTACGTCTTTTTTAACAATTATTGTCGGCTTGTCGTAATTAAGGTTGTTCGTCTATTGTTGAATTAATTGCACTCGGGGCCTACGATTCCGAGACGGAAACGATGTATATTACATTCCGTACTCGGGCCTCATTATGTGCTGCTTAATTTTTTTTCGGGCCACGAATTATTGGGCGAAATCGAGCGGGCCCATCGACGTGTTAAATCGGTGGTGATTTTAGGTGTATTTTTGCGCATAAAAATATAAACGGAGTCGGGGTACTTTATGTCCTTTATCGCCAACGATCCGGGATTCCCTCATGGCGGGAAATGCCGTTTCCGGAAACGGGATGCTCACATCCGGAAACAGGTTCTACTGCCGCATAGTGAAAACGGGAACTCTGAACGAGTACTATCGCTCCGCTCATGCGAGAGTGAATTACATCTCCGAAAATTTCCTTACGCATATAAACATAGCAAAATAATTAATATTGAATTAAACATATTTTCATATTAGTATCATCATATCATAGTACAGGAAGTGTGCCATCCACTTTAAGAATGGTGGCTGTTCAATAGCCATCAGTCGTAATTAATTAAGACACAAAGCTTTAATGTGTGATCGGGTAGTACCTATTGAATTTAATTGTATTTCATATATCAATTTTGATAATATCATTTTTGTATGCATAATTGATCTTATTACGAAATTATTTTGATGTTGATTGTTAAATCTGAACAAGATCGTCCCGATAAGTCTTTATCATGCAAATAAAACAATCAATTTCGTCAAGTGGCGGAGGCGCAGTAGAAAATACATTCGGGTGGGTGGATCCGGAGGTAGGGCACATCGTCGGAATCCTGAAGAAAAGGGTTTTCGACGATAGTCGTTTTACAAGCAATTTCAGCTCAATAAAATGATAATGTCGGAACAATAAAACGACGTGCGCGGTTTAACGTCGGGTGAATCTCTACCAAACGGAGAGGGCGAGGGTAGACTCTTAGGGGTTAGACAAACACTCGGCTTTTACAATTTTCGGTCGACTTTTAAAACCCGAAATTAATTTCTGGGAGCATTTATTTTAATTTTTCGACGACGCCGATAATTATTTGGCCCGTTTGGGTATTCGGATTAGTTCGGTGTGTGGGGCACGAAATAAATTGCTCGCATATGACGTTAAAATTATAGAGGAATTTCGGTAATTCTATGAATAATTTGTGACTTAATAGAGTTAGCATTTGGGCGAATAAGGAAACTGAGGCAATTTAGATTCCGGTTGATGATATACATCCAATGTGATTTCTTAATTTTTGATTCGAGGATTTATTGCGTACAAATTTCTGTACGGGATCTTCCGATTTTGCCTTCTTAGACGGGGACGCCCCATAAATATGGATGCTGGAAATATTTTTATATTTTCGGCATCTATTTACATAAATTACGGCGCGAATTGTTTGAATTAATTATGTGAAAAATTTACATTAAAAGCTTATTAGTTTCGGATGCAGCACATGTGACGAAATTTCAAGGCCGCGTGTTTGTTCTCGTTCTCATATGTGCATGGGTATAAATTAATATTTTAATATTTATTTATCTAAATTCATGTTTTTGAAAGATGGAGAGGCTTTAATATGCGATAAAGCGGCCATTTACGTTTTAATTGAGTCGCCATTTTATTGACTCTGAAGACCGTAGGTGAATGAATGACTACGAAGTCGATTGTTTCGTGTTATGAATACTTATCGATTTTGCTAAATGTTCCCCAATCAAATTGCGTAGGCGGATTTATTCTGTGCTCGACGATCACGGTTAACCAATGTCGTGATTTGAGCAACTTTACGACGAAATTATTGAATATTTTATGTGAATCACTCAAACATAGAATATATATCTTTTCCTGTCGAAATTGAATCTTTATCTGTACACGAACGAAATAAGAGAGCTTTAGTAATCGATTTACCAGCTATTTTCGAACGTGTCCCGGATATGGAATTGTGACCGTGCCCGAACGAAGAAAGCTCTTTCTTGGTCCCCTCGGCCACCCCTCGCGGGCGTACCGCGCCCTATTCAAATTAAATAATAAAATCGGTCTATTGAAAAAGGAGACAGAAGTTGGCCGAAGATTTTCCCAGCGGTGTGTTCTGCATAATGTCTGTCCAATGAATATTAATGGGTCCCCATTTTTGTTTACATCTCTGCTTTTCGTGGGAAAGCGCTCGAAAATGGAATCCTCGAAACTCGATTTATAATCTCATCACATAGGCCTTCGGATGATCGCTTCCACAATGGGCGGTTGCACGAATATGGCGGTTGCCACCCACCTAAATTAATTTGATTAACAGAACACGTGGTCGGGGTATAATTTACGGTACACACGAGTCCGAAGCTCGTACGGAAGACAGGTGGCAGGATTTTTTCAACGGACGTCGAGAAACTCATTAACTCTTCCGATCTCGCAGGGAAGATTTATTGTTTTTTTCGCGGCCATAAAGACGCATCGAGTCGAAGTGCATCCCCGGCAGATGCAGCAGGCATATTTGCCATATTTAACCCTAAAATAATTTAATCCCACTCCGGACGAACGCTCATGAACCATTCTTATTTCCATAAAGCCCGAGATTTATGTGAGACAGCTCCGAGAATGTGACTGATTTAATATTCCTCCGGTTTAGATGTCCGTGTCATTAAATGTCACATAATTTCTAGACTTTTTGCAGTCTCGACTCGGGGATTGTACGTTTAAATTCAAGCATCATTCGCTAAGAAGATATTGAGTGTTGGCTTTATTTGACAGGATGACTTGTGGGGCTCCTGGATTTGCCTCAACCGCCGAGGTGGATGTCCTTTGAAGGCGAAAATCTTCAGAAGTTCAGACGCGATTTCGTTCGGGGGTTTCAAAATATTATGGCATTTAAATGGCGCACCGCGAAAATTGGCCAGTGACAATTTGGCATGCGAATAAATCTATCTTATTAAACGGCAAGTCATTTGGCATCCATGAGAAAAATAATTCATTACTATTTTCAATGCACACCAGCCCTAATTTTCAAGATGCAATGGAATTTTGATTTGTTGTTTTGAAATGACTAGGCAGGCCAAGCTATAGACTAACAAAAATAATAATGTTGATTACCAAATCTTCTATCGAAAAAGTAAGAAAAATGTGTGATTTCATTCTAATACAATCTAATTGATGCATCTGAAAATATAGTGAATGTAATAATAGAATATATTAGAAATCTATAGGAGAAGAAAGATTTAACGATACGAATGTTGAGGATATTAAATAATGACTTAAACTTGATCAAAAGCTTGAATTTAAAACTATGAAATGAAAAACCTTCCTCGACCGAAAATTATTCCGCCAATATTGTTTACTTTTGTAAACGTTTTTTTTATCAAATCAATATCGAAGTGTACAAAATTCGAAATTGACTCTAAATCATATGTTGCTATATTATTACCTTTTTTCACACAAGTTTGAATGTCAATATTTAAGTATAAATTGATTTAGTACTTGAAAGCTTTGGTTCTACAATGGATTTTTGAGTGCTGCTTCGCAAGCTCTGCATCTTTAACCCTTTGGGCTCCAAGATTTTTTCATAAAAGTTCCCATCAAACCAAGGGTTTATGAATAAAAAAAATAGTATTTTGTTATGCAGGACTTTTATTAATATATTAGGCATTTTATTTGATTTTTTAATGTTTGTAAACATGTAATATATGATATTTTTTGAAGCAATCTTCAGAATGAAGCGCTGGTTTCCTTTCGTAAGTGTCGCAAAAATATAGCGTTCACTTTCATTCTTTTTCAGTTTCACGCTCTGAACACACCATACAGTCCCTATAATTCCTCCATGATCTACTGAATAAATGAAATAAGGACTTCCATCTAACCGCTGATCGTGATCAGTTGATGACAATTGTCCCAATTTGGACTTCATAAAATTGCGAAAGTTGTCAATAAGTTGCATCAACAATTGTCAGCGAAATTTTTTTAAATGATTTATTTGCTTTCTATTTTCTTTGATTTCATATTCCTTGTATAAAATATGAGAATTTACAATCGATGTTTCAAAACCCCAAAAAAATAACTTCTTCCACCACTTCAGTTTTTCGCATGAAACAATATGATGTTGCGTATTTATCTGCCGTGCTCACCCCGCCTATATTTTTAATATAATCTAAAATGACTACTGGCTTGTTTATTAGCTCATTTTGATTAGATTGATATGGGGTAGTCCTTGCTATTCTCATTGATTGGGAAGTTGACGTAATGGTTAGACAATAAAACATTATTTTTAGAATATTCCCTTGATTCTTACATTTAAAAAATACTGAAATCTTATATGAAGTTCATAAAAACGGCCCGAGAAAAAATCGGCCACAACGTGTGGCCATAGGAGTTGTAAGCTTTAATGGGATGTATTTTTTGGGAGCTGGAGGAAATGGATGGCATATCTGAAAAAGCTTTTATTGTTCATGTGTAATTTATTATGTAGATAGAGCTAGATTTTAGATATTTTTAAGTTACTGTAAATTTATTTGTTCACGGATTGATTGTAAAGAAATTTATGTTCGACCTAATAAGATCAGCCGGAATGATTTATTATAATTTGAATGACTGCTAGCGCTCGGATTTCAACGGACGTTTTCGGAACTACCAAATCGCACGGGACTGCTTGCGCTCAAGTCGATTTTGATGATTCCTGCAGATTTTCATGATTAGCATCTCCTCGTGTCCCATTGTTGAACAGATTTCGCGCCTTTCGGTATTTAACGGGTACTTCTGATAGTAGGTTTGTTTCAGCATGTGAGATTTAAGTATTCTCATCGTAAAAAAACGGTCTAGATATGCGTATACGGAGCTCTTCACTGGTGAATGGCAGTTAATGTGATTTGAGTTGTTTTTATGACGGCGCCCCCGTACACGTGTGACGCTGTCATATCTGCCAAGGCAGGGCCAACACGTGCTGGTTTCGCGGCCGGCCCGCCGCTGCCGGCAATAAATAAACTGTAAAGAGATTAATGTTCTGCGACGCATTTACTTCGCTGGCAGCGCCACTGTTCATTATCTCTGGCCGAGGCGGGCTACTCACTCATACATAACTCGCGATATTTCGGTGCTGCAAGCCACTGCGCGAATCAATCATGGGACCCAACAAAACATATGGCCGAGCTAAATACCTCTACCATCATGCCGGTTAATGAAATGACAACTAATGAAACATGTTTGTCCAAAGTGGAATGTGAATGAACGACCTTCCTATCGCCAGACGCGTCTTTGCCGAGGAGCCGCTGCAGAGGCTGCTCGACGGCAAGATCGCAGAAAAAGACCGCAGCACTCATCGTCGTTAGACATTAGCTTTTACCTATAATAAGGATTTCGTGAAGGAAAATGCTCGAGGTAGATTGCCGATCGGTGGGCTACGAGCGTTTCTGAAGAGTGCAGACATTACAACCCATTATCATAATTGCGAGAGGTCATGTGAATATGCCCTTATCCGTTATCAGTACTCGCATAACCGTATTCCGTACTCGAAATTCGTGCTACTCATATTTTTTACCATACGCGCCTCGAGTGCTTTTCCTACTCTCAAACTCATCACAATCGGATGTCTATTTATTGAAGAATTCTGCTACCTGTACTCCAGCAGACTCATTATACTCGAGCCTCGTCTTTAAAAAGCGAAAGATTTATCTTTGCTTGATGCTTTTTAATTTAATCTAAAACGTGTAATTTAATCGAAAACATTCTGCATTAAATATGTAATACACTTTATCTTAACCTTTTTCAATCAAGACGCTCCAAAATCATCAAAATCAAAAAACGAAAATTAAAAAATCTTGATTTTTTAATTGTTAATTGATATTGCCCAATCAGCTGATGAGCTTGATTATTAGGAAATTTTCAATCATAGGTCTGATATTGTTAAACTTTAAAAGCCTCAGATGGATTATATGGAATTTGGAAATTGAAGAGGCCCATTGGAGTGTTTGTGGCTGTATTATGATGATGATATGGAATGATGTGTTAAATTTACATGATAAATAATGCAAATTCAAAATTTAACTTCTAATAAAGGATTATTCGTACATATATAGAAATAGCAAGATGGAAGAGTAATCAGTGAAAATGCACATCAAAGTGCTTTTTAAATTAAATAGTCATGAATGATATTCAAATATTTAGTATAAAAATTATATAAATTTAATCTCGAACGTTTACATTAAAGCATGTTTTATGTCAATGGATTGAAAATTGTTAACGATCATTATGTATCGGGGAATGGGTGTTCTAAAATAGGTTGGAAACTAAAAATCGTAAAACTTAATCGTAATGTATAGAATTTCTATAAAATACCTACAAACTTGGATTTTATTTTGATGACTTAATATCGCAGCCTCACTTTGGGTTAATTTGAGCAATAACCATGCAAATACGTAATAACGTTTTTTATGGTGGAAATCGGAAGGCGATATCGAGATGCTTCTCGATTTTTATGGATCAATATATTTAAGCGTCCATCTCCAAAGACTTTTATACACACTTAGAGGAATTCGGGTAAGATAAACAGTGTAATTCGACTTCGATCGGATGCTCTCAAATGTGTCGACACGGTGTTGACAAATTTAGTATAATGCCCGGGCGATGATGGCATATGTGCTGCATATGATGGATCTTCGTCTGGATGGAGGGCTCCAGTTGTATTTTTTCGTATGGGCGATGGTCTCGATTTTTTTCTCCAAATGTAATTATGTGACCCAATTCATCAGAACGATCACTCGTAAGCGTACTGATAAATAAGACGCGAAATAAAGACCATTTAAACGAAGTGGGTCGCCATTTTAATATGACCGAATTGCTGCGATTGTCACGTGGTCTCGCGGTGTTAATTTATTTTTTTGTCAATAGCTAAGGGTCTTAAGGTCGCAATAAAATTTTCCACTGCATTTTCCGGTCTGTTAATTTTTTTTCGATCCGTGAAGAACCCCAGGCTGGACGATGGCGCAAGTTCTGGCACCGGTTGCCGTATTCACAATATCAAGATTTCAATATTTCTTCGGCTCGCGCCCGACGATGGACTGCGAAGATGTCATCCGACCACTTCTTGATGGATATCGCGCCTAAACGAAACCTTATTAGTTATGTTGTCTCAGTTAAATGCCCCAAAACTGTGGGCAATTAATCAGGTTTTTTTCTCACCGCTCATACTCCGCTGCGCTTCAGAACTCCTGGCTTATCTCGTGAAATATGTCCCATAATTTATAAGTACCACATTAACTCGACAGATTAGTGGCTTTTTTGTCTGCTCTCAAAGAGCTATACGAATTTTTAAATCGATTTTCATCCGGTTTATCAGCGGTCTTTTTTACGCTGGACTTCGGAAACATTCGCGCATTAATCATTCGAATCTATCGATCTTCCCGAAGTGTCGCTAAGATAATTTTTTCCACCATAACAAAAACACTTTTACATCCGACAATCCACCGGCGATCTTATTTTAAACGGAACGAAGGCCGAATCTAACAAAATATCAATACTATTTTTTAAAGGATATTTTCAATAGGTTGCAATTTTTCTTAAGCTTAATCTTTGGCTGTGAACTTCACGATATCTGATAATCGGTAGTTTCATGATTTTAAAAATACTCAAGTTAGAATCTTTTCGCATGCGTTGATGAGGATTAATGGTCACCATCTTTAATGTCACGATTTTTTCTGGGTCTTGACCTATAGATTTCACGTATGTAAATTACAGGAAATGATACGTTTAAAATATGAATTAATCCGATAAAAACGAAATTAATTCACGGACACAGTTTTCTATGCACCTTGATGGTATAAATTTTATTTTACGGCCGCCATGACAGTTTTATTGGTCTGCCATTAACGTTTCGAGACATTGTTGTCCGCTCCGATACAGTTTCAGCGGGCAAATTCAATTAACGGATTTTAAAATAAACTGTTTTTCTATAATAATAACTGACCTATTGTCCACTAAAAAACGGCCATCAATTTGAGCTGCTTGAATCCCGGCGTGATTTATATGACGAAATTCTTTGATTTCGCGAAATTCCTCGCGCAGACGAAGCAGCTGCCGAACAATTGTAAGATGAAAGGACACGCAGATATTTGTATTGGTAAATATTTTTTTTTGGATATTCGGCCGTGGCTGTGTGTCGAGATGCTTAGATACTATCCGTGTCCAATTGGTGGGTGTCTCTTCATCTCTCGTCCATGTCCAATTTTGGACCGGCGATGTTATTTAATAAACATAACGACAGGAAGACAATAAGCGCAATGAATCGATTATGTCATCTGCGGAACGCCAATTTAGCTGTGCCCAATAAGTAACTGATTCACGGCCATCTTTGGACACTGACCCCCTTTAAATGTAATGGGATCATCAGAGTGAAGTGGCCTAACTACTATGTCCGTATGTGAGGATACTGATTTAGGTCTCAGTCAAATTATTTAGATCAGAAAATAACTGAAGACCTTTGCAGAATAAACAGGATCAATATTGTTTGCTCGATGACAATAAACATCGTTATAAATAAGTGTATAAGATAATGAATAGCTTAATATTTGTGTGGATATGTGATCATATAAAAAAGTGGAAGGCTTGAATATGCAATTGAATTAAAAATATGGATACAATGGATTGAGATTTCAGACGAATGTCCTGAATCTTTTTGAAGGATTTGATAAATTGACTGAATATATGGAAAGCTGAGTAATAAAAACTGAATATGATGTACCCAAAGATGTTTTCATTTCTTTGCTGTTTCAATGTCAATGATCCACTTTTTCTCGAAACATTGTCGTTCTTTGTTTTTCTTTGCCAGTCTTGAACAATACCTTTGTGTAAATATTTTAAAATTGTGTTAAATTCAAATAATAAATAAAAGCAAATTGCCATTATGGCCAGACGCATATTTCACTACATCAACAAATTGCCCAATAAAATAATAAAAAAATGGGACGCCTCCCATTATGTTCATCGTATGTCTAAATATATGTGTCATTTGACTTTCACTAAATTTCGAGCGTTTTTGTTACTTTTTGCAATTTATCTGGATGCATTATGCTACACTTTTAACAATGCACATCGGGCTAATTTTATTTTCGCCAATAAATCTTTGTCAACTGGATGATTATGTTTCTATTTAACATGGAGTGAAAAAAGCGGCGTACAAATAATCAAGTGTTGTACGATTTTAATTGTATTTTGTTCTCCTCGGAGCGTGTCTTTTGTTGTCCATCCATTATGCCTTGGCCACAATGAGGTTTAATTACCCGTTTCTATCTGTGAATGTATCAATACGTATTGAGACGTCTTTGTCACTCACTCAGGTGGCTAACGTCTTCTTCGAGCGATCTCGTTCTTCAATCATATCTGTACATGGTTGAATTTGTGTTTTGTCATCGGGCAAAACACTCGCCGCGAAAGTGGCGGAGGAATAGTAATGAGCTCTAGTCTTCGACGAGGAGGGGAGGTTCGAGATGAATGTTCTACGGTACAAATAAGGCGATAATTGGATC
The DNA here is from genome assembly GCA_008973525.1 of Stenopsyche tienmushanensis. Taxonomy (NCBI): domain Eukaryota; kingdom Metazoa; phylum Arthropoda; class Insecta; order Trichoptera; family Stenopsychidae; genus Stenopsyche; species Stenopsyche tienmushanensis. Next base: position 1,163,817 of record WACJ01000043.1, read on the forward strand.
GGACGGCCGATCAGACCCCTGCGGTGAGATCCTGGCCGGAGCCTCCTGCATCCATCGGAGACTCGTCCGAGAGCAGTGCGAACCGCGGGGGTCTCCCTTTTCAAATCGGACGTTATTCCTACTTCTGGTGAGGATTTCGGATGTAATTTTCCTCCATCTGTTGTTATGAGCTTTCCGGATTTTCTTACCTCATTGTGATTCTGACGTCGCATTGGAAAGAATACTGAGTAATATTCACCGCGGGATGCATTCCGATGTCTTCTTTATCTTTAACAACATTTTTATTTGTCTTAAAAAACTTATTCTAAGCTGATTTATCAGTTACTTATATTGCATCGTTTGATGTTTTTTACATTAACAATTTAGTTTAAACATATTAACAAATTTATACACGATTAATAGAATAAGGAGATCAATATCCTCTTGAATAATGATATTCTGAAAGTGAAATCTCCAACTGTTTCTCAGGTCGAATTTATCATAATCCAGATTCAATAATATTTGACTAAATTGCAAGTAAAAATAAATGTGTTTTACCATACATCATGGTATTTAATTGAATTTAAATTTTATTAAACATTTTATAAATCATCCAAAACGAATTGCTATTGACCCTGAATTCTGTAAAAATTTGTTTGTATTTTGATAGTGATTGATTAGATATCGATTTGTCCGATTGCCAAGATTCTCAAATGCCCGTCGATAATTCAATACTTTTCTATCGGGAATGAACATTTCATTATTTCTTAGTAAGGGTGAAATCGCTTAGGATCTTTGTCGGGCTATTGAACTGTCATATTACGTCTTATTTTTTTCGTATTTGTATATATTATGTTAATGCGTTTTTTTTTGGGTAATTCACACGCACCGCAGTTTATCTGGGCATTATGCATACGTTTTGTGTCAGTATAATATCACAGTTTATCATAACGTCCTATCTCTCCATCAGAAGTTGTGTCGCATAATGATGAGTCTCAACAATCATCGTACACGGCTTAGCTGTCTGCGACTTTTCCTTCACAAATCAATTGGTGTCTCGCCCACGGGGCAACCAGACCACAATGAGTGAGACGTCGGTATCTGGATGACACATAACAATGGTTCCTGTCATCAATGAGGGTGAGAGTAATCATCGCGGTTGCCATTATATGTCAAACAAAAAGAGTCAAATTAAAAAATGACTACTAATACGTCTCGCGTGGATTCTGATGTATTTCGTTATTTTAACGAATGGATACGTATCAATCGGGGTTTTTTTTGACACAATGGGTCTTGGGTTTGAATATGATAATGATTTCCATCACCACGCGGGGAGTAGAACGGGCGAACGATTCAACAACCAATATCTTCGATCCGAAGCCGGCTGCTCTGCGGGACGTCGAAGAGCGATGAAACGAAATCAAAATTTTTTCAGAGATGTACAAATATCGGCACGCGGGCCATATATTACAAAGCCGCACACGAAGCCTCGCCTTGCCTAAAAAGAAAATCACCCGAGGGCCTCGAGTGAAATCGTCATTCATACAAGTATCAATCTTTGGATTATTTAGACGCGATACTCTGACCTCTCGTTTACGAAACGCTTTTTTCGTCACTGATGATGACGGTTGATGGATACGGAGACACGATCACCTCGCTCCGACACGAATGACACTGCAAGATGAGAATGTGGTTTTGTGATGGTTAACGAGCTCCGTGACTTTTGTCGTATTACAAAACATACATACATAATATAATTTCATATTTACTTTTATAATGCACCCGATGATGCTTTAAACCTATGGTAATAATTTCGAGATAAAATGCTACCGTAAAGTTTATCTATTTGCTCGACGTATCAGTTGTATCTAATCTGTGGGGCCCATATGAAAAAGTCGATTCATTTTTTGTCACTTTTATGGACGACCATATTTTATGGACTGTATATTTGTCATCGTCGTGTCGCCGACTTTATATAAAAATAGGTTTATAAATTATGAGAGCGAAATCGAAAAACGGACTTGCCATCAACGACGCAAATACGCACGTAAAAAATGTTTCACCAAAAAAATGGTTCAGAACCAATGTGCAACAAACATCATTATGTATTTGAAGTATTTTTCAACTCAAATTTAATTTAAAAGAACCATGAACATAACCAGCTTCAACTCTTATCAAGTACATCTTAATGGATTATTTATACAAAAAAATTAAATATACATATCGAACAATACACATTTGTTCCATACATTACATATTTTTATATCATCCTAATGAAATTTTATATTGTATGTGTTCCAAAATTCAATCTGAAAAAAATCAAACACAATGGATAGATCAGTTAATCATGATACAAATTAAAATTGTATAAATCTGTGAAATACATCATTAAAAATCATATGAATTAATGCAATTTATAGATGTAATATTTTCATACAAAAACGTATTTGAGCTGCTGTGACTCACTAATTGTAGATTTTAAACTCGGGGTATTCTAATAATAATTGTGTTGATGTGATGTAATATCGTCGATGTTGAAAGGCTGTTGATTTGTTTGTTTCGATAAATATTATACAATATTACATTGTATAGTGCATATGTTTGAGAATCAAAAGCTCGCCTCGAAGAGAGCTTTTTTCAATCAACTTAGAGACATTTGTTTATAGAAGTACCATCTTGATGTGCGATTTTCATTTGTGAAAAAAATTCGCGTGACGCAATAGGATGCTTTTCGAATATTTCGATTCGAAAAAAGATTTTTTTTCTAAATAGACGGTTTTATACCGTCGTAAACAATATCGAAGTGAGTCATTAAGCATCATACGCGCGTTCCGAGATCGAAGTGATGTTCCTTGCAAATTTGATTTTTTCGCATTTCCCCGCGCCGGAGGCTGTGTTTACGTTCGGCTCGTATATTAATCTCGGTTTTAATGGATTTGAAGAGATATTATTGTTTGAAATCGCATTCATTTTCCGGTTCTCCCGTTCGAGTGTGCACAGCGGGATTTTTAATAAATGATTTCAATCAAACGGCCCGGAACGAAAACAGCATCGTTTAGCGCTCTGTTACATTATATTTACGCTAAATCCAGAATGTGTACAGTCTGAGAACGGTCTTGATTTGTGGGAAAAACAAACGATTGCGAATCCTCGACAGCCGGAAACCGGAGGAATCGTTTCGATTCGCAGATTCCCCCTGTGCACACACCGTCTTGATTATCTCATAATGGTTTACGAATCGCCGTGCAATTGTGGAGAAAATCTCAGCAACGTAAACTTCTGCGCTCTACAAACAATTAAAATTTGACAAACAGCAGAAGAGCTTTGGCTATTTTGGCTAGGGCCGGCTAGAATCGCTTCGGCTAAGTAAACTAACGGGAATTCTCGCTCGCCCACACACCACCGTTTTTTCCCCCGAGATTTCTTGCGCCAAGCCCATTGCGAAGCTTTCCGGACAGTTATGAGAATCTAAATAAATTGTATTGGGTGCGAAACTCATGACAGTGTTGATGGCTTTGATAAAACATTTATTTCAGTATATTATATTTAAATAAGACTCGTAATGACGTAGATCGCGGAGAACGCACTCCTTTTTTCTATGCGATAGTGCGAGACTATGTGATGAGCTTTTACTCTGCAGGAGGCTCAAATTCTCTCAACGATTATTTTTTTAAAATTTAGAATTTATTCCAATAATCCAATCGATCATATCAATACATACTTAATTTACTTGTACTTCGATTGAACCTAAAAATCTATTAGAATTATTTCAATCTGAATGGCTAGGAAGAAACATTAAAAATGATCAGCACTTTTTTCCAAAGATTAAATTTCGAAGTTTTGGCTTTCAAACAATGTGTCAATATAAAAGTCATATTTTTATTAAGAAGTGATGACCATATCGCTTTACTTGGGAATTACATTTTCAACTCGTATATCGTATTACGAAATGAATACAAGGAATGCGTGTTTTGTTTATTTAAGGAAAAAGTTCCCAAAGAATTCGTTTTAAATAATTAAAATCCTAATCTAAGTACATTTTAACACTTCGAATTTCGATCGGTATCTAATTATATTTAAATTTCTCTAGGCGCGCGTTTTAAACGATTCTGAATGTGTACGTTAACAATGATATTAAAGGCTTACATTAAGAAAGGATGAACGACCAGTTGAAATGTTTATATTATACAAGTCGATGATCTTTTTGATGTTGCCTAAGATGCGATGAAAACGTAATCACGTCCCCTTAAAGTTACAGGAAAACTCATTTACACGTGCAAAAAGAAGTTATGTGTGCTTTCATGGATACACATTTTCACTGTTTATTTAAAAAAATGACAGTGACAAATTTTCTTATAATAGTGCTGTAATTATATACGGTTTTCGTCACACCGAAATTGTGACACAATGAACACATCTCACGAAAGCACAGATCGCGACATCATGTCGGAAGCGTGCACACAAAATCACTATACTTAAAAATGGATTAAGCTTTTGGATAACTAGGAAAATTCCATTCGTCTGATTGAGGACGATAATAGAGACATAACCATTCGGGCGATGTGCTTCCTGCGGAAATCGTAAATAATCTATCAGGAGTACTGGTCGGTAACGAGCCAGGTTACGTACGGCTTCATCGGTGGTCGCCGGCACTGCTCGATCTTTTTATTGTCGGACTGCGAGCACCCCATACGGCACCTTAATGTATCTCATCCGTCTTCCATAGAAAAAACTGATTGGCAACGATGAAGACTCATCACCGTGGGCAGACGCCCCGCGGTCACCGCAATTACTACAAGAAACACAAAGCCTTCGATTTCCGACGTCGTCTCACAGCGAAACAATTCAATAAATAAAGCCTTTTCCAGTCGCGAGTCGCGGTTGCACAATCCGGACGATCATGATTTCATAACCGGGTGTAGTTCGAACACATGTTAAGGGGGTTGTCGGAGCGCGGTTAGCAGGTACACCTGAACTCGCTCGATAAACCCGACTCTATAACTTCCCACATGCAGAATAAAAAGAACAAACTCTGGAGGCATTGTTTCAGCTCCGGCACGAGGTCCCCAGGGGTCCGGCCTTTGTCGCACCGCGAGCCCCATGACTCAAACCCCGACTGCTCCCATAGTGCAATGACGGCCGATATATAAATTTTACGGTCCAATTTCATGTAAGACCCTTGTAAGCGAGACGGGGAATTGCCCAGATACGTCTGATCCAATGCATCATTACAACCGACTGGATCATGCACTCTGTCCATCATCGTACGAATCCAGTCGCTTGGCTATTATGCGCCCGGTCGACGCATACAAATCAAAATGTATTATTCAATTTATACCGGGGAAAAAAAACGATATAGTTATGCTCGTGATTTACATCGCGTAATAGACCGCAAGATCCCACATAATAACTCCGAGACCCTCGAGGAATTAATTCAACAATCCGGGGATTTGTAGAATTTCAATGTGTCCACAATGCGTCCGACGTGAGCGCGCGCATTTGTCAATTCAAATGCAGAAATTGATTAATTCTCACCATTTTTGGATTCAGATCATTCTGACACTGTGCATTAAGATTTTCAACAAAATCGACGACTCTTCTTTTCAAGCGCCATTGGGTGCTAAGAGAAAATATCGTGTTTTGTGTGAAATTTTAATCTGTATGCGACATTTGAAGCGATACCGAAATAGAGGAGCATTCTCGAAACGAATAATCACTGGTGTTGAAACGTGGACAAAAATCAAGACACCATCTGTCTGTCAGCTAATTTAATTTCTTTTTTATTTAGTCTGTGCTTTTTTTGTCGACTGACTTTCAGTCAAAATAGTGTGGGTTACAATGAATTGTGCGATGAACCCGAGATGAAACGTTCGATGGACGACGAAAGCTCGCACGAAGTGTACTTTAATTATAAAACGGAGCTGAAAGTAACGTCGCATTTGTACCAAAAATTTTAATATTTGATTTACTATTTGAAAACTAAAGGCAACGTGAAAATATGTAGGATGGTGAACAGCATCTCAAACCAATAATTTTCAACCACATCAAAGCTTTCAACCTACTGGATATATTTTAATGGAATATATATATGATGCAACCATGACCCATATTTAAAATCCATACAATTATTACTAACACCAAATTAAAAACCGAAACAGAATATATTTTATTCAAGCATTTAAATTTTCTTTCTGCTATGGAGCATAATATTTTTCCTACAGAGACAGACCCTATCCCTATAATGAATTGCTTGTGGCGTTGCTATATGATGATGATGATGATAGTTATAAACAATTTCCATTGGGATAATTGCAAACAGTCAAAAAGCTTCGTGAAAATTTTCAAGCAAATAAGTTTATGCATAATGGTGACTTTTATTATTACATAAAAATTAAGCTGCAGTTTTAATTAGTTATATCACTACGATTATGATGGAGGATTTTTTAAATTGGTATTTTAAGGTTTATTGTAATAAAATTATACCAATTTAACGAATAGAATTAGTTCAATTTTTTTTCGCAAATAAAGACTTTCAAAATAAAATAGCAATTGTAAGATGAGATAAATTCGGTCATGGATGTCGTGACATTGAACTAGAAGGGCTTAAAATAAACGCGTTAAAATTTTATAAGAATCTCGTCGATTGATCAAATTGAATGATGAAAATTGATCAAAGATAGTATTAATATATTTAAATAACTCCTTTTTACGAAAAAATGTAGATTGCACCCATATATCAATATAGGAATGCTTTTATTTATAGTCGATTTATATTATTCATAATTTAATTTATATGCAAGCGAAATTAGTGTTTGACTCAAAAAATGTGGTGAATTTTGATAAATCTCTCGATATAGGTGCCCAGCCTGTGTATAAGAATACGTTGGACTTGGAGTGATTTCTAAAACATATTTCATAAAAAGTTTACTTCCAAATACAATTTGTCTCATTTGAGTCATTCTGCATTAAATCACCGACATAATGTCGAGCAAATGTATAAAATTTGTAAGGTGTCGCGACGCTCATATTGTGTAGTTTTTCAAGTTTATCACGTCGGGGTCTTCTTTCGCTATATTTAATGATCGGACAAAATATTTTGGTGACGTCGTCGAGATCTCCGGCCTCAGAAATAAATCTGTAATTGAAGCCGCGCGTTCAGCTCGACTCTCCTCGTCAGATTATCAATGCGAGTCGCCCTCATCTCTCCGGTATCATATATTTCGAGGCAATTTATCCCGAGACAGGGACCCCGAACGTTCGTCTCCGTCTCTGTCCCCCGGTCTATTTTTGTCGTCCCAGAGACGACAGTATGTAAGTTAACGTCATGCTGTCAAAAATCCTGGCACTTCTGTGACAGTAAACACTAAATTAATTTGGCACAGCCGCACGTCGAGGAGACTCTGCTCTCTCTCTGTGCGTCCACCCGCCGAACGCGAGCTGTGTTTATTTAATTGAAGAGAAGAATAAAAAACAGTGCCAAAGTGGCCATAGGAAATATTTCTGGATTCCCGTGTTTGATCTGATGTCTTTAGTGTGGCCTGGGATTTTCGGCGTGACGCATTTCGAAATATTTGACGTTCGTCTCTTCGCCTAAAAAATATCGAGCGACAGAGGTCACATTACGCGTTCCGTTGAATCATTCAGCTCGTGATGCAGATCGACCGATCGTCGCGATAAACTTTGAGAATCGCTGAGTGGGAATTCGAAATCGAGAATACTCGCGGATATATCGATATATCTGCGTATTATATCTGACAGGAGTCTGTGTGCGTATATGCCGTCTCTTTCGCGCGACCATCTTCAGTGCTCGATTTCCGAGTGCGACAGAGACGCACAATATGATATTCACTAATAATAATTAATAAACGCGCCTATTCGACGATATTATATCCAATCACATAATCGACTATAAAACAAATGAATTTAATTTGCTCCAGGTTACACCTATCCTATACGCACAAACAAAGTATCATATATCGCCAATAATGTGTCTTTCATAATATTTTTTTAAGCATGAGGTGAGGGATGATGAAGGATATTTTCGTGAATTTTGGAAGCGGCTCGCCAATTGTAGAAATATGCCGTCTCCAAAAGCAGCGAGGCTGTGTGCAGAAGATGCGTATGCACGTATGCGTTTATTTGTATGCGTCCGACCGTCTGGTCGTGGAATGCAAATTGTCTCATCTCGCTCACAGCGAGTTATTTTGGACGTCGGATCTCAGTCGCCCGAGATGCACTCGCGAGAGGAGCAAAAAAAAAAAAAACAACAAAAATAAGACGGGGAGACAGCCATCGAAAATAAATGAAAAATAAAAGGAGACACGGCACCCAAGTATTTGGTTAACCCTCGAAATAAGACTGTGTGAATCGTCGAGGAATGAATGACTGCGTCGACGCACTTATCCATGCGTTTATTTATATCCGTGGATTTTATCCCATTTTCGATGTTGGCGCATTCCAAAATACGTCCGTAAAATTTCATAATAATTATATAAGCACCTCTGGTCCAGCGACAGATGCGAACAAGATCGTTGCTCGTTTTTGTCTCTATAAGACCTTCCGATATCTTAAATCTCGGCCGTCTTGCGACGCAACGATTCTCAATATTTCAGAGCGCAAATCTTCTCAACGAATCGAAATTAATAATATAAGGATTTTGTATTAAAATGAAAATAAATTCATAATAAAAAATTTGATTAATTATTCTTCCTGTGTTTGTACGATGAGAGACATGAAGCATGCTCCATTGGAGTGGTTTATATTTAATAATAGATTTTTCCTCTTTTCTATCATCTTCTCCTCTGTTATAAGTGGAATATTAAATTTAAAAAAAATGTTTATTGTATTTGATTATAAAAAAATCGATTTAGAACAATGCGTATAGTAATTTTAAATGTGAAAAATTGCCTCAGCGAAAGATAAGATGGGCTTCAATAACACATTATCTTCGTTTGTGCATATTGGCTTAGTGATTAATTCGTTGCTTTGCATAATTATGTTAAAGTTATGATTAGTCATCAAATCCGGCTTCAATTAACATTATATTTTAGCAAAGATACTTTGGGCTAAATGTTATAAATATTAAATGGTTGCAATATTTGAAGGATAATACAGGATTTTCGTCTCGCAGTTGGAGTGTCGTCGATTAAAATACCATATAGAACCGAGATAAAGAAATAAATTCGTATTGAAGAAATAATTTCAATTGTTTTTTGCGAGCGCGGTCCGGAGGCCGACAGACGCTTTGCACTTTTACGCAATCCGCGCGGGTGCTACGTTTCGTCCCTTTTTGTGGACATCTTCGTTCTCAGGATGCATGCGCTGGAATCCCATTGAGGAGGAAAATCCCCCGTCGGGGACCTTAAGAATTCCTCGAGGATGAAATGTGGTTTTCTCGACATTCTTCTAGGAATAGATGTCGGGCATCGGTGTTAATTATGTATTCCGAAAGTCGTCTTCCGCGGCTCGAAGTCTGCAGCTTCGATAATTTCATTAACCGCTCCGAGAAGAGGGAACACAGTCTTCAAAGTTGGCGTCTGTCATCCGACTTGACGTACAATTTGATTAATAATATATTCCCTGTCTGTTTCGGCATTCGTATGCGACGAGGAAAGCGCGGCATTCCCGAAAAACTAAAAATGTCAACGGCGACGGGGAGAGGCCGTCGAAACGGGATCGTTCGACTTGATGAATTGTAATTGTTCGAAGATTTTTGACCTTAGATGAACCCATTGACACGAGATAAATTCAACACGTTAAATCAATTCTCATTCATAATCCACAGATTTAAAGGCCAGAAATCGCCATTGTATCGAATTTCAACGCATATTTTTATGCAAAATTTGTCTAAAAATGTAAGTTCAAAACAGATGGCTTAACATGATGCATCAAATAGGTAAAATATGTGGGACGTGAATTACAGGTTCGACATGTAAACAACAGAAATGTCCATGTTTCGTATGGTACACCATTTATTACAATGGCCACCCATGGTCCGCGATGACTTATCGAGTCGAATTTCAATTTTAATAGATTCGGCTGTATTTATTTGTCAGGTCGATTTTTTTATCGCGGGATTTGTACCCGCGGTACTCCATCCTGCGACATATAAACGTGTTTTATGGTTAATTGAAATGCGTTGACCACTCGACTACCGTTCGATAAAGATAAGTGTAAATATTGATAAAATATAATACATGTGATAATGCTCACGTTTAGGCTCGATGTCGACACATTATTTTTGTAGTATTTTTCGTGCATAATGATGATGTAATTATTGGAAAAGTCGTATATAAATCAAAGAGGTCGTAATTTCATGCCTTAGGTAATTAGAAGGATAAAAAGCGAATGTAAATCAAATATAAATTAGTCCAACACGGCGTCTTCTTAATGGTTGGAATATCTCAGTTGTCGGTGAATGGGTCGTGAATGTGGAGACAGTTAATTAATTGGGTCTTCCGAAACCTGTTTGACGGCGAAGATCCTTTCCAGCAATCATCGGCGAGGGGTTAGATAAAAAGTGTGGAGGTGTCCGGGTGATCGTCCATCTTCTTCCCCGGTGCCGGGATAAAAAGCCGGGCGCGAATCCCTCGGGTCGAGCTGGTGGCACGCGGACGGGACGCGAAGCATTCCTCGCCAGATCGGCCGGGAGCTCTCTCATTAGCACTTGCCGCATTATAATGTGACCCAGGCCGGGTTGACGATACTCATAAATTAACGCGGACGTCACCAGAAACGGAGTCCCCAAATTCCCATCGAGATGCCCCCGTGCGCTGATCATTCCTATTCTTCTTTCGTCGGCTTCCGCAGACATTTCGTCTGTCGATATCGTTCGCAACTCTTCGCCGTCGGACCGAAATAAAGTCGTTACTTGATGAATGGCAGCACTTATAGCTTCGGGCGATCGACTTGCACATGTACGCGTTTGCATAATTAAAATTGAGTGTGTTATTTTTACTACGCCCCTGGTTACACTTCGAGTTAACTGTGCAGATACGTCATTACGTAGGGCGTTCGATACACAGTGCCAATTTCCTTATAAAATCTTAATTGATCATTTGCGGAGGGTTTTTCTGGCATGTATACCTATGACTATTCAGCATAAATATCCCGATAGATTTCAACTCTCCTATATCCATCTCATTGTCATATCTTTGTCAATTTTTAACATTTTAATTAATTAAATTGGATATTAGCTATTTCAAATTATTGATGGACATTTTCTTTAACCGGTTGTTTTGTGTTTGGATCAGCTGTTGGATCATGAATCTTTTCTCACCCGAGAAGATATTCAGTTGAACACTGCATGCGTGCATGAATGAATTATATTTTTGCTTATTCAAGCTCTACTTTCTTCTGTATCCTTTATATATTTTTTGTATAATGTAGGTCTTCAGGTGAAGCTTGTTTTTAATGTACTGTGATTTGCGTTTCTCACTTCAGAAATTTAGAATAGTTTTCTAGGATAGTTGCTGTTCATTTCAGATCACTATTATTGCGTTTCGCGATGCTGCCAGTGCCATTAAAGTAAATGATGATATTATATATAAACATTTTGTTCAGGTTCAGATTATTAAGCTCGAGAGCAATAGCTGGTTAGTATTTGCCAGCCAAATAAAAAGCAATTATATTATTACGTTTGAATTCCAATGCGAATATCTGTTTTATTTTCAAATTAAAATAGAATGCTTTCTTCCGCTTGAAAGCAATCTAGTAAGCTCATGTTTCACCAAAGTTTACAGCATGCTGTTTTTATCAGTGTAACGGTAACTGTGAAGTTAGTAACATATGGCTTGATGGATATTGTATTGAAATCTTTATACAGAATGAAGTAATTTGAGATGATGAAAATTTTTTTAACAATACTCTATATCCATTAAACATCCCCGAATGAGACATCATACAAAATGGATTATATTTCATATTCCTATCGCGCTCCGGATTTAATCTCCCACTAATCTAATTCTTATATGTATGTTAAATTCTATAAAGTGGCTTCGACTTGAATATAAATTGAACGCATTTGATCGGAGATAATTGCCTCCGGAATCATCTGTATTCAGACGGTTTCATCCTTGCATTTTTTTTTATTAACTTGTCCACTTGCATTTTGAATAGTCATACGTTCGGATTGCATTCACGTCAGATATGCAGACTTTGTGACCGATTCGAATCAGATATCCGACGCGTTCGGATGCAGCCAGAGACGCAGCTCTTGTATGATGTGTTGCCTTACATAAAGTCGAAATGTCGACGTGCCACAATAATTAAGCTGACAGAAATTTTTGGCACGAGCATGACCCAAATTGCCGATGCCAAATAACAAGCGAGACCGCTTCGTACGCGTCAATGGTTAAATTCGCTCCCGAAGATGATGGGACTCCTCTATTGGAACTTTGGCAACGATCGCCGCACCAAATATTTACTCAAAAAAGAAGATGCAAGTACAAGTGTTCTTCTGTATATTAAAAGACAATTACTACGCGATAACGCGTCGCTTGATGGCGGTGTCGATTTATATAATTCAAATCGGAACCGATTCGAGATCTTCGTGGGGACGTAAAATCCGGAGGACGATGCCTTTAACAGTTTATGGGTGCTCTTACACGGGATCTGGGGGGGAAATTCATAGCGGCATAAAATTATAAAACAACCCATCGCACAATCATGAACTGTTTAGAATTACTGCCGAGACAAGACGTAAAGAAGGTAAGGTCGCCATTAAGACTTCTCCGAATTGCGTCATTTCGGTATAATACTCGTGGGAAAACTGAGGCGGTAAAAAATGTTAATGCTATCCGACTAGTTGTAACTAGAGCAGAGATCACACCAACCGAAGTACTATTTAAAACTGTACTTAACACTTACAATGCGCATTAACATATTTGTGATATGTGCGAATTATGCGACGATCAGATGATTTCTAGAACGCCAAAATAATGATTTGAACACTTAAACCAATCAAGACCTGAATAAAAGCTTCATTTTTTACGCCATGAAATCACCAAGAAAAAACTGACCGTGGCATTTTTTTAAATTTATTTATTTTCTTAATATAACTGGTATTTTAAAAACGGTTGGATATATTTATCTTAGTCTTAATGGAACTCATTGTTTCTAATCCATGTATTAATTGCATAATTTCGGTACCAAAAAAAAAAAAAATGGGTTGGATGATTCCGTCTACGGGTCATCACTATATATTACTCTTTTTTTGTCATCAAGTGCTTGTTAAGTTGGTGTCTTTAATTAAATGGATTAGTGTCTTGCTTCTTATGAGACCGTTGGCTCGCGAATTAAATTGGCGCTTGCAATAAAGGCGAATGTTAGGTCAAGGGAAACTCAAAATAATTTATTCGTACATATATTGTACATCGAAATACTTTGTTTATAGGCAATTTGTTTGTGTTCGTTTAGGCGAAATGTAATAAGATTGATGAAATATATATCCTCAGCGTGGAGGGAAAATAATTGATGTTATTTCAAGTCTTCAACAGACAGGATTATTTCCGTTTCCTGACAATTATCCTTTGGTCGAGAGCATTAGCGGTGCATCGCGCGTAACAAGCAAACGTTACAAATTCCAGACAAAGTGCATTCGCCGCCGAAATGCATTCGCGACACTCTTAATACGGGATTTATGAAGTCGCATGATTAATGCGCAATTTTAATTCCGGAATAAAATCTTCACACTTTCGCTCGATTAATTACAGTGGGTCGTTTGCGACCCCGTACTGGCGTTATTGTGCAAGAGCGGCGTACCTGCGATCGGCAGATAGTAAAGCTCGAGCAATTAAATTCATTTTATTCAATTACTGGCTCTCAACCGGTCGATGCATTTATCTTCTAAATCAGTGACGCCCAACACTTACGCTTAAATTTATGATAGGAAAAAAATGTCGGGAGTATCTCATTCACGTCGGAATAAATGGCTTTTCCCTGTTGATCGGAATCAGCGAGGATTTTACATGACGGAAGTCGAGCACGACTCAAAATTATACTTAATGCATCAAGGATTTTATAACTAATTAAATGAAGATGTTAAGCACACACAATCAACTTTGTTTAGTGTATTTCAAATAGTAAAATTGCTTTCATATAGAACGAATTTATATATTGATATCAGATCAGCTATGGACGTTGTATTTTAAGCTCGATCTATATTTAATAATTCGGGAAGTGAAGCAACTTCATCCCTTTATTGTTATTGTTCTTAGAAATCGATCCATGCGAATTAATTTTAACTTTGATAGAGCTTATATTTTAGTCTAATATGTTTCGAATTGATTCAACATTTTGAATAATATTATCTCAAATATCATCCGATATATGTTCTTCGGTTATGTCTCTCGCGGACAGATGCATTTCACACATGTTCCGCATCATTCACGCCTCCTGTACCAAAATTTTAATTTTTCCCAAGTCTTCTTGCTCACCTTTGTTTCCAGAGCGTGGCTTTTACGCTTCTTTGTCCAGAGAAATGTTTAATTTCGTCTCTTAATGACACGGAATATCCGATGACGGCATCACGTGGAGAGATCGCTGCTTTTTCTCACATTCAGCTCGCTCGACAGATACAATAAATCGTCACCACTCTTCAAGTTTCTTCGTCCAGTCACTCTTAATAGATCCACGCGCCCGACCATATATCACGAGCCAGTTTAGATCAGGAGTACGGAACGCGTATCTCGTTTCTCACCGCGCTCAGATTGATCCAGCAAAGAAATGTAAGGATAATAGGCTCAAAAAAGTCGAAGAACAATAACGGATGTCTCGTGTATATGTAGATTCTACGATCGGGAAAATATATTAAAAAATTAACACAACCGGCGCTGGTCGATGCGTACAGAAAAAGCGAGCAGGTGAGTATTCATAATGTCGTCTCCGTGTTAAAGAGATCTACTATCGGAGAACAGGTTGATGTGGAAGATGCTATACGCTTTCTTTTATTATGTACATTTTTTCTTGTGCTGCCTCGAGTCCCCGGGTAAAAGATACCTTTTGATATTTCCAAAGCCATTCTCACTTGGCTGGCCATGATATATTCCTCCGATTGTTCTGTTCGGAATTTATGAAGGATCAAGTTAGTCATAAGTAGTTTTTTTCCCTGTGTCCTGGTCTCCTTTTTTCTTCGGATGCGGCCTCTGGGGTATCCGCTCACTTGAGTGGAAGAAGACAAACTAATGTTTTGAATATCATTTTTTTCTCTCGTTCGTAAACAAATTTCTGAAAGGACATCCATCGCTTATACAATTATTTCGGGTGAATGCACTAACCTTATTAAATCTGCGCTCCAATATATTGCTGAATAATAGCGTCTTTTGGACGATTTAGATCGTATATTTGGACGGCGTTCAATATCGATGTACGATATATTTTTGAATTTTGCATGATTCATTTGTACTCTAGATTTAATTACAATATTTTATCTCGCTCTAATCCAAAATCGACATAGTTGGATTCAAAAACTTTATAAAAAACAGATCGTACACTTTTGCAATATTTCATATAAATTGTTTCGCACCTTTAAATTTAAAATTGAAACCTTGCAATTTATGCGCGTGATCGATACGCGCTTTAGATTTAAAAAGTTTCGTATTATTTTTGTCGCATATTTTTGTAGCATATTTGTGAAAGATTTAAGAAAATCCAAACTTTGTTTCAGTTTTCCTGGAAGATGGTACGTTAATTCAATTATTATTACATAATTTAATTAAATTTGTTGAAAAACATTCGGGTATCCTTCCCCGCTATAAATTCGTGCCCATTTGAGAGTTAAATATATAAAAACTTTTTTCTATGTTCATTGTGTATTTTCTACGTTTGAAAGATCTCAGAGCGTCCTCGAGTTAGGTCCCCTAACAAGGATACCCTCGTGGAAGAAAAAAAATATAAAAATGTACACATTGTCCAATCGCTACTTATCTATCTTATAAAATCTCTTATGCCTGTATAGATTCGACGATGCTACATTCTGTGGCCACGCTTGTCTGTAAATGTTTCTCGTTAAACAAACATCGACAACGGATAATTAAGAATCTTTTATTTTTAATCCCCCGCATAGGCGATATTTCGACGTGAATTTCGCTCGATGAATCTGATCCGAGGATCTGAAGAGCTGGAGATGTATTGACACACGTGGTTGATGGCTTTTGAAAATTGTTGCCATGCTGCTTTATCGTTTGACACCTGTTATGCCATTAAAGTCGAACACAATAGCACAGGTATGAAATAATAATATTTGGTCCCATTCGGTAAAAAGTTTCGCCGTTTGGTCTTGTCATCTATTAGCATTTTATCTGATAAGAAACCACCTCTCTCATAAAATGTCCTTTGAGGCACCCTTAAATCTTCTGCTCCCTTTAAACAAGCCATAATTCCTTCCGAATGCCGCATTCTAAAATCGTCTTTATAGCGTTGTTACTCAGGGGTCGTTTCGGGCGGCGGGGTGTTCAAGTTTATAGGCCATTTCTCTTTAACCCTCGAGATCTGTAATTCTTGATTTTTCGTTCGTCTCTCTTTCATATTGTCACCGTAACAATTTATTATAGGTGAAGTTATGTCCCTTTTCATTTTTTCTTTGGGAATAATACAAAAAAAAAAGTTTTTCCCCCCAATGCGCTGAGTTTTTGAACCGCGGCACATAAATCAAATAGCAAGGTGTTTCTCAGTTTGGGCATTGTACTGATGGGCTAAATGCCGATATGACTTCTCAGAAATACGTCATTTTATAATTAAATACATTTTAATAAATACGAAAAGGATCTGGATCAATGATCCTCAAACTTTACATACAAAAAAAAATTAAATCAGATTTCGGTTGTATTGAATTCTCAAAAAAAAAAAATATATATATAGGGATGAAATTCTTTAAATACTTTTTCGGGCTTAAGTCATTCATATTCATATTCGTTTTTCTTTGAATAAAATTATTTGATCCTTTGAGTGTGTGTATCCTTTTTCCATACCGCAACTTGTTACCTGGTCCGGTGGAATGCCGTCGACTTGAGAGAATATCTGATATCTCGATCTAGATTGAGAAGAACGCCCGCAAGAGGATTAAAAATGGAAGAATCTCATGTGTGACTTTTAATGTCGCGGTATTTCTCATGACGATTCGGTATTAAGTTGCAATTTTCTCGGAAACATTCTTTTGATACGTCATAGTCGACGATCAGGCTTTTAATTAATGCAAGAGCACACATCAATCAGCATACCTTACGTACAGTAAAAAATCGACAATATATTTAATGAGTCATTTTCACGAAGAAATGCGTGTTTGGAATGATTTTTTCGTACCGCACAAAAATCAAGATACGTAACAGTGGAACCGTTACAATTAAAACAACCCAAGAAAATTGCCCCGAATCAGATTAGTCGCCCAGCCGTTAAGATACAACTACTCCCCCAACTCAAAATTTTCGCTTTTCTATTTATGAAAGCCCGGGGGGGTTGAAAAATCGCACATAAACAAGGACACGTACGCACGGGGCACGACACGTCAATTTAATATTTGAAGCTCGTTGGTGCTCCGGAGTCATTTCGGTGTAAACGTAAGATGACTGTTACGTATAAATCGGAATGAATATTTGATCGTATCTATCTCTCAAAGTATCCGAGTGCCGGAGCCGTACAGGGATCGTAAATAAATAATGCTTCTTGGAAGACGTACTGTTTTCCAGGGGGTCGCGTATATAACGCAGGAATCCCCAACGCATTGGGCGAATCCTGTAAATTGTTTTCCCTGGGTTTTTTGTATTTGTGTTTGTATCAATTTCATCCATTGGATGATTGAGTCCATCGCGAACGAGTTGGGATGTCAGTCCAAAATAAATACAAAAAATGGGAAAAACGTAGACGATGCCAAAATGAGATAGGCGTTTAGAGGGATTCTATACTATTGTAATAGATTGAATCAATTTTTTTTAATGCAACAGAATCACCTAAGATTTAAGTGCATATTATTGACTCCATCAACGTTTTTCATTTGGAATTTATTTCTTCGATGTTGATATTTTTTTTATCAAAACGATGTTTGCTGCAATTCAAACGCCAAATCTTCAACTCAGCTTAACTTTCTTTCGGAGCATGGTATTCGCCGTTAAATCCATTTTATTTGATATTTTAAAGTCTTCAAATTGCCCGGGAATATATTAAATTTGTACAATGACACGCTTGGAATATATAAATTGAAGGAGCACGTGCCGTATTCCCGAAATACAGCGTTGTTTACCATGCAAAAATTGCGAGGAAGAATCCGCGACGCATTCCCACATCAACCCCCCCGTCTGGATGTATATACGTATGCTACAACCACTTATGCAATATTCAGACCCCTGCCCCATTGCTAAATTTTTTCGCGATTCTACCCTGCATTCAGTCCGCAACTCAACAACGACGTATTTCGCGCGGGTCAGAGTTCGACGTGCGTCGATTCTACCCTCGGCGTATACGTCGTTCCTTTCTGGTCGTTCTCCGCGGGGGTAGAAGATTTTAGTGATGTAATATGAGGGTAGCGTGGGGCTAAATTGGGACCAATTACCAGTAAAACTCTCTGCTAAGCCACAATCCCCGGACTCCCCCACTGTGGGCGAAAACGTTTGCCCCATTACTGGAGACCCAGAGGCGCACAATCGCTCTCGATAATTTGCGCAAATTATAATATAATACAATATTTTGCCAGCGGAATGAGTTAGATATATAAAAAAGTATGAATTATATCGGCTTGGGTCATGCAAATTGAGCAAGCTCGCTATTAACATATAACCTTTCACTTGCTTCGAGTTGCACTATTATTCAATGCGGCGATGAACGAAATGCCAAACATTTAATTAGCAAAACATACGTTATGTAACGAAGACATTAATCAATAAAATATCGATACGATCTGTTGATTTTTTGATTAATCTGCCTTTGAAACTGAATTCTATTAGTGTATTGTACGTCACATTACTGCATAAATCAATTTATAATATTTTGAACATAATTTTGGACCTAAAATAGAAGAATATTATGAATAAAATAATTTTGGCCATACCAATCATTCAGTATTTAGTCTTGAATTGAATTTCTTAATGTGATTTTGCACCATCATTTTGCAGGATGCAGTGACAATCTTTCAATTGTTCAAATCATTGTATTTAAGTGATTTCAACAATGTATTTAAGACATGAATCATTTTGATCGTATTATATTTTTAGATCATAATATTGATTTGATGCAAAATTTCTAACGTCTTGTTTAATAGCATTCGGTCTTAATTGTTTTAAAGAGTTCATTTAAACTATTATTTCATATCAAACATAAAGAATTGATCTCGATAGAGATCATTATTGAATCGAATATGATCCTGCCCCATTTAGCTTGACCGACCCTGTATTTTTAATAATTCCTCAATATATAATGATATTTCTTAAATTTGCTAATCTGGACATAAAAATATAACAACACTTATCATTTGGATTTTTAACAAATCGTGGTTATATTTTGGTTATTTTTTTTTTATAAAAACACATAAATTTAGCATCTGAAGACAGATTCATAAATCATTTTCAATGTTTATTAATATTATAAATGAAATATTGTGCATTTTTAATTCCATTGATGTAACATCTGAATGATTGATGCAAATTGCCCAGGATAGGCCAAACTTATATATTATTTTAATAGACACGCTGATGTATGAAGTTTCATCTAATATAAGCTCATGTAGCTCATTTGCGTTCCTTGCAGCCATTTATCTTTGGCCACGAATGGCGACATTGGATGTTGTCAGTACACGCATCCATCTCCAACTAAAGTTTTTCGGTCACGCACGAATCCGCATATTCTTCGTGTGTATTCGAACATAATACGTCGAAGTTTTACCGACAATTATTAAATCGCAATTTGTAAAAGACCATGCGAATTGCGTGCGCAAATGCGAAGGTTTCATCCCGTTCGACGGCGAGTTATCGTGGCCCGACACGTGGACACGTGTTGCTATTGTCAAAGCGTTCATTAAATCGTCTCATGCTCACTTCTTGCTTGTTATAATTTTTTTCAAATGTTCAAATAGTCGAAGAATTCTAATTAAAATATGCATACGATTAAGAACCAGTTTGTTAGTCGGGTCCTAACTGTAGTGAATATTAGATTATTAACGATGATATCGCATTCATTGAATTGTACATGTCCGTGGCCGTATAATTGTGTTGTTTCTCACATGGTATTGCTTGACTTTTGCCTACCAGATAAGATCCGACTTGATAAATTGACTTATGCATTTTGATATTTGCGCATATAAAAATGTATGACGCATAAGACGCGGTTTGGGTAATGGAAGTGCATTTTGTTGCAACTGTAACGAGTAATGGCACAACTGGGTATAGTAAGCGTCTGTTTGTTGCATTTCTAAGTGAAAATTATTGCGACGAGGCTAGAAAAAATATCACATCAAAACTAAGCGCACAGGGGTTGAATGTAAATATTTCGTTTGCAATATAAAAATAATATAATATAAAAATTAAGTATCAAATCGCAAAAAAGATGCGCATATATGGTTATATCCAATATCTGATTTTGCACTTTTTAATAATCGAAATTCTAGATAAAAAATCGAGGACTTGTATTATAATACGGGGAATGTCAAGTTGGACTCGAGCATTATTAAGGGTGTCAGCATCTCATGGGACACCATTAGGCGTCATCCCAACAATACAGCATGACATTTGATACGTGCATTTTGGTCACGTGCCACCTCGTTACCCGCGGCTTAAGGGATGTTATAAAGCCCAAGAAAATATTGCACCCCACATCGGGCTTCATTATTCGTTATTCGACTAGAGATTGATTAGCCCCCAAGATTGAGAATTCCGCTTTAATTCGCATCGAATTATTGCGATGGGCGAAAATATATTTAGATATTGGGCGTATTTTTTTCCCATCCGGGAACGTGTTTTGACCCGCTCCCGGGGTAAACAATCGTCTGAGAGGATATCATTGTTATTCGACGATATGTAGAAAAATGGGTTTACGTTGTCTTTCGCCCTCAGGTCTCGCAAGTATATATATATATATAGCAGGAGGGGAAGTAGTTGTTCGCGGAGGAAAGGTTTAATGGATTGTCAGACCTCTGGGACCATTAAAATGATATACAGCTTGCTTACTTTTCACTTTTTCGTCTGATTTTTGTTTTGCCAGGAGTCCGACGGTCGCCAAACGTCTACGTGTGTACTTAAGAGATATTGGTAGTCGTTCGTATTGATTTTACGTTTCGGCTGATCGAATATTTGATCCTGGCACTGTTTTCGCAGTCACATATATGCCTTAATCCGATAAGGATTATTTTCTAGTCGCATAAAAGCTCCATTAAGCTCTGCGTCACATATGGATATAGATTAGACGGTGAACATGTATTTTTTACACCGTCGATGATTTTTTCTTGGCAAGGATGCTGAAAGGCGACATATTGATTTCGCCGGAGTGATTTGTTTTCGGGATCTTGTCAAATCGGTCGGGACGAACGTGTCATTGTGATATGAAATCCCCAATACCACCCAACGGGTTTTCGCGTAATTTCTCCCGTTTGATCTTCGGTAATGAAGATGTCACCTCTGAGGTGACGCGGCAGTTAAAAAATCGTCATAAATAACCGCCGTCCGGCACCAAAATGTCCAAGGTGGTCGAGCTGGCTGTCAGACGAACGTGAGGACATAACTCTCTTTCATATGTTATTGGATAACCCACCGTCTTCCCTCTTAGCAAACACAAAAATTATTTACGACGCACTAAACTTCTTTTCGTATTCGCTTTTTCTATCCGTGATTTATTATTCCTGATTTCAATTTTTTCCCTTCGCCGCGTCACAATCTTGGCGTGCGGAAGAGGAGGAGAATTCGGGAACGTGTCGGATAAATATTAATATGTTTTCAGTAACTATTTCAAAACAGCTACGAAAATATGAATAGAGAAGGAGGAAACTTTAAGGATCCAAATATAGCTACTCTTGCGTGAATATATTGAGGGATAACATTTTAGAAGTCGACATGGAAACATCTAAAAACAACTTGGGACATAATGGGAGTCGTAATCCTATATGTCAATATAACCAAGTTATTTTGCTTGACATTTTGCTCCAATTTTTCAAATAAATATACAAATTCCATACCTTTATTTGATATTTAAATAATAACCTTATCGAACGAATATCGCCTTTTTTGCATCTAGAAAAATATAATTTTAGACTTTCTTTCAGTCATTTTCAACATGCGTACAATGTTATTAGAAAATAGATTTTATTCATAAGGGATCATTTTAACCAAATATTCTGGATATTTATTTAAATGAAATCCCATCAGGGAATTCATCTTTGAGAACTCAAAGATCTAGTACTTTTTTTGAATGCATTATTTATGATAATTTCGATCGAATTGATCGAATCGATCTAAATTCTACGTGTATTCTTCTAATGTGATATTTTTAGTTAAAATATTCTAAACCTGTTGGCAATAGTTTCGAAAAACTAGATTATTCGATAGTGATTAATATAAATACTAATAATTTAATTAATTGCATCTAGATAATTGATTGCCAGCAATTTGTATCAAATAATTAAATTTGCGATTTAATCTTGGTATGAATTTAATCACGAATGCTCTAGATGTGAATGTTTCATATGTTCGTCGTATAAATCTTTTCTTTTGAATCATGTGAGAATCAAACCAACGACAAGAACCTGCAATTATGTTAATAAGTGTTGATTTTTTCCGCCAGATGCATTCAAATAAACCTGAAAAATAAGCTCCGAATGCAGTCCTGCTGCACATGCATATGAACATCATTTAGGTGTGTATTTTAATTGGTGCAAACGTACGAAGATGTCTGCGGTAATGATACTTAATGATTGCCTCGCGAGTTTCGTGTCAAATCACACTGTTTCGTATCTTAATATCATTTATGAAAATACCATAATTATACCGTCAGCGTGTGCATTAATAATATTTATGTAGCCATTAATAAACAATTCTGTAAAGCTTTAGGCACGGTTGTTTAAAGAGATGTTTATTTGTAAGCCGAAGCTCATGCAACATGTGCTAATTCGATTGCTCGGTTGACCTTGGGGGGGAGGGGCAGGTTGAACTTCTGCACTCGGAAGATGAGGCTGTTGTTCTTTGCGGAATTATAGGGGGCTTTCGATGTCAAGCCGATTCTGTCGAGGTAAATACTATGTACTTGCAAGTGTCATGCTGAACATTTCCTATTTCCTCCGCCTTCAGTCTTTGGGTAACTGGGGGCTCTATTATTATGCTGAGACGTAGGCTTTCTATGTCTAAAGGCATGTCTCAATTGAAAACAAAGCATAGTATCAGGAACAAAACGATAGACTTTAGGTATGCGACGTCTTTTATTAAAATATAACAGTTTCTATTCTGCACCCCACATCGGCTCCATCCATATCCATAGCGAAATAAATTTATTAATAAAATATTCAAGAATCAATCGTCGGTAGGAAGATGTTTTCCTCCCCCAATCATCGGCGGGACCACCGTCGAATAATTGTTTATTTGAACATTCGCCAGCCCCGCCGAGGCGGAAGACAACAGCCACGGGCTTGCAGAAAACACAATCGCCCCCCTCGGGCTTAATGCAAACGTTCAGCTGTCAAAGTGAAAGCGAGCTGTCAAATTCACGTGTTAAGTGTGCAGTATGAATGTTATTAGGGTAGCGTGTAGTCCGGAAGGTTGATTATTTGTTCTGCGGTACGCGGATTGTTTGCACAGCAAATGTACCAGACCGCGAGGAGAGGGTCGTCAAGGGTTGGAGCTCGTCATCCGAAAGATTAGCGTATTTATGTTGTTAATAAGAATAATGCCACATGAATATGAAATTGAATGGAGAGCATGTTGCTTCTCTAAATATTGATAATCGATAAATTGGATGATGCTGACGATGAAAGGTCCCGAATGGGGATCGCTTATAAAAATAATGCACGACATAAATAATTATTTGATGGAAAACACTTGGGTGAATAAAGGTTGACAGTATCGGATAGTCATAAGCGCAACAGGTAATGTTATGCCTTTATCCAAGTCCATGGTTCCGCATATAATGCTATTTTGTATGTAAACTATTTTTCAATTTTCATGCCTTTCAATATTGCTCGCAAAGAAACGCAATGCTTTTAACGTTATTTGATCAAAAAATAAATGTAGTTTTCATTTTCTTTCTAAAAATATTTTTTGTGACATGTTTCATAAGATGTTGTGATGATCATGTCACGATCATGACATTTAAACAAATCTTGAAAACATGTTATATTCATCTGAATTCTTAGATAGATTTCCGAATCATATTAAATACATTAATTGGAAGAAAAAAAACGTTTCACAAGACATCATTCAAATTATTGCTGCTGCGAAATTTTGCTGTCGTCTTTAATTTATCAAAATATCAGGACATCTTATTTCTATTCATTTTACAAAACAATAGATCTCCGACTTTTGATTAGATTGTTCTATCTCTCATTTTATATCATACATTTTTCTAAATATATTAGCATTCAACGCTTTATCAAAATAATCATAAAATAATAATTTATTGTTGCGTCTTTCTTAGATATCCACGAATTGAAAAGCATTTGCAAAAGCTTTAATTTCATCGGGATCTCGTAAAAACTTAAATGATAATTTAATTAAAAAATCTTTAAATTAGTATGTAATCTAAATAGGGTTTGTGCATTTTCAACACTAAATTTAAACCACCTTCTTCGACAGATCTTCTGACAGTTTGTTGTAGTTTTTTGCATAGAATAACAATATGAAGCTTTATGTCTTGAGATGTTGCAATATATCTCGAACGTCGTCTAGTCGGATGAGCTAGGATTACAGGATGTAATGAAATTTGTTTGTTATTCCTTGTCGCCCACCCCATTCAGTCCTCCCTATAGTCGACGCCCTTCCCGTCCGGAATCCGGATGGTTCCGTCCGCGAGAGCAAACACTCGATTCCCGCTAATAACAAAGAATAATTCATCAGATGAAAGCTGGAGCACAATTAATCTCCTCACACATACGCTCCGTATTTGAACACCGCACCGCGTGTTATACACGGAGCGCACAAAGACTTATTTGTTGTTGTCGGTGAGTGTACAGAGTCTTCCCACAAGTAGCGATAAGCCCTTGGCCCTTTGTCTGCGCGGCCATCCAATCCACCCTCGGAGCGTTTCGGATTTCTGTCTATTTTGAAAACAGCCCCGAGGTACGCCGCCGAAACAATGCTCAGTCAATAGTCATTCGGCGAAGGGTTCTGCGCCCCGTCGCCAAAGGGTATAAATCGCGCTCGCGGTCCTCCGCTGATGTGATCGTTAGTCACATACATCTGTGATGTGAATATCGCATGTCGATCGGAGCGTTTTCCCTAATTCCGCTTTTCTCACTGGCAATTTCACTCTTTGTCCTTAACTGCCCGTATCCAGAACGACCTAAGGTCGGTCCGCGGGCGGAGGCGGGACCGGCACGCGTTGCACGCACGCGCGCCATTTCATTCGGCACGTGCCACAAAAACCCCGCAATAATAATTACCATTTCCATTCTGTGTGATTATGACGGTTGCTTCCAACGCCGGACAGCCAAAGCCCATTGCTTCGACTCTCATCATGCGAATAATGCTGTGTTAAACGACCGAGTTAACATTTGCAGAGCGCATTCTACACAACGCATCGATTTATAAAGTCATTGTCATGCCGTGTTTTTCGACACTGCCATTAATTTATTCCTACTTTTCCAACCCCTAAAGTAACATACCAATCATTCATAAAAAAAAACAAAGCTTAGTTTGTCTGTCAAAAGCAGTACATTTGCCTTTTATGTTAGATCTTCTCATGTAAGAGATTCAATTTTCAATTATACAAATTTGTATAATATATTTTAAGTACCAAAAACGATGAAACATTTATATATAAAACGACCTTTTTCTTTAGAGCGAAATTTTACTAATCTGGCAATGCCAAGTGTGTATAATTTTCGAATAGAAAATCAGTTGACTTGACGATATTTATGTTACTTGAAAGGTGTAGTTTTTCTTCAAGGTTTCAATTGTGATTTCGTCAGTCTGAACAATCAACGTTTCATCGTCCTCAAACATAAGATAGCATATACGATTCTAATTGTAATAATGAATTCCCTAATATCACTTTTACGGCTTGTGTACTTCTGTTTGACGTGTTTCCAAGATAAGAAGACTTTGACGCAATTCAGATTTGATTGCATTTTTTTGTTATTTTCCGTTCGTTCGAAACTTCTAAAAATACCATCGACTGGGTGTTTTTATAATACAAATCCGCAATACCGCAAATTCGGATATAGTTATCGGTTCCCCTGTCGGTTCTCCTCGGAAAAGTCGGTGCTCTGCCAAGTTTATAACAATAAAGCCTCCCATACTTCAGACGGTGGCGAACTAAATTAACGGTAATGGAAAAGTCAGATTTTCTCCTCTCACCCCGTCGGGCGTATGGGATCGTACTCGTATTTTTCCATTTTCATCTTCGGCAACCACCCCTGGATCCACCCACCTGCTCGGCGAACAAAGGTACAAGTGTCTATTCGGCCCTATTTATTTGCTCTCTCATTGTTTTTCCGAGGATAAACAAGCTTAAGACCTGGAGGATTGCAGCTAGGCGACTTCCAGTCTGGCCGAGTCGCAAATTAATATTTATTGCGCGAAATAAATTCGGCAGCAGATTGAAATTTGATGTACTCTCATAGCGTAATCTAAGAAAAGGCATTTGTCATGATACGGTTAAGCTAGGCCGCGCATTTGGAATTAATGGATTCCATGTTACCGAATACGCAGACGGTCGTTTTCTTCGGGATTGCTATCCGCAAATCGAGAGTTTCCATTAATTTGAGGGATGAAAAGACGCAGATGCAAGGGGGTGGAGCCCGGGAGTCCGTAATCAAACGTCTGGACCGGGACGAAGCCGGTAGCTCTCTCCCCCCGCATTGTCTGAGACAGAAACGGCGGAAGACGAATGGCTTTGTAACATTAGTCCTCCCCCGTTACGGAGAAGGGTTGTTTGTTTCTTCATGACCGTTTTTCATTTGCGGAAAAGTGCCGAACGGCGGGCGGATGCGTCGAATCGAGAAAACTAAAAGGAAAAACTCACTAAGATAGCACGTGGCCACTGCAAAATACACGCACGGACATTAGAGGGGTGGTTTCTTCCCCTGGATAAATTCGGAAGTCGGAGGAGATCTCTCAAATCTCCTCGAAAGCCTCTTGATACTCGAACCTCGCAAAAGAACCGTGCAATCTAATACTGCATAATAGAATATAAACATGTAGAGCTGCCACATTATAAAAATAATTGCACAATAAACGCCGTGACTAGCACAGCTCACAATTATGAATGCATCTCAAATGCAGCGTCCGCAAGGAAATATTACATGACACTGCCATGATTAAATACGCCAATAAAAAAAGATTTAGCTAATGTGTACATAACAGTGTTATCAGTCGATTTACACCAATCTTGGCGCCAATATATTTACATACCGCCGGAGCAATAAATAAACGGCATTGAAGGGATTAATGCATGCAAGGACATCGTTCAGGGATTGATTTACAGGTCAAGCATATTTATAGTTTTAATCACCGTCGAAATTAATATACGACAGTGGCCTAATCCGAAAGAGCGCAGCAATAAAATTGCAGAAATTCGGTCCTCGCCGTTATTAAAATTGGTATCGCTTTTGAATTATTATCATTATACGTATTTGCACAAAGACTTGACTCACTTATTATCAACACGTCGTCATGTTTGGGGATTAGGTGTCTTATCACATACTGCTACTCATTTCGTACCCAAACTAAGCCGGCAATATTATCGCCAGTAATCACACCGCCTCAATTAGGGATACATACACAATACGCATACATTGGAGCTATTCGATGTTGGCACAATATGGATTTTATGGCGATTAGCGTTTAATTTTGATGACTGCTTGGGGTGGATGTGGGCTGGAACGTTGCTAAAAATAAACTGGAGATTAGACACATTTAGTTGAATTGATCGTTGAAGTCTTGAGGGGCTTTTGAATTGATTTATTTCGATTGATATATGATACAAATGAACTTTACGCTAAATATTTTTTATTCAATTCAAAACAGAAAGTTTGTATTAAAAATCATAAATCAGATGATAATAACATGAATTACACATGCCAATATATCATAATTTACTTCGTATACTTTTATGCAATTTTGATATAAAATACAATTTCTCACGACAATTTTAAAAATGTCCACAAATGTATAGTGAGCTTATTCGGTTAAAAAATACATTTGAAATTAGATCATGTAACCGTTGTTTTGGTTCAGTTTGAAAGTCATAGATTGATTCAAAGTAACACCATTGTAATAAGATAATTTTTGCTGTAAAGATGTAGATTGTCGCTCTCTAACAATATGTATGTCATTGATGTGTTGTATAGAAAGGCGTCGATTTGATGTAAGTCTCGTTTCTTTTATGGCATGTGAGGAATTAAGAGCGTCGTTTCGCCGTAGTCAGCTTGTTTGTTTTGTCGTTATAAAATCGTAATAAGCACATTTGTCGCCGAAGAGTGCAAAATCTCCCGGTCTCCCTGGCGCACATCAAATCATAAAGCATTATTATACGGAGATAACGAACTGCGGAGCTCATCTGCTCCGGCAGCATCCTGCGAGCATACATCGCCGACACCTCATAACAAATTTCCCACTGTATTTTTTACAGTGTTTTTCATGAAAGTCAGATGGGAATTCCCACGGGTGCCCTACCTAGTTATCTCGGCGGCTCGAGATAGAAAAATAAAGTATAATGTCGCCGTTATCCTCAGCCATCTTCGGGTACGTAACCACATCCACCCCGCGAGATGCTGCGCCCCGTATCTATAACAGGAAATTGTGATAAACGGTCCCCACCGCCGGGGGAAGATGGGTAGATACCGACTGTTGACGTGGGTAATTTTAAAACTGAAAATTTGACTTTGAAATTGTTGTCTGGCGTGTCTTCCCCGGTCTTTCGCTCCTACCTGCCCTCCTCGGGGCTTCCTCCTCCCTCGCCGTCTGCCGCTCGCTTCAGACTTGTTATTACTTTTACGACGCCATATTTTCTCGTGATGCGACGAGAGTTTTTGATGAATCCTGAGCATACATACAATTTGAATGCTTTATCGCTCAACACGTGTTTCCTCCTTTTTCCTCCTGTGCCACCTTTAAAATGGAAAAACGCTCATTGGAAAATTTCGATTAATTCCCTTTCTTAGACATCCTTCCTTTGGCGTTCGAGTCCCTGTGGCAATATTCTCATATACGTCGCAATGGGGAACGACTCAGTTAACCCTCTTGTTGCTGAACATCAATTTTCCAACAACTCTGTAAACACGTCAAGATTATCGAGTGTCAATTTTGATGTTTTATTCAGTTATAGTCATAAATGTCCAATTAATAAAAAAATCAACATGTCCCATTGAATTTATAATACATGAAATGTATGCAATATTTTATCTTATTTGTATAAAATATTTATCATTATTAACCTACATATCCTTACATATTTCATTATACATAATTTGCACTGATCAACGATAAAATGCACAAGAATTTTTTTTTCTTATTTTTTGAGGTGGCTTTTAACAATTCCTTTTATGGGAACATTATAATGTCATCGGTAAATAATTCTTCAATATTCTTAAAAGGCATCAAAACAAAAAACATATTTTCTCGACCGTGTTAAAATGAAACTGCGCAAAAAAGTACCGCGTAAATCGGGGGATGAGTGTATCTATCCTAGAATTTTTTTCTAACGTTTTCTAATAATATTTTCACAAAATTTGTTTCTATCAAAGGTATCAAATCGAACGGTGTTATGAAGATAAAAATATTTGCTTCGGAATGCTTTGAGAAGCGTTGAAATAAATTCTGAAAGATGGACATATTTAGTTATTAAAGCGTACGTGTGCCAAGTTTAGCCCTTTCTTAGCTTAGTGATTTTGAATTTATGATATTCAAACACATGCGAGTCACATTCGTTCATCTCTTCGGTGTTGCCTTACCTTTATTCGTTTTTAAAATTGATTTCGACACAATTTCAAAGATGGCGACGTAGTCTCCATTCAAATATGGCCGACGTTGTGCCGAGAGCGACCGTGTCACATTCGAATATAGTTGTGCAAGGCTTTTTGATTGACAAGTTGCGATTATAATGTGACATTACACGCGCTAAACCTCCGTGGGTTGTCGTTCAACCCACGCCACAATTTGTCCAACTTAACGACGATAAGCGGCTCCGAGTAAAGCTCCTTTTCATAAAAAAAAAGAAATGTATACAACACAACAATTAAAATGGAGAAAAACACTTAATAAAAAGCTTTTTAAGCTCGGTGTGAAAGCTCATAAATGAGTGGCCCCGAAACTTCGATAACAGCTTTGGATGTCGTTGAAAAGTTTTCTTTTTTGATAAGATGAAACCGGTATATTGTTGCTTTTTTTTGGTGTTCGTATCGTTAGCAGGTTGTCACGAAAAACAATTTATTTATGTGCGTTCAAATCTATATCATAATCTTGATCTCCATATGGTAATCTAGTTCAATATGAGCACCTGCGTTTTGCTGCATTGACGTCGATGCAAGTTGGCACGACTGACCCTCTTTAATCTCTAATAGGAAACCAGTAATCATGTTAATTAAATCATGGGCATATTAAATACGCACGTGGATCGATTAGGCGTCAATTTGACGCCTCACCAATATCGGGTCTGAAATGCATCATAAATGTGCAATTTAATGAATTATTCCATCGATTCGAATGTAGAGTTGCATTCAAAATGGATCAGCACAGAAAGTGATTGTAATAAATTTTGATCACATCTGTATTATTCGGATTCAGGTTGAATTGATCACGAAACCTGGTCTGCGGCAGCTCACATTTGCAATTCAGAGATTCGAGTCTTGCATCGATGTTATCGGACACTTCCACGGGAGATTAATGAATTTGATTCCCGACATTTTCGAATTTTTTTCAACATTCCGTGGGAACCGATAGCGCTTGTTAAAAGCGCCAAACTAGTTCAGAAAATGTTTATGCAGATTGATGCGAAATTGTGCAAAATAAATTCTTCGAACGACAGACGGAGTGATGATACTCGAGCCGAATGTCTCGCGGAAGTACAAATGAAATAAAGCAGTCGCTCCGTTGAAATCTTTGTTTGGGACTTACAAAATAAAAAAAGCTAAGTACATATACACATTCGTACATGTGCGTTATAATAGTTCTGCCTACACACCATGCAACTCAATACGGATCTTAGGAATCGCAAAGTGGGCCATCGTAACAGGGTAGAAAAACTACACAATACTTCTTGTGTACTCTCATTAAGGTCTCGAAAAATCTTAATACGCTCCTCTCTCTTTTGGGATACTTTAAAACTAATTTTGACGAAATTTCTTTAACGATTTTCGAGATAATACGAGTGACTGGGAGAAAGCACCAACAATCATTGCTGAGGTGCGGCCATAGATCGACCCAATTTTCGAACAGGATAATTACATCAAATTAAATCAATATATGCCACAAAAATACCAACATGAACAAAATTCATCATATCAATTAAAAAAACCAAAACTTAATCACTCAATTTCGACAACACGAACAAAAATGTTATTTTTGATACATATTATAATTGTCTCTATACACTTAAACAGATGATAGTATATCTAGAACTTTTTCTGCATTATATAGATGCACCTATGTTATAAACAGCTATCAAGTCTGTTAATCGAGTAGTTGTAAAAAGTTGTTCAAATAATTTCATCTCAATATGGATCTAAAATGGATGAAATTGAACATCGTGCAGTGATTTTTGCTTGAAAATGATGATGTAGTTTTGTGCAAAAAAAAAATGGATTGCAGAGTTTACATGTTATCGTATAAGCTTAGAAATTTTCCAAACACTTGAATTTATCAATATAGTGATCAATTAAATTAAACACGTTCGAATTTTGCCATGAAAGTATTGAATTTAAAATTAGTATTTTCATATCATTGATTTAGCTATGGATTTTATTGGATAACTGCATCAAACTTATTGAAATATTTCGAGTATGAATCAGTTTGTCGATCATCGATCTCAAAAAATAACAATGTTATTAAAAGCCGAATAATCTTGTATTATTTTGTTGCTGAGATAACAATTTAGCGTCAAAAATTCAAGCATAAATAGAGTTTGTTCGCCATTTCGATGCAAATGTGGATAATATGATCAAATGTTTGATTCGTTGGAATTTTATTGGGATTGAATTGTCCTCATTTCGGTGTTCCAATTCAGGACTGCAGTTCCGCATTTATTGCTCCGCCATTGTAAGTGCATATTGATGGAAAATTCATGACTTATGTTCGGCAAACAATGGGGGAATTTAAGTTTTTGTTAACCGCCCGCTTCAACCCTTCCGCGAGGGTGGGTTATTATTGTCGGTTACGACAATCATTCGCAGGTTTTGCATTCAGCTTCCGGTGATCAGGCCTCCGAACAATATTAAGCATGAATGGGTTGAGTGGACCGACAATAAAGGGTTATACGATGATTTGTAGTGAATGGGCCGCGTGCCTCATATCGAATTTCACACCAGGTGAGCCAGCGAGGTATTGTAAGATCGCCTCGATTTTGCGCCTCGATCGTATCGATCTCGATTTTAAAAACGCTTAATGCAGCATTGATCTGCTTAATCTCGGATTGTGTTATTTTTGTTGTTTCGGAATGCAATAAGCGATAAGCCCTTGTATTTCAATAGAGTATTTATACAAATTAAACATTATTAGCAAATAATCTCGAATGGAAAAAAATCTAATAAATATCTCAAACTATTTATAACGCTGTAAAAAGAGCTTTATTTCTTACAATAAACCCATAAAATACTAATTTTACCGAGTCGCAGTACAATGTGCTGATAAGCGTTGGTGTAATATGGACAGGTTTACAGCTGTCGTAAATTATATTTTTTTATACCAGCTGGTTTTATATTACTTTGATATTGATAACAGGTAGTTTAGTGCCTTACAATATAAACGAACGTTGTAACAGCGCATTCACTATTTTCTTTCACACACCAGTGTGATTAATATGCATCGATCTGTTTTTGCTGGGCGAAATTTCCGCTCTTTTTATGTACGCATTCGAGTGCGAGCCCACCGGTGTGTCCATTTTGGCATTGGATTTGATAAAGAACAACAAAAACGTACGCATGTGGAGAGATAAAAATGTTTCCTAAAAACCGGTTATTTTGCACCTTGATAAAGAACAGGTAACCTGAACTGTTTGCCGTGTGAAAAGGTCGGTTGTAAAATTTTCTGCGGACAAAAAGTGTTTAAAAATTTCTGCTTCCCTGCAAGATTGTACAATAAATAAAAGCTTTTAAGCCTTTTCTAAAGGTACTTTTGGGATCGTAAATTTTTGCTGATAACTGATGACCTATGCTTAATGCATACATTATGAATATTACTCGTCGACCCGAGTTATAATCTTTGTAATTGGATTTTGACGTCCCAAATAAGTTTTACTGCACCTATAAAATATTTAAAAACCGAATAACAAATATACGAAGAGCTTTATAGCTTGATATTGGATGTCGAGATTGATATTTGAGAGGCACCGTTCGCTTTGGATTAACAACAGTCTTGGGATACTACTGTCAAATGTTTAAGAACTATCCATATATCCATCAATCTTTTTATGACGAAAGTGTCAAAAATTTTAAGAGAAATTAAGAATATTTTATATGCAAATAAGAAAGTAGTTTTATTCAAATGATAATTGATATTTTTATACAGTCTTATCATTGAACTTGACAGTTGTGAATCTTTCAGGTAAATGGCTATGTTTAATATAATGGATCAGTTTCGCTAAGGATACATGATAGATGGATGATTTTCATGATTGCTTTGGAATATAAAAATGAGAATCTAATTATTTGAAATGTATCAAACGCTACCACAAAGTATTTAGTTTTCATGCCCGACTCGGTCCCTATCCGAAATTCACGGTGGTTCCTCTCGTTATCAGTTGTTTGGTTTATCTTACGATGGACGATAAGCGATAAGACGAGCCTCTGGCGTATAAAAAATATATGTTTTTTCGACTCGTTTTATATTTGGGCTTATACAGGTAGTTGCGATCGAGGTTTTATTGCACTCGGATCACTACTTGAAAATCGGCCATATATTATTTTGTAATTTATATATATACATAAATTTCGAGCAACAGAAGCTAACGTCCAATAACCGAATGGTCCGGATAAGCGACGTCTTAAGACTTTGGCTTTCGTCATAGATTAAATTATCAAGGGCCATTCTTTACATACAGTCATTGTTGTCACATGAGGTGACAGCACGCATATAAGTGATGAATTGGGTTATGATAAATCATTGTCGCGTGAATGTGTCAAAATTTTGCTCTACTTGATACATTGATTCCACACATTTTTATCTCGCAAGGCGATGAGCTGAAAAACTGTCAATTCTGCAACGCATTGTATTGCACTTTTCATTTCCTCTTCAAAAATGCTTGACGCAAGATCGTCGAATCTCTTCGCGGTGTTAAATCGGTAAAAATCGAGCATTCAGTAGTGCTCACGCTCGTATAATTCATATTAAATATTTACCCAGTAACATTAGAGCTACTTGTGTGTGTTTTTTTTACGAGATTTTTACACATTGGCCCGATGGTCCTGGTGTTTCGAAAGTCCTCTTCGGCCGGCAATAAATATGACTATTTGTACACGTCTCATGCAAAATGGAAGCATCCAAAGAAATAAATTTGTAAATATTTGATAACACTATTTGTACAGCGCGATACAATAAACAAATACATTTTAAATTTCAGGATTTTCCAAGCAAGGCTAACTATGCAAACATTTTTCGTCTACAAATACGGTTAGTTCAGTACACCCTGTGTAACAATTCTGTGTAAACTCGAACCCGTATCTACTGTATAATCGCTTGTATCGCATCATGTAATGACTTGCCCTTTGGAATATATTTCATATACATGGTGCTACATGGAATTTCAATTATTTCGGGCGCCGCTTTTCTAATTTCGACGCTATTTTGTGCCCGCTAAGAAGTGTGTGCGTAATGGATACGGCTTTTGATGGTTGTTTGAGGACTTATTATCGAGAGTATAAATCTTTTTGTACGGTGACGATAATGATTTTGATTGACAGCTTGTAAGATTTATTAAATTTCTAGTGCGTATCGTATGTTATTCGATTAAAAATAGTGTTGAGCGAAATGTGATGATCAATTCCAACCATCGACCACCAATTGCTCTTTCCATTCGTTTATTTTTCTTTGGACATTTGGGAATAAATTTCACATGGGGGGCTAAGCATTCTAAATTGTAATTATATAGATATTGCATTGATATCATATTTATATTAATTCAACGTGGATCATTTTAATTTTTTGCTTTTTGAATACGATAATATATATTTTTTTCACTTTGGCAGTGTTTACCACTAGACTTTCTTCAGATGATTTCAATATAGATGCTTGATAAATAATATATTTTCACTTTAATCGTTTTTGAGTCACCCTATACCACATCAAGTCAAAACTGAACTATGCTAGAGCGCATTATCTCGTACGCAACGAACGCTGTTTGATATCCATTATGACGGGATTAAGTTGTCACTACCGCATTACAACGACAGCATTCACCTTGTTTTAAGGATTTAATTGGCACAAATGCTTAGTTTAGTTTAATCCCATATCTTAACGGTGCTCTCCAGACCACGTCTTCTCCCATGCATCTTTAGAACGTCGATCAAACACTAGCAAAAAAATTTTTTTTCATAAAAACTCCACGATAAACGTGTTAGTGTACATGGTTCACCGCGTCGTATTTGCTGCTTATCTCCGAAATTAAGCCGGGCCACACCACCATATAACCCATGGTGTCCCATATTTACTCACTGTGTATTGTTGAATCGTCTCTTTAACATGTGTTAATGTAGATATACATTTGTTTATATAAAAAGATAAAAAATAACAAATTTCTGTGGACGTGGACGTGTACGTATATACACGCCTGGGGAAGCGTAACGAAAATATCGGGAGCCATCCTTGTTTGCCACCAAATTGCATGTAATACTCGAAATTTCGATAAAAATTATTAATACTTTCATCACAATACGAAT